>OW052241.1:62088359-62756633 GCA_932526585.2 Philonthus cognatus | reverse complement strand
TTTTAAAAAATTAAAATTTCAAATCGTGAAATTTAACTATATATATATATATATATATATATATATATATATATATATATATATATATATATATATATATATATATATATATATATATATATATATATATATATATATATATATATATATATATATATATATATATATATATATATATATATATATATATATATATATATATATATATATATATATATATATATATATATATATATATATATATATATATATATATATATATATATATACATATATAGTTCTAAGATTTCTAATTTCACTTTAAACTTTCATTCACCTGAAGAAGCAATACATTTGCGAAACAATTGTTGTGAAAATAAACACACTTTTTTGAAAATCAAAAAGTTATTCAGAATTTTATTTATACAAAGTGAATATGGATTTTCAACACCTCAACGCCTTATCAATCAACTCATTGTAAAGCTTATGAAACATAGACTTATTATGCAATAAATTGATTTTTGTAATAACCAATATTATAATCGTTATAAACAATTATATTATTTAAATAATTTTGGCATTATGAAAAGTGCACTTTAATATTTTGAAAAAAAATACGACCATTTTTCTTGATACATTCTTTACAAAAGTATAAAGTTTCAAGGTGGTGCTTTGACGGCTTCTTTTTTTAAAAAGCAATATATTGATAATTGACGGCGCACGGTGTATACCAATACGAATGACTAAAACTCGTAACGGGTTTGTTAGCTCCGCCACACATTTTTTTTTATGTTTCATTGTGTTGATGTTACTTTATTATGTTTATTGCATTCAGCCAATCTCCAAAAAAGAAGTTATTGCTAAAATATATTCGAAGGCAGAAATAAATAAGTGACGGATAAAAATAAATAAGTGACGGATAAAAGTTTAATCTTAGTTACATACCTCTAAGGTACAGTTTTAACAATAAAACTAAGGTACACTTTTAACAATAAAATATTACCTTAAAGATAAGTAACATTAACAATTTACTTATAAATAAAAAATAAATATAAATATAAATAAAGTAAGACATGCAGCAGTTTGTGTTTTAAATACATAATGTTAGACATTTCTTCCCTTTATCAAGGAAAGATTTGTGGAAAATACATTTAAAGAATAGTTTTCTATCAAAATATAAAACCCTTCTTTGTTTATTTCTTTGGAAACATTTATAGTAAGTAAGTATTTATTGGTGATCATAACAATATTGTTTTGCACAGGTCAGGGGTATATACACGGAGTTTTTCTTTTTTAAGTATACATATCCCAAATATACTGTAAATCTTTAGATATTTGTTGTTTTTTTTAAATTTATGTTGAAGCTTTAAACGAGTGTTTTCCACTCCCAGGCTAAGCGTGAGGTAAAATTTCGAGTTTAGAAAAACCTGAAAATTTGGTTTGGTCTAAATTTTCCTACGAACTATTGACAATTTTATTTCATTTTAAACACAAAAATAATAAGTATTCTATATTAGATAATGAAGTAATTTGACATTTATATCAAAAATTGATATTCTCGGCTTATTACTCTCTCTTTATTATCTCTTTATTATAGTGAGATAATTTGCTTTAATAATTAAAGACTTTTTAAAACATTACCTGAAAATTGACATCGTATACATCGGGATATGTATACTAAAAAGAAAAACTCCCTATACATATCACACTGTATTGAACTCAGATAATTCATTAGTTGATCAACACTTTTCTTTATTTTAATGTTTATCATTGTTGTATTATTCCAGTACTTAGAAACAATATTGCAATATAATTTTATGAAACATTAAAATTTTATGTGTGATTTTCTGAAATCTTAATCGCAGCTGTTTTATAAGTAATAATTTTCCGCAGAGTAATTTCGCTTTGGTGTGTAATGCAATTACGGCGCATTTATTCTTCGATTACGCCTTGTGTTCATGGTGTTAATGAAGCTGATAACTTTCTTATTGATCGACTATCGTCATTGCAGATTATAAATACCACGAATGCGAATATTTTTCCACTGAATAATTACTAAAAATATGAATACGCGCACAATAAATAACGTGTGTACATCTTTAATTTAAAGTATACTTGTTCATAGAAAGCGTAATGAGTATTTAAAACGAATAAAGATTTATATAAATAAAAACAAAGTTATGAAATAAGGACAGTAATTATAATATAAGGATACACAGGTTTGCTCAAAATAAAGGAACAGATTTTAAACATTTATTTCTTCCAAACTACAAAAGATAGAAACACAATTCCAACGTTCCTGGAAAGAGAAAAGTTCATTTTTTTATGCATTTAAAATGAGCTAGTTTTGCTAATTGCAGCACACAAAGTCCTTTTTCTTGCTGTATCGCTATTTTACTACAGACAATCAAAATGACAAGCCACAGCGCCAATGCGGCCGTCGTTGGAACTTCTGCCTGGACTGTTAAAATTTTAAACTTGTGTCTGTCCAGCAACGTTGGAATTATAGTTCTACCTTTTGTAGTTTGGAAGATATACATGTTTGAAATTTGTTGATTCTATTTGAATAGCCCTGTAAATTGAACCAGAAAATCGTTTATTCAGTTTTCAATCAAGTGAAAACTAATGAAACTTCTCAAACTTTTCAGTGAATTTATTTTTAAACACAGTACCAATTTGAATGACTAAAAAAGACTAATGCCCGTTTGCACCCAAGTCGCTTAACTTAATCAGTGATTAGTACTTTTTAAAAACACAACAATTGTATTTACAAATTATTTACACAATTGCATATTGATATAAGAGACATGTTTGGAAATCTTTCAAATTTATAACATTCTTATGTTCTAGAAATTTGACTAAAACAGATGTTTAATCAATGATTAGTGGATGATTAAAGCTATTCGGTCGGGGTGCAAATAGACTTAATTCTGTTTTTATTTTACTGCGAAAATTAACATATCAACCAATTTTATCAATATATCCATATTCAATTAATGTCTTATTTTGAAAGAGAAAAGTGAGGATACATTTTTAAATATAATTATGGTAAATTTAATTTAAACAGTTAGTAATGTCAATTTATGTTCATATTTATAATTATATTTTGGTTTATTACACTCAGTATTTAACCCTTTCGGCCCTGACAGCATTTGCCACTACTCAAATTTGGTAAACATACTATGAATTTTTCTTTTAAATATACATACATGTATGCATGAGCTGTAACTTTTGCGATAATCGTTTGTTTTTTCAAATAGTGTAATTTTAAGTTTTAAACAAGTGTTTTCCACTCCCAGATTAAGCATGAAGTAAAATTTCCAGTTTAGAAAAGCCTAAAAATTTGGTATTGTTGCGTAGCGTGGAGCGACCAAACCAAATTTTCAGGCTTTTCTAAACTTGAAATTTTACTTCATGCGCCACGCGTATAAAACACTGATTTTAGGTGAAGTTAAAAATATTCTACTAAAGCAGAACGTGTATTCTGAACATCACATTACATCAGTATTTAGTACGCGTGGCGCATGAAGTAAAATTTCGAGTTTAGAAAAGCCTGAAAATTTGATTTGGTCGCTCGGCGCTTCGCGCTACGCGACCAAACCAAATTTTCAGGCTTTTCTAAACTCGAAATTTTACTTCATGCTTAATCTGGGAGTGGAAAACACTCGTTTAAAAGTTCAATTTGAAATATTTGTATAATCAACGAATATCTAAAGATTTACAGCGTGTACAGTATATTGAGATATGTATACTTAAAAGAAAAACTCTCCGTATATCTGAAAAATTCCAGGGCTGAAATGGTTAATTTACTACGTAGTTTATTTATTTATACAATGCAAATATTAATAATATCTTTCTAACCATACAAAAAAACACGTACATAATAGTAATACACGAGAAAAAAAGGAAACTTCGAAGCGAATTTACGTTAATGTAGTGGAGGCGTACGAGTTCTGGTATTTGTGTAAGTATTAAAGTTTGGAGAACTTTGCTTCTTGCTAAATTGCACTTTAAAAACTCCGGAAGTAAACCAGACGTTCGTTTGGATATTTTCTCCCGCGCTCGGACTTGGTTTATAATTTTAATTAAAATAATTCCGATTTTGAATCCATTAAGAAATTACAAAACCGCCGCAACGGCTTAACTAAACGCGACAGATGCCGAAACGACCGAGAAAAGATGTCACTTTGTTTAAACTAGATACAGGAAACTTATCTTGAAATGTTGAATAAAGTTTTGAAAATAGTTAGGTAATTAAGTGCAGGTATTTATGTGGAACAAACCACGGTGTTTAATGTTTACCCAATTGTTTAAACATGTTTTAGTAAGTGTTAAGTGAGGAATTAGTTCAGGAGTTAAGAACATGATATTAAGTCTGCGTTAATACCATATATATAAAATACGAATAAATTGAAGAATGCAAGGCCTTTAAGAGAAAATTTGAGGCCTGAAGTAACTAATGTCTTATCGATGTTTTATACGCCTGTCGCGTGGAGTAAAGCCTGAAAATTTGTGTTTGCGGGCACTTCGCTTCGCCCGACAAATCCCACATTTTCAGGCTTTTCTAAACTGTTTTACTGCATGCTTAAGCTTGAGATTAACCAAGAAATGAAAAACGCTTGTTAGAATGATATTGATGACTGAAATGAAAGCATTAATTCTGTTTTGTTACGTTCAATTCACGATTTTTTTTTTTCAAATTTGAGCGTTTGGGCAATTATTAATTGAAAAGTATCCTAAATGAAACCCTAATTAAGCTTTAATCTAAAGCTTAAATTATTTGAGGGATGAATTAAACAGATATTTTTTAAGAATATTTTTTTATTGCATTAGAGATTTTACTATACTTGGAAATTTGTCGAGTTCGAGCGTACACTACACTACACACCAGGGTTGTAAAAAAAACGTTTTTTTCATTTCAATTAAAACATTTTTTTTAACAAAACGTGTTTTTTTTTTCATTGAAGAAGCGTTTAAAACATTAATAATAAAAAACATGTTTAAAATATGTTTAAAACATGTTTACAACGTGTTTAAAGCAGAACATACAGGGCATTTTTCTTTTAAGTATACATATCCCGATATTTACAGCGTTTTTTAAATTTGCGGGAATTCGTTGTTTAAAAGCGGTTACTTTGAGGCTTTTAACTAGTGTTTTCCACTCCCAGACTAAGCATGAAGTAAAATTTCGAATTTAGAAAAGCCTGAAAATTTGGATTGGTCGCGTAGCGAAGCGGAGCGGCCAATCCAAATTAGGCTTTTCTAAACTCGAAATTTTACTTCATGCGCCACGCTTAAAACACTAATTTACCCTGAAGTTTAAAAAATACACACATACAACAACGATTATAGGCAACCTAATATACGTTAGAGGTATTGGGTTACCTATAATCACTGTTTTAAACAATTTGTTCAGCGCAGAATTTGACTCACGTTTTATTCACATCTACATATTGGATTATTAAAGCCATATATTTTAAACTTTGCGATATTTTAGTGTTTAATACGCGTGGCGCATAAAGTAAAATTTCGAGTTTAGAAAAGCCTAATTTGGATTGGCCGCTCCGCTTCGCTACGCGGCCAATCCAAATTTTCAGTCTTTTCTAAACTCGAAATTTTACTTCATGCTTATTCTGGGAGTGGAAAACCCTCGTTTACAGATTCAAATTGAAATCTTTTAAAAAACAACGAATGTCATAAAATATACAGTGTATCCATATGTATTCCTGAAAGAAAAATCGCTGTATTTACAAATCAAATTTATGCACACACAATTGTGATATTTTATTGTAATAAAATGTTAGGTTTAATAGTGTAATTTGAAATATCTTCAACAATTTAGCTAAAATTTAAAAATGTAAACAAAAAATCTTAATAAGACTTTTCTAAACTCGAAATTTTACTTCATACACCACGCTTAAAAACATTGATGTACAGTGAAGTTTAAAAAACACAAACATATAAAATATAATTTAGCAAATTTATGATAATAAAAAAAAACCTTTTAAACAAATTTAACGTTTGAAACATGTTTAAAACAAAACCGTTTAAAACACGACGGTTGATTTTAAACATGTTTAAAACACTGTTTTAAAACAGTGTTTTAAACATAACAACCCTGCTACAACTACCAAAGAGGATAATATAATACCGCCTTCTTTGACAATACGTTTATTAAGTTAGAATATTGAGCGATATTTTAAATTAAAAATAATTTAATATTAATATGATGTTTAAATAATTAATGTTCTTAAGTGCATTTTTTTAAGTTTTACTTTCCTAATAAATATGTCAACTGTGAACGTTCACAAGAGACTCCGTTTTAAGTTAGAATAAGGCAACATATCTTAAATTAAAAGTTATGTAATTGCTAATTCATATATTAACCTAATTTCTCACTTAAGCCATGTTAAAACATTTGAGTTAGATTTAACATAAAAATGAGTGAAACGAACCAATTAGTTGTAATTAAGTTACTCTAATTCATTTCCGTGATGATTGTTGAAAAAGATTTTGTTTTGATATATTTTATTTACATCTCAATATCATTAAAATTTTTAGTTTTGTAGATTAAAAAATAGTTTCAAAGTGTTTTTTAAGAAATAAAATTCTGTTTGCCCTTTCAAATATTATACATATTTTAGTCAACTTTAAGTGTTTACAGTCAGATGCAACTTTAGTCAACGCTGGGATGTTTAACATAAATTATAAAGAGCAACACTATATTCTACTTACACAAGGCCGTAGCCAGGGGGAGATATGGGGGTTCAACCCCCCCCCCCCCGGAAACTTTAAAAATGTTAATTTTTTGTATGTAAAAGCGGTCCCGCAAGAGCTTATTCGGATTTTGTCACTAATTCACTGTATTTTCACTATTACTGTAATATCTGTATGACTGTTGTTTTTTTTTTTTTAATTTATAAACATTTATTTTCCCAATAACTTATACAATTATATAACAGAGTATGGTAATTAAAATAAAATAAACGCTTATTCCAAAGTATTGTAATTTAGTAGTTTCCTTGTCTCGAAGCTAACAGCTTGTAGAGACGGAGGAGACTTCATTATTATTTTTCTTATTAACTAGTAAATAAGATAACATATAAAAATCCAAGAAGAGAAAAAATAGAAAAGAAATAAGAAGAAAAATGAAAAAACAAAATTATTTTGCTAACACAGTAATATAATAATAAAATTAACCTAACTATTACGCTTCCCTTCCCAAAATTTTTAAGGCAACATCGGGATCAACATCTTTCAATAGTCTCTTCAACTTGCATTTAAATTCGTTGTAGTTATGAATGTTTTTGATATTCAATTCTTTTGTTAAGTAATTATAGACTTTGGCAGTGTAATATAATATGTCTGATCTTCCTATCGTCTTTTTAATTTTTTTATTATATGCAAAGTTATTTTCTGCAATTCTGGTCTGGTAGTTATGTATATGCATGTATAATATTGATGGGTTAGTTTTGTTTTTAAATATGTATTTTGCAATCGCAGTGATATATAGTTTATTTAGGTCCGGAACACCAGAATACTCAAACACTTTAGCACTTGGGTACCTGTATGGCTTTTTTAGCATAATTTTTAATATCAATTTTTGCGCTATTTCAACTTGGTCTCGATGTGTTTTTAAGCAGCCTCCCCATACTGATATGCCGTAGGTGATAGTAGATTGCACAAACCCATAGTATACCATCTTTAGTATGTCCCCTCTAGTCACGTTTTTTATTGTATTAAATAAGTAAACGAAGCTTCTTATTTTTTTAGTGACATGTGCCGTTTGGGAATCCCATCTTAAGTGTTGGTCAATTCGTATCCCCAGATAATCAATTGTTTGTATTCTGTTAATTCGTGAGCAATTACTGTTTTTTTCACACTGCGGTTTATGAATTATGATTTCGTTAAAACTAGGTAATGTATTCTTGTATGAGGTGAAGGAGATGCATTTGGTTTTTTCTAAATTTAAGCTAAGTAAATTGTGATCATAGACTTTTTTAAATTTGTTTATAGTTTCCGTTGCCTTATTGTACACTTCATTCCAAGTGCTCGCTACTACATGGATCATTGTGTCGTCTGCGTAGGATGTTATATGTATATTTTCCTTATCGTCACTTTTTATTAAGTCGTTGATATATATAATAAAAAGGAGGGGACCTAGCACACTGCCTTGTGGGACACCCATACTTACTTCCTTGGCTTCGCTGGTAATATTATTGATTTTGATATATTGCATTTTCTTATGCAGATTAGTTCCAGTGGCTTTCCACGTATCCCATATAGCTCTAGTTTCTCGTATAGTATGTCGTGAGACAGGGTATCGAACGCCTTCGACAAGTCTAGTGCTATGGCCATGGATGGTTTTCCTTTATCCATTGCGTCATATACTGTGGTGATAAAGTGAACCAAGTCATCCTCCGCACCGCATCCTTCACGGAACCCGAACTGATTTGAAGCGAGTATGTTGCATTTTTTTAAGAAAGCACTTAATTGTTTTTTTATCAGTTTTTCATATATCTTTGATATACACGGCGTAATAGCAATTGGTCTGTAGTGTTTTGCAAGTTCTTTACTACCGTTCTTGTGAACTGGAGTTATAACTGCGTGTTTTAACGATTTTGGGTATACGCCAAGTTTGATACATCTATTTAGTAGTGAGGATAATAGGTTTGCTATTTGATTGGCAATGTGTTTGAGTAATTCACCATTTATGTCATCTAAGCCGGTGCTCTTACTATTTTTCATAGATTTGATTGTATCAATTATGTCAGTTTCTAAAACTGGATTTAAAAACAATGATTGCGCATTTTTTGTAATATTGTTTTCGTAATCCTTCCCATTTGTAATAATTTTTTGTGCCATAGTTTTACCAATATTTGCAAAATAGTCATTAAATTCATTTGCCATTTCCAAGGAATCATGTATTTCTTCGTTTTGTTCGTTTTTTAGATGTTTTGGTGTAGTTTTTGGTACATCTAGGTTTGCGGAGTGTTTGATGAGCTTCCATAATTCTCTATTGGTATTACATTCATTTATTTTGTTTTGGTAATATACGTTTTTTGCTTCGCGTATAGCGCTAGTTACAACATTTCTTGTAGTTTTATAACCAGAATATAGTTCTGGATCATGATAATTTTTTAGATACATTTTGTGTAATTGGTCTCTTTGTTTAATCATTTCAAAGTAGGGAGAGATAGCCGATTCTAGAACCTCCTCCTCCTCGCGGAGGAGGAGGTTCTAGAATCGGCTATCTCGTGGGAGGAGGAGGAGGAGGAGAAGGATGAGGAGGATGAGGAGGACGATGGGGGGGGGGGGGGATGAGGAGGAGGTTTTTGAATTTGGGCTAAGAAGGAAGAAGAGGGAGTACTTTTTTTATATATTTTTTTTGATTGTAGAAATGTTTCATGAAATAAAAAAAAAATATTTTAAATTAATTAAATCAGATATTTAAAAGCAGTTACCTGGGGAAATATTTATAATGGATAGTGGTTTTATAATAAAGTAGGCAAAAGTAATATTTGAAGCAATATATTTAAAATAATACAAATATACATAAAAATAGAATTAAAATTATAATTGTTCAGACATACATTTATTAAAGATACAAATAACCTTATAATAATTATAATTCAATTGTATCGAAAGAGTAAGTGTGTTTTTACCCACGTTTATGAAAAATCAAAATATATTTAAAAGTAATATTTAAAGCAATATTTAAATTATAATTGTTCAGACATACATTTATTAAAGATACAAATAACTTTATAATACTTATAATGTAATTGTATCGAAAGAGTAAGCGTTTCTTACCCAGGTTTATAAAAAATAAAAATATAATTGAATGTTTAATCAAGCTCTTGAATTGCATCGTTAATCATTTTATCCAACACCTTTTCGTTTTCTAAATCCGCTATACGTAAATGGCCCCATGCTAATGTATGATATTTATCATTTAAAATGTATCTTTTGTCGTCTTTTGAATTCAATGCAATTTTGTTTTGAAGTTCTGTAAACATATTATGATAACTGGATCTAAATTTGTACATTTTTTTATAAACTGCACCCCCATTCTCCACTACAGTAATGTAATCATTTACCGTTAAATGTTTTTTTATTACATATTTTTTAACACCTTTAGCTTTTTTAATCGAGCTTGAATTGAGTAAATTTACACAATACGCCTTAGCACCAGTTCCATAAAATGATTCAATGATCTGACCTTTAAATTCGTCTTTCATTTTTCCGATGTAAGATTTATTTGGAATGATGCAATGCTGATTGTCAACTGGATAGTTGGATGTATCAAACTTATCAATATTAATTTTAATATCATCGTAGACATTTTCTGTAAAAACTTGAAGAACTAACGAATCTGTATCTGTGTACAATAATGTTACGTTGTTATCGTACTTTCTCTTAAGGAAACTATAGAAAAAATCGTACATTACAGTTTTGGATAATTCTAAAATAGAAAATCCTACATACAGTGGTTTTGTGTACTGCACTTTGAGAACACCCATTTCCACAGCCACTAAATTATTACAAAATATTTTTGAAGATTTAAAATTTGGTTTCGATATATAAAATTCTGCACCAGGTTTCCTGAAATGAGAATCCCAATGCGTACATAATTTAATATCAACGCGATTTTCAACATTTTCCATCGTTTTTCCAAATACAACATTATTCATACTTTTGTAATGATTGCGTTCAAATTCATTTTTAGATTGTTCTCTCTTACTAGTATTGAAATCAATATATTTTTGCATCCAATTATCTTGTTTAAATTCTAAAATTCTATGTATCCGTCGCAATTTTAAGCCTTGTGTTAAACATTGTTTTAGATTTTTATAATGAATAATATATTTTTCTTTGTCATATAAGGTAGGAATTAATTTAGAATATTTTGAATTTGGAGGTATTGCCGATTCTGGGCAAAAAGGAAAATCATTATGATAATCCTGTAAAGCTACTGGATATTTTAAATCAACTTCTAACACATAACCCATCTCACCATCATCTTCCAGTGATGCGATATCAAACTCGAGAATTTCATTTTGATCAAGCCAGCGAAACTTTCCAACAGGAAGCTTACATCTCATAGCATACCCATACAAATTTGTAGCATCTAAATAAAGAATATATGAAGTTGGTTCAGAAGCATTAAAATTTGGTAAAAACTTATTATTTGCTTCAGCTTTTCGTTGAGTGCACATACTTAATCCACCTCTGATACCCTTTTTAAAAAAATGTAACATGTCAATGTCTGTCAATAATTCCAATTTTACATTTGTCATCCTTAACAAAGCGTCCCAAGCAAATCCTGGCGCTGTGAAATAGTGTGCAGGGTCGAGTTTGTAGAAATCTAATGACATTTTTCGAAAATTTTCAAATACGTCAACAAGCAACAACACATCAGATGTCAAATAAGTGTTTACGTAATCACGTAATGAATTACAATTAAATACGTCCCACACTTTACAAGCTCTCTCATAGTTTTTCTGGATATTTTTTCATCCGTTAAATGATCATAAAACTCATCCTCACTTGGCAAATGATTGTAATTTAATTTTTCAAATGAATTCATAAAACTATAAGGAAAAACGCCTTTCTGCCGTATTAGATTAAATTGTTCATCCTCCTGAAACCTTTTTCTTATTTCAACACACTGATCATTGTCCAAAAGTGATCCCAATGTTTCTAATGATTGTGATAAAAATTTAAATGAATCTACAAACCTTAGTTTTATAAATACTTTTCTCTTTTTTCCGTTACCATTAATATATTCACCAACGTGCACATTTTTTGTAAAAGTTATATACTTTTCTTTGTTTTGTGCAATAACATCAACATCTTCCTTGTTTAATGCAATATTTTTTACAAACATATGACTGTCATAATTAGAAAGATTATGAAAAAATATTGGAATATATTTTGGAATTTTATAATTAATATTGCAAACGGAATGGGCTGGGCCACGAAACTTTCCTGTTAAGTGATCATGATCATATACTTTATCATTTACTGACAATGTCCTTTCGCAAATATGACATACATTTCTTTCATATATTAGTTTTTCTTCCGGTGTTAATGGTAACATTTCTTTACGTACTCCTAAATAATTTTTATAAATAATTTTAATATCGTCTTCTAATTTGTTTACAAATTCTTGTGCAGCATTTTCTCCATTATATATATTAAACTTTGAAAGACTATCATCATATGAACATTTTATGTGGTATGCAAAAGCATAAGGTTCATGACGAAAACATTTAACTGTGTACGGTTTACTCGAATCTGTATAAGTAGTATTATTGTTAACATTTACTAACAATGCCTCAAAATCAGCATAAACTACAAAAGGAATTTTCATTTGTTTTTGATAATTTTCAAACTCTAATATATTTCCCAGAACTTCTTCACCCAATTTATTAATTTTTTTACTACAGTTCGGAAGAACAGCTTTTACATTTCCACAATCTTCTTCTTGATGTCTTTTTAATTCATCTTTTTTAGAAAAGTAAATTAAACAACCTTCGCATATAAATTTTTCATGACCATGTAATGATATTTGAGTTCCAATTAAACGCGACAAATTTTTAATCCAGCAATAATGATTCTGATTGTCTATTGAAATATACAACAAGTTTATATGAACTATTTTCTTATTCTTTGATATTCGTAATGGAACGAATTCATAGTCCATTTTATTTTCGTTAAAATATTCATTAGCGCCATAAACGTTTATTGAAATATTATTTTTACCTTCAAATATATTGATATCTTTTATTGTAACTGGAAATTGTAAATTTGAAAAGTCACATACTGTTGAGTAATGTGGATATGAAGATGGTCTCTGTGCCAGTCCTGTTGGAACCCGAAGTGCTGAAGTTATAGCCCAAGCAAAGCATGCATTGTCGGTATTGTAAACATTGATTACTGCACGTTTTGCCTTTATTGAAGCAGGTAACTCGATGTAACTAGATGCTCTCATTGGATTATATACATTGAAATTAAGTTCAATGCTTGTAATTTGAAATAATGTCCAACCTTAAAAAAAAGAAAAAAAATAATAATTATAACATTAAAAATCACCAAGTTTCTAACTTTACCTGAATCTTTCTCCTGAAATTCTGACATCTTGGTTTTAATTTCGTCGAGGAAGTGTGCGTATGTCTCATATAGATTCGTTGCAGTGGTGATAATTTTGTTCGACGTGTTAAATGATTTTATTTCAACATTTTCTTTTGCTGTCAAAAAGTACAATGCAAAGGATTCCATGTTTAATTTAAAATTTCCAATAACCGCCAATTTACTTTCAATGAGAGTAATAATTTTCTCCCTCACTGAAATGGAAAACTTGTCTAAATCAACATAGTGTCCAGGTTCGGTGATTCGGTAACTTGTTATTTTGCCCCCATAAGCTGTAGATATTTCCTCTACTCCATCATCAACAATAATAAATGCATTACTTTTGTGTAAATTAGTTCTCAAATGGGCGGCAAAACATGCGCTATCTACTGTTATGTTACATACATCACATATTCTGTGTTTTGATGTTGATGCAAGTTTTTGTCGTTTATTTGGAATTTCACAAACTTGTTTCGATGTGGATGGATTTTCCAAAGATGTTGATGGAAGTGGATTTACCATTTTGATATCACCCTGTTGTGCGGATCGGGGTAGAATAAGTTTGATTGTTGGCTTTTCTCCTCTATTGCTTACATATGAGTTTTGCTTGGAAACACACGAGTTTTTTTCGTGTCGTTTTAAGTTGTCTCTTCTTGTAAAATTTTTACCACAATATTCGCACAAAAACATGCTTTAAATGTAATAAAAGAGTAAGTTGCTTTACACGTCAACACACGATATGATGCTTGGGCCAATACGTTACCTTTATATAGTGAACTTAATCAAGAAAAGAAAAGGAGGAGGTTTAACTATGAGGAGGGGTAAATTTAATATGACGAAGAACAACACATTCACTCACACATGCACACACTCACACAGAGAAAAAAACATTTTACAATCATTTTAATCCTCTTCTTCATCCATGTCAGTCGATGTGTCCCACACTGATGAAGTAGAAGATGATGAAGATGAACTATCTGTTCGTTTACGTTTTACAGTATGTTTTGTTAGCTCGAATAACGGTGTGAAGAAACAAAATTCACAATAACGTTTTCGTTCTAATATCCATGTATGCAATTTGTCTTTTCGAAATAAAATATTCTTTTCGTATTTTATCCTGAATAATTTTGTATTAGGTTCTAAATTGTAAATTTTTTTTCTACACCAACGGCAATATCTCTTTCCCTGTGTATCAATCCAAAATCTTTTTTTAACTAACACTAAAAATGGATTTTGTGGAATGTTCATAATTTTGGAAATATTACCATTAGGATTTAATAAAAAATCCACTATATATTTAGGTAATGGATTGTGACATGTAAATGGTCGGCATTTACAAAGAACCGAATACATATTTGCTTGTCGTAAATGTCCAAATGTCCAAACATAAAAACACCAGTTGTCAAAAATTGTCTTACCCAAACATTTTGGTATTTCTGCTAGGCGTACCATTTTTTTTACATCTAACCGATCTTCTATTACATTTAAACACACTTGTTTTAGAGCGATTGCTTGTAAAGTATTAACAAAACTCATTGTAGATAAACTTTAATTTGTGTTCTTATATTTGACAATGCAAAAATTGATTTGATCTATGGAAAAATAGCCGGTTATTTTATATTAATATTGTAACCTTATTGTAACGGTCAAAAGTATTGCAATTTAGCTCCGCCTTATAAATTTTCAAAAAGTGTTGCAATTTTTGCCCCGCCTTTTAATTTAACCACACCTTTATGAGTAAAGGTAATTTTAGTCCCACCTTTTAATTTTACCACACCTTTATGAGTAGAAGTTAACTCAAAATCTTTTAAGAGGTGTTTTACTTTAAACCCCTCCTCCTTATACATCCTCCTCGGTTTACAAGCTATTTAAGCACCAACACACTAAGTTGAGAGGAACAAACTGAACAGCGGTTTTAAAGTGTTAAAGTGAATCATGGGTGAGTAATTTATTTTAAATAAAACAACATTTAAAAAAATATGTTTTGTATTTATAAAGAAACATTTACATTTGTATTACATATATTTTATGTTTTATATTTTTTTATTACAGACCGCATACAAATCTACAACGAAATTAGAGAGGAATATTGCAGGCGATTCAACAACAAGCGAGTAAACAAGTTAATACGTGCATGTAAATAAGAGAAAATTGAGATTATAATAATTTACAGGTCACCATAATCGAGCTGGATGACTCGATACCGCCAATTCCTCTACCCCGGGCAAATATCCTCATCCAGAGGGCAGAGTATACGGCCATTATTTGCCCGGAGGATAACGCGCTCGTGTGGTTGCGGATCCATAACACATTATAATTTAATAAAAGACTAAATATTTATAAAACATTTTTATTTGATATCCATGAATTATGTGAATCATCCAAACCCAACCATTTTACTAAAACTTTATTCTTCATTCTTTTAATAACTTTTTCGACGAGATATACATCCTGATGTTGAACTTTTTTTAATTCTTCCTCATAGAATCCTCCAATTATGTCCTGGTTTTTTATATCTCGTAGTAGATATGTTCTGGGGTTCGTGTTTTGAACTTTGGATACTGTGAAGATTTCGTTGGACCAATTTGGGGTGTAATTTTTATCAAATGCTTGACGATGTTTGCTAATCCTTACGTGGTCACTAACTTTAAATTTCTTCCTAAATCCATCAAAAACTTTTAAATTACTGTACACAGAATTTAACAATAATTTTTCCTTATTTTTATTTACTTGTTTTGGTTTCATACCAATTGTTCTATGTTTTGTATTATTATATTTATTAATTATATTTTGTAGAATACTAATCCAATTATAATTGCCTTGCATGCTAAATTCCTTCCACATCAGTTCTTTAATAGTTCTATTGTACCGTTCAACAATTGAACTTTTTAAAGATGAAAATGTGCTGTAATGATTAATTCCATATTTTTCACATAGTTTTTTAAAATTGTTGTTGTAAAACTCAGTACCATTGTCTGTTTGAATATTTGCAGGTATCTGCCTCTTTTTCAACAATTTTTCCATTTGTAAGGCAACTTCTTTTCCAGTTTTTGTTTTTAACGGTAAAGCCCACCCAAATTTAGAAAAAGCATTTATAACCATCAATATATATTTGTATCCTTTATTTTCCTTGGCATAAGGTATCATTTCAACTAAATCCGCTTGGTATAAATCATTTAAACTCTTCAATATTACTCGACGTCTACGAAAATGTTTCCGAACTGGGGCGTGAATTTCATCAATTACATCGCGTTTAATGTTGGGTTTCATTAGTATTTTGTTCGATTAATATCTCAATGCAAAACTTCTTATCGACACCTTCTGGAGTCGCTGCAAATCTGCGCTTAATTTGTATTGTATCATTCAATTTAAGGTTTGTTAATTCAGACAATACATACTTTTCATTAATAAATAGAATTACATTTCCCAGGTAATTTGTTTTAAGAACTTTTCCAGCGTATAATGTGTTTTTATATAATATATCACCCCCCTTATTATCAATTGTATAGAATCCATCGGAAGATACGTTTCCGTTGCCGGCAAGTGTCAAAATTAACCTATATCTTCTATCTTTATCTGTTTCATCGAATTTAAAATACCTCTGAATTATCTTGTCTAAATTGTTAGATTTTTTAATATAGCTCGAGACACTATGCCCATGTACATGTTTTCCAAATTTGTCAACAGTCATTGCACCAAAAATAGAATTTCCAAATTTGTCTAAACTCATTTTATACACCGGTTGCTCGTCTGGTGTCTAATGAGATAATAACATATGTTTATTTCAGGAGCCACACTTATATTACTTTATAATGTTTGCTTCCTTCAATTCTTCAATTATTGAAATTATTTCATTTGTATGCGCATTATTGCCAGCACTTTGTGAAGCTAATAATAAGCGTAATCTATCTACAAGTTCATTCGGATTATCCCAATATTGCAATTCTAAGGAAGAATTGGGAATAATTTTTTTTTGCAAACCGCGTCCAACTTTCCATTTTTTAGTCCACCACACTTTTGGAGGTTGACCATTTAAAATTGGCTTAATAATGTTTACATATTTCAAAGCTTTACTACCAATACGTTTTCCGCTTGGATCATAATTAAATCGCGTCGCAGATGTTTGCTCTAAAATACGTTTATAATTTCGAACATCGTCAGGTTTAAAAGTGTAAGGGTCCTTTTTGAAAAGTAATTCGTATAGACCGGTAGTGCCCTTATATGGCACATCATTAATAACAACATTTGCTCCATCAAACTTAAGTGCCGCGTTTCCGATATACAAAACACCATCAAATGTTTGACGAACTCCATAACGAGTATCGAATTTATCTCCACGATCTAATTTAAAGTCAATCAAATATGCGCGAGGTATATGATGAAATTGTTTCAGGGTTTGTTGTAGGACTGACGAAGTATTAAGTTCGTCTACCAGTCTATCATGAGCTTCATCTAAACGTGTGGTAGCAGTCCGTAGGACTGTAGCGTCATCATCAGAATCTACGATCTCTTCATCATCATCATCATCATCATCATCATCATCGTCATCATGTGTGACGTTTCCTGTTCTTGGCGGTGAAGTTTGATAAACTTCTTCAGTGTATCCTGTTGCAGTATCCTCAATCGGTGTTGATGTAATAATATCTTTTTTCAAATGCAATTGATGTCTCGGTCTTCTGGGTGTTGATGATGACGTTTTAATGGGTGTAAATATTCGTTTGTGTACTTTAATTTTCAACGGACGTTTTCTAATAGTTTCCTCAGATGAGGTTACATTGGATTGCGGTGTAGTAAATATTTTTCTGCGTATTTGCGATTTTCTACTTGAACCAAATCCCGTTTCTTTTTCTTTAACATAACTAGAATCAATAGGAACAAATTCTTCATTGAATTTACTAGCGATTTGTTTCAGTGGTTCACTCAAGGGTAATAACGTTGCGGCAAGATGTTCTTTTGAGTCTGCAATATCTGTTTTTAACGATCGAATTTTATCACGCAAAGCACTACGTGCTTCCACGAGTTGCTTTGCAATGTCTTTATCCATGTTAAGAACGCAAAGTGTCTGTAAACACTGATAACATCTGCATCGTTACAGCGCTTTTTAAATAGTCAGAAATTTATCGAAACCTTTTCGATAACGACCATTCGTTACAGGACAATCTAAATCAATTACGAATGGAGAATAAGGTTGCTTACAACATTCTGTGCAAGTTTCTAGAAATGTATTCAATGTCATGTCACCTATTACGTGATCATTGAAAATATGCTTTAAATTTGTTGCATCTTGCTTAAATATTACCAATAAATTACAATTGTCTCGAACCAATTGCTTTTGAATGGCACTGTAACTTTGGCATATTTTAAAACAATCAACATTTTTGTGCCGACCGTATGAAAAAAATTCCTTAATTACATTATGACCGGTCGGTGGGATATCATCAAATATAACAATGGAATATTCTTTAATATTTTCAGGCGGTCCAAGTGATTCAACATCCGAAAACTCAAAATAACCACATTCTGGCACGTCTTTTACTATTGATCGTAGATACGCGTATTTATTTTGAAATAATGATTTTGAACACAAGTATATGTTTTTAAAACGTAAACCGTTGGTTGCAAGTAATAATGATAGCATTGCATTTGTTTTACCGCAGCCAGAAGGGCCTATAATAAGACCTCTTTTGCAATTTCCTCCAAATAGATCACTATGTCGTTTATATCGAAACTCGTTAAGATCAAAATTTATTATTGGTAATGACAAGCAGTGATTTTCAACATTTTCCGACATAATAATGCTATAAAAAACCCAACCCTGCGTACAACTTAATTTTTGAAGGGTGAATGAAAAGAAATTGAATTGTCAACAGTTATATATTACAAATAATATTAATAATTAAATATAAAAACTAATACTAAATAAAAACTATAAAAAAACTAATACTAAATAAGAACTATAAAATAATTTCCTGACAGATGGTAACACACATCCAAATGACTAGGAGCGACACACATCAACCACACACGACTAGCAACAGACAATGACCACAAAAGCAGATGTAGCAATCAAACACCTCATTACAATTGTTTGAAAAGAATTAGACTTGAAACAAATTGACAAATTTAAAAAATAGTTACAAAAATGTAATGTGCTTTCACAATTAAATTTCTTTTAAACGTTTTTTTAAACTTGTCAATGAATAATGCTCCTCTCGTAGCTGATTTCGTTTTGCAGCTAAGTAATTACTAACGTCAGGAGTGTTAGAATTAGTAGATTGCACAACGAACTCAACCACATCAGGCTTTGAAAAACTATTCAAATTATCGATTATACTATCAATTCTTTCCAATCGATCATCAATGGATGTCATGAAAGAGTCTTTGCGAGCTTGCATAGAACGAATTGTTCCTTTATCACAAATGATGGCTCGCATAAACTCTTCGAAATTGTTAGTAGTAGTGGTTAAGGGAGGAATCTGGTTGGGTGGTATAATTGTCGGTGGAGGAGCGTTAAGATTGGGGTTAGTTGCTCTTACTACATCTGCTGATGAAGATCTTCCAGGTAAAACTGTATTGGTTATTTGCAATTCACGGACAGAAGATCGAACAGCACCGTTATCTTGAGAAAGTGTAATTTCTTGTGATAACCGCACTGATTTAAACAAGCCACCCAGCTCACTGTCTCCCATATCCGAAACTGCAAATCGACCATCAGTATTATTTACCGACTCGACTTGGCTGGAAGATCTTTGGCACCCACCTGCAGGCCACAATCGCAACGGAGACTGAGTCATTTGAGCTGATTGCTGTGGCCCAGGTGTGCTCGATTTTGTCCCTGCAATTAAACAAAAAACATTGGAATTAATAAATATCATTAAATATTACAAAAAATACAGGACTTAC
Source organism: Philonthus cognatus (assembly GCA_932526585.2). Taxonomy (NCBI): domain Eukaryota; kingdom Metazoa; phylum Arthropoda; class Insecta; order Coleoptera; family Staphylinidae; genus Philonthus; species Philonthus cognatus. The sequence goes on along the minus strand of OW052241.1, from coordinate 62,736,617 downwards.
CTCTCACGTCATTGGTTGCAAGTGATGCATCAAAACCTGGCTGGGAAACCACCAAGTTTACCAATGACTGAGGAAATGTATAATTTTGCCCAGTCGGTACCGCGACATAATTTTGTCCAGTCGGCATCGCGTAATACGTGGAATCGTTTTGCACGATGACAAACTGGTTTGAGGGTTGAGGTTGTGCAATAATTTGGAATGAGGATTGTTGTGGTGGTTGGATTTGCATATTTTGTTGGATTTGGAATGAAGGATTTTTTGTTTGCGGTTCGACTAGGTGTATGCTCTGAGGGCGTTGTGGTTGATGTGTGCTGTTGCTGTATTTGTTTTTTTGGCCCTGCTTGGATAATGTCGAAGGTTGGTGGTTAGAAGGCGATCCAACAAGTAACGGCATTGAACACATAGGATTCGTTCGCCCTGTACACAATAATTATGCATTAAAATTATAATTAGGAATAGAAAATAATGCATAATAAAATATCTAATCAACCCGGAAATAACCTTTAGTCTTTCGTTCCTTTTTCGCTTTCAACGATCGATCAGTTGCCGGTTCGCCTTTCTCCTTCGAAAGCAATTTATTTGATGAATCATCTGCCACTGATTTCTTTTTGTCATTTGTAAACAAATCAAAATCATCCCATGATTCATCAAATGAAACTGAAAACAATAACAATAGATAATCTAGAAACATTTAAATAACACGTGTTTTAAATACTTTTTACATCAGGTCCAATTATGTTAGGATGTGCATCTGAGTTGGTGGTGCTCGTTTTCTCAACTTCACCTTAAAACAATAGACAATAAATAAGATACATTTGATTAAATAGAATTAAAGAAAAACAAAATACCTAACATATTCCCATCCATGCTGGAGTTCAGAAAATCGTCAATACAAATGATCTTGTTACCTAAAAGCAAAAACAAACACACAAAATAAGAATATCCAAAATATGTTAAAAATATTCAATCACCAAAATATAAATAAAGACCACTTACCTTCCATTTTAGAGTGGAGATGTTGTTCGTTCCAAAACTTGCACTGGATGTGATTTCTTGGTTTGTTCTGACTTCTTTTATACCCAATTTTGAGGTCAGTAAACGGTAGCGAAAGTAAAACAAGTGAGGGGGAATCGAGGTTACATTTTTTTTCGGGGGGTGGGCGGAGAAGCCAACTGGGGCGTGGGGAGGAGCCAAGGAGAGGGCGGGGCGGGGAGTGGCCAAGGGGGCGTGGCGTGGGAGGAGCCAAGGAGGGGGCGTGGCAATGGGCGTAACTGGAGGGGGTAATTTTATTTTGACGCCTCCCCGGTGCCGAAGGGGGGGGGGGGGGGGGGGGGGGGGGGGGACGAACGTATTTTTAGACATTTTCCCCACTCCTACCCCCACTCTTCCCTCTCTCTTTGTGGGAGGAAAGTAGGAGGAGAGTAGGAGGAGACTAGGAGGAGATTCCTTCTAACCATCATTCTTTTTTTTTTTTCTCTTTCTTTTTTTTTCTCTTTCTTTTTTTCTCTTTCTTTTTTTTCTCTTTCTTTTTTTTCTCTTTCTTTTTTGTTTACTTTTTTAGTTGCCGCAATTAAAACAAGTTATATTATAAAAAACATTTTTTATTTCTTAATCATGGATACATTGAATATTTATTAAACAATATACATTGAACAATAACAATAACAGCAATCACAATTTACGATACTCTTGCAAAAGAAACAATCCTTCTTCATTGGTGGTGGTCCATCGACATGTGTCATCCAATTAGCCGTGTTGAAATGTTCATTGCATGGCAATCTTCCTTGTAAACATTTCATTGTGCGTATGTGGTCCGGTAATATGGGCCATAAAGTAGCGAGTTCCAATGGTTTCATTCGTTTCAGCAAATAAATTAATGTAGAATTAGTAGCACGTTGATCTTCTAGAAATGGTGTCCCGTCTCTACCGATATATTTTGATAATGCGTTGTTAATCCTTCTTAAATAATAAATAACATAATACTTTAAGTTACAAGTATACTGTCGAACTGTTTCCATGTTAACACAGTTGTGAACCAATGCCGTCTGATATTATTTCACTTTCCGACTCAATTATATGCATTCAAGTTTGCTGTACATTTGTTCTTTTTTCTGTTCTACTCCATTTGCTGAAGGTTGTTTCGTCGCAACCTCTTTTATAAAATTGTTTCTTCTTCTTCATCTTGCATGTAATAATTGATAGGATTTGACATTTTATCGTAGATATAATACACATTTGTTAATGCACACATTGTATAATCTGTATCTTTGTGATACATACACTTTGGGTGAGACGCTGACAACTTTATATCCAATCTTTTAATGTCCTCAATTGGCCGATCCAATATTTTCTGTAGATATTGTGATTTTTGCTCACCTCTCACATAAATGTTTTTAGCTTTTTTACTAAACACTCGAATAATTTTATCAATTTTATTGAGTGGTACATTTCCACTAGTCCATTCCAAATGGTGGAAGTTTGAAGTTAACCAATGTGCTGTTCGACGTTGCTTAGCAGGTAAACAATTTACAGAATGGGGAGCCTCAAACAAATAATGGCTAATTCGACGTTCGCTATCACATATAGCCACTTCTTTCGGTAGTAATTTATCATTACTATCGTAAAAACCTTGAATGTCGATTATGATATAGTCCAATGTATCCATAATTTGTTTGTGTACTTCTTAATTCATTCACTTCTTGTACTTGACTGATGTGTAAAGCAAACTACACTACTTTTATAATGACAATCGCCCCTCCTTGTTTTATAGCAACAGGGAATTGCAGCAGGACGGGTAACACCTCTTTTACAACAATTCTTTTACCACTTTTGTTAGTGGTGCATAATAAAACGCCTTATCGTGCAAAATTAAACAGTATGCTGTTGTATTAGCCGGAACTGGTTCTTTTGAAGTAAATTCAATTTTAATTTCAACGCCACTTTTGTGAATAGTGTCTGCCTGATACGTACAATCGATTCCTACTAATGGAATTTTCTCTTTAAATTCTGCTGGTGAAAACATTGGTTCACTTTCTGGCACATAGTAGTATGATTGTTGGAATCTGCTATACATATCGTACACAATAGCATATTTATTGTTATCAAAATCAATATTTAAATTATCATACGGAAATCTTGTACCGTTCAAAAATACACTTAGGTTTGTCAACTTTATATTATCAAATAGAGCCATTGAAGACTTCATCTGGCCTTTTCGATTGGTTTGAAAACCGAAAATAATGTATCTTGGCGTTTCAAGTTGCGGCGCCGTCTTTACGGCCCATGTATGTCTTGTTGTTTGCGGCAATGACGGATACTCATGAATCTCCCAACTTCTAAACCATAAATTGATATTTTGATTTTTGTCAGTTAATTTTGTCAAGGCTAACTGTTCTCGTAGACCGACTGCAATTTGAGGTATTCTCCAAATAATTTTATCTATTGTCAATTTTACTTTTTCTTTTTCAGCTTCACTTTGAACAATTACATCGTTATCATCGTTATTCCGAATGAGTACCAACTCTTGTCTACAGTTTAATACAACTTTCTTAAAATCTTCCGCAAATCCTAAAATACTTTTAAGCGGTACACTAATTGCAAAATGTCCATTGTCATCGACTATATCGCAAAAACCTTTTTTCTCAATGTCCCACCCTGCATTTTGTAATTTAATCATTTCATTTTTATTATACGAAAAATATCCTTTCATACATGATGTCACTCCCACGTTTCTAACGGAATCCACTTGAACACCATTCATTAAATACCGAAGATCGCTAATCATAAAGCCTGCTGGGTTGTTGACTAATTTTGAATTCTTACTAGCCTCGTTTTTAACATTCCCATCCTCGCCAACTTTCCGTAGAGTACCCTCTACATATAAATAACTCTCTCCTGGTAATGTATAATTGTCAGTTTCAGGAACCGTTATCCTAATTTCATCATTATTATCAAAACTTGCCGATCCATAAGGTTGGTATGAATGATACTCGTAACTTACTATTGCATTGTTAGATTTAACTTTGTCGGTAACATTTAAAATGTCCATTATTTTAGTAGTTTATAGCCCAAATCTTTTAAGAATATACGATTTTCTGTTGTTAACTTCTTCACTTTTTTTAGGCTACTGCACACATTTTTCATATCGCTACCCAATTTATAGGCTGACCGGTTTGCTGTGTTCTTCTTCTTCTTCTTCTTAACAATATGGTTCCTCTTTCGATTCGACGTTTTTGAGTTATATAACTTCATCTCATTCAACCTTACGCAAGTGTAATCGTGTCGTTACTTCTTCACCTCTAAAATTGATCAATTTCCCTGATTGATCCAACACTCTTACCACAATTGTACTGATAATATCTCCAGTAACAGATAAATATATAGGTAAATGTGGCGATTCTACCATCTTATATCCGGCCGGCACTTTAGGAAAAAAATGATAAAGCACGTGTACCGGTTCACCGTTATTATAAGAACCGCTCACTAAATTGCAATAAATTTGAATTGCATTGACTGTGTGGATATTAACAATATTTTCTGCTTCATAACTCTTCCCGCCCATTAGTACTTTCTTATCAAATCCCAATAAGGTTCCTATACTTTTTTCAGCTGTAAAATCGATTTCTACATCGGTTTTTATGTGCACTTTCTGAGTATTATTATTACCGCGTATACGGACCAATGCCGTATTGTCAATGTCCCCTTCTATTTTAGTCTCTATAAAATCAGAAATATCATCTAAACCGTAAATTCCAACGGGTAATTCTACTATTTTTTTGTTGTTTCCTATTTTGTAGTGAAATAAATTATTTGATATGTCAACGTTTGGAATTGAATTGAATGACTCAAAATTGAGTAAAGCCAACTCATATTCTTCATCTTCATCTTTGCTCAAATAAATCGGTGGATTAAAATTGCAACTTAACTCGGAACTGATTCCGGTCAACGTAAACGTAAGCGAATGAGAAGTTTTCACCATTGCGTTTAGTCTTCGACTGATGTTTAAATTGTTTTCTTAATTATTTATTAAAAACATTAAACACAATTGTCCACAGTTTAAATCATCGATTGTCTGGTAGCGTTCATAGTTATAACTTATAACATTATTCTTATCATCTGATCTTAAATATTTTTCAATTTCAATGGAAGGTTTTAAATCACCGAAACTGTCAAAGTATTTTACTCTACTGCCACTTTTTTTATAAGCAACCCAATGCGTTCCTTCACTTTCTTTATTGTCTAAATTGATAACTGCACTTTCATTTTTTTTAATTTTTTTCGGTAATGCATTTCTCATATAGACACCTCTAAACGATGGTATTTTCAATAATTTTGCTATTTTTAAAATTTCCAAATTATTTAGAGGTCTTTTATGAAGGAACATTATTTTCAGTTTTTTGAATATTCGGGAAAATACAAACCACATCCTCTTTTATATGGTTTTATGTAATAACCAGAACCCACTGATTTGGCTTCCATAGCTCTATTGTGTCGCTCAGCTTCTTTTTGTTGTTCTTTAGCTGATTTTGCACTGTTTACTGCTTTCGCTATAGCGGCTGCCCCTCCTCCAAGGGAACCCAATGCACCTAAAGCTGCAAATAATGGAATCAACGGAAGAAATCCTCCTTGTTTCGGTATAGGAATGACTCTACGTTTTGGAAATTTAATTTTTCTCTTATATTTTTTCAAAACATTATATGCAGCTTTTGTAGCATCAAATACACTTTTATGTTTTCTTCTACTGATAGCGTTTCTGGCCAGTCGAACTGCCTTGTTAAACGTTAAAGTACCACCCCGACTCATTCTTTTGCGATTTCTACCCTTGCTTTTTCTCTTTTTTAGACCCATTCCAAATGAAGTTTTCCCTTTCATTGCTGCTGCAACTCCTGCCGATGCAATCTTTTCTCCGGCACTTGGACCAACCTTCTGAATTATTTTTTTTGCAGTTTTGAGTAACCTATGATCGGCTATATGCCTTTCTTTTAAATTATTTGTATTATCATACACTATATCGTGCTCTTTACAAGCTTCGTCGAGTTCGTTTATTCCTTTATCGCCTCGCGCTAATCTCTTTTCTAATTTTGTTCCAGGCCCACAATAATTATATCCAGGTAAATGAATTTCAAAAGGCAGCTTGTTTATTAATTTATTTAGTAGCCCCCGACCGATCCATTTGATAGTTCTTTTACGACTGACGGGATAATAGACATACATTTTATTTTAAAGGTATACAAATAAACTGTGGCAACTTAAAAACTGTTTATTGATTTTTATAATTTAATTTTAACAAACATTTACCACTTCACCTAATACTAACACATATACTAACTATGTTCTACTTAAACCTTGAGTTATATACATTCTCCCTAAAACTACTTTGTAAACAAAAACTTATTGCTAATTCGATTCTTTTCATTTTTTCTTTGAATCTTAAAGAATCATAATAATATATATGCCATGCACCTTTCCTAGCTTCTTTATACGCAAATGTCCATACATACATATTATGAATAATATTTTTACTTTCACACATTACTACTTTCTTTTTACTTCCCATTATTATAAGAATCTAACATTATATGTTGCATATCAAAATCGAACAATAACTTATCATTACCATAAAGTAACAATTCATCAATCATACAAGCATATTCATTACATTCGCCTTGCATTATTTTCGAAAAACGAGTTTTCATATCCCCATCCAGTTCATTTAATAAACTCAAGCAAGAATAGTAATATTCACTAAACTTAAGATTTTTTAAATATTCCAAACGAGACGAAACAACATCAACAAGTTTCCACAATTCACGAAGACCTTCATACGATAAAAATACGTGATTTCCACCGATATCAATTCTTGCAACTTTACGACAATTATTCATTAAACTAAATGAAATGTTTACTCCATTAAAGCTGATTGTTTGATCCGTATCTACATAAAAAAATGTTTGGTTGATATTCACTTTTTGTTCTAAAAATACTGTCCACATCTGTTCATTCAAAGAAATTCCTTGCCCACCCTTACCCAATATTCTAATAACTGGTTCAAGATTAAGATCTATGTCCAAACCTACCGACACCCATTTAGAATTACTTTTATTTAAAAAATACGTATTCGACGACAATAAATTTTTCATAGCGTTCTTCTTTTGTTTTACAAGTTGATTGTTGTGGTTGGCATCATCGTTGGTATCGTTGATATTCCATGGAACATCAACAGTAGTAGTCTCACCATGATTCGGTAGATTTATATTCGAAAAAGGTTCTTCACCCTCTTCAAAAAATCCCGAGTCATTTGCTGAATTCGCATTATCAATTGGCCCATTATTTCGAATATGTGCTCTAATAATTTGTTTATTACTCGGGTTTTGTCGTTTCACTAAAATTTCACTTCAATCAATAAATTAATTTATTTTCAAAATAATTACAAATACTTACTTATTATTAAATTTATTATTGACAACAACACTAATTAGTGACACAGTTCTGGCAGATGTATTCTTGACAACAACACGTGTACTGTAATAAGTTACACCCATCCGGCAGATCTTATATAGTCCCATAATATTATGTTGGGGGGAGGTTCTGTATATATTTTTACATCACAACGACCTCACATACTTCTCCTCTGAAAAGGACTAACTACTTTATGATTTTCCCGCCTAAAGGAGGTCGTTTACCCACTCATTAGAATCCAATTGAAGGCATTCAATACCTTCAATCATCGATGTTGCTAACAACACTTTAACCGCATTGACAATATTTATTAATAGATTCATATATGACATCTTATGTATTATTCATCAGTCGCCCTTGAACCATCGAGATGAACACATCTTGTCTTGTGCATGGTCCGCCTATAGCGATACAGCGCATAAAAGCTGTAATGTATCGGGTGAAAATCTTAAGGGGGTAAGGGCCCCTTTGGATTTTGATTAGACACATTATTTGTCTTTAATGGATGCTAGACAATACGTTAGACCGTGGACTGTAAGCACTCAAGGGTGATATTTTTAGCCGATTCTATGAACCCTACCTCTTCTATTTGGTGAAAACTATCTTAAAATTATTAAGAGTATATTGCCTCTTTAGAATCAATAAAACCGTAAAGTAACCTCCTCCTCCTCCTCTTCATTTTATGAGGAGGAGGAAAGAAGGTTCTTTGGAGATTCTAAAAAGACACCTCCTCCCTACCAGGAGGTTTTAACTCTTTTAATCATTTTGAGGAGTTTCCTCTCAAATGAGGAGGAGGTTCTAGAATCGGCTGTAACCCTCTACTTTTCAATTATTTTGTTTGTAATCCAAGGTTTTCGGTGCTTTACTTTTTTAATAGTTTTTATGTATGATACTTTTGTAAGGTTTGCCTTTAATATACTTATTATTCTATCATACGCTTCATCTATACATAACGTTTCTATGAAATCCCAGTTTTCTTTTAATAAATTGTCTTTTAATTTTTTATAATCTATTATTTTTATCTCGAATATGTTATTTTCCTTAAGTTTTAACTTGATGTTTCGATTGTCCATATTAATGTATTTTGACTATTTTGACTATTGTGACTTTTCATTTTAAGTCAAGTTGATACGATAGACTTATGTCAGTCAATCAAGTGACTTACAGTCATAAAGTCACTTAATTGACTGACATAAGTCTATCGTGTCAAATTGACTAAAAATGACGATAGTCGGCGTTTAGTCCATTGTATCAAATTGACATAAGTTGCCGTTAGCAGACATTAGTCTATCCTGTCAACTTGAAATGACATTTAGTCCAATGTATCAAACTAGACTCAAATCGGCGTCAGCCGATTATTATCAATTTGAGACAACTATTATTTAAAATATACAGTGTTATTCAAAAAGAAGAAATAGATTTCTAACATTTATTTCATCCAAGCTACAAAAGGTAGAACCATAAATCCAACGTTCCTGGACAGACAAAAGTTTAAAATTTTAACAGTTCAGGCAGAAGTTCTAACCACGGCCGTATTGGCGCTGTTGCTTGTTATGTTGATTGTCCAGACCCCCCGTTTATCTATAAGGGGTAACGTAAAATACAGGGTTTTTATCCTCCCTATGCCTGACACTCTTTAAAATCTGCAACATCGAATTGTTGAAGCTGTGAATTCTGAATTCGATAACTAAAGACCAGCTGATTCTTGTGTGGCAAGAAATAAGCCACTGTTTTGATTTTTGTCGTGTAACACATGGTGTTCATATTGAATGTATAAACAATTGAACTTTTCTCTTTCCAGGAATTGTGTTTCTATATTTTGTAATTTGGAAGAAATAAATGTTTGAAATCTGTTCCTTCATTTTCAATAACCCTTTATTATTAGATAGTCTCGTTATTGTTTTTCTTTATGGCACTTGCGACACACGTTTCAATAGTTGTGACATGTTTTAAACATATCAGTGTCATCCACTCCCAGACTAAGCATGAAGTAAAATTTTAAGTTTAGGAAAGCTCCGCGTGGAAAATTAGACGAGTGTTCGCTGCGCTCAAGACAACTCAAGACAAATTTTCGCGGGGCTTATCTAAACTGGAAATTTTACTTCATGCACCACCCGCATAGAACACTAATTTCAATTAAAGTTAAATCAATAATGTCAAAATTGACTAATTAGGTGAAAAATATTGACAGATCAAAAATTAATAAAATGTCAAAATTGACAAATTAGGTAAAAAATATTAATAGATTCAAAATAATTAAATGTCAAACCTGACTGATAACAGTTGATACAAGTCAGCACTAGCCGACATCTACTCCACATGCCAGATTAAAAATAAATAAGTTAATAAAATTTCAAAATTGACAAATTAGGTGAAAAATATTCATAGATTAAAAATAATAAAACGTCAAAATTGACAGATAACAGTTGACACAAGTCGGCACTAGCCGATTAATTGAAGTTCATTAGACATTTGATATTTTACACTGACATTCATGTCACAGTTAACATATTTTTATGCGACACTTATAAATTAACGAAAAATTGGAAATATTGAAAATCTTTTAAATTGATAAAAACTTCGAACAATTGAAAATCTGATGAAAATCTCAAAACTTTGAAAATCCATGAAATTTCTTATAAATCGATAAAAATTACAAAGACTAAAAGTGCGATTCTTTTCGCTTTGAAGTATTCTGCAACCAAGAATTGGCAATTTTATTTATACTTAAAATTACACAGTATTGTACATTTTTTAAATTGACGAATATCTGGAAATATTGAAAATTTTATATGTTGTTGAAAATATTGAAATCTAATAATTTTTTTATAAATCGATTAAAATCACAAAAATATCGAAAATATCAAAAATAACAAAAGTATCGAAATTATTAAAAATAAAAAAAATTGTGGAAATATCGTAAATGTAGAAAATATCAAAAATATTAGAATTGTCATTAATTCTCGTTCAATGTCAAAAGTAACATTTATTATCAAAAACGTTATTTAAACTGTCATTGTTTATCAAATGTAACATTAAAACTGTCAATTAGTGTCAGAAGCTTAATCTAATATTACATTTTTTTCATCAAATGTTAAAAATATTAAAAATAAAATCTAATTTCAAAAATTTTAATTTTCGTCAAAAATTGTAAAAATATCAAAAATGCCCAAAGCGTCGGAAATATCATCTAACGTCAGAATTGTCAATTTAAGCCAAAACTTTAAAAAGTATCAAAACTTTATTTGTAGAAGGCCTTTTTTAAATTTTTTATCAGATTTGTTTTGTCGATTTTTTCGAAATTCGTCATTATTTACATGAATTGTCGCTTTTGACATAATTTGTGTGTTCAAATAATTTTCGAATATATTGATGAATTTGATAAATAAATTTGATAAATTACCAATGAATTTTTGAAAATTTTTCTAAATCCTAATAAGAATGTTAAAAATCTGATAAACATTTTATAAATTGATAAAAATCTGTAAATATTAAACATTTCATGAAATTTTTATAAATTAATAAGATCTGGATATGTTGAAATTCGAAAGACTAAAAATTTGAAAAAAATATTATAAATTGACGAACATTTTATAAATTGACGAAAATCTCATGTTTTTTTATAAATCGACGAAAAACTAGATACATTAATTTCGGATTCCTGTATTTATAGAAGGCGAGGTGACTCGCCTTTTATATATTTTTGTATGCATTTTAGTTTATATCAACTTTTTCAGGAGATTTTTATTTCGATTTTTCTAGATGAATAATCGCTTTTGACATAATTTGATTTTTTGACACCAAAGAAGTATGTCTTGATATGTTCAAATAATTTTCGAATATATTTATGAATTTGATAAATTACGAGTTCATTTTTGAAAATTGTTCTAAATCTGAATAAAATTGTAAATAACCTGATGAAAATTTTATAAATTGACGAAAATCTCAAAATATTAAACAATTCATGAACATTTTATAAATTAATGAAAATCTCGATATGTTGAAAATCTAACGAAAATAAAACGAGTGTCGTCCACTCCCAGACTGAGCATGAAGTAAAATTTCGAGTTTAGAAAAGCCCCGCGGGGCTTTTCTAAACTCGAAATTTTACTTCATGCGCCACGCGTATTTAAAGTAAAGTTGAAAATATATGTACAAGATAAAGCGCAAAAATGCAAAAAATGCATTTTGTGTTTTACTTTTATTATTATTATCACATTTATTAAATATTTACAAAATAATATAGTGTTAGTAATTAAATCATATCTATAACTAGGACAGTACTATGATGGACATATCAACATTTTTTTTAATATGATATAAAAAACATTTGAAAAATTAAAACAATCACTTGGAGCTGAACCGAAAACCGTAAAAAACAACCGTTATTTTTTCCGGAACGCAAACCGGAACTAAAAAAATAACGGTTTGAAACCCTGATTATCCCCCCCCCGCCCACGTAATTTTGATAACCCCCTCCAAAATGTTTTTCTGGCCACGGCCTTGTACTTTACATACTAAATTATGAACTACACAAATTCAACCTAGAAACTAATCAATCCAGTGAATATATATTGGGTGAGTTTTTTTATAGTGCTACAGGGATATATCTTGAAAACTGTTTCAAATATGTTAATGACATTTTGGTGAGGTAATAGGGATATGTTGGGACATGCGGCGGCAAATGTAAATTTGCAGGCTTGTCTAAACTCGAAATATTTACTTTATGCGCCACGCGAATATTACTATATCATCTTTATTGAAAAAGAGAGAAATGCATTATAATAAAATATAATTTATAAATATATTTACAAGTAGGGTTCTAGGTGAGTTATTGTATTTTGGGATGATGTCGTGGTTTCTAGGGATGCACATTTTTTTAAGGTGGTCATAATTCGTCTCGTTACATGCGAATCGTTCTGCGAGAAATTGAAGTCTTTGTTACCCCAATTTGTGTTTTTTCGTAGAGGAGTGCATTGGATGGACTGTGGAGGGGATTTTGAGGGTGTCGAAGTTTTGTAATGGTACGGAGGGAGGATCTTTCGGCTACTTCGAGGTTTTTAATGGTAGAATTGCATGGATTTATATAAAGGATTGAGCTGTAGTCTAGGATGGGACGGCAAATCATTTTGTAAATTTTGGTACAGGTGTTGGTACTAATTCCTTGATTCTTGTACGTCAGGCAGCGGAAATGTTTCGCTCGCTTTACGATGTTTGCTTTTATATCGGAGGTGTGTTTTTTAAAGGACAGCTTTGGGTCTAACAGGATTCCTAGGTATTTACATAATGGGGAGGAGTATATAGTGGATCCGTTAATGTTTATGGAGAGAGGATTGGGCGGTATGCGATGGTAGGGTAGGAATAGTTGGGATTTGTTAGGATTAATTTTAATCCTCCACTTGGAGAACCAAGTATCGAATTTGTTTATAAAATCTTGGAGGGAGTTAAGGGCTGAGGCTAGGCATGATGAATGGGTGATTAAGGCAGTGTCATCCGCAAACTGTAGGGGATAACAGGTTGGGTTTATAAAGTTGGGATTAGAATGGTATAAGTCGGAGCAATATATATTGTATAATAAAGGAGATAGAGGGGAGCCTTGAGGAACACCTTGTTCAGGATGGAATGTCGAGGATAAGGTTTTGAAGTTTGCGGTTGATAAGGAAGTTTTGGATTAGGTTGATAAGGTGGTTGGGTAGTTTAAGGATACTGCATTTATATAAAAGGCCCCGATGCCAAACGGAATCGAAGGCCTTAGCTATATCTAGGAATAGAATGGCAGATTTTTTACCTTCTAGGTGCATTGTTTGGGAGTTGGATGTAAGAATGGTTAGGGGTAGGGTTGTGGAGCGATTTGGAAGGAAGCCATACTGGTAGATAGGGATATGGGGTAAAACATGGTTGAGTATTTTTCGTTTGAGGAGGGATTCGTACAGTTTCCCGAGTACAGGCAGTAAGGTAATGGGACGGTAGTTCTTTGAATGTATAGGATCAGTTTTGGGTTTGTAGATGCAGGTGATTATTCCATGTTTCCAATCAGAGGGAAAGATTTGATGGGTATAATTAAAATTAAGGATTTTTAGGATATATGTATGAATGGAATGTGGAAGGGCTTTCAAAATTAGTCGGTGTACTTTATCATGTCCAAGTGCTGTATTTTTGTCTTGTCAAAAAATACGTTTCTTCGTCCAGTCTATCGTCAGGAGGAGGGGGAGGTAGGGGTTCTGGAAGGATGCGGTTTTCGTACCAACTGTTTACCGTTTCAAAAAAGTCATTGTTAAAGGAAGCGTCGTTCGTCATTTTGAAAACATTTTTAAAATTGTCTACAAATATCTCTGAAATATCTTTTTCTGTTGTTCGTTTGTCATTTGTTACTGGGTCGATAATTTCTGTGATAGTCTTGTAAGATTTATATTTACTGAGTTTTTTTATTTCAGTCCAATATTTTTCTCCTTGAAGGTCATTGATATTATTGCATGCTTCAAGCCATTTATGTGTTTTATATTCTATTATGAGTTTTTTAATGTCCTTGTTTAGTCTGTTGAATGTCAGTTTAACTTGTTCGTCCTCTAACTGTCTAAAGTCCCGGTATAGTTGTCTTTTGTATTTTATTAGTCGAGGCTTCAATTTCTGGGTGTATATCTATAAATTTTAACATGTCATTTGGAATTTGTGGAATGTTTGCAGTTTTGTAATCTGCTATGGTTTCGGGTAACAATTGACTGGGATAATATTGGATTTTGAGTTTGAAGGAAATGAAAAGATGGTCTGAACATAGATCTGGAATTAGTTGGACTGAGTGGATAAGGGGTTTCAAATTATTGGTACATAATAGGATATCGGGCGTGCTAGCTTGGTGTTGGTTCATAATAAAGGTGGGATCGGTTTTAACTTGGACAAAATTTGAGTGGGAGAGGAAATGTGATAAGTGCTTCTTTTTGGCAGAGTTTATATTAAAGTCTCCTATAATTATTACGTTATCGTATAGGGATGCCTTTGTAAATATTGTGTCTTTAATTGCCGAGGAAGTATGGATGTACACCAGGAATAGATGAATTTGGAAGGATGGGAAATTGAGGGTTGTATGTATACATTGATTTAGGATATTGTTTATTCGAGGCGGATTAGCTTTTCCTAGTGAAATGGAGGGGTGGGTTAGTATAGAAGCGCCACCTCGTCGGTTTTTGTTCTATACAAAGGCATGAATTTGGATAGATGACCAATTATGGAAGGAGATGGGGTTTGGGGACTTTGTTTCTACCATCATATTGATATGGACAGGATTGTTGGAGAGGTAGTGGTTTACTAGTTGGGATTTTCTGTGGAAGGAGTTAATGTTGGTATATAAAAAACAAACATCGCTAGCCATTTTTACTTACACTTTCCGTTGAACCTGACGGTACACCTATTGTTGGAATAACGGAGGGAATAATTTCTGGGAAGTCTAAATCAAACATAACGATGACCATTCGATTTCCCCCACGCGAATAAAATACTAAAATATTGTGAAGTTAAAAATATCTTCTTTAAATAATTCGTTTTTTGTATCTGATGGTTTCACCACCATCAATTTAAATTAATAATAAATTGATATAATCCTAACCATGCATTTTAATATTCATGAAGTTTATTTTAAGACGTGTTAAAATTTCAATTCTATTGGATATTATATTTCCACAATAGTTTGTAATATGAGCAAATATTTTTATACATATTTTCATAATTAATTATGTCATATGAAATAATTCAAAACGTTAATTGTTCCATTAAATTACCAGTGAATTGCGTATGGCCGGCCCATAATTTAAACAGGCCGTATTAATTTCTGTTCGCGATATTCGTTTTAATTAGCGGAATAAAATACGTCCGTGTTGTGTTTGGGCGCTACAAATTTCGAGTGTTTTAACAAAGTGCCAAAAATAATATTCCGCGTGTGAATTATTGATTCGTCCGCAAAATATTTATTAGATTTACATTAATTCGCGTTCATGCAAAGTGCGTTTAATAATTTCATTAAAACACGGACGTTTTAATCGGTAATATTTGAAATGCAGATAAATTTTGATTTTAAATAAATGTAATTGATTAAACATGATATTGTTAATTATTTTGTAATAATCATGGAAAGGTTGAATTATTAGTTGTATTTGCTTTAAGATTTTATAAGACATAGGTTATATAAAATCTCTTATTGCCGAAATGGATTAAATTTAAAGAAAAATGTTATAATTTATTTCTAAAATTAAATGTTCAATACTACTTTCGACTTATTTTCGAAATAAAACGGCGCGGGACATAAAGATGTTTCTTCCTATGTAAATTAAATCAAGTGTGGATTCAGAGGCTTGCAGGCTACTTTACAAAATGTTATTAGGGTAATTTAAGAGCGAAGCCTTTATAATTTGACAACTCCAAGTATTTTTTGCGTTACAGTTAAATCATGCCGACTAAGTGGCGATATTTGTGCGTCCGATGGTGTACTGATATTTTTAAAATTCGCTAATTCAATAAGGAAACAGAGCGATATAATACTGTATAACATTAACAGCGATAGAATAATATTAATACAAATAGTGTTTTTTTCTGGAAGAGAGCAATTAAATTGTACATTGCATTGCATAAGTGTAGCGTCGCCAAAATTTACTATTTAGTTGCAGTTTTATGTATACAGGGTGTCCTTATTTCGACAGAATGTATGGGGATCTCAGTTATTTGAAGAGATAGAGAGTCGGTTAAATTGGGACAAAGTTGCGTATTTTAATGCCTACCAATAATATCAAAACAATGTTGAATTTTTTTTCTCAAAAACTACTGAATCTGGACATTTACAACTTTGACAACACTTTTAAATGGGGAATCTAGTAGCGTATTGTTTTTAATGATAACTATAACATTTACCCGTGGACCACACCCAACTTTTGTTTTTCTTATGGGCGCCATTTTGGATTTTTATATTTTTTCTGAACTCAGTGATGTATCACACTCATAATTTATTTTTGATTTTATATTTAAAATGATATTATTTTCTTTTTTGCAACGAGTGCCTTGGAAACAATGACGTCATCTCTATTAATCAATAAAATATTGACAACAATCAATCATTGTTAGCAGTCAAAATTTATTAATTACTGTCAATCTTTTGTAATAATAATTATCGATTATCACACAAAACATTAAGTAAAACTTTCACCGTTTAAGATATGATGACTTAAATATCAACAGTATGGAAAAGTTCCACAAACTAAATTTATTCTATTTTTATTATTATTGTTCCAAAACTATTTACAAAAAAAAGTAATTTCTGCATTTTTCACTACATCCTAATAAATATTGATTACCATCACATCTAAGCGCTATATATTTTTAACTTTACTGTAAATGAGTGGTTTATACGCGTGGCGCATGAAGTAAAATTTCGAGTTTAGAAAAGCCCCGTGAAAATTTGGCGAGGGTCGCTGTGCGACCCTCGACAAATTTTCTACGTGGGGCTTTTCTAAACTCGAAATTTTAATTCATGCTTAGTCTGGGAGTGGAAGATTAGTTTAAAATACATCACAACTGTTAAAATATGTGTCGTATAAGTATTTTGTCATTAAATCACCACATTGACTGTATTTGATATAGTGAGTTAAGTGACTTACATTCAAAACATCACAATAGCCAAAATACAGTCCAGAGATATAATCAGATAAAATCCTAGCATAGTCAAAAGACAGTCAATCAGGCCACTTAGAGTGACAATAGTCAAAACACGTTCAATAAAGATATAATATGACAAAATCCAAAGACAGTCAAGCAATTTATTAAGATTCAAAATATCAAACCAGTATTTCGTTTATAGACAAATACATTTTTTATCAGTACAGTAATTAATCAGCTGGATGCCGATCTTCAGGGGTGATATGTAAGCAAATTATGGGTCCTAGGAGTTGTCAAATGAGTGAGTTACTTAACTGTTTACAAGGCACTCTTTACAAATAACAAAAGATTAAAATTTTACTCTA
This sequence comes from Philonthus cognatus, assembly GCA_932526585.2. Taxonomy (NCBI): domain Eukaryota; kingdom Metazoa; phylum Arthropoda; class Insecta; order Coleoptera; family Staphylinidae; genus Philonthus; species Philonthus cognatus. The sequence goes on along the minus strand of OW052241.1, from coordinate 62,719,158 downwards.
AAATGTACAATAAACTATAAGTGTGATACATCATTGAATTTAGAGAAAAATATTCTTTGAAAAAATATAAAAATCTATAATGGCGCCTATAAGAAAAACAAATGTTAGCTATGGTCCCTAGGTAAATGTTATAGTTATCTTAAAATAAAATATGTGTAAATTTTAATTCAAATTCAAATTTTCTTATTAACGGCAATAAACCTTTTTAAATCAGAATATAAATTTTATAAATAACAATTTACAAATGATACTGCTATTAAAGTAACATAGACTAATTCTAAATATTGGTGTAAGATAAAATGCAAGTAAAAGTAATAAAAATCAGAAATGTACATGCTTTAGTTTTGTCATAAATTGAGAATGGGATTGTGAGAACAAATTAAAATTGGGATCAAGAGACAGTGAGTTTGAAATACGCATGCATCTGGAGAGTGGATTGTCGTAGGCGTAGTTTGACCTATGCATGGGAATGCGAAGTAGTGGTCTATGACGAGTAGTACGATCTGATATATTAAAGTAAAAATCAACGCGCACCAATAAACACGGACATTGCATTTGGCTATTTAGCAGTTTATAAAACATTGACAAGTCTAGAAGAATCCTGCGTCGCTTAAGCGTATGAATGTTAAATACTGACATAACTCGGTCATAGTTTAATTGTGACTTAAAAGCAAGGATCTCTCAAGAGCGTTACTGTGAGTAATGGTATTTTGAGACCAGACACATGAAACGTATTCCATATTAGAGCGTATATAAGCAAAATAGACAAGTTTGAATGATTGACCTGATAAATCTTTGGCCATCCTTATTATCTAACCCAATATTTTTGATGCTTTGTTGTAAATTGAGTTAATGTGGCTATCAAACGTTAATTTTGTATCCAGTAACATTCCCAAATCTTTAATTTCACTCAATTGCTCAAGATGTATATTTTTGATACAGTAATTGAATTTAACATTTAATTTTCTGGAAAAAGAAATTGCAGTATACTTCTGAATATTGAAGAATAAATAGTTATCGCAACACCATTTATGAACAGAGGAGAAGTTACTTTGCAGCAGGTCACAATCCTTAACATTTGATATTCTTCTATATATCTTAAGATCGTCGGCAAAGAGTAAAAATGAAGAATATCTTTCGACTTGTGAGTTGTTATTAATAAATAACAAGAATAACAAGGGACTACAGTGTCATCCTTGAGGTACACCAGATGGGACAGCAATTACTTAAGACAAGAAATTCTTCACTTTTACACATTGCGTTCGATTGGTTAAGAAACTATTGAACCACTTCACGATATTCACATGAAATCCATAGCCAGATAGTTTGGCAATTAAAACATCATGATTTACACGATCGAATGCTTTGGCAAAATCAGTGAAAATAGCATCCACAGATTGATTACATTCGAAGGCATTCATTATATAAGTGGTAAACGATAAAATAGTTCTTTTAAAAAGTGTCTGTATAATGTCAAAGTTAATTAAAAAAATTAAAACGAAATTAAAAAAAATCGTTTTTTGACAATATCTCAAAAACGAAAGAAGATATTTCAAATTTGTTTTTAGATTATTGTTGGGCCCTAAAATTCGCAACTTTGTCCTACTTTAACCCACTCTCTATCTTTTCAAATAACTGAGATCCCCATACATTCTGTTGAAATACGGGCACCATGTATATTCGTCAATCAACGTATAATGTAAATATCGATTCTAGCGTTTATTTTGAATCGTCTCCTATATTTATATTCTATGAGTATTGTTTTATCACATTTTGTATAACTCTTAGTTGTACGAAAATAATGAATAAATCTAAAAATAGTAAGCGGATAACTTTTGAGATATTAAGGTGTTACCGTGAAATTTTCACCGGAAACGCTTTCCGTATAATCAGCCCCATAATTCACACACCCGAAAAAGAAAGAGCGTGTTTTATTGTTTACTACTTTCCGTGCCATACATCACGCATTTCGGCGGAATGAAATGTTTTTATTCAGGCCGAAAACTCGGGCATCCTTCATACCATGCCATAACCGAAAGTTCACTTTTATTCAAACATATTCTAGACATCAAATTAGAATTGCATACATATAACTTCTGTTTTCAAACATATGTATTTTAGACATGATCTTTTCTCTCTTTCTCTTGTATAAATATAATTTCTTTATTCAAATATATTTCAATCAACTCTCAACTAGCTTAATCTCTTGCATAAATATAACTTATTTTTTTTAAACACATTTAAATCTAACTTCAACATTTCTCTTTCTCTTGAATAAATATAGTGTCTTTGTCAAACAAATTGAGACATTACATTTGATTGATCACTCTCTTGGTTTAATATAACTTCTTGTTTGAAATATATTGCAGATATATAGTCGATATCTGCAATATATTTTCTTTCTATTTACAGTGTTACCATGTCGACGGAAAGCGAATTTTGAATCAAAATTGTTGTAAAAAAGATTGTAATGCTGGTGGTTAGCTGATTTCCTAGCAATTTAGCATTTAAATTAGGAGAATTTTGATTGAATTGTTGGCTAGTAATAACAGGAATTTCTCGACATTTAAATTGAATGCTGTTTTATTTTGAATTAATCAACTGCAAAAATTAGTATTTCTATAATATGAAATTTATATAAAAACAAAACAGGCAAGTAATTTTAAGAAACTGTTAAAATGATAACTGTAAATTTTGTACAGTTAAATAACGAATTAATCCTATAAAATTGCTGAAATAACGTTTACAAATAATGCAGGAACATGTCGATTTATATGTTTTACTCGTCATTTAAAGATGTAATTTTGTGATAATACGACATTACATAAATATTTTAAGCTAAATAAAATCATTTTGGTTAATACTGAGTTTCAGTAGTTAATTTTTTAGTTTAGGAATATTGTTTGTGCTTACATAATAATAATAACCATCATTCTTTTGTTTCGTAATTCCTGAATACTAGATGAAAATTAGAAGTTTCAGTCATTTTTATTGATTTTTTAAATATAACACAAATTTAATATTTTTTCAATCATTTTAGTTAACTTTGAGCTTCTACTACATATTTTATAATTTTTATTCTTTAGCGGACATTTCATTTTTGCTATTGGTAACACTGTCTTTTTCATGATAAATAATACTTTTTTCTACGACCGCTCTAGAAACCAGACATTTCGCCGCTATACCTGTGCATTGAAAGGTGTCAGTTGTATATTTGTATTTTGACAAGTAATGATAGTTATGAAAATTTAATTTTCAAAACTAGTTTTGAAAGTATAGACGTTTGAGGACGTTAGTGTCAAAATGATTAAAATAAAATGAGTAGTGACGAAGAACAATCAACGCCGCCGCTGTTCGTAGGAAAAGCAGTGTTAAACACGTTTTGAAAGCTTCATTGCATACCTTGCATTGCAATTTGGTATTCGCATGAAATACGAAGCTTTCAAAACTTGTCAAACAATCTACTATGTCAAAGATATTTAAAACATCAATACTTCTTTTTTCTTTATGTGGCTTGAATATTTCTAGATTTATTTTAATATATTTCAGACATAAATTATTCTTTTTGTATCTTCCTTAATTATAACATTAATCCTTTTTCTGAATCCATATTCTGCCCCTATTAGAGGATTTGTATTGAGAGAGGAATTCTTAGTTGGGAAATTACGACGGGGATTTAATCCCATTGTGGCTCGAGTGCTTACGTAAGTGTAAACAAAGTTGTATACGCTAATGTGGGGGAGTAATTAGTTCTGTTTGTTTGACGCATTTAGTTATGATTTCAATTCTAATTCACTTATTGGCATTAGCGTAATCATCGAAAACACCATTATTCCACTAACAGGTATTAACTGCATTAGCCGATATGTGCATGTGAATTTCAATATGGATTTCATTTTCTCACTACCTCCAATTATAGTGTACAGATCTGTAAATCATAATTTTACCATATGTACTAGTAACAAACTCAGTTTATATTTACTGCTATTGAAATTTATGGTATAATAATATGTTTACAAAATGCATATTAAAAGAAATGTATATCATTTATATATTTAATAGTCGTTTTACAAAAAAAAAGTTTTGCAAAGATAATTCTCACTCGAGAAAAAAAATGTGTGAGAAATATCTTATTCAGCGGCTCGTTTAAAGACATAGGTCTGATATTCATTATTTACAAAACTACAGCTGATTTAAATTTTGATGCTGCCACGGACTTCATAATTTAAGAAGTATTAACAAAAATGTAAATATTTGTATGAAGCAATCATTACCAGATAAGGTCAAATTGCTTAAAAATGTATGCACAAATTTCTATGCCAATAATTTCATTTTACCATAAATTTAAAGTTTATTCAATGTTTTTGTGGGTAAAATTGTGTAAATTAATTAAAACACTTAACTTTGTTTTACCACTTTTATTTCACATTTCAGTGACTATAGTTTCGACTACAATATTCATTATCAAACTAAGTGCCTAAAATTATGTGTACATTGCTTTTATATTATAGCATCAAAGAGAGGTCAAAAATAATAAAATTTTGAACAGCGTGAAATAAACATTCAATTTGAACCTCCGCAATTGACACATGTTTTGCCTAAAAATGATAACGTTTGGGTCAAATTAAAGATTCTGAACTAAATACTTTTGAATAGAATTAATCAATTAATATAAATTCAATAGTGGTATTTCCTTTATCTTCATTTTTATTATAAAAATTCTAAATATGAGGAAATAAATGAAATAATCACTATTAAATTTATAAATAACACTTCACGTAATTGCAAAAAGAATATCTTTGATAAATCAATTAGTGTTTGATTACTTAATAGCGGTTTTTGTAAATAAAGTAAAAATCAATAAAATCGCATTACCTTAAAACAAATATACTTATAAATGTATAAGTGCATCTTAAAATCAAATCCAGTTTACTATGAAATTCTAAAATATTTTTTTTATAGTGTAAACTAATTGAAAACTTAAAGAAATGGTTTACAAACGCATTTTTATCATTTCAAAATTACCCAATAGAAATACAATATTTAATCGTATCTACAATAATATAACATTTTGTGATTATTGATCTGTTTTTTTTTATAAATTAGTTTTTTTCAGGAAAATTAATTTTAACTTTTTCGTCTAGCGGGAACAAAAAAAAAACTTGAAATGTTACCCTCTAATTGTTACATCAATTTAGCCAGCATTTCAAATAAGCTCTACTCTATGATTATAATACTCAACTCAAAGGAAAAAGCAAATATAGTTAATCTTAATTTTTTGTGTATTTTTAGTTATTTTACCAAAAATATAAGTTGTTTTATGGAAGTAAAATATTAAGACACATAATCAGGTATTAAATTAATGATTCCTTGAACATTTTACGACCCCCCAGGAAAAACGCTATTAAGGTGGAATCTGCAACGTGAATGCAATTTTCTCTCCCCTCAATAAATTTAACATATTTTTACACGAGTTCTCTCCACGAGACATCCGGATATATAAATCACGAAATATAGTCGAGAGAGCCGGGGCTCGCCATTAATGCCCGCCCTCCCAGTTTTTGCACGTTAATCCGCGATCGCGAATTCGCACGGTTTAATTGGACAAGACTCTAATTGCTAATGTAATTTACCAGTATATTTTAATAATCCGCCATTAAACCGTCCGTTAATCTGTACGCGGATATGCAAATGTACATATATATATATACGCGAAATGCATATTACGAAATTTATACTGCTAAACAATTATTTAAATATGACCGCGGCGGAAATTTGAATTTATAATGCCCTCTCTCCGTTTTGAAATTATTTTTGCGCGGGCTAGAAAGGGTGACTAGCTAGGCGATGTAGCAATGTCTATTCAGGACTTGTACAAATGTTATGCATTATTCATAAGTTTAATACGTACACAGTGGAAATATTACGTGCCATTTTTAATGTACGTCCCGCAATTCAGCTCACCACGATCGGATATTTATGTTTAGTGCATTTTTTCTTCTTCTGTCGGTTATAGATTTTACATACACACGTGAATTATACGGGGCGATAAATATGCGGCTCCGAGGAAATAAGGTCCGTAAATTACGTGACTTTTTAACTTCGGATATTCATTCCACTGTACTTTATTGCCGTGCATTAATTTTTAAAAATTGTCCATTTACTTCATCGATTTTACAATTCTGTTAGATACTAAATTATAGGATCTAACAGCTTTAAAATAATAAATTCGAGAATCGACAGCTAACGCAACAAAAATTGACATTTAATTTCGTTCAAGCTGAGAATTTCACAATTTACACTGATATTTTGGAAGTAGCAAAATTGACAGTTAACACCAATTTGGCAGCTTTAGAATAGTAATCGTTAAAATTGATACCGTTATTTTAGTTACGATATATTAGATTAGATGAAGACATGGGTACTCCAGTACAAGTACTTTTCATGTACTCAGTACTCAGTCCACGTGTAATTTATTTTTAAGTACTTGTACTCGACACATTTTCAACCGCAAAATGTACTGGAGTAAATACTTTTGTACTTGAATACATTTTAATATACTCAAGTATATTTGGGTGTAGTCGAGTACATTTCGATTTACATTGGAAACTTTTTTAACACGTCGATGACGAGCTTCATGAGAGTTATATAAAAACTTAACGCTACTTTTGTGTTCAATATAAACACAAAATATGAATATTTTAAGGCACCGAGATATTTAGTCTCTATACAAATGAGCAACTGTTTCGCCTGTTCTCTGGCTTTATTAAGAAGTGCCCTAAAATATTAAAAATGTATTTTAATATTTTTACCTTCATTCCTTGTTTTTATTTACTATTTATTTTAAAGAGTCATCGTGCTTGTATCATATTTTTTTATTGCGTTTTATGTTTATAATTTTAATGTGTTAAATCAGGGGTTGCGGTGGCCGAGCGGTTGAGTCGTTAGACTAGACCAATCGTCCACTCCAGAAATGCGAGTTCAAGTCTCGCCTTGGGCGAATAATTTCTCTAACGAAAAATATTCGTCCCGGATGCCATGGGTGTTAATTGTGTTGTCCACATTTTTATTAATATGAAAAATTCAAATAGTAAAACTGGTTGTGCCTGAATATATACATTTAATATTAACTAATATAAAAAGATAATAATATATATATATATATAGTGGAATTCGGAAGAGATGTCCTATGTGTCAAATTTTAACGTTACATGACAATTTTAAATATTCGTTGTTTTGCTAAAAGTGGTCAATTTATAGTTTAAACGAGTTTTCCATTCCCAGGTTAAGCATGAAGTAACATTTCGAGTTTAGAAAAGCCTGAAAATTTGGTTTGGTCGCGTAGCGCGGAGCGACCAAACCAAATTTGCAGGCTTTTCTAAACTCGAAATTTTATTTCAGCAGACATATTATGAAGTTTTTTTGTCTCTTTTCACACACGTAATCTGATGACATCAAACTATTTTCGTATTACATGTATTGGTGCAGAAAGCACTACAAATGCATTTACATAATGCATTTTTATAAGGGTATACATAGTGAAAATGTATACCGAAAAACTTTTTTACATACTCTGTTAATTTTTCTACATTCGTTGTTTTTAAAAAGAGTTCATTTTCAAGCTTTAAACGAGTGCTTTTCACTCCCAGACTAAGCATAAAGTAATATTTCGAGTTTAGAAAAGCCTGAAGAATTTTGATAAGTCGCGCCTCATTTCTTTAAGTGTCCAATAATTATTTGGCCTGTGGGTATCCATCCTTGCTGTGTATTTACTGTGGTCGACGGTGCGTCCAGCCTGTCTATGTAGGTCATAACCAGCCTGCACTGCACCACCGGTGAGGTTAGCGCTTTTAGGGCTGCCTAGCTGTCCCACATAATGGTAATTGGTCCTTTGTTGTGTCCTGATTCCATTATGTGATGAGCCTACCAGTCAATTTCAGCCTGGAAGAACGAGGCATGTTTCCCCAGAGCAACCGCAAATTGTTTGCTCCGATTGCAGCCTCCATAGATTCCAGCCCCGGTTCCTATTGTATTTTTCGCCCCGTCTGGCCCCCAGATGGTTCTTTAAGAAGTTCTCGGATATGTTTCACTTGCCCATTCACTTCGCTTTGGTGTGGTTACTTTGAACCGGCGGGATAGCTGTACGATTTTAGTGAAATCGGACCTCATTTTTAATGTTTCTTCTTGGAATCAAGTATGACCCTAGATATTTTACTTCATTTTTGATGGAGACATTCATTGCATACATGCGTACATGCGATTTTAAGTCTTCGGTTTTTCGTCTCTTGGTGTAGGAGACGATCGCTGTTTTGGCCGGGTTTACAGCTAACCCTTCATATTTGCACCATCTTTCTACAGTACTTAGTGCCCTCTGCATCAAGTTAGATAGAGAGGTCCCAAACTTCCCGCTTACTAGAATGGTCAGGTCATCTGCATATCTCAGGGCATAAATGGCTTGGTTTTCGAGTAGCAGCAGAAGGCCCATGACGTCCATGACGAGGCACCACAGGAGCGGCGAGAGAACGCCTCCCCGCGGGCACCCACCAGCGACTATTGCTTATGCTGTTTTTCTATATAGAGTAGTTGTTACAGTCCGACTTCTGAGCATATTGTTCACACAGTGTCGCATTTGCGGGTTAATCCCTCTTTTCTCCATTACTGTTGCTATGGAGTTGAGGGTTTTGTTGTCGAACGCACCTTCAATGTCCAGAAAGGTCCCCAACGCAATGCCCTTTTATTGTATGGTCCTTTCGCATCTGGTTGCTGTTGGATTGCTAGTTTTTAGGACTTTCCCGCTTGGTAGGCATATTGTTGACGGTGTAGTGGTGAGTAATTTAGGACTCTTTCCCGTATGTGCCTACTAGTTTTTCTAATAGTTTTAGAATAAATGATGACAACTGATCGGTCTGCAAGATTTGGCCTGGGCGTATGAGGCACGCCCTGGCTTGGGTATAAATACCACCTTTACAGTCCGCCAGCTGCTTGAGATGTATGAAAGGGCAAGGCTTGATTTTCCTAATCGGTTACTTCCATAACCAGCAACTTATGAAAGTAACCGATCAAGCTGCTCAAAAAGATCGAGCGACTCATTTATTTATAAGAATTTAGTAGTCCCATATTTTAATATTTTGCAGATTTAAAAATTAAATTTCATGAGATATAGTGAAAGTCAGAACAAATAAATGCAATGCGTCAGGGATGAAGGGACGGTTTAGATTCAGTTTCTAATAAGTAAGTAGCATCGTTAAAAAGTATGAGAACCCGACCTATCTAGTCTGTAAATATTAAATTTGTGACAATTTAATTCACGATTTCATATTTAATTATCAAGACAAGTCTTAATAACTATAATGACATCAAAACAAAATACGTATGAATTATTTTCTTTTGTTTGCGAAGTATTGTTATCGACTTTTTTTGAAATTTTGTTTTATTATTTAAAAACTATTACCAGATTCGATAGTTTGTAATTAATATACTATTTCGACATTATATAGGTACTTTTAATGAAGTATCTAATGTCCGTTTCGAAAGTTGTCGCCCCTGTGTTTGAAAGCTAATAAAACAAAGAATGCTTCTTTAATAATCATTATTTAAAAAGAAGCATAAACAGCAATCAATTCCACGTAACATATTTTGATTTTCAGCTTTCAGAAATATAGTTTAAATTGATCTTTAAATAAGAAAATACTGATGTGTCCATCATAGCACTTTCCCCGTCATTTAATCAATTGATAATCGACATCAAATATTTATTTCACTCTAACCAATCGTTGAAATATTTCCCTTAAAGTCAGTGTTTTATACGCATGGTGCATGAAGTAAAATTTAGAGTTTAGAAAAGCCTAATTTGGCTCGGTCGCTCCGCTGCGCTACGCGCCCGAGCCAAATTTTCAGGCTTTTCTAAACTCGAAATTTTACTTCATGCTTAGCCTGGGAGTGGAAACCCGTTAGACGATCAATCAAAAACTTATACTGCAGTTTCCTGTATTAAAAAATGTATGACATAACATATATAGAGGTGATGTTTTAAATTTACGTTACAAAAATAAAATTACGAAACATGAAAGCTGAAACAAATAAAAAATAATTGTTTAAATTAAAAAAAAAGCGTTTATTTACAGTAAAAAGAATGGTAGAAAATTTGCAAATTAACAAAACGCTGCAGAATTTTGAAAATTTTAAATATTATTAAAAAAAGAACAACCCTTTATGCGATTAAAAAAAAAATCAAAATTGACGGCATACGTATAAATTTATAAATATCAGATTTAAAACGAAATATTCTACAATGTTTAATTATCGTTCTACCATTTTCATTTTTTATAAGCAAAACTATAAATGCGTTTTTAGGTTTCCATCTTTTACGATGTAAGGAAAAAGAAAGAAACCTAAAAATGCATTCATAGATTTGATTGAAAAAAAAGGTAGAACATTAATTAAACGCTGCAGAATTTTCTAAGTTGTTGAAATTCCTGAGAGATCATGAAAAATGAAGAAATATAAAATTATAATAACTTATTACCAAAAAAGAAACAGATAAAACCGAATAACTCGAAAATTATTCGAAATAAAGAAAAGCGATATATAGATTTGAAATATTTCGACGAGATTTACAACTTTCTTCTTGATGTTTGCTAATGACAATCTCTACGTAAAAAATATCAATTTATATGAAACATTTCAATGTATTACTATTGATGTAAAGACCACTAACATTTTGCTTTGTTTTAATTTTATTATTTTTGTCATGTCATTTTAGTGTCTAATATATTCATTGTTTAGATTTTATTTATACAATTATTTTAGGTTCTCTGTTTTTTTGTCAAATTTTAAATGTGATCTTTGCTAATGAGAATCAACGTTAAAAATATTAATTTATAAGAAACATTTCAATGTATTACTATTGATGTAAAAACTAGTTACATTTTAATTTGTTTTAATTGAATTGTTTTTTTTGTAAGTCATTTTATTGCATAATTTATTCATTGTTTAGATTTTATTAATATAATTATTTGAACTTGTCTGTTTTTTTTTTCAAGTATACATATCGCTATAAATCTTCAGATATTCATTGTTTTTTCTCTAAGAGTTTAAGTTGAAGCTATTAACGAGTGTTTTCTACTCCCAGGCTAAGCATGAAGTAAAATTTCGAGTTTAGAAAAGCCTGAAAATTTGGTTTGATCGCGTAGCTAAGCGGAGCGATCAAACCAAATTTTCAGGCTTCTCTAAACTCGAAATTTTACTTCATGCTCCACGCGTATATATGACTGATTTCAAATAAAGTTCAAATATATATAAATTCCACAATGTTCAGTGTTTTATAGGCGTGGTGCATGAAGTAAAATTTCTGGCTCTTCTAAACTCGAAATTACACGTTCTTAAACACATTCTACAATAATAATGCATTCAATTATTTCAATAAATTTGAAACGTCCGTATGTTATCGGAAAATGTTCAGTTATTAACCCGTAAAAAAATTAACTTTTTTGCTCCAACAAATACAGGGGCCAAAACTTTTAAAACGGAATTAGTAGCATACTTGAAATTTTACCCATTTTTTTTTGTGCGGGTGCCATTTTTCATTTGTTTTTTAAGAATGCATAATGAGTAACTAATATCTCTGCGAGCGAAAATATTGCGCGTGATTTAGAGAATTTGAACCACACGCAGATCGACTTTGGTTGCCACTAATTTGCCCTCTCTCTGCTTATTGCGACATTGATAAGCATAGAGCCGCAATGTTAGACAGTCGAGCATCTCGTTACCTTTAAAACTCCACTTTACTAACATTTCCCTTTTTTTTTAAACCGTAAAGATTATTAATGATTCTCACGCTGACGAATTAATTTTTGAAAAAGCTAGTTACTAGGTGTGAAAAGGCTCTTGGTCTCTCCGCTGGCATGATAAAAGGGCGCGCCTGTCCAGAGCCTATTATAAATGCCCCGCTTGATATATATTCATAACATGTCTACAATGTGTGACGTATGATTAATTGCAGGTGTCGCAGAGGCGAAGCGGAGCTGTCGTAGACCACTGTCCACAACTACGGTGAGTCTACACTTTATCTCTTTATCCTTTTTAGCACGCCCCATTGTTATGTCCTCGAAATTTCCTCATATTCATTTTACACATTTTCAGCGTGTCGAGTTTTATTCGTTACGGACAAAAAGTCATTCAACTCGAATTATTAAATCATAACAATATTCTAGAAACATATAAAAAGGACAGGTTGTGAAGCCTGCGCATTAGTTTGCATTGCTAGAATTTCAAAACTTCTATTTTTGTAAAATCTGTCCACTACAGAAAATATCAAAACATTTCGTCCAAGAAAAAAATTATATGTGCACTAAGAACGGATGAATCTTAAATAATAATAAGGAGTATAGTATAACTAGTGTAACTAATAATTTATCTACCCACTGTATAGTATATATTTCTGAGAAATAATAAAATAAATAATAAAAACAAAACTTAAAAGCCTCCCTGGTTTGGGGATCCAACAGCAGTCGGCAGACGCCTTAACCTATGCAATATCTAGTGCAGTGATAAAATACTTTTTATTATACTTATCTTAAAACACTTTGTTTTCAAATGCCTCTAGAATAATGCAAACGTCGCTTTTTCAAGCCACCGCACGGAAAACGTTTGTTTGTGCGCCTTTTCGTGCACTCTGAAACGTGTTCATAGCAACAATGTATTTGTCAGTGAAGTTTTATTTTCCGTCAGTGAAATACGTAAGTTTGGTTGAAACGTACTCAGACTTAGAAGAAATTAATTTTGTTGATGATATTTTGCATGATATATTAACCCAAGCGGCACAAGTAAGCGTAGAATGACAGCTAGTAAAATCCAGATATAGACACGAACACAGTCGGAATGGAAACTATGAAAAACACAAAAATTGTGAGTGACGATGTATAACTTCTATTTTATTTTTCTGAAAAAGCCAAATCCGCACAATCGCACACCTTATGGTGTTGATTCGCCACGATAAAAAGATGTTTGGCTTTAAAAAATGTGCTAACCCGATCAAATTTCGAAAAACTGATATTCAATTTCATGTTCTCTCGAATTAGTTGAATTTTTTTTCACTATCATAGAATTTACTAGTTTGAAAATAAAATATAATTGAAGTTTTTAGATAAGTATAATGTTTTCAGTTAAGTATAATAAAAAAGAGCGTTCATTACACGTCCAGAAATGGATTTTTCCGTGCTTGCATGACTTCCCGTGTTCGGCTACGCCTCACACGGGAATGGTCACGCGCGCACGGAAAAATCCCTTTTTCTAGACTCCTAATGAAATATACTATTCCTACTATACAAGGAAATAAAAAAAAATGCGACAGACACACAGACAGACTTATATCATAGAATTCATATGAAGAATAAAAATGTGTGTTCTTCCAATATATGTTGTAGCAATTAAACTAATATAAGGATTTTTTTGTAAGAATACATATCCCGATGCAAGGGCTGTACATTTTCAGGCATTTGTTGTTTTCAGAAAAAGTTCAATTTGAATTTTCGAAATGAATGAATTAATGTTTAAAGTGTTCAATATCTTTTAAACAAGTGTTGCAATTTTCTTAGAAGCGTGAAATGCATGTAAATTAGAAACCCCTAATACTTAGAATTGCGGGCGCTGGAAGCGCGGTTTAGATTAGATAATCTTGAACATTTAGATTGTGTCTCACTGCAAAGCAAGATTCTCAACCTTTAAAATAATAAATACTAAAAACGAAAATATTTAGTTAATACATGACGCCCACTATTTCTTTTCCACTTTAAGAATTCAAATCCCGGCACGACAAGACAACTTTCATACGCCCAATATTCCTTCGCGAGAGCTGATAACTATATAAGTAATGATTTACTCGCGCTTGCATGTATGCGAGATTTATTAGAGTGCAGTTTTAATGAGGTGTTACATTGCTGAGTGAATTTATTAAAAAGTTTCACGGTGATTTATCACCGATCATTTTTCAAAACAGAAGTCGTTAATAATTTCTTTCGGCCAACTACTAGTTCAGGAATACGTTACCACACTAATGCATTAAGTAAACATACGGATTGTATATTAATATGTATGAATATTGAATAGGAATGTTAAAAAGTTTTTAGGTGAAGTGAGGAGAGAAAGTTTGTTGGGTTGAATTGTTAATGTCTATTCATAGGAAATATAATGTAGGATTAAATTGGGTTATCAAAGATATAATATGACATATTTATTAGTCTGTCTGAAATCTTTGCAAACCCAACTTAACGGTTAGTTCATTTAACAGTGATATCAGATAGCCGATAGAATAGAATATATCTTTATTTCAAAGTGTCATTTTACGAAGTAAAAATATCGTCAAGTATTTCCTACAGTTTTTAAATATGAATCTACAAAAAAAAAAAACATATAAACATAAAGTGAAAATAGCGTGATGTATTTCCTACAATAAATTTTAAATATGAATCTACAAAAAAAATATATAAACATAAAGTGAACATAGCGTGAAGTATTTCTCACGGTGAATATTATATGTATCTAAATGTACATGTTTTTTTTTTCTTTCAAGTATACAAATCCCGTTGTATACGCTGTACATTTTCAAGCAATCATTCATTTTATAAAAGCGTTCCATTTAAATCTTGTAAAGAGTGTTTCCACTCGTCGATTAAGCATATAATAAAATTTTGAGTTTAGAAAAGCCTGAAAATTTGGCTTGGTCGCATAGCGACCAATCTAAATTTTCAAGCTTTGCGTAACTCGAATTTATTAACTGGATATAAAACAGAAGCAGAATATTTTGAACTTCACGTTTAATAAATGTTTAATACGCGTAACGCATAAAGTAAAATTTCGAGTTTAGAAAATTCTGAAAATTTGACTTTGCCGCTTCGCTACTCGACGAAGCCAAATATTCAGGCTTTTCAAAACTCCAAATTTTACTTATCGCTTAATTTAGAAGTGGAATCACTCGTTGGAAGGTTTAAATCCGCCCCTTTTATAAAAACAACGAGTTTCTGCAAATTTTCCAAACTCTGTAATTGTCGTGATATGTATACTTAATAGAAAAAACCCCTGTATAAAAATAACGTATAGTGTAATTCGCGGAAGATTTCCTACGACTCATTGATGTGGAATGTGTGGTTCAAATATTTTAGAGAGTATGTCGACTGTTGTATCTGCAACGATTTTTCCTAGTTGTGTCAAGTTTTGACGTTATATGACAATGTCATACTGATTAGGTCGCGAGTATATTAGTGTTCTTTCTTTTAGAAAAGCTTTAAATCATAATTTCTTGTAAATTTTGTCTTTTAAGTATACGTATCCCAATTAAGTGTTGTAGATTTTTAAATATACGTTGTTTTCTTAAAAGAGGTCAATTCAAACTTTGATGTAGTGTTTTCCACTCCTAGGTTAAGCATAAAGTAAAATTTCGAGTTTATAAAAGCCTGAAAATTTGGTTTGGTTGCGTAGCGCGATGCGCGGAGCGACCAAACCAAATTTTCAGGCTTTTCTAAACTCGAAATTTTACTTCATGCGCCACGCGTATAAGACACTGATTGCAAGCGAAGATTACTTGTTTACAATATTTCAGTGCTGTCAGTGTTTAATACGCGTGGCGCATGAAGTAAAATTTCGAGTTTAGAAAAGCCTGAAAATTTGGTTTGGTTGCGTAGCGCGATGCGCGGAGCGACCAAACCAAATTTTCAGGCTTTTCTAAACTCGAAATTTTACTTCATGCGCCACGCGTATAAGACACTGATTGCAAGCGAAGATTACTTGTTTACAATATTTCAGTGCTGTCAGTGTTTAATACGCGTGGCGCATGAAGTAAAATTTCGAGTATAGAAAAGCCTGAAAATTTGGTTTGGCCGCTCCGCGCTTCGCGCTACGCCACCAAACCAAATTTTCAGGCTTTTCTAAACTGGAAATTTTACTTCATGCTTAGTCTGGGAGTGGAAAACAAACGAGTGTTTGCTTCAAATTAAACTCTTAAATAAAGCGTATTCATATGTATACCTAATAGAAAATTCCTGCATGTATACTTAAAAAAAAAATAATCCTGTATTAACAGATTAATCCGATGACTATTTGCCAAATTTACTGAATTCAACTAACATTTTCGTTTGAGCTTACACAAAATCAACATAAATGCATTATTAAATACCTGAACGATTTATTAGATGTGGAAATTGGAATTTTACCACTTAAACTCACATTTAAAGCGATTGTGCACATTAATTAATATGATTTGTGGCTGAGTTTTTACAGATTTAGTTTTACGAAGACATTGTCAAAAGGTGACGTTTAACCTTAACATTTAAAAGCTGCATACCGGAACATACATATTCGCAAGTTCCATCTAAAATCCATAGCAGACATATTATGAAGTTTTGTGTCTTTTCACACACGTAATCTGATGACATCAAACTATTTTCGTATTACATGTATTGGTGCAGAAAGCACTACAAATCAAGGAAACCATGGGACACCTCTCATAAATCGTACCTTACATAATATTTTCTATGTCAAATGTAACTCATTTAAAAATGTTAATAAATATCACGATGACATGTTACCAAAGAACAATGTTTAACAATTTCTTTCTGGATATGATGCAATTGATTTCAATAAATCCTTCTTAGACAGCTATGAGTATTTTCAATAACTGTATAGATTGTGTTTGAATGAATTAGGAGTACAATTTCAGTACACTCCTCCGAATCCTTGAATTGTATTTAGCTAGATATCCATATTTTCGCAAAGTGCTCTCAGGCCAGTGGTACAAAGCCAAGCTGGGAGCGGTGAAAATGGATTTTCGAGAAGTGCCTAAAGCCCAGGCGAACCCTTTGAAGAGATTTGTTTGCCCACGAATGCCGCAGACGTAAACCGATATATACATTCGAAGTCGATTGGAGGATCAGGTGGAGAGTCTCGTCGGCCAAGAGCGAGAGTTTCTGGAGGAGCGTTCCAGGAAATGAAAACGAAAACGGTTTGCGCATTAAGAATAATATCCATTAACCTATTAGCGAGGATTGGGGACAATTCCCAGTGTGGGTTGTGTTACCTTTTACAGGCTTAGTTTAATATGTTTACTTAATTAAGTTATTTATATTTACACGTACAGTACGAGTTTTCTTTCAAAATAATAAGTACAGTATTATTGTAGCCTTCATCGTGTCTGTAGTTAAAACAAATAACAACTTGATGTATTAATTTTTCATAAAAATCGTCAATATAGCAAATATATTCTTTAGAATTAATACCAGTATTAAGTTGGTTTTTCTGTCTCCTTTTGTGATTAACAGCACAAAGAGAAAGCATTTTACCAAATTTTACTTTTAATGAACAAACATTTGTGTAGTAGAATTCATAATCCTTATTTCCTTAAAAGGCAATAGCCTAATTACAAAGAAAAAATACAAACATAAAAACAAGAGGGTGCTTCTATACCGAGTGGATGACTTGGCCGATGCAACATAGGAAATATTAATTTTGACGTGTTTAAATATTAGCTCCCTTGATTATTTTAGATTCAAAATGTATTTATCTTTTTTGTAGAGGGAAAAATTATAAATTTATTAATGTTAACACTTAACTCTTTACTTTAAAATAATTAAGAAAAAGTAATGTGATTTTATGAAAATAATGACATGCCATTACGGATGTCAAAATGGTACAAGATATCGCTGTCACTTTATTAAAGTAAATGTTTTCGAAATGATTTACGCTACACATGAAAAAATTCTCCTAATTAAGTGGTATTATGCAGATCACACTCATCAGGATGTTTGCGATATGTTTTCAATCCAGTTTCAAGACAGACCGATACCTGATAAATCCACTGTAGGACGATAATCAAGAAAACGATTAAGCAAGGCAAAATAGAGGTTTAATATTTGCCAGCTATCGAAAAATTGTAACAATAATTATATAATTTAAATTAAGTGTTCAAATAAACCCCCATTAACACCCAAACAATATTCTCATTGATTGTAGAAATAATTTCGGACTTTACCAATTGATAATTAGAGATATTCTCACATTCTGCCAAAATTGCTTTTTTTAATTCTTGTACGATCTCAAAACGTGTATTTGTGTAAATTTTTGTTTTTAAATTGCCCCAAAGAAAAAAATGATTTGGCGACCTGGGCCAATAACCTTTCTTGAAACGTGTCCACTAGATACTCCTTAACCACACGTGTGCTATGCGCTGGGCAACCATCTAACTGAAACCACATCTTCTGGTATTTACGTGCAACATCGTCCAACGCAAGTCCAACTTTTTCCAACAGGAATTCCAAAAATTTTTGCCAAGTCAAATTACCATCAAAAAAAATGGGCCAATAATATGATGAGCTAGAATTCCAGTCCACACGTCGACTTTTTGTGGGTACTGCGTCCTGGTTGTGATAAAGCGATGTTTATTGTACCTGCTCTAGTATCAGTATCTACAATTCTGCACATTCGGTTCATTGTTTAGAGTAAAAGTTCACTTGGCACTAAAACAAATATTCTTTAAGAAGTCTCTATCAGCATTAGCTCTTTCTATTATCTCGAAACAAAATGCAGCCTTTTTTTCTTCATCACCCTCTCCTAATTCTTGATGGCACTCGTTCTCAAAAGAAATAAATGTGTGTTTCTTCAAAACCTTGAAAGCAGTAGTATGGTTCATATTCAACTGGACTCTTATTTTTCTCTTACTCATGTCCTTATTTTCTTTAACGGACAGAAAAATATCTAACTCCTTTTGATTTTGTCTAGCTGGATCTAGTTCTTTTATGTCCTCATTTTTTACACTTGCAGTTATTCAACACTCTTCCCCTAGCTTCAAACTTGTTTACTAATCATTGAACAGTAAATTTATTAAGTATCGGTCTGTCTAGAAACTGGACAGAAAACATATCGCAAATATCCTGATAACTGTGGTCTGCATAATACCACTTAATTAGGAGGATTTTTTCTTTTGTAGCATAAATCATTTCGAAAACATTTATTTTAATACAGTGACAGCGATATCTAGTGCCATTTTGATATCCGCAATTGTTGTTTCAATTCAATGGCATGCCATTATTTTTATAAAATAGCATTACTTTTTCTGAATTATTTTAACTTAGAGAAACTTAACACAAATGAATTCAGAATTTTTCTCTCTACAAAAAACATTAAAAATACATTTTGTTTTTAAAATAAATAGGGGAGCCAAAATTTAAACATTTCAAAATTGACATGGGGTTTCCTATGTTGCGTCCGCCAAGTCAACACCATAGATTTCAAAAATTACAATATTGAAGAGAAAAAAAGAAAAAGAATAACATACTATATTTTGTAACTTATTAAAATAATGATGATTTTACTTATTACTTATTGTTACAAATAATATCAACTCCATACTTTCTTTCACGGGGCTTTTCTAAACTCGAAATTTTACTTCATGCTTAGTCTGGGATTGGAAAACACTCGTTTAAAGCTCCAAATTCCACTTAAAAAAATAACAACGAATATTTAAAGATTTACAGAAAATAGGCTGAATTTGGAATACGTATACTTAAAAGAAAACCTCCCTGTTTATAATAGTTTTGCTTTTAAAATAAATAGAAATAACAGACGTGAAAGTTTTAAAAGAAATACAGAAATTAGGATCCATAAAAAAGGGGATAGAAGCAGATGCCAAAAATTATAGGGTTATTTCTTTGTTAGATGTAGTGTTGTAAGTTTTTACTTTACTCACAATAAAAAAGAATCTATCTAGGAGCATTTAGAGAGGAAGGCGTACACCGGATCAAAAATGTGTCTGTAGATAAGTGTTACGAACAAAAACTGGAAGTTCACGCATGATTCATACATTTTATACAAACGTATGACTCCTTCCGAAACAAGAAGACGTATAACGAATTGATCAGCTTGGGAGTGCCAAAAAGTTAATAAACTCAATAATGACTCTGAAATACACGTACAATAAAGTTACATATATTTGTACATTTGGACATTTGTAAGAGAAGACAATACCTTCAGCAAAACGAACCGTCAGCGACAACCTGGTATTGGAAAACAATAGTAAGGGACAGCAAAATACAGGTAAAGGGCAATATTTATCCCTACAAACAACAATTTAAATATTAGATAAAAAGTGGCAAGAAAGAATGAACAGGGGATAAAATGAAGTATGTAGAATTCTGAACTGGAAATGAAAAAAAATGAGCAGGGGGAAGAGTTCGAGTATCTAGGGGTAATGGTGAGAGGTAAAAACAAAGATGAAACCCAAGTGCAAAAACGTGGGACAAAAGGTAGTAGGCGACCAGGAAGCTAAAGAAATGACTGAGCGCAATGGATATCTCACGATCAGCCAAAAGAAGATTATACAAAACTGTAATGCGGCCTACTTGCAAACTAACTAACAAAATGTAAATGAAGTTGGAAGCCTAGGCAACCAAAACCTTTTTTTGATAGTTTTGGATGGTTTTTATTGGCCTTGTCAACTATGACCATTATCCATCAATCTATTTTTAATTTTGGAACCAATTCTACATCGAAATTATATCTAAACCGCCACAACCAGGGATGGGCGGCGTCAACAATGTCACGTCGACAATGTCATTCATCAAATTTCACGTCCACGTCGACTATTTGTACAACGTTCCTGACGTCGACAATGGTTTTGATTAATATAACATTTAAACTATTCAGCCTAAAGCGATGCGATTTTGGCAGATAGTTTGGAAGTTAACAGAGTATACAAAACTCTCAAAATCACTTATATCCGCAACATATACATTATAATAACACAACCTGGCATTGTTGACGTTCTCGACATTGTTGATGTGCTGTCACGTCGACTAGTAAAGTCGACGCGTTTAGGCTCATCTCTGGCCACAACATATTTACACTACAACCATGGACCCGGATCAAATCATTAAAAAAATATTAAGAACGATGGAATAGCTCGATATATAAGGGCACAAAGAGCAAGAAGAGCACTATTTCAAGGAAACAAAAGGCCTAAGCAAAAATGGTTGAAAGCGGCCTTAGCAGAAAACTCGATATAAATTAGAGGGAACAGCACAGAATCGAAGGGAGCGGAGGAAGCTAGTGAGAAGGTTTGGATTGAAGAGGAAGACATAACATGTACTACTATTTTATTAAATTATTTCATTTATTATTATTTATTTTTAAGGTCACATTATTAAACGTTATGTGACCTAATTACTGACTTTCCCTCGTATTTCCAATGAGGTTAATTTTATATAAAATATAAGTGAAAGAGGTGCAGTTTTTTTTACGTAACAAACTAATGAATTCCTTTCGGACAGTAAATATTGATTTAAACCTCTCTCAGGGGACGGGGTGTAAACTTACAGCGACAAACTGGGACGTATTTAAAAAAAAATAACGTGGAATGACAGCCGGCGGAACGCAATTTATCAATTGACGTTACCGCCAATTTTCGGGCCCACGACGAATATTGCTGCCGGAATACCGAATGAATAGAATAATTATAATCATTAAAGTTGCGGCCATTCAGCGGGCGACAAATTACATAATGGCGCCTTAATGAATCGAATTAAACTCGCGTTAAAAATATAACGAAAAAGAAATATAGAGGAAGAAGGAGGGAAAGAATGAACAATCGAATTTTTCAGGACGGAAACTGTGTTGAATAAAGGCGGGGACGGTGTTTATTATATTAAATTGCTTTACATAGAAAAACACTTATTTTAATTGTGCGGTTTAAATTAGATTAAAACTCCCATTGCATGCAAACTGTAACTAATATTATGTGAGTACCTATATCAATTTAGAGCTTTATTAATAAACAACTAAAACACATTTTTCAAAGCACATCAATATCAATTGCCTAGTGGTATTTTATAACTCCCGTTAATAAATACGGGCAATATATGCAGGTTTCGAATATTTCTCATAATTTCCGTAATAAAAGAAGTTAACACTCATTTTTTTCGCGCTTTTTGTTGACGTTTTATCTAATTTTTGCACACAGAATCTAAAAATATAACAGATATAATCTCGCATATGTTGCCGTTATTTTTTGTTTTACTATTTCAACAAAATTAATCGGTTTTACACTTGTGCACCTTGAGATGCAAGTTATTGTTACGGAGTTTTTAATGAACGTTTTTTCACAAACAATAAAACTTTGGTTTAAAGTATCTCAATTTCATGTTTAAACTGACTTTTAATAAATTGTTTGTAGAGAAAACCTACTATTAGAAGGTTTCGTCGGAAAAATGTTCAAGTGATTTAGCATCTTAACAACACAACAAAGTACAGGGTGGCGACCAACCGGGAAAACCGGGAGAGTCAGGGAATTTTAATCATCGGGATATATCATTGAAATTAGATTATTTTAGCGAAGTCAGGGAATTTTTAAATAAATACTAATAATAAATATACAAATAATACAATTAACGAATTAACAATTAAATAAATGTGGTGTGTTATACAAACAAACTTTAAGTGTTTTATTTTACTGAATTGACAAATTATTAGTTCTGTTCGGAGCATAAATTTGACAGAATATTTAATATTAAATAAAATATTAAAAATTGCGATGTTTCCATCAGTGCACTTTCCCCGTAATTTGAACATTTAATAATTGACATAGCAAATTTATTTCACTTTAACCAATTGGTTGAAGATTTGAAGGAAAACACTCGTTACAAATTTTAAATTGAACTCTCTCGTTAAATCAACGTATGCTTAAAAAATTACACGGTTTATATCGGGATATGCATAAGTACCTCGATTATCATGTCTAGATGTCAAAATTGAAAAATGTTCAATATGTCAAGAAAATATAAAAATGTGATCATTTAAAAAAAATCTGTATTGTGTTGGAACTATTAAATTAAACGACATATTGTCGTTTTCTAAATATTTCTGATTTTAATTACTTACCTAGATACACAAACAAGGTAAAGGAAGCACTTTAAGCTCTTGAAAGAGTGGTTTGGTATTATCGGGGTAACCTGCCCCCAACAATATACGCACGGCTTTACGCTGAATGCCATAGCGCAAATGAGACTCGAAGAAGGCATGGTAGACTATTTTTAGGACTTCACCAGACACCTCATTACTGAGCCTTCTTAATAAATAGACCGTCGTATTTAATTTGTTAGATAGTTGCTTACCATTTTCTGACCAACTAAGTTTTTGATCCACATAAATACCTAGGAATTTCACTGATTCCGAGTAGTGAGTTAGACGTTCTATGTGACGTAGTGTAAAAACCATATTCACTGTCTTGTTCAAGATTAACTTTAATGTATTTCGTTCGAAATATTTATTAGTCTGAAGCAAACCCCGACGATTTTTCTCCATACTGTCCTCCTCAGAAATACCTATACTACTAATGGTAGTATCATCAGCGTATAAAATTGCTATACACTCCTTAATTACTGATGGTAGATCGTTTACGTAGATAAGAAAAAGGAGAGACCCAAGGACTGACCCTTGCGGGGCACCCTCGTTAATCAAGGAATAATCTGATGTTGTATTATTGCACGACGCATATTGATTATGTTTGCTTTAGAATATAAGCCATAAATATAGAGTTGTCTGAGTAGTACAACATGTAAGTTGGTGTCAAAGGCCTTGGATAAGTCAATGAATGTGGCATGCAAGCATTCGCCATTTTCAAAACCATTTATGCATTCGGACACAAACTCCTGAACAGCTGATATAGTGGATTTATTGCTTCTAAAACCATGTAGATTATTATGAAAGTAATTATCTTCAAAATTATCAGTTAATTGAGCACCCAACATGTTCTCAAATATTTTTGATACAATTTTTAGGATGGAAATTGAATTATAACACGCAATATTATTTGCCAATTAGTTTACTACGTATATAAATTTACTCAAGAAATAAATATCTAAGGATTTATTAATGGTTTATAATACCGGGCATTGATAAATTAAAGTAACAAGATGATATTTGTTGAGTTTTAAAAGTTAAATACATAGACATTGAGATACATCAGTGTAATTAAACACTGCGTTATAGACATACTTTTCTCTACTGTTGAGCAATTATAATCTGTATTTTTTGTTCGGGCAAATTCCATAACCTAAACGTAAGTATTATATTACAAATGTGTACACATAACAAATACCAAATCCACTTAGAAGGCAAAGTTGAGGAAAAACCTTAGCATACATAACCAGACCAAAGATCTTTTTTAAACACTACAAACAAAAGTTATGACTATCTAAAAGGCAGTTGTTTTCTAGTTAATGAAAGAGATTTGTTATGTATTCTATAATAGCTGCCAATCTGATATAAATATTCCACATCAGGTCAGTCTTTTTGAAATTTCTCGTACAACATCGCATTCGGTTTATAAAATTCTAGAATGATATTAAAAAGAGCACTACTAAATTTTTGATCAAATATAAATGATTTTTGCATGCATTTAAAAGTTATAAAATATATTTGTGTGCTTACATAAAACATAAAAAACTGATTTTAGTACAGTTATTCAATAGTGGCTTAGCTTAAGCGTACTTTAAATTGCATTAATTTACATGTAATTTTAATTCAGTTTAACAGCTAATATGTTAAACGTATATATCAAGCACGATTCACACTAAATAAAACAAGTAAACTCTTTTTTTTGTAATATGATCAAACTTAGGGTGTATTTACTGCGAACAGTTGCAGTCCTGCTTTAACAATAGGGTATTTTATACATCAAATTTTGATATGTTGGTAAATGATTATCAATGTGACTAATACATTATCATTTGTTAAATTAATTGTCACCATGCAAAGATTTTTAAAAAAAGAGAACGGATTTTTTCACATCTTCCATATAAACATTTGTAAAATTAATGAACATGTGATCAGAACTGAGCAGTATATTTTGAAATTAAATCAGGGTTTTATACGCGTGGCGCATGAAGTAAAATTTCGAGTTTAGAAAAGCCTTATTTGACTTGGTCGCTCTGCTGCGCTACGCGAACAAGCCAAATTTTCAGGCTTTACTAAAATCGAAATTTTACTTCATGACTAGTCTGGGAGTGGAAAACACTTGTTAGAGTTTTTAAATTTAAAATTTTTAATAAGATGACGCATGTCTAAAAATTACATTAAAAAACCTAAACCTAGAAGGAAGATCTTTGTATTTATAACTTTTTTAAAATTTGAACATATAAATAGGCAGATAATAAAGAAGACAGATGTAACATGTATACCTAAAAGAAAGATCCTTGTATTTAGAACTTTTTCAAAATTTGAACATATAAATGGGCAGTTAATAAAGAAGATAGATATTTCCGAGCAAAGAATATTACCTGATCCTCCTATTCTACCTGATCCTCAGAGACACTGTATTAAATTGGTAGTAGATACAAATAAGTTGAGGCGGTGATAGGTAAATACGTTTCTAATCGTAATCTTTGTGAGTTGATTGAATTATCATAATAATGTCAGATTTTCCTTCACATATCCTACAAATTAAAAGTTGATTTACAACACAACATGTGATTAATCTTGTTCCAAACTAAAACATACAACCTGCTTCACACCACTACATTTTTGAAATGTCAAATTTTATTGGTTATATTAAAAAAAAAACAGATTATACAATAAAAATTTAAATTAACACATAGGCTGTTGTCGATATGATAATCAACGTATTAATCGAAGTTTAGTTTAATCCACTATTGTACGATCGGCCCTAAAAGAAAAGTATTGAAAGCACATTTCTCGTGTTTGTGTTGATAGAAGATAGAATCATTTATCCATTAATAGAATCTGTTTAATTTTAATGTTTTATATTTTGTATTATACGTTTATAGCTGATATTACGAATTCTATAAAGTAATAATCTTTCGAATAATATTGATGATATCTGAAAGAATCCATTGAATCAATATCAGTAAAACCCATAATAGTAGTTATTAGTGCAAGGGATTTCTATAAAATATCTCTCTGTCGGAAATAAATTGTCGGTCTCGTTGTGCTCGCCCACTCGACTGTCACGTTCCACGTCAGCAATGCGCGATGACAGCAAATTTATTCTCCGTTGTCGTTGGCTTTCCCCCCCATTTTAATAACTATTCAATACAAAGCCCATTTCCAGTCCACTCTCGCATGTTTCGTGCAGCGCAAAGGGTGACTGCCTATGTGCGCATCAAATGAACATTTCTATTTATTTCCCATTTTATGTGCACACGCACTCCACTGCATATCTTCGACTCAAATGGAAAAGTTATTAAGTGCTATTAACTTCCTACACGCTTAATGGCAGTTACTTTTAAATTTATTGATATTTCGCTTAATTTAGTTATCGAGTTCATTTAGTTAAAATTGCTCACTTAAAACAGTAATGAAAGTTAAATATTAGATAGGTATACAAATTCATTAATTAGAAAGCCAACTTTAAAATCTGTTACCTCAATTTAAAAACAAACGGCCGCAAGCATATTAAATTTCGTAAATTTAAATCAGAAATTATATAAGTAGTCTATTTTTTAAATTTTCCTTTAAATCGGCAATTTATGCGGGTAGCGCATGAAGTAATATTTCTAGTTTAGAATAGCCTAAACATTTGGAATCCAAATTTTCAGGCTTTTCTAAACTAAAAATTTTACTTCATGCTTAATCTGGGAGTGGAAAACACTCGTTACTTACAGTCAAAATACCATAATTGTCAAAATACTGTCGACTGAATGTATAAATACTATCAGTCAGTTTGAATTTTAAATATTTATTTTAAAATATTATCACAATGTTTTATTATTGATCGAATTTTTGTTAGATGTTTATTTAAGTTACCGCTGTATTGCAGTTTTGATTTAGTTGTTGAATTAATATAATTTTCTGTTTGGAATATTCAAATTTGTAAAAGCACAAGCATTTATACTCGAGCAATTTTTGTTTAAATACTGATAATTGTTTCAAATTATATGAGAAAAAGTAAATGAAATGCACATATACAGGGAGTTTTTCTTTAAAGTATACGTATTCCAAATTCAGCTTATTTTCTTTAAATCTTTAGACATTCGTTGTATTATTAAAAAAGTTTAATTTAAAGCTTTAAACGAGTGTTTTCCACTCCCAGACTAAGCATGAAGTAAAATTTCGAGTTTAGAAAAGCCTCCTGAAAATTTGTCAAATTTTCTGGGCTTTTCTGTACTCGAACTTTTACTTCATGCGCCACCCGTATAAAACACTAAAATATTGTGAAATGTATTTTTATTTGACCCTCACGTGAAATCAGTGTTTTATAGGCGTGCATGAAGTAAAATTTCGAGTTTAGAAAAGCCCAGAAAATTTGTCTCCCGTCGCTGCGTGATCCTCGACAAATTTTCCACAAATTTTTCTAAACTCGAAATTTTACTTCATGCTCAGTCTGGAAGTAGAAAACACTCGTTTAAAGCTTCAAATTGAATTAAAACAAAAGAATATCTAAAGATTTAAAGAAAATGATCTCTCTTTGGAAAGCGTATACTTAAAAAAAAACTGTCCTTATGTTTTTTAATGATATACAGGGTGTCTGCGCTAAACCGTTCGTTAAATGTTTATAGGGTTGCCGTTGCACTCAAAATATGAAAAATATCCTTGTCATACGGTTGAATCAGTTCTCCTCATGTGAAATATTTTGAACTTTATATCACTTCCGGTTCCACCGGAAGTAGCACTAAATATGTTATTTTAAATAAAACACCCTATATATTAGTAATTTTTTGGATTCCTCGTTTAAATTGCAACATATTTTATTTGATCATATGTACACTTATCTCTTATAGTTTTCAAGAAAAAAATATTTCTAAAATTTTGACCTCTAAAAGGCATCTTGAAATCTGTCTGTAACTTTTCTTAAGAATAATATGAAAATATGAATTATACCTCTACTTGTTAATTTACTCATAGAGGCATCCTCCTCTATGAGTAAATTAATTGAAAACTGTCAATTTTGACAATAAGTGTTTTTAAAATGTCAACATCTAAGTGCTCTCTTCAATATCCAGTAATTCAATTTTTTAAATGGAATGACCCAATTTTTATCATAAGTCGCAATTGAATTTTAGTAGGCCAGTAGTATGCTTTTGTTTTGTACCGATTGTATTGTGAAATGTCAAATAATAAAAAGAATTAGTACAAAGCTTTACAGAAATCAACAATATGAATTATTACACAAATCAACAAATTATCAATTTATTCTTTATACATGGCAACTGCCAATTGAACAAAATTTGATTGTACACTTTTGAATCTTCTTTTATTCATCGGCGGCAATGTGGATAAGTTTCATTAAATACTCTACATGTTCGACTAACAATTCTATCAAAGTTCCCATGTAGAAAGAAAAAATTGATAATTTGTTGATGGGTGTCTATATTAATTTTGTTGATTTCTGTATAACTTTGTACTAATTGTTTTTATTATTTGACATTTCGCATTACATACGCGACAAAACAAAAGCATTACTACTTGCCTACTAAAATTCAGTTGCGACTTATGCGCCCATTATTCTCTGCATAAATGCGACGAAAAACGAATATTCTAAATAATTCGAAAACCACTTGCTTTAGGAATATAGTTAGTTGTTAATACTTTTTTTGTAAAAAATCTTTCCCCCAATCGTACCATGTAATAAAAAATGGGTTATTACATTTAAAAACATTGAATTACGAGATATTGAAGAGGGCACTTCGATATTGACATTTTAAGAACACTTATTGTCAAAATTGACAGTTTCCAATTAATATAGCCATAGAGGCATTCTCTAGGTACAAGTAGAGGTATAAATCATATTTTTATCTTAATATTAAAAGAAGTTACAGACAGATTTCAAGATGCCTTTTAGAGGTCAAAATTGTAGAAATATTACTTTTGCTTGAAAACTATAAGAGATAAGTGTACATATGTTCGAATAAAATATTTTGCAATTTAAACGAGGAATCCAAAAAATTACTAATATATAGGGTGTTCCATTTAAAATAACCAATTTGGTGCTAATTCCGGTGGAACCGGAAGTGATATAAAGTTGAAAATATTTTACATAAGGAGAACTGATTCAACCGTATGACAAGGATTTTTTTTCAAATTTTTAGTGCAATGGCAACTCCATAAACTTTTAACGAACGGTTTAGCGTAGATACCCTGTAGTTATTTATTTTTTAATGCAAACTTATTTTATCTAATCTTTACAATTAATGCCCATATTATCTAATATACATTCAATTTGTTCTTAAAAGTAAATACCGAATTTCAGGTGGGCAAGTGTAATACTGCAATGACATATACTTTATCACCTGAAATTTAGTATTTATTTTTATCTTAAACCAACCCATAAAGATAACAAACAATTATTTTTAAATCAATTACCGTTTATTGTATTATAAATCATTTAGCTTAATTGAATTGTGTGTAGATTATTATTCGAACGGTATGTATTTTAAAACTGATAAGTAATAATTAGTAGGGTGGCTTAATTTAATATCGAATATCAGTGCCATTATATTTCCTGGGTTTATGTAGGGTTGTGAAGACCGCAGATCGATACGGCGTTTCGTTGCCAGTTTCCATTCTAATACACAATACCACTTTGTCATCTTGTAACTGCAGCCCCAACGAAATACGGACGCAAATATGCAAGCTATTTTACAATGTCCACCCGCATAATTCCAGTTACATATTTCTAAAATTAAACTTACATCATAATACAACATTGTAACTAAAATTTTAATACTCGCGCATACTTGAAGGGTCATAATAACATGGAAATGAAGTACTTAACAAAAATAACTACTAATAATTCAGTCGCCCAGATGCAAAACCAGCCATACGTGTTTTGACAAAATTGTGGCAAAATGACAAAACAGATTTTGCGTCTTTTAACTTTTAAATTAATTAATTTTTTAAGATTTGTGTGTCTTTTAAATTAATCAAACTAGTGTTGAACAACCGTTGTATCAAATGAGAACAAATAAAATTATGTAAAACTAAGAAAAAGTTGGCAGGATTTGCAACTGAAAAGAATATGTCAGTTTTTGCAACCAAAAAATGTAGCAGGTTTTGCATTCGACAGGATTTTTCAAACATAATTTTAAAATGTTCAGAAAAGGTTTAGAAGATCGATTTATTTTAAAAATTGTAGCCTAAGAAGAGCAAAATCCAGGGATATCAAAACCTCAAAATAAAAATAAGTATATGACTGGTTTTGCATCTGGGCGACTAATTATATTATACTTTATTAATTTTTTTAGACTTTAACTGGGAATAATTTTTTACAAAATATCGTATGTTCAATAAAATAAATCTTCTAGAGTGCTATGGAATATATTGTTGGTTGGCAACTTTGAAATTATACATTATAATTATTATGTCTGACGTTTTATATATCAATTCCTAAGGCGTGTAGCCAACATAAATTTAAACAAGATAAAACAATAGCACTCTAGAGGTTTTTTTTAATTGAACAAATGATATCACATACATTATATATGTTGGCCAGATGGAAAATCTTTTTCCAAACAAATCTCCTATTTTTAACATTGACTGTTATGTCTATCTCTCTCACTCCAATTTGATTTTAATGGCAAGAAGAATGTGTAGCAGCCAAAGTGTAAAATTATCGCGGGTTGAGTATTAAATTACTGAACTCAGTAAATGAATGCAGGCAGGCCAAATATGCAGGCCAGTTTATGTTACGTAAGGTCCTGAACTTCTTGAATCTTGGAGGCGTTCACTTCGTGAGATATTTTCAATTTTGATGTTAAGAAAACAATAAATTTTTTTCCACTTTTATTCTTTCCTTGAATTTCTTTTTCAAATAATGAACTCCTAATACTAGTCGGTAAAATATGGTGGTTGTGTCAACTGTTGTAAACGGTACATTTTATGTTATAGGTTCGTTTTACAAACAAATTAATAATGCAATAATTTATAATGTTTTCATTTTCAAATAAATATCTTTTTCTCATTCTTTCTTGCAATAAAATTTGTAAGTAATGAACTCTCAACAGTAGTAAACGGTAAATTTTAAGTTATGTGTCCGTTTTACAAACAAATTATTAATGCAATCATTTATAATATTTTCATTTTCAAATATGATATATTCCATTTGTTCCTGGATCTCGCCTAGCCATGCTTTCGTGTTGTTATGTTGCAGTATCAACATTTACATTTTTTATTAATTGGCACTCCTGATTCCTTATTTTAACAGTGTTGCAATAATTTATGATATCATAAGTAATACTCTTTTTAATTTTCAAGAGGTTTATTGTTAATCTTGCAACAATTATTTCGCCACGCGGTCGCTTCTTCGAGCATTTTATTATTAAATCAAATTAATCTAGTGTTGCAATGCTGTGTCAATGTCAAAGTGAAAAATAATTTCAGGCACATATTAAATATTAACATGCCAAAGATTATCTCTGAATCAAAAAGGTTACAAATTCTGAAATCCTACAAACATTTTAGGCAAAGTAATCCAAATCTATAGCATCACAATATTATTACGATTTTATAGATATTTTTGGGGTATGTCTAGTATTTTAATTATCATGTATATTTAATTAAAGATAATTACGTTTCAGGTAGGGAGATCTTCATTACAATTAATTTTACAACAAAGACCTGACGAATTGAAAACTACTACTTCTGGCAAACGATCTAAAAACAGCCATTTTTGGAATCACCTAGCTAGAAAAGATCTGCAACAACTAATTTGGCAATATAACTCTAGAAATCAGTATTTTACTTTGAGAGATCTTTTGAATGATATGAAAGAAAATTATGAGTTCCATGGGAGTAGAACAACACTTTATAGGGTTGTTAAAAGTATGGGGTATAAATTCAAATTAATTAATGGGCGCAAAATTCTCTGTGAACAAAAACATGTTGTTGCAGCTAAAATTATTTTCCTTAGAAAATTTTTACAGTATCAAAATTCCAGTGAAGATATCCAATTCGTATACCTGGATGAAACATGAATATATCAGAATGGATCCGTGGTTCGACGCTGGGTACATGAAACGGATATAAAAAGTAATCCAACTAAATTCAAAAATGAAGGCAAACGCTTCACCATTCTACATGCTGGGTATAGGGGTGGGTTTTTGGATGGGTGCGATTTTTTATTACATTCGAAAAACAATGACCGAGATTACCATGCCACAATGGATGGTAATACTTTTCAAAATTGGGTGGTTAATCAACTTATTCCTGCTTTGGTTAAGCTTTCAGGGAAATGTGTAGTTATTATGGATAATGCTGCATACCATTCTGTGCAATTAGACAAAACTCCTTCATTTTCTTGTAAGAAATGCGAAATGCAGGAGTGGTTGGTTAAACACAATGTAAAATTCAATCCAAAATTAACCAAAAAGGAACTATGGGCTTTATTTATACCTTTTCGATCAAATGACAAAATTTACGTGGTTGATGACATTTTGAGAAAGAACGGGCACGAAGTTCTTAGATTACCGCCATACCATTGTCAATACAATCCAATTGAAATGGCATGGGGGTTTTGTAAGACTTACTACAATAAGCACATAAATTCTAAGCAACCATCTAAGGATCGTGTTCAGAATTTATGGCTTGAGTCTCTCTCAAAATGTACATCCGATATGTGGCAAAATTTCTGTGATCATTGTGAAAAACTTATTTCGGATGACTGGACAAAACACATGGGGAACCTTTCTTTTGAAACCATTCCTCCTTTTATTATTTCGCTTGGGGAATCTGGCTCAGAACAAACATCAGAAGATTTAGATGCAGGTTCTCTTGACTAAATAATAAAAGTGGAATGAGGGCTTAAAAATTGTTTGACATGAAAATTATCAGTATCACAAGAGGGTGGGAATAAATTTGCAATTCTACGAAAAAATGCTGAGGGCCAACAGAAGAGAGAATGACCAAAATTAAGGTGGATGGATGGAGTTGATCAAAATGTGTTAACGGGAAGACCCAAGCGAGAAATACAAATGGATGACGAAATAAGTTTGCAGAGCCGAATTCATTATATTTGTTATATACAATATTATTGCTGTGTTTGTATGTACAAAAACCAAGTAGTAAATTTTGTCAATCTTAAAACTGCATATTATTATCCTTTTAAATCTGAAAATTTGTAAAACAGGCAACAGTGTAAGATCACAATAGTCAGAAATTATAACCTTAAAATCGAACATCTGACAGTGACATTTAAAAACCCTGATTTAAAACACAACCAGCCCCATTTACAATACTTAAACTGTCACTTTTCCATATCTAGGCGAGATCCAGAAACAAATGGAATATATTATAAATATATTTTTTTCATTCATTCTTGCAAAATAATTTGATAAGACTGATCGCATAAAACTGTAACACGGGTCTGGAAGATGAATACCTCATTATGAAAACAAATCAGATCAACTACTTCCGAAACCTCGTAGGTCCAAAATGGTAAATTTAATGGAGACACTAAATACCAGTTAATTATTAAATAAATTGCATAATCTTTCTAATTTTTTATGGTACGTATATCTTCATCATGAGTGATTGTAAATTTAATAAGTATTTCAAGGAGATAGTTTACACCAGGGGTATTCAACCTTTTGTAATACGCGATCTACTTTTGTATAACAAGTTATTTATCGACAGGTTATAGATATTAAAAACAAATAAGAAAAAGTATATTAAGAGATTTTCATCTTATTAGTATACCTTAATATTTATTGTAAATTGCTCCAATTTTAATAGCGCGAGATTTGGTTAAAACGTATTAAACACAAGCAGTATATTCCCAACTTATCAATATAGTCAGTGTTTAATACGCGTGGCGCATGAAGTAAAATTTTAAGTTTAGAAAAGCATGAGTTTGGATTTGGACGCTACGCATCTAAATTCAAACGCTCATTCTTTTCTAAACTCGAAATGGAAAACACTTTATAAATTTAAATTGAACACTGTTCACAAAACGATAAATGCTTAAAAAAGTAAATCGTGATTTGAAAATACATAGTCGTTAGATTTACCTTAAAAACTAACGACTCTTCATATTCATATCACGATTTATTTTTGTTTGTTTAGAAAATTATAATAAAAATGAAATTATAATAAAATTATAAATTATCAAATCAGCATTAAAAGCTTCAATTTTGCTTAGAAATAAACACGTTTTAAGATTCTGGAAGTGGGGTTAAAATATCGCAACTAGTTATTCTGAAAAATCGGGGCAAAGTTGAGATTTAGTGAAAATAACGATAGATTATAGGGTAATCTTGTTTGAAAAATTATATTCATTGAGTCAACTTTGAAAGCACTAATTTTTACTATAAAATAAACCAGCTTTATCAACCTGAAGTTGGGGTTGCAATATCTCAACTGGTTTTTCTTGAAATTCCTGTCAAAGTTGTGATTTTAGTAAAACAAATAAATCATCAAATTACCTCAAAATCTGATGATTTTTCATGTGCGGAAAATTAAATGAAAAAAAAAAACATTAATTATCTCCTTAAAAATGAACAAGTTTTCAAATCCTAAGTTCGGAATTGAAATAACTCAATGTTTTTTTTTTTTCTTCTGAAAAATCGTGTCCAAAGCTAAGATTTAGTAAAACCGTTGTAGTATTTTAAGGTAATTTTATTTAGAAAATTATAAATAAATCATGATCTAATTAATCAACTTTAAAAGCACAAATTTTGCTGAGATATAAACAGGTTTTAAAATCCTGGAGTTGGAATTGAAATATCGTAACTAGTTTTTCTGAAAGAATTAACGAATCAATAACGGACTGATATTGGTTTGTTTACTAATTTTGTTAGACAGAAATTCCTTTTTGTAAACGCATTGTCATGTATTTTCGTACTTCGGGTTTATTTGGAAAATAATAATAATACTTAATTTACGGAATAAACCTTTTTACATTATTTGAAATATAATTTTACACACTTATAATAAATAATAAACAATTAATATATAGACATACATATTCGATATAATTAATACAATATACTCCCAAGTCCTGTAGACAAAAACAATTAAACATGGTTGTATAAAGATGGATCAATCAGCTTTAATCGTTTCATAAATGATTTAAAAGATATACCGTACAGCTCAAAATGTGGTGATACACAAACCAAATTGCATAATTTTGTCATACGACAAAGTGCATTATTGCTTGTGTAATTGTTACGATGAACTGTTTCTCTAAAAATTAATTGTGAACGTGTATTAGATGGGATTAGAAACTTTAAACCAGTCAGTAATTCATTGCAGTACATTAGGCCGTTTACTATTTTGAAAATAATTCCCAAATCAGATAGAACACGTCTCTCTTTCAAAGATGTCAAGTTTAAAAAAGTTAGCGTAAAACTGCGACTGTAATTAATTCTAGAAATTCCGAATCTAAAGGATATTGACAAAAAAATCGAAAATTTCGCTCAATGTTGCCTTTTTGCGAAATAGTAATAGAGGAACCTACAATATTTTTATTATTCATACTGAAAAATAAAACCGGAGGTTGAAACCGGTCGGTGGTCGGCCAAAAATGGTCCAGTGATCGACTGGTTGACCACCCTAACAACCTAACTTAGTACTTTGAGGGATTGTCCCACCAGTTGAGCAAGTAAAAGGGTGTATTGATTAATGTCGAGTGTGTGATGAATGATACTGCGTCCGTGGTGATTTTTTTGGGGTTCTTATCTAGTAATGCAAATGCAGGAATTAGTAAATGTAGCTCCCACATCGCTTCTATGCATATTTGTAATTCATTTAAAATGTCATCATGAAATCACAAAATTTTGCATTCATTAAACTTGCGTCCAGAATTTATTTTTTGTCAACACATCCTTCTTGTCAAACTCAAGAAGAAAGAAAGACTTCACTATAACACGTATTGACACCGACATTAAAGCTGGTAAATAAATTAAAGGGTTACTATTGTATGTACCATTAAAAGAAATAGAGTGCCATGGAAAATATTGTAGGTTTTCAACTCTGAAATTATATATTATCATAGATAACCAGAAAACCCACTTCCTATCCCAGAGCTATGGATAAAGTAAAAAGCTTCAAGGTCACACACGCACACACACACATCGATAAATTTGACACATCGACACATTTGACACACTGCGGCCATTTGTAGTGCAGGGCAGTTTCGTAGATACAGGGGCAATTTAGGGGGACCCTTGAAAATAGGAGAATAAAACAAAAGGCTCTTTTTCTTTTACCAATTTATTTTGTTATTATTTTTATATACATCTAAGCGAAACATAGGACCATTTTTTTTCGAAAGTTTGACAAAAACAAGTACAAAAAATGATCCCATGTTTCACTTAGATGTATACAAAAATAATAAAAATTTAAATCGCTAACAGAAACAAAACCTTTTATTTAATTTTCCTATTTTTCAAGATTCATGAGGCAGAATCATTGGAGATTATTCCTGCACAATAAATGGCCGCTTGAACCTTTACTTTTGAACGCCGAGTTATTTATATAGTAATATATAAACATATAGAGTGTTACTTTATCAGTTATATTGCTTTCATTTTCAGTTTTCTAGAGGTCTCAGATATATTTTGATTGTGTGTTTCATGTCATCAGGTTTTAGAGATATGACACAGAATTGAGATATTTTAAAACTTAAAAATGCCATAATCCTTAGAAATGCAGTGTCTAAATTACATAACGAACGTATTTTAAATTAGTATGAAAAATTTTATTTAAGGCCAGTTGCACTAAACACGTTGAACTGGTTCATCTCTGAACTTGACTTCAAAGTGACATTAGAACAATAGGAAGATTCATGAGGCAGAATCATTGGAGATTGTTCCTGCACAATAAATGGCCGCTTGAACCTTTACTTTTGTACACCGAGTTATTTATATAGTTATATATAAACATATAGAGTGTTACTTTATCAGTTATATTGCTTTTATTTTCAGTTTTCTAGAGGTCTCAGATATATTTTGATTGTGTGTTTCATGTCATTAGGTTTTTAGAGATATGACACAGAATTGAGATATTTTGAAACTTGAAAATGCCATAATCCTTAAATTACATAATGAACGTATTTTAAATTGGTATGCAAAATTTTATTTAAGGCCAGTTGCACTAAACACGTTGAACTGGTTCATCTCTGAACTTGACTTCAAAGTGACATTAGAACAATAGGAACTGTCATCTTAAACTCAAGTTCAAAGATAAACTAGTTTAACGTATTCTGGTGCAACTGAGCCTTAAAGTACAGTGAGATCTGAAGTTAAAATTTTGTAAAAAAACTTTTTAAATTATGATACAGGGAATTTTTATTCTAGGACATCCGTTGTTTTCATAAAATTACTTTGTAGATTCGAACGAATGTTTCAAATCCCTGATAAAGCATGAATTAAAATTCCAAGTTTACAAAAGCCTAAAAATTTGGGCGAGTCGCGCCGGCAAATCCAAATTTTCAGGCTTTTCTAAACGCGAAATTTTACTTCATGTGCCACGCATATAAAACACTGAAATATTGTGCAATTCAAAATATATTGCAAGGTTTAATGTCAAGTTCATTCATTTTAAAAATAAAACATACATAGGTATATTATAACTATTATAACTGACGTTTTTTATGTCAATTCCTAAAGTGTGTGACCAACTTAAATTAAAACAAAAATGATTAAATCATGGCACTCTAGAGATTTTTTACTTACACACACAACGTATAATACCTATAACTCATTACAGTTTTTAACAATGTTTTAAGAAGCGATCAATGTGAAACAAGTTAATGATAAACAACATTCATATTAAACTGTAAAAAAATATTTGACATACCATAACGTAATATAGTATGTCGCATTAAATGTTATCAATGTACTTGAAACTTAAAATTTCTCATCATCTAGCATAGTAGTATCTCTTGTTACGAGGATCTCTAATAATTTTAAATGTTATTAAACTCCTATCAATGCTTAGTTTCAGAAGGACTTATATAAACATTTTATAAATCAGAACAATGTTTTATTTAGTTAGCAAAGAATGCCCAATTAGCACAATCGACAAAACTGAACTTAAATACACACCCCCGGCACGGCACAATGGTAGCGATTAAACGTGAATAAACGACACTATTTCATCCGAAACTAGGATACACAACGAACAACGTAAAACTCGCCTGCAATTCGAAATATCCGGAAGGCACGCTAGACGCTCGAAATTCAGCGGGCGCAATCATTAAAAACAAGGGGGTATGTAAATTAATCAACCCGACGACGAATTGCATAATAAAATAACAGGCGATTAGGGGATGGCCGTATCCCCCTACACCCCCCTGTAAACCGATAATACAATAGCCGCTCCATAAATCAACCCCCCGCTTGCACAGTTTTCCATCAACGGACGGGGGTTGATGTAATCTTTGACGTTTTCGGTATTAACGGTTCGCGAAATTCGAGGGTGGGAATTTCGTGCGGTTGAAACGCGTCGTCTTGATTTTCGCATAAGGAAATGCCGCCGCGTTTACATATATCATTTGAATAGGGGTAGTTAGCGATAACGTGTGCTTGCATATTTTGAATAATGCTGTAAGTAATTATTTTACAAAATCTTGATTTAAAGATAGAAATTACTTAATCAATTACCATATGAGAAATAAAAATTTACTAAACTAAACTATGAAACTATGAATAAATAAAATTAATATAATTATGTTTATATAATTAAATACTTTTGAAATGTAGATAAATTGTATTGAGTAAATATAGTTCTTTTAGGAAAATTCCACAAAATTCAGATACCTTGTATAATATCAAATTACCATGTTAGCGCGTTCATCTAAGTAATGAAGACATGATTAACGGTGAGTTATTACTCACCGTTAATCATGTCTTCATTACTTAGATAAACGCACTTACATGGTCGTACCGAGGATATTCACTAAGTGAGGGCTTCGACATAAAAATATGCGAAATTTAATAAATCGTTAGAAAAGATGAATATCAGGAAATTGATGAAGAAGAAATCCAAACATGTATAAAATATTGTGCTTTTGAAAATTCATTCAAATTCAAAATTTTAGACTTGTTTGTAGAATCATGTGATTCTTATCAATTCCTTTTATAGTTTTAGTATATGTTGTTATTTTTACAGAGAATAACAAATCTTAATTTAGTTTTAATTTTGTTATGAATTATTATTATTAGATGAAGTGTGTTTCTAAACTTTACAATAAGTCAGTGTTTTCTACCCCTGGCACACGAATTAAATATTTGGAGTTTAGAAATGCCTGAAAATTTGGATTGGTCGCTATGCCGATTAGTCATTTCTAAACAGAGCTTCGAACCGGAACTGAACCGATAACCGGAAAAGCCCATTATTTTTGTCTAAACCTAAATAAAATATCGGTTTATTTCGGTTCAAACACACACGTGAACAATTGTTTAATTCTACAACAGTTTCTACTTTTTTGCAAGTTTTAAATCAAAACTGATGAAGACCATTTCTGAATTCTTTTTTCGTAGAAATTTTAGTAGTCGTTCTTCTTTGAAATAAAAATTAATTCCACCTGGGTTTTTTTTGAGAATAAATATTATAGAATTAACTAAATCCGACAAAAAATAGTCAACATCAAAGAATAAACATACTCAAAAAATAATAAACTATTGAAAAAAGATATATATGATTTCTAGGTGTCTAGTTAAGGATTATTATTCTAGATTAAATCGAACATCCCTGTGAAAAAACGACAGAATTGACCCAAAATGCAAATACGCCCATTCGACTTAATCATCAATTAAAAAATGGGACACGTCCCAGTTGCGTGCGATGATAAAAACACGCGATATGTACATATCCAGGAGAGAAATATGTAAAAAAGCGTATCCTAAAGTTCCGCGGATAAAATATCTGTCCAATAAACTCGGCAATTTAAACTTTTGCAATGTAGCTCAGTTTAAACACTCCACATTTTCCAATTTCCCTTTACACGCGTGCGAGGGTTTTGTCATTAATTTTATAAACAATACATTTCCCTGCAAGTTTTCAGCAGCAGCACACTATATTCCACATTTCCTAACGGAGGATTTGTGGAAGACACTCACATTCATCAATGTCAATTGTATTTATGCACGGAAAACACTAAATCATACGAGTTTATTGTAAACAGGATCCAAGAAAAACAATTCCATCTTGATATTATTCTTGGAAGGGTGTTGTTTTATTACATGAAGCTATCAGTTTCAAATTAAATATATATATTGATTAAATAACATTATTTCTAACGCGTGTTGTATTTCGATTAAAATGTGTATTTTGATCACTGTGCTGTACCAAGTTTATTTATCACACTGTATATATTATTATAATAAAATCAATTACTAAATAGAACAGGGCTGGCCAACCCAAATTGCTTCGAGGGACATAATTAACACTTACAATATCTTACGGGCCGCACCACAGTTTTCTTTTGAAAACTCGTATTTTTTTATGATATTTTAGGTTTTATTTAGAAGTTGAATATCCTTTCTTGTAATTTTTGGTATTTTAAAAATATTAGGAATCTGATATTCTGTTTTAATTGTTTTTTTTTTAAACAGGGATTATTTCCTTTCAGTATCCATGCGTATATGCTGAAAAATGTGCAAGCATCATTCACATATGAAATAAGTAATCAGCTTTTTAAAATCAGTGTTTATATACGCGTGGCGCATGAAGTAAAATTTCGAGTTTAAAAAAGCCTGAAAATTTGTATTTGCTGGGGCGCGACTCGCTTCGCTCGCGCGCCCCTGCAAATCCAAATTTTCAGGCTTTTCTAAACTCGAAATTTTACTTCATGCTTAGCCTGGGAGTGGAAAACACTCGTTAAAAGTTTTAAATTGAACATTAAAAAAAGCAATGAATATCTGGACATTTATAGCGTATACATTTGGATTCAAAGAAAAATACCCTGCATATTTTATGTCTACGCAATCGAATGTTCACAATAAAATTAAATATTGATGAAATTATCTAATTAAACTGCTAAAAGAATGACAATGCCTTTTTTAATATAAAAAATACTATTTAGAAAAAGTAATTATCATCTTCAATAAACATAATATTTGAATTTACACATTTTTTTGTTTTTTTATAAATTAAAATAATTGATAGTTCGAATTTTGATAAATTTACAGATTTCTAATATTCTACTAAATGTTATTTCCTGTGTATATTATAATCAATGAAACAAAATTCCATGCCAATCAATATTTTATAATTTGACGAATAAATCACTAATAACCTTTCTTCACACGTTTAAAAAAAAAGTTTATTAGTGCTTTATTCGTTAAATTAATTTGATCTTCACTTAACTTAATCAATCATAAAATATATATATTTCATAAAACAGTTAGACTAAATTTTAGTAAAATAATAAAAAACTGAGTAATTTCCCAATGTCGACTGATTCAACAATAATTTAATGTCTATTTAGAAAATTTATAAAACTCCACACTACAAGTTAAAAAAAAATTATAACATTTGTAAAGTTTACATTTTATCATGACATAATTAATTAATAATAACAATTTTCAATTTTCTTGACATCTTAAACGTACAAGATGTTTAAGATGTTTTTGTTCTTTATGCATACCAAAATTAAATATTTTGAAAATTTCGGGGCAAGAGGATCAAATATTTGAATTAGCATAATCATAATTTCATGACATATAACTTTTTTGCCATCAAATTGTCAATTATAATTATTGTTTTTAGTTTTAGCAGCGGTCAATTATTTAAAATCAAAAAAAGATAATGTTTGTTTAAATAAAAAAAAAACATATGCTAAAATATATAACAGTCTCTCTTTAATTTTTAAAATAATTTAACGCTGATAAAATAAAAAAAAAACATAAATATAATTAAACGTAAATCTTTATTTTAATTTTGTAAAAAAATAAAAAACTAGTTAAGATGATTAACTTTTCTATGAAGATTAAAACTTAATGAATTCTGTGGAATTTCAATGAATTTTATGTTGTCATCCATTAATTTTGCACATATGTTATCCTAATTTTCGGTTTAGTTAAACTTTTCATCATTTTCTTAGAAAAGTTTGTCGTGATATTTAAATTATTTATAAAAAAAGTTATCTGTTCATTATTTCTATGTAAATTCGGTGATTTTCACGTTGATTTTTTAGTTTAATTAATTTCTCACTTAACCCGTGATGAAACATTTTTTAATCTAATTCTGGATATTTAATTAAAACGCTTGGTTTGTTTTACTAATTTATATTTTCTCCGACTTATGATGACCAATGGTCGAAACTAGTCGGAGAAAATATAAATTAATGAAACAAACCAATTGTTTTAATTAAATATCCTGAATTTGATGTTTTAGATTTAAATAAATATTTTCCACATTTAGAGAATGTTTCCTTTATGAAAAAAATTGTAAGTAAAATTTAATTTTTGAATTAATGAATTTGGGTGAGTTACGTTAAAATTAAATAAAACACTTCACATTTGAAGAAACAAATATTAAAAATAAATATTATTATCACATGAATTCTGTATAATGTAAAATAAAGTTCAATCACTTTTAGGTAAACTCATTAAATTTAGTTTCTTTTTATTTCCCCAGAATATTTTAAAGTGATTGCACTCTTTGTTTAAGCATGAAGTAAATATTTCAGGCGTTTCTAAACTAGAAATATTAACTTCATGTGCCAGGCATCTAAAACGCGGATTCAAAGTGAAGTTTAAAATATACTTCTTTTTACAATAATACAAAACCAATCCAAAAATATTATCAGATTGACATTTTTTAAGTCCGTTATTTTAGGTTTAACTTAAATGAAAAAATTAATAATACAAATAATTTCCGATATAAATAATTGTGTTTGAGGCCGCGGGCCGCACAGAAGCGATCCGGCGCACAATGTGCCAAATCCGAGCACGAGCGCCAGGGGGGATTTTGAGGAAAAAAATTATATTAAAAATTTCGAGAAAAATACATATCCACTCCATTGTAGATACATGAAACCCTTCTAATCTTGCATGTTTATATTTTTCAACCCCCTATATTATTAACAATTAACGCTTAAAGTTGAGCGATTTAGAAAACATCAATTTTACGGCATTTCACTCGCAAGTTTAAATAATTTATTACATGGATAGTAGGCGTACTATCAATATAACATTATACACTATTGTTTATAACATAATACTGTATATTATGGTTGAAAAGTCAAGTCTCTAAATATTTTAGAACAAAAGTTAAAAAAAAAATGAATATGAAATATATTTTAAATATAAATTTTAACTTTAGAAAGTGTTATAAAAAAATGTCAACTCGATGAGGTCTGGGACTATCACTAAAAATTAGTTCTATGTTTTCTCTAACTACCCTCAAAATTTCGTATCTCCGCCGGTGCGTTTTTGGGGTCTTTTTATTTTTTTTTATTTGACG
This sequence comes from Philonthus cognatus, assembly GCA_932526585.2. Taxonomy (NCBI): domain Eukaryota; kingdom Metazoa; phylum Arthropoda; class Insecta; order Coleoptera; family Staphylinidae; genus Philonthus; species Philonthus cognatus. Next base: position 62,675,757 of record OW052241.1, on the reverse strand, counting down.
CCACCAATTAAAATTGGGTCGGGCGAGGCCCGTGTGCGGTGAGTATCGTCACATATATACAGGGTGTCTATAAAAGAACTCCGGGGTTTAAAAAATTAATATTTTTTAAACTATAAAAGATAGCAAAATTTGATCAATTCCTTTGAAACAAGCAGCTCAAACAGTTTTACTCATACCAATTGGGAATGTTTCTCTCAACAGTTGGCAGCGCTGCGGAGCGTTGACCTTGAAATTACGTAGCGGCTGCGGCAGGCAGTCAGTGTCGTCTGGACTGCCGCGCTATGGCGACGCCTCAACAAAAGGCTCAGTGTGTTATTTGGCTCATAGAAACTAATTCTGTTGTTACTGTACAAAGAAACTTTCGTCGTAGCTATGGTGTTGACCCGCCTACAGACAAAACAATTCGTCAGTGGTTAAGTGCGTTCAAGGAAACAGGAAGTGTTTTGAAGCAAAAGTCGCCGGGTAGGCCGCGTGTGTCTCAAGAGAAGGTTGACAGAATCCGAGCTTCATGCACTCGAAGCCCTAAGAAATCATTAACAAGACGCAGTCTGGAATTGGGGTTACCAAGATCAACAGTCCATAAGGTAATTCGTAAAAGACTTCGTTTAACTGCCTACAAGATTCAACTTTTACACCATATCAAACCGGCAGACAAGGTTAAGAGATTCGACTTTTCTGTTTCCATGCTGAATAAAATTAATGAAGATAATGATTTTTTAAAAAGTGTGGTTTTTAGTGATGAAGCTACTTTTCATGTGAACGGAACTGTAAACAGGCATAATTGCAGAATTTGGGGTTCACAGCCGCCCCATGAGTTTATTGAGTACGAACGTGGCACGCCCAAAGTGAATGTTTGGTGTGCTCTTATGCATGACAGAGTCATAGGTCCCTTCATTTTTGCCGAAAGGACTATCAATGGTGATGTCTATTGTGACATGTTAGAGGAGTATGTTTATCCTCAGTTGCATGACATTGAGGCGGAGAAAGGTTTAGTTTACTTCCAACAAGATGGGGCGCCGCCACACTTCAGTTTGCGTGTGCGTGAGTCACTGGACGCTCGTTTCGGTAACAGGTGGATTGGAAGGGAAGGACCTATTCCATGGCCACCAAGGAGCCCTGATATGACTCCGTTGGACTTTTTCTTCTGGGGGCATATCAAGAATCTTGTGTATGCAGAGAAAATTCGAGATGTTATCCATCTCAGGGAACGAATAGTGAATTGCGTGGCGTCCGTTCCCCCAGACATGCTCGCCAGGACATGGGAAGAGGTAGATTACCGTTTCGACGTGTGCCGTGCCACTAACGGAGCTCACATTGAACTTTACTAAGTTGTTAAAAAATCTAGAAAATGTAAGCTTTCTAATCATGTATAAAACATGTATGTACGTTTTTTACTTTATTAAAATATTTTGTCTTAAAACCCCGGAGTTCTTTTATAGACACCCCGTATATATCGTGGAGTCGAGCGCGCGCTATTCTCGAGCAGCATGCAACATGATTTTTACGTTGGCCCCGAACAAAAAATAATAAAAACGCACTTAAAACGCACATGTAAAAATTCAAAAAAATTAGGGCAGTTACAGAAAATATTAACAAATGTTTATATGATAGTCATAGTTCTTCCGGTTTGCAATCTTCTAAAAAAATAATATAATAATAATTTAAGGCAGCAAAATTATATACAATTGTTATAATCATTACATAGGTTGTGACTTTTACCAAAAAAATGTGGTATGTTTTTAAATGCCCTAAAAACTTCGTATCTTTACATGTGCGTTTTGTGTCATGTTTTTGCGAATGACCGAGTCGATTTTTATCGGTTGCGCCTAATAAAAAATAAAGCACCTCAAAAAACGTACAAATGTGAAAAGTATCTGCTGTAGTTTAAAAATAATTTAATCTGTTGTTTAAAATATGAATTTTTAATCAGAATATACATTACATTTTTCTGATTTTGCACACCGAAGTTATGTATTTTATACTGTTTTATTTACTTACTTATTTAAAATGAAAAATTGTCAGTATCCTAATCAGTCTGTTCGTCTTCGCTGTCACTTGTGTCCGTTTCACAAATAACTAATTTTTTAGCGTCTGCAGGTAGTTGTTTTTTTATGAATTTTTACATCGCTTCTTAAACAAGAAATTATTGGATCAGAACATACAAGAAGCATATTAAATAAATCTCGAATTGTATTAAGGGGAATATAACAGTGGTCTGAAATTTAATGTTAGGTTTATTTAAAAACTAAAGGTCCTAGAAAGTTGAAATTTTGACAGCGTATATTAAGCCCAATTATCTAGTAAAATATCGAAGTACTTTTTTTTTTTAAACAATTTGCTTTCAGAGGTATGAAAAAAATAATGTTACATTTTTCAAAATTAATAAAAATATTCCCATATCTTACTAGTTTATACTATAAGGAATACAATGTGAACATTTCATAAGGATGCGATAGCTCATGCCCGAGTCAGGTTAAAATAAAAATCTTGAAAAATAAGACCGTAAAATACCGCCGCCTTGCGGATCTTCTCTTAGTTGAACGCGTTGTACACTCATCTGCACAATTATTGGAGGGGCGAGCAGCATGCGGCCAGCGTTTATCTCTGGGCCGGTGAACGCTGTGCGGCTTCGCGTTTGTTTTTCTTTTCTTTTTTCAATCATAGTTAACAAAAACGGCTCGCGTCGTTAGCATTTATTCTCGTAAAATTAATATTTCGCAATTATAATCGATATTTTATTGTACTAGTGTTTTATTTTCATGCTTTCTGACTACTAATGGAATAAGTATTTTTTTATACTGCATGTTCACTAATATAGAAAACACGAAATGTTTCACTAATTTAAATAAAGATGTGTAATATACCTTTAATATTGGCTTTCCTTATTATTTGACAGTGTCGGTATTATTAAATTATTTTTAAAGTTTTTTAAGCTGATTAATAAGCCAGAAGCAATCGAATAACAATCAGTCTTGTTCAAATCATTATTTCGTCTTAAATCTTTCGTTATTAAAGCAGTTGTTAAATGCCATTAAACTTCTCGCAATAAAACTAGTAGTTTTTTTCTAGCAATCGGACCTATTTGAACCAACTGCGACTTCATCAACGAATCAATGATATCAAAACTATAAGAATAGTAAGAATAACACCAATATGACGTTGTCGTAGATTAATGTTACAAATCAACTATTTTTTACTGAGCACAGGTAATATTTGTTTGACGAATGTTTAAAAAAATGTAGGGTTTAACTGCGTGCATATTCATTGTTAATTATTTTAGAAAAAATAGAACTATAATAATAATAAGGTAGTTATTATAATGCATTTCAAATAATAAGCTTCTTGCTCAACATTGCACCGAGCCCAATATATTTTTTTCAAATTTGGCTGATTTATGATGAGTCATATTTTGATAGTAAGTAAATAAGGAATAAATGAATTGAAATTGAATGTTATTGCAATCCTCTATTTATACGGCTCAGTCAACTTAGCCCCCCGAAGTTCGACTTTTTAAAAAATAACTGTTGCGCTAGACGGGCCTTAGCTAGCGCTAGCTAGCGCCACAAAAATTAGAGCTAGCGCCGTTTAGACAAGAAAGTTACGGGGGTTTGAACTTTCGGGGGGCTAGGTTGATGCTGGATGTTTCAAGTTTTCTTACAGTATTCGGATTCCTCAGAGCTAGCGCTACCAATTTAAAAGCTAGCGCCACCCCCACAACCCCAAAAGATTATACAACATTTTAAACCCTAGCCCCCCGAAATGAGATTTTTTTAATCAAATTGGGTGCAAAAGTTCAATTCAAGGCTTTAAACGAGTGTTCTCCACTCCCAGACTAAGCATGAAGTAAAATTTCGAGTTTAGAAAAGCCCCGTGAAAATTTGTCTCGGGTCGCGCAGCGACCCCAGACAAATTTTCTGGGCTTTTCTAAACTCGAAATTTTACTTCATGCGCCACGCGTATAAAACGCTGATCCTCGACAAATTTTCACGGGGCTTTTCTAAACTCGAAATTTTACTTCATGCTTAGTCTGGGAGTGGAAAACACTCGCTTAAAGCTTCAAATTGAATTCCTGTAAAAACAACATATATCTAAAGATTTAAACAAAATAAAGTGAATCTGGAATACGTCTACTTTAAAGAAAAACTCCCTGTATATCGTAGAATCAGGATATTGAGATAGATTGTGTTAGAATGAAAATAAAGTCAATTGAATAGCAACGAAAGGAGCTTAATCACAATTTTGTAGCATCGAAAAGATACCCATGTTTTGATTAGGTACATACATAACCCGATGTGTACTAGGTAAATTTTCAGGCATTCATTGTTTTTGAAAAGCGTTCAGTTTGAAACTCCCAACGAGTGTTTTCCACCGAGTAATAATGATTTAAGTTATCATAAAAAAAACAACCGTGAGGTACGCCACTGTCTTGCTAGCACTAGCTATCTCTTGAATAACTTTCTCATTTATCACTTGGTGAAACATTTTGAAATAATAATAAAGGATAAATTAAAAACACTTGGTTTGTTTCACTATTTGTTTCTATTTACTTGACTAGTTTCGCTTTTTACGGCATTATCAAGAGTGAATCAAGAGTGAACTTTGATAATGCCGTAAAAAGCGAAACTAGTCGAGTAAATAGAAACAAATAGTGAAACAATGCAAGTGATTTTAATATATCCTTTAAAATCACTAGCTATGTCGTTGTTAGTGTTTATAGACTTCAGTATAGCAATTACAATGCCAAAAAAAAAATTAAAATCGTACGGTTAGTTTCCGAGTTATAACGATTTCAATTATCAAAAACAATCGTCAGTTACGCCACTGTCTTACTAGTGCAAGCTATCTCGTTGCCAGTGTTTATAAATATTAGTATAGTAATTACAATGCCAAAAGAGTTTCTTAAATCGTACGGTAAGTTCTTGCGTAATAACGATTTAAATTAGCTAGGAGTGAAAACACAATTGTCAGTTACGCTACTGTCTACTAGGCATCATGTTTCTAATAGCCAGTGTCTATGAACATAAATAAAGTAATTACAACGCCGAACTATTTGTTGAAAGCGGTATATTATATGCCAAACATCATTTTGTATTAAAATTCAGGAAGTAAATGGTAATACGCATACAGGATCTGAAAGCTCTTGCATCAAAATTTGGACGTGAACTTTTTTTTACCTGATATTTTTGAGAGAATATTTTTGTCATATTCTGTTGGCGCTAGCTCTAAGTTATATTTTCCACCCAATTTGATTAAAAACATCTCATTTTAGGGGGCCAGGGTTAAAAATGTTTTATCATTTTTTGGGGCTGTGGGAGTGGCGTTGGCTTTTAAATTGGTAGCGCTAGCTCTGAGGAATCCGAATAGTGTAAAAAAACTTAAAAAATCCAAACTCGGGGGGCTAGCATCAACCTAGCCCCCCGAAAGTTCAACTCCCCGTAGTTTTCTTGTCTAAATGGCGCTAGCTCTAATTTTTGTGGCGCTAGCTAAGGCCGGTCTAGCGCAATCGCTTTTTTCAAAAAAGTCGAACTTCGGGGGGCTAAGTTGACTGAGCCTATTTATACACATCATCATTTTGTAAACCCTGTACTAAACATAAAAAAAAAAAACAGGGCAGCTTTCCGTTTAATTTTTTTCAATCTATTATTTATTTGTTGCATTCATAAAAACTAGAATATTTGACCGAATATAAATTGAAATTCTCCCCAAAATTGGGGGTATTTACCCAATTGGGCAGAGGCCAAATTAATACACATTATTTTCATGGCAATAGCAGTTAGGGAAGATAATATTCCCATTTAAAAAATATGATTGAAAATCCTATGTTTTTTTTCATATATGTGCGGCATATAAATATTCACAATGAGCTTATGAACATGAATTATTTTATTATTATATTTTTAAGAAATAATCTATAATTTAATAAAATAAAACACATAGTTTGTTCGGCTGTCGAAACTGGAGTCTTAAAAGTAAAAATAATGTGTTATAATGACAAGAATAAGAATCATCAGTTTTGTAAATACCGAAAAATAACACAGGATCCGATAACGCTTTCTAACGAATTGAAAACAATACATAGCTTGTATGTATTATCAGCGTGTTTAAATAATACGAATCGACACTTTCGTTCGATCCGTCTTTTTTATACGCTTTGTTTTTTTCGTCTATTCCACGCGACGCGAGACCCCATCCGTTCATGCCAAGGAGCAATGCACAAATGCACAGCGAACTGCCGCTTTTCTCTCTGACTGTATTCTCCCCACTTGTGCTGTAAATTTGGCATCGGATGAGCTACTCTAAACTATGTGGGTCTTTCCAACACGATCGGCGTGTTACACTGCAATAATCCCCTTAAGCCTAGAGTTTTTCCTAGTATGGTTTTCTCTTCCGAAAGTTCTCCGATTGGTAAAAGACGTCCAATTATTTTGCTCCGGTGAATTAAATTTTTATGGACACTAGGAGGCATTCTATACCATCCATATAACGAGGTGTAAAGTCGGGCCGTATCTTCTGCATATTTATCAAACATCAATACATTTATTTTACGAGAACTCGCCATTGTTATAAGAATTGTATAAAATCTGTTCAATAATTCTTCATTCATTTGAGTGATGACAGCTACTTTCTCATAATTTCGAAAAAATATTCGAGCAACGTTGCCAGTATTTGAAGTACCTCCTCCTTGCACAACAATATCAACCCTTATCCCTAACTCTTTACGTAATAGTTTTTGTATTCTAGTTTTCCGACTAAGTATATTATTTTTCTCTTCTATCGTACATCCGTGAGTAGTTGTTTTCTTCAAATCTAATTTATAGGTGATATGAAGAACACATTCCATGAACTTAATCCATGCATAGAGGGAAGAAATACCATAATTTAAATTATCTTCGATAATAGGTATATTTTTATTTCTTTCAATATCATTCATCTCCTTCGGAGAACATGTGCATATAAAACAATTTGAGCTCGGAGTATTTGTTAAGGTATTTATAACTTTGCCGTCGATCATTGTAAACAACAAGTTAAATTTTACCTCTACCATTAATATAAATTTGTTGTTTTTCCAATAAATTTACCTCTTGCCTCATACTCTTAACTTCATCTAGAATAAGCTGTTTTGTTTCTTTAGCATAAATAAATTTTATCGGTCTACATAATTTAATAGATGAATGTTTTTCGTTTTTCCAAATAACACTTTCATCAGAAAATAATCTAAGTGGAACCAGTGAAAACACAAAGACACTCTTCTCTGTAATTTCTTCTTCATCTGTACTGCTATCATCAGATGGCTTTTGCATATAAGTAGAGTGCCCTGAGCTGCCATCGCAACGATATTTACACAACAAAATTAATTTACTAAATGATGTATCTTGAGGAAATTTAATTGTTGATATTAATCTACATAAAGTATGCTCAAGAAGGCTCTGCAAAGGTACTGATGCTCCATTTTGAGAAATAGAAATATTAGCTGGGTAACACATTGTCTTCATTATTTTAATTTTATTGTAAGATGGTAAAAGGTCTTTTGCTCCATGAGAACGTAGTTTTTTCCTTAAATTTTTATAACCTGCTGCCGTCATTTTTGAATCAATGAAAATTGATAGAGCTTCTTCATCTGTAAATTGTTTTACAGTTTCAACTTCAATTGTTTTTAAATAAGTTAAGACTTTTTTATTTTTTCCTGTGAATCCGAGGAAGCACTTTCCACTAATTTGGCCGCTGGTATATTTCCTTTATCGCGTAAATTTTTTTTTGCTGCTGAAAATGTTTGTTCTGGTGTATTTTCGGTGATCAATAAATTAGTTTGTCTTCTTTTAGATGTATTACTTTGTATTGTGAACTGTGTACCTGATGTACTTGGTATTGCTGAAATATTTTCTATATTTTCAATGAGGTTTGTATTTTCAATTAAGGCAGAATCCTCGTTGTATTTAAAAGGCAGCAGTAACCAATTTCTATTTTTTTCAATGAAATTGATATGAGATCTTGAGCACATTTTCCACTTTCTATTAAGAGTACTGCAGAAACCCTTAACTTTTTTAAGAATGTCATCATTTTCACTATTGTTTTTCGTCGAAACATTTTCAATATATTTTATTAAATAATTAATGGTATTGCTTGACTGAATAAGGTTTTTAGGTTTTAGTTCGTACCATACCTTATATAAATCACCGTTTGTAATTTTAATTTTCTCCATTATCACTCAGCGTTTTGGATTACTTAAATTACACTAACACTAAACACTAGTTTAATTAAAGTAAACTATTAAACACTAAACTAAACTATTTTATACACAAAAAAAACACTAAATCAAAGAAAGAGTATATAGTCAACAAATTAAATAACACTTAAGACTAACTTAATTAATAACTACTTTATAATGTTCAATCGTTCGCTTAGGGATCAGAAAAATATGTGAACTGTTGGAGACTTCGTTCAACACTAAACGCATATTTTGCTTTCAAGAAAATTAAGAAAAATCCATTTCAGATACTTAAACCGTAAAAACTGTGTGACAAGAATGCCATTTGTTACAGTAAATGACAGCTCCAATCGGACTCCTAATAAAAATGTAAACACAAACCAGATGACCTTTATCAGTAAGAGATGTACACCGTTATATATCAATAAGAAAAAAACCCATAAAACTATTTTTGTAATTGTGATTTAAATGGTGCAAAAAATACTCAGAGAAGAAATAATTTCACTATGATATATACCTGTATATTAGAAAAATTGTAGATTGTGAGGATTATGACTATTATATAAACATTTGTCAATATTTTTTGTAACAGCCCTAATTTTTTTGAATTTTTACATGTGCGTTTTAAGTGCGTTTTTATTATTTTTTTGTTCGGGGCCAACGTAGAAATCATGTTGCGTGCTGCTCGAGAATAGCGCGCTCGACTCCGCGATGCTCACCGCACACGGGCCTCGCCCGACCCAATTTTAATTGGTGGCGTCGAATACAAAAATTAAAAAGTCCCCAAAAACGCACCGGTGGAGATACGAAATTTCTAAAGTTAAAATTTATATTTAAAATATATTTCATATTCCAATTTTTTTAACTTTTTTTCTAAAATATTTAGAGACTTGATCTTTCAACCATAATATACAGTATTATGTTATAAACAATAGTGTATAATGTTATATTTATAGTACGCCTACTATCCATGTAATAAATTATTTAAACTTGCGAGTGAAATGCCGTAAAATTGATGTTTTCTAAATTGCTCAACTTTAAGCGTTAATTGTTAATAATATAGGGGGTTAAAAAATATAAACATGCAAGATTATAAGGGTTTCATGTATCTACAATGGAGTGGATATGTTTTTTTTTCTCGAAATTTTTAATTTAATTTTTTTCCTCCAAATCCCCCCCTAGCGCTCGCGCTCGGATTTGGCACATTGTGCGGCGGCCGCATGCGGGCCGCGGGTTGGCCAGCCTTGAAATAGAAGATGCTTCCTGACATCATAATTATTTTATATTTATTAATAGCTTTAATATTTAATAATATAGGCAGCAAACAAATAAGTTCCAAATAAAGGAACAGGTTAATAAATTCTGTATAAACAACGCTTATGCTAATATCGCGTATTACCTTTAATTAAGCCTGGGGTGTCTCTTGATAATTTCAACCAGCTGTTTTTACCAGTATACGAGAAAATCTATGGGAGACCAATTTTTATTTTAAAAATAAAAATCGCACAAATGAGATTCAGGGTTTTTTGCCCCGTTATTCAGTTTTCTTCAGTGTTTCATGCATATTTTTGGGCATGTATTAATTATTTAATAAAGATTTTCACCTTATTTATTCATAGATTTTTGTCATTCTTATAAATCCATAACATTTATAACATTCATGCCCAGCTTCGATTAAATGTAACAATAATTCCTCATCGAATAAAAAATGTAAATAGTTAAATATACAATACATACCACAACATCATTATAAAATCAATATCACATCAAATATTATTTCAGTCTTGTTACTGATTTAAAACTCAGTAACCTATTTCTTATTTAAATATTATTTAATTTGTTGATACTCTCTATCAAAGTACAGGGCATTTTTCGTTTGAGTATACACAACCCGAAAATTACAGCGTTTTTTTTAATTTGCGGGAATTCGTTGTTTCAATGCTTTTAATTGAAGGCTTTTAACGAGTGTTTTCCACTCCCAGACTAAGCGTGAAGTAAAATTTCGAGTTTAGAAAAGCCTAAGAATTTGGCCGTGTAGCGAAGCGGAGCGGCCAATCCAAATTAGGTTTTTCTAAACTCGAAATTTTACTTCATGCGCCCCGCTTAAAAACACTGATTTACAGTGAAGTTCAAAAAACACACCCACAACAACGATTACAGGCAACCTAATATATGTTAGAGTTGGGTTGCCTATAATCACTGTTTTAATCAATTTGTTCAACTCACGTTTAATTCACATTTACATGCTAGATTGCTAAAGCCGTATATTTTAAACTTTGCGATATTTCAGTGTTTTATACGTATGGCGCATGAAGTAAAATTTCGAGTTTAGAAAAGCCTGATTTGGATTGGCCGCTCCGCTTCGCTACGCGGCCAATCCAAATTTTCAGGCTTTTCTAAACTCGAAATTTTACTTCATGCTTAGTCTGGGAGTGGAAAACCCTCGTTTAGAAATTCAAATTGAAATCGAATTCTACATATACAGGGATAATATTCGTGAATATTAGATGGTTTGAAGAGAGTTTGACCTAGATGTTACATATACTGGGAATTTTTCCATCAAATGTATACCTGATAGAGAAATTCCCTGTATTTGTAACATTTAGGTCAAATTCTCTTCAAACGAACTAATATTTACGATTTAATTAAAACACTTAACTTTGTTTTACCACTTTTATTTTTACTTTTCAGTGACTATAGTTTCTACTACAAGCTAGTCATTATCAAAGTGTCACTTAGTTTGATAATGACTAGCTTGTAGTCGAAACTATAGTCACTGAAAAGTAAAAATAAAAGTGGTAAAACAAAGTTAAGTGTTTTAATTAAATTGTTATGAAGATGTACCACAAAGTGAACGCCAACCAAATTATAGATTTAATATTTACGAATATTTTTATATATTAGGTTTAAAGTGTGCAAACTATAAGAAGCATAAGCTTATTTTCTTAAATTCAAATAGATTGAATTTGAAATATTCTTGTTTAAATTTATAAAATGTTTGTCTATTCATTTGATACTGAAACTCATCGTATGTTATACCCCCTAAATGAGCACAGCACATATTTTATTATTCCATTGCATTAATGTATAATTACCCCATAATTTAAATTCATGAGTTCAAATGGTCAGTTTAAGTGACAAATTGATATTTTGGGACTTCTATTAGTTAACTACAAATGCACACATAACTCACATCACTTGCACGAAACAAGCACAGTTCAAATTCATCAATTATTCAACTTCTGTGTGTGTTTGCTGGCTAATTAATACTTCACTAACTAAACAATAAACTACATACATTTCTAGAATAACTTTTGATACATTGGGTAAGCGTTAAATGCACTTTAAAATAAATGAACTTATATAACTGCCAAGAGAAATGAATAAGTAGTGAATTCACATTATTTAGTTTAATGCATTTATTCAGTAAATACGTTTATTCAGTAAATAATGTAATTACACCACATAATAAATATTATAAAAGAATATTGCCAAAGCAAAATGTAACTTATATACTAATTGATTCTTCAGAATTACAAAAATACATTAAACAACAAGAGAAATATCTAACTGAACACATCTTCTATGCTGTATATTTCTTTTTCTAGGATATACTTTAGTAGCTCACTTTTAAAATCCTTTAAAGGTTTTAGACCTCTTATATGTTTTCACTATTTGTTTTGAGTTATGTGAAGTAATAAATCCCTAATAAAACACGATTTAATTTCCTTTCTTCACTTATTTATTTTTGTTTGTTAAATGTACATTTCGAGTACCATGTACTCATTTTCAATAACTGAATCAGTTATTGAAAATGAGTACATGGTACTCGAAATGTACATTTAACAAACAAAAATAAATAAGTGAAGAAAGGAAATTAAATCGTGTTTTATTAGGCTCTTATATGTTATTGCCAGGTAATTGATTATACAGTTTTAAGCTATTATATAATGGTAGCGTTTCCGCTAAAGATAGTCTATGCACCGGATAGGCATATAAATTAGCTTGTCGTGTATTGTATTCATGATTATGATTAAATTTGTAAAATGTTTTCTTGTATTTAAAGTTAAAAAGCAATATTTCGAAAACCTATGTTTTCGACAGCGTCAAAATTTCGGCCTTTTTAATGTAGCCCCTGCATGACTCGCTATATTTTAAATTGAAAATAAGTCGTATAATTCGTTTTTGAATTGTAAAAACTGTATGTGGTAGTGTGCTTTGTCCATAAAATATGATACCATATCTTAAGATTGATTCACGATTGGCTTTATATAAAGTTAATAACGTTCTTTGGTCCAGGACTGTTTTCAATATACGCAACGAATAGCAGACTGAGTTTAATTTTCTACTTAATTCTTTACAGTGTGTTTTCCAGTTTAATCAATTATCTATAGTTACTCCTAACAATTTCGCGCAATCTACTATTTCTATATTTATATGGATATCTTGAAAGTTTAAGCTAGTTTAATTTATTTTAGGATTTCTTGTTTGAAATTCTATTGATTTTGATTTTGATGCATTTAATATTAATTTGTTCTTTGATAACCATATTTGTGTTTCTTTAGTAATATTAGAAGCTTTATTTATTACATCCTGTAAGTTCTCACTTACAATAAGCAGGTTTGAGTCATCTGCATATATCTGTATTATTCCATGTTTTTGTTGTATAAACTTTGGTAAATCGTTCGCGTATACTAAAAACAGCACCGGTCCACGAATACTACCTTGAGGTACTTCTATGTTAGTCGTCCCCATTTCTGACAATTTATTGTTTATCATCACTTGTTGTGTACGATTATTTAAAAATCTATTTCTAAGAGCAAGGAATTTCCCACGAATTCCATAGATCTCAATTTTTCGTACTAAGATTCCGTGGTCCATACTATCGAACGCCTTGGAAAGGTCGAGGAAAATACCAATTGGTATATCCCCTCTCTCCAAGGCATCGACCACTGATACCAGGTAATCATATATTGCAGTTAATGTCGACTTATTTTTCATAAACCCGTGTTAAGATTTGTCAATTTAAAGACATCATACTAAAATTGTTCCTTCAATAGATATATTTTGCATGCACTCTTTCAGATCCACATAAAAAATAAAAGAGAAAAATTAGCTCTCAAGTTTTGCTAAATAAACTTAAGGAGATTTGTAATACTGATTTAAAATTCAATAACATTTTTATAATTGATCATCTTCAAATTTATTTTTGTTGAGTCCTATCAAACATGACATTTTTGTCTACATGTCCTGTATTGATAAATAATTGTAATGTATCATAAAATGGTATTCAGATACCCAAAAGTGCACAATTTCTGTAAAGTTTTTATTCAATGTATCGACGTTATAATGTGCCCTGTGATCAAAGAGGTTAATATATTTGACATATAAGAAACTGAAAAATAACCTAACAACAATGACATACAAGGAATTTGTCTTTTAAGTATACATATCCTGATGTTTACGTTGTAGATTTTCAGGAATTCGTTGTTTTCATGAAGGCGTTAAATTTAAAGCTTCTAACGACTGTTTCCACTCCTTAATTAAGCATGGAGTAACATTCCGAGTTTATAAAAGCCTTAAAATTGATTTTTTGGCACGAATCGAAGCGTAGTGCACCGGCTAATACAAACTTTCAGGCTTTTCTAAACTCGAAGTTTTACTTCATGCGCCACGCGTATAAGACACTGATTTAAAGTGAAGTTCAAAATATGCTGCTTATGTTTGATCTGTCTTTAATAAATTTTACAAATATTTATTTTTTGAAACCAGATCTTGGGCTTTCAAAATTTGATAGCCTCGTGCAATTTGCTTTATGTATACTTTTAAGAAAAAAATTGCTGTATTTATTGTCAGTTCAATATAAAAAATACTAATAAAACACTAATATTGATCGTCATAATTTAAATTGACAATATGCTAACAAGTGCTCTTTCAGTCCTTAAGTTTATAATTTATTGGTTATTAATAAGGCTCGGATTATATGCAAAATGCATATTTGTTATTAAGAGGTACCGTGCGATCATTTAACATATGATTTAGAGTAGGCTGTGAATTTTAAATTAGATTGGCACTACTGACTGTTCGCACGCAGTTCACTATAACCTCAAATTTATTCCATTATTCAATGAACATTCTGGGCAAACGCACAAATAAATGCCGCCTACTCTAAATTATAATTTAAACGATCGCACGGTATATCAACAAAATTGTAAGTTTTTTATGCATTAGATATGGCTTACTTTAATAAAAAAATATTAGAAATGCATAATAACTTACAATTTGGTTCATATACCTCTTAGTTACAAATATCCATTTTGCAGATAATTCGAGCCTTAGTTATTAATTACATGTGTTTAAATTATAACTTTGAGCAAATGAAAATAATCAAGTATTTAATTGTTTATTCATTAATCTATTGGCAAGTCCTATTCAAAAATTGTTAAGAAGGGTTTTTGAATTTTGGTTGAATGGTCTATTTAATCGGAGTTATATAAAATGATTTCAATATAATTTATTATTGTTAGGGGTGACAAAACTCTAGTTTAGGTATTAGTCCTCATAAAATCGACAGTCTTTTTATTATTATTGAATTCCTAGTAAAAATATATAGACCATAAAATGTATCTGCCCGTAAAGTGTATTGTATACATTATATTTTCTTCGCGATACGAATAATAGGTATTAGGATAATGCAGTTGAGGCGATATTACAATTTTTTCCACCCTAATAAGTCCAGAAAACAGCGTCCGAGGGTGAACACTAGGGGGGAACAGTCATTCCTCAGATACTGAACATTTCAAGAGGTCGTCTCATCAACCTACAGTGGGGATTAGTTATTTATTGAAGGGCTCTTCTGAAATTTGTATTTTAATTAGATGATAATTTCATAGAAAACCTAAACAAGTTTTGGGTGTTGAAATGCCAATAAATTGAAAAGTAATTCTTTAATAGTTATTATTTAGAAATGTGCATATAAAGTAATAAATTCCTGCTTGATTTTGATATTTTTTCTTTATACACCGTTAAATTAAAAAAAAAACCTACTCATTTTTACTTTTCCTGTATGTAATGCAAAGGGAAAGTATTGTTTTCGTGAACATTTTCGAATCAAAAATATAAATGACTAATGCCCATTTACACCCCGACTAACTTTTATCATGGACTAATCATTGACTAAACCGCTGATTTAGTCAAAATTCTAGAATATAAGAATGTTACAAATTTATAAAATATCCTAAACATGTCTCTTTCATCAATTTGCCATTATGTAAGCAATTTGTAAATAAATCTATCTTGCTTTTAAGAAGTACTAATCACTGATTAAGTTAATCAATTTGGGTGGAAACGGGCATAATACTTCTAAACTCGAATAAATATGATGTATGGTATAAATTTAATGTTAGGAGATAATGCATTAACCGAATACATATTTATATTTCCCAACAATCCACCATCATTCGTACTTAATACCTCAACCAAAAACAAATATTAATCTTACTCGAAACGTCTCTGCTTTTACACACAATCCCATTATAGTCACACCTTGTACAAGGCGATAATTTCCTCCTGTAGTGGCATTCCTTTCAGGACCATAAATTATCAAATCCCATTACAATAAATTTGATTGATTGATAGCGTTGAAAGTTGTGATATTTGTATAAACCCGGAGTCCGGAGGATGGGAGAGAATAAAATAATTTATATTTCGGAACTTGAAAAGCCCTGCGTACACTCACACACGCACACATGTACATACATGAATACAGGGAATGCAATAAATCAAACTCAAAACGCGCTGACAGATCCATACGAAATTCTATTAAATCGGGAACCGTGCTGTTTAATTGTGAATTTACAAACATCGAAATGTTCTCGGTTATACAATTAAAAAGTTTTGTTCCAAAAGGGGGGAAATGAGAGAGTGAGGGGGGGTGTTTGCGCGTATAGAAAGTTTTGTTATTAAAGCGCTTGAAAGTGATGTTTAGGGAAAATATTTTATGTTGTAGTTTTGTGTAATTGATTACAGTTTATAATGTTTTAAGCGGCTTTAAAATTAAGAAATTGGGTAATGCTTATAACTATAAATAAACTATGATTCACAATATAGAATATAGGATGACAACTAATTCAAATGGATGTTCTCAAGATAGAGAATTAAAAGAAACATATGATGAATTAATTTCTCACTTAACCCGTGGTGAAACATATTTAATTAATACGCTTTGATTAAAACACTTGGTTTGTTTCACTGATTTTTTATTTTTACTCCAACTAGTTTCGACCTTAGGTCATTCTCAAGGAGATATGTACAAAATTTTGCAAATGTATCGATATTTATACAAATTTTACAGCTAATTTCAGGTAATAAGGGCCGTCGCGATAGGGGAAAGCCAAATGTCTTCGATGTTATTAAGCGTGGTTTTTCCATTTTTTATTGCTCTGTTTATTTCTAATCCCTCTCGGAGATTTAAGTCACGTCCCTTATTACCTGAATACAAAATATTTAAATTACTATTATTGAAAAAATGGTTATTTTCTATACAATGTTGTGAAAGTCCGGTGGAAAATTTATTATTTAATATTGATTTTTTGTGTTCAATTAATCTAATTTTAAAAGTTCTTCCTGTTTGTCCTATATATACACAATCACAATCTCCGCGCTTGATTTCGTATACGCCACTTTTTTCAAATTTGTCTATGTCGGATTTATTATGCACTAAAAGTTTGTGTAGATTAATTGGATTCAATATAACATTAAATTCATACCCTTTTAAGCAATTTTTTATATTTTCTGATAGGTTGTTAACAAATTCCAGTTTGCACCACTTATTTTTTTGTTTTTCGTTTTGTTTTGCGCATAAAAATATTTTTCAAATTGTTTGAATTTTTTATTTTTGACAAATCTATCTATTAATTGAGTACTGTAACCGTTATTAAATGCAATTGTTTTTATAGTTTTTAGTTCTTGTTTAAAATTATGTTGATTAAGGGGGATATGTATAAGTCTATGGATTAAGGAGTGGAAAGTGCTGTATTTAATTTTATGGTGTGTGTTAGAAAAATTAGGTATTATGGTATCGGTAAAGCTATGTTTTCTATAAATTTTAAAATCTAATTTATTGTCAATTTTAACTATTGGTAACCTCCATTTCTGTAGTGAACTGAATATTATTATTAATGGAGTTAAGAAGATGTGTGAAAAGTTCAAGTTGACGAGTTGTTCCTTTCCAAATACAAAAGATATCATTGACATATCTAGCCCAATAAAATATGTTTGAAGTCGTTTTTTGTTTAAATAAATATTGTTCAAAATTAGCCATAAATATTTCAGTTAGGAGCGGCGATAATGGAGACCCCATTGGCAAACCGTCTTTTTGGTAATATATTTTATTATTAAATTCAAAATAATTTTGATCTATGCAGAGATTGACTAGTACTTTCATTTCTGTTTTATTTGAATCTGGGTGGTTGCTACTATTGATGAGATCATCTAAAATATCTTTTAGTTGCTTTGTTGTGACTGAAGTAAAAAGGCTTTTAACGTCAAACGATATTAATTTTGAGTTTTCAGGAACCTGTAAAGGTTTTAATTTTTTTACTAATTCTATTGAATTTCTAATTGAGTATGTTGACTTAAAATTAATGAACTCTGGTAAAATTTTATTCAAATATTTACATAAGTAGTATGAAGGAGCACTTAAATATGAAACTACCGGCCTCATAGGTATTCCGTCTTTGTGTAATTTCGGTAAACCATACAAAGCCGGTGCTCTAGGGTTCATTTTAATGAATTTAAAACATTCTGTTTTCAGAATCAAGTTTTCACAATTTTTTAAGGTGGTTTTTAATTCTTGCTGATATTTCTTAGTGGGGTCAGTTTTTATGCAATTGAAGTTGCTTGAGTTTAATAATTCCTCTACTTTTTCTATGTACTCTTTTTTATGTAATAAGGTTACCGTATTCCCTTTGTCTGCTTTAGTTATAATTATGTTTTCATTGATTAGTTTCTTCTTTAAATTTGTAATTATTTTGTTTTCTGCATTATATGTGGATTTTTCGATTTTGTGGTACAAATTTAAAGAAGAAACTAATCAATTAAAGCATAATTATAACTAAAGCAGAAATTAACTAACGTAAATAAAGTGCACCTTCTATTTTGAAAATTTTAAGAACATCGAAATATTACGTTGATTGTCCCAATCGCGCCCTCTGGCGCTTCATACCAAAATGAAAGTAAATCACAGTCAATAACGATTTAAAATGAATTTAATTGTCAATACAATTAGCCTAAGTTTATTAAATTCGGTTAAACCTATCTAAGATTATAGCCATTTAAATGAGTAGACATTTCAATTTTCCCCGCGTTTTACGTGGAAGCGAAATAATCGAGAAGATAGTTGAAATTGAGCAAAATTTAGCGGAGATTATATTATATTTTTTTATTTTTGATGTAGCTTGGTTTCGCATTTCGTTGATAAATACTTGTTTTTATCTTGTACAAAAGAGATTGCGCCCTCTAGCGGCAAAGCTAGAAACTTTAAACATATTTCCAGCGATTTCTCTTGGCCACTTTTACTAAGACATTTTTTAGCTGCAATATGCTACTCTGCATAGTTTCTGAGATACAGCCGATGGCCACCCTTAAACACCCGGTACATTTTTGTAGTTTCATGTCTTTTTGGCACATTTGTTAAAGGTTTCTTAATTTTGACAAATCATCGTTTTTTCCAGAATATTTATCTGCTTCGTGAAAGTTACAGCTTTAACATCTCCTTTTATTTTTAAATAGAGTTATATTTCATAATACATATACACATACTGATAAATGTTCCTTATTTTTATTTATTTTTTACTTTCTGTCTTTTTTTTCTATCATTTTTAACCCTTTCAGCCCCGATATTTTTCTTGTGCCCAAAAAAATGTTTTGTACACTGCATATTATTTATTACTATCATAAATATACAGAGAGCTTTTCTTTCAAGTATACATATCTTAATATACTGTATACGCTGTAAATTTTCAGGTATTCGTTGGTTTTACAAATATTTTAAATTGAACTTTCAAACGATTGTTTTCCACACCCAGATTAAGCATGAAGTAAAATTTTGAGTTTAGAAAAGCATGAAAATTAGGTTTGGTCGCTCCGCGAAGCGGAGCGACCAAACCAAATTTTCAGGCTTTTCTAAACTCGAAATTTTACTTCATGCGCCACACGTACTAAACACTAATGTAATGTGATGTTCAGAATACACGTTTTTAGCATATTGCATTAGTAGAATATTTTGAACTTTACCTAAAATCAGTGTTTTATACGCGTGGCGCATGAAGTACAATTTCGAGTTGAGAAAAGCCTGAAAATTTGGTTTGGTCGCAAAGCGGTACGCGCTACACGACCAAACCGAATTTTCAGGCTTCTCTAAACTCGAAATTTTACTTCATGCTTAATCTGGGAGTGGAAAACACTCGTTTAAGTCTTTAAATTAAACTATTTTAAAAAACTAACGATTATCGGAAAAGTTACAGCTATGCATACATGTATGTATATTTTAAAGAATAATTTTTAGTATGTTTACCAAATTTTAATAGTGGCGAATGCCAGCGTCAAGGCCGAAAGGGTTAACATCATAAACATTTTTTTGAAATGAATTAAATCAACTAATTAAAATTTTTAATAAAACCAATTAAAAAACGAAATAAACATATTGTGATGTGTCCATTTAATGTATGTACGTGAAGTAATATTTTTGCATCTACTGGTATAAAATAATATGTATTTTGAATTAATTAACCACATAATTATGCGTGATGCACGAAGTAAAATTTTGAGTTTAGAAAACCATGAAAATTGAGTTTGGTATTGATTATCCATCTTCTATAAACGGTTTTAAACTGCGCATTATCTGATTGATAGCGATGATTCGATTTTTTTGTGCGAAGATTCAAATCACCTACATTTGGATTCGAATACGAATCCTTTCTAAAAGTTTTTACGAATCGTGATCACGAATTCTTAAAAAAAGTTCTCGTTATGTATTCAAAATCCTCGAATCTTACCCAGTTCTGCTAATAAACATAAAATTATATTTTTCTTCGTTAATTTTCAATGAATTCTCAAATTTGTAACCATGCAAAATCATAGTGTCAGTTAATCAGCTTTTAACCGCGAGAAAAAAAATACTTGTAAACTCAACTTAATTTTTTATCACACGTTATTTGCTCAATGTTAATTTGACAAAAAATCATCTAGTAACTATGATTAAACTCAACAACTCAAGTTTTGTTTGTTACGTTGTTTCTTTGCTCAATAACTTTCGGCAAAAATACTGGCAACATCGCCCCGTGGCGCAATTGGCTAGCGCGTTCGGCTGTTAACCGAAAGGTTAGTGGTTCGAGCCCACCTGGGGGCGTACAATTTAAAAAAAAAATAATCACAGAAAACACTGTTTTTTCAAAAAAAAAAAATGTGATTTGATGCCTTGCTTCGCTCACGCTGGCAAACTCAAATTTTTAAGCTTATTTAAACTCGAAATTTTACCACATGCTTAATCAAGCAGTAGAGAGAAACACTTGTTAGAAAAGTACATTTTAATTATATAACTCAGAAAAAATCAGTGTTTACAAATATAAACAATTACAGTGTAACATAACCTCTAAATTACTCCAAATTAATCTTGAGTAATGTTAGAACTAGGGCTGTGGTTATCCGGATACAAATTATTCGAATATTTAAATAACGGATAAAATGTATGTATATTCTTTATCCGGATTATCCGAATAACGAATATTCGGATAATCGCTAGCAATATATTCGAACATCCCGGATATTCGGATAATACGTATAATCGGATAATGCGAATATCCTTAAAATGCGGATATCCGTATTTAAATAAAAAATGTCAATTTTTGAAATGTTGACGCTTTGCATGAAATTACAAAATTTCCGTTAATTTTAAAATTTGTTTTTGTTAATTTCATAAAATTTCAAAATTCCGACAATTATTCCTGAATTTCCGAACTTTTTGTCGATTTTCAAAGTTGTGGCGGTTTTCGAGACTTTTCTACGTTTTCATCAATTTTCGAAATTCTGACGGTTTTCCTGAATTTCCTAGATTTCCGTTGATTTTCAAAATATTTACGGTTATCCTAAATTTCATAAATGTTCGGTAATTTTTAAAATATTTACACTTTTTAGTGATTTACAAAATTTTAACACTTTTCGGTAACGTTAAAAATGTTAGCAATTTTAATAAATTTTCGTCAATTTTTGATGTCTCGGGAGTTTTTTTATGGATTTCCTAAATAATCGTTAATTTTCAAAATGTTGACGATATCCAAGTTCTTTGCGAAAAGTTCCCTTTTCATAAGATTTGTATAATTAATGAACATCTTTAAAAAATCACTGAAGTTTTGAATTTCACGAAAACCGACCGAACATTTTTAAAATCAAAGGAAATTCAGGGAAACCGACAGAATTTTGAAAATTTTAAATTTGTAATCTTATAATTGTATTCACCCATATTGATATTTGACATGTGTAAACACTTGTTAACACATGAAATTAATAAATAAAAATAAAAATAGAATAGCGTCAACATTTTTACGTTAAACGAAAATGACCAAGAGTTCAATTTGTTAAATCAAGTCTTGAAAATTCTTCATGAAATGTATAATTTTTTTAAAAATTACGAAAATCAAAGAAATTCGTGATTTCTTATAATTATCGAAAATCGTCCTAGATTTTCGTTAATTATAAAATATCACGAATTTCTTAGACTTTCGTTTACCAATTTAAAAGTTATCGGAAATCTTTGAAACTTCACGAAACGCATTAAGCTTTTGAAAATTGAAGAAAATCACAAAAAACCGTCATTTATAACTAAAGAAAAGAAACATCTGAAAGGCGTCGAAATGTTCAAACTAACAATTATTTTAGAAATTCATGAAATGAAGAATTTATGACACTCAGTATCAAGTATCAACATTTTAGAATTAACGTTTAACCCAGAAAATTTACAAAAACCGCAAAAATTGTAAAAACTACGAACATTAAAAAAATCTAATTTTAACATCTTTGCAGTTTTCGTGAATTTTCAAAATTTTCATTAAACTTTTAATATTTTAAGATTTTTCTCAATTAATAAAATCTAAAATGTTTATGAGATTATCAATATTTCGAGCATTTCTTAAGAGTTTTGAATATCTTAGTCAAAAATCTTAAGAAATTTTTGAAATATTGAAAATCTCATAAACATTTTAAATTTTATAAATCGAGAAAAATCTTAAAATATTAAAAGTTTAATGAAAATTTTGAAAATTCACGAAGACTGCTAAGATGTTACAATTTGAATTTTATTTGAGAGCAGTGTTTTACACGCGTGGCGCATGAAGTAAAATTTCGAGTTGAGAAAAGCCAAAAGAATTTGGAATTGAAATTCTTTTGGCTTTTCTCAACTCGAAACTTCTTCATGCTTAATCTGGGAGTGAAAGACATTCGTTCGACAATTGTCAATATCTTATTTTGTTTGTTTCTGTTGTGTAGACAAAAAAAATACTAATATTAAGATAAGTTGTGAAATGATGAATATTTAGAAAAACAAATCCAATTAGAAACGAAAAAATATTGACTTTTTCCATTTAAAATTGAAATCATCAATTGTTAGAACAATTGATAAAAAGCTTGGACATTTACGAAAAGAGTAGATGTTTTCAAAAATGTCATAATTTTTTAAATTTGACGAATATCTTGGAAAATTAATAAAAGTCGATGTTTTTAAAAGTGGCAAAAATCTTAAGATTTCATGAAAAACGTCGACAATTTGAAAATTAACGAACATTTTAGAAATTCACTAAAAAGTCATAATTTTTTAAATTTGACGAATATCCTGAAAAATTAATAAAACGAAACATGTTAACAATTATTAAACATCTTTAAAATTCACGAGAAGACTCGAAATTTTTGAAAATTAACCTAAATTGTCAACATTTTGAAAAGTAATTGAAATTAAATAGTTGCAAATTTACGAAAAGCGTCAACGTTTTTCTAAAAAATTTACCAAAATCTAGAAAATCAAATGTATTATTTTTATTATTATAATTATTGAAAGTATTGACATTTTTAAAATTTACGATAATCAAAGAAATTTATTAAAAATTGAGAAAAGTCTTTTGAAAATTCATGAAATGAATCAAATTTTTTTAAATTAACTAAAATCCAAGAAATGGACGAAAATTGCTAAGATTTTAGAAGTCTGAGAAACCCATGAAAATTTCAAGATTTTAAAAATTAATGAAAATTCGTAGAAAAAAATATCATGAAGAATCGAGAAAGTTTATATATTTTTTTAAGTTAATTGTAGAAGACATGGGTTTCACATGTATTACAATTGTCAAATAATATTACTATTGTGATGAACATTTTATGAATTGATGAAAATCTGGAAATATTAAATATCTTGATATCTTACTCAAACTTCTAAGTAGAAAATTTTATAACTTGACGAAAATCTTGACATATTGAAACTCTCATTACATTTTATAAATTGAAAATCTTGAAAAATTAAAAATCTTAGGAAAATCTCGAAATTTCGAAAATCTCATGACTATTTTATAAATTGACGAAAATATCGAAATACCGAAAATCCGAGGAAAATCTCATTATAATTTTATAAATTGACAATAATTGAATATGTTACGAAAATGTAATGAAAACTTTATAAATTGATACAAATTTCAAATTATAGAGAATCTTATACAAATATCGAAATATTGAAAATGTCATAAAATTTTTATAAATCGACAAAAATTGAAAAGTTTACAAAAATCTCGAAATATCGAAAATCTTCATGAACATTTCGTAAGTTGATGAAAATCTTGAAATATTGATCTCATCAAATTTTTCTAAATCGACAAATATCACGAATTATCAAAAATCTTATAAAAACTGTATAAATTGATAAAACGATTGTTTTCCACTCCCAGACTAAAATTTCGAGTTTAGAAAAGCCCCGCGTAGAAAATTTGTCGAGGGTTAGCGACCCGAGACAAATTTTCACGGGGCTTTTCTAAACTCGAAATTTCACTTCATGCGCCACGCGTATAAAACATTGAAATATTATTATTATTTTGTAAAAGGTGAATGAATATTGATAATTTCGTAACTGTCATTAAACTATTCTTGGCATTATTATCAATCTCAGGTGAAAGCCTTTAAAAAAGTAATGTACAGCATTAAATAAATGTAAATATTAAATCTAAAATATCTGGTATCGAAAATTATCGATAATTTGAATATCGATACTTTTCACTACGATATTTCACCGTATCGATACTTGGCTATACGATATAATCGATACCCAATATCGATATTTTTTTTTGAATCAAAACATCCCTACTTCTCACTGTGTTAAGGCAACGTTGCTTCTACGTATCGCTAGGGATAATAATGCGGATATGTGAAATATCCTAAAATCGCGGATATCCGGATAATGCGGATATTCGAATAACGGGACATCCGGAAAATGCTGATATCCGGATATTACGAATAACCAATTATTCGAATTGTTATTATCCAAATATTCGAATAATTTTTATTTTTATCCGGATATCCGAATATTCGAATATCCGGATACCACAAATATCCGGATTTTGATCGCAGCCCTAGTTAAACCACATAAAAATGCCATGTTGTTACTTTCATTTTGTCAATAGTTAAAAACGAATAGCCTGTAGATTATGTTCTACTAATACCAAATGTTAATATTGTATTTGTACGGGTTTAGTAGAAATTAGCTAGCATAAAACTATAATGATATTAACGAAAATTCTATTTACAATAATAATGGAGTATCTACTGAGGTCTAATTCATAAAAGAGCTCATGTGTTACCTATTATTTAAAAAAATATATTATTACTAACTTAATCAAACATTCTAGATTACTCAGTGCAATACTATTATTTGATTGTGTAGTTCAATTGATTAAAAAAGAACCTAGTAAATTCTATTAAAACAAACAATTTGCTGCATTTACAAATTATTTCGAACGCATTCAAGTTTATGTACATGCATTTTTTCTGTTTCAATTAGAACGGCCTCCGAATGGTTATACATTTTTCGGCGGCAAGTAATTATTTATTCATTGTCCGCTGTGTTTTCTGTCGTGACTTATTAGATTACGCCCAATTGCTGGCTCAAAGAACACGTGAGTGTGTGTGTTTGTGATGGTCTTTGTATTCGCCCCGTTGTCAATTGCGTGTAATACGCCGTACCTAGATTTACAGATAATACCTTTGGAATATCGAATCCCTTCCGCAACATGCAAATGCACCGCACATGATAATCTGATTAGCCTGTTGTGTAATGTAATAAAAGGCCCTTGGATTTTGTAGTGATTTTTGATTACAATTGTAAAATCATCAAAAGGAATTATTTTTATAATCCTATTATATTGGAATATACAGATACATTTTCATTTAAGTATACATATCCCGATGTATACGCTGTACATTTTGATCCTTGAGTTTTTTTCTAAAAGTTTTCAATTTAAAGTTAATAACAGATATTTCCATTCCTTGATTTAGAATGAGGTAAAATTTCAAGTTTAGGAAGGGCTACACATTTGGATTCGTCGCTCCGCTTCACTACGGGACTTGTTAGAACCTTCAAATTTAATGATTTTCGTTATCAGAATATGTATACATAAAATAAAAATTCCTTCCATTTACATTAACGCGCTTTTCAGTTATGCGGGTAGAAAAGATTCTCTGGATCTGTTACTTGTAGATAAACATAGTTTCAAGCAAAAAGATATCTTTCCAACGAGCTGGAAAAAGGCTCCTCTGATACAACCCTCTTGCCTTCCAACGAAATTTGTATGTCATTACAGCCTTAATCACGTGCATCGCTCACTGAACATTTCTGCTAGGGTAAACTCAGGAGGGTCCTTTGCCACCCCTCGTTCCGCCCTCATAACCACGACACGGAAAATGTACACATCCCGAATTTTATCCTGATCTGTTGTTATAAAGTAATGCCAAGGGTGAAACGTTTTTTTTTTCTTTCTTCCACATTTTAGTTTTTTTTTTTTTTGGCGGCCAAGAACGCCTCGAGCTTTTCAATAATAGATTGGTGTCGACGGCAGTCCCTTTGGTGAAATGCATGCAATCATCCCCCCCGCGATATTGATTTTTCCACAGTGAAAGAGAACAAGGACGTAATTATTTTCTGATTGCTCTCCCATTGAAATGGTAATAAGATATTTTTGTGTGTCGGGTGTAGAGAATTAAATTGATTAACCTAGAATTTATACAACAATGTTGAATTTGATTATGGTTATTTTTTTCGTGTGCGTGGGATTGAAATTGCGGGCGGAATATTTAAATTTTAATTATGGGTAGTCCCCAATTGGTCTTAATAATCCGTCAGTGTGAACTGATGAGGGGGTGTTTATCGAGCGGGACTCCGAAGGGAAAGCGCGCTCGAAGTTTTTTTTTTGTGAAGGGGGGGGGGGGGCATGTTTTCAAGTTGTGCTGCTATCTGGCGGTTAAAAGAGTATTTTTGCAAAGGGGTGAATTCGTTTTCAGTGCATGCTGCTCTGCTGGTGTAAAGCAGAAACTGTTGAGAGAGGGTGGATTTGTTTTGAATAGCTGCTGCGCTCTAGCGGTGGATAGCGTAAGCTGTAGTATGAAAATCTGTAAAGTTGAGCACTGAAATAAATTCGATCAATATGTAGCTTTATATGGCGCCATCTCTGAAACAATAAATATTACATCTTTATAAGCTACTGAAAATACTACAAGAAATCTGTAGTGGAGTGGAAATCTTTATTATAGAAAATAATGTTACCTTTAATAAATATTTTATCTACTTTTTGGTGATTAATACTAATTAATTAATCACAGTTAATAATAATATGCTACTCTATCATATTAATATTTACTCATAATTGAATCTGATCACTAATTTTCTGACTACCTTGTATACCCAGTTTTCTAATGCACTAATTATTTAACAGATGGCGCGATACAATATCTCATATTGATTTAGTAGGTAAACTTACATTCAATAGAGGACTTTTGGTTTGTTTTCATATGTTAATTAATCACTTAAGAAAGTCATCAAGTTGCCTATTATATTGATCTAACATTTAACCTATATTTTGAAATGTTCTAAGATTCAGATTTTCTGCAGGTACTCATACTGTTTAACTTTAGCCACGACCAAGAGAACATCGATCTACTGCCACTGCCAGTTCGTTTTATAATTACATAACTTTGGACGCGTGATGTTTGGCAGTTTAAACGCCATCTTTTGTTACTTTTATTAAAGAACCGCTGTATATCAGGTGTTTTACATATGAATGCGCATCTAAGGCCTCTTATATTTGGGGACCTCAATATAAATAAAATAATGCAACTATTAATGATTGATAATTAGAAATATTAACAATCAGTTCTTTCAGCAGGATACTGTCACTTGCCACAATTATTTCGCCTTTGGTACATAAGGTTACGTTACAAATATAAACAAAAAAATGTAAACAAGCGTGCTTTATTTACTTCTCTGAAATTATGTCCTTATATCTCACCATAAGCACTCCCTATACACATTATTTTATTAACTTGTGACATTTTTATTAAAATATTTTAATTTATTATTATTTCTTTTGTTTACAGGTAAGCAACATTCAATCAATCTTCATAAACATCTGTAAGTAACGAAATTTCATAGGACCGCGGGTTCGAGTCCCAGCCGGGCGGAGTCGCTCTAATAAAAAATGTAATATGAATGTGATGTGACATCTTAAGAATGAAGGGGTTATATAATGTATGTTGCAAATTAGAAAAACAACTTAGAATTGGTTCCATACTTTATTCCACATGAAAGTGTACCCAAGAAAATATTGGGCCTCTTTGGCCGTGTTCGAATTAGTCTTGTTCAGTATTATTATGAATGCGGAAGAAGTAATACGGCATTCAGAACAAACATACTTTAAGAATCCATGCAGGTCCATGCAGTTTACAGAAAGTTTTTCCAATAACTTTCGATTTAGTTTGCTATATTTTTAAAATAGTTTTTGTATTCGCTAATTTTTATTAATTATATTACATCAATGTAAAGCTAATTTAACGTTCTATCTAATAAAATAAAAATATACAGGTTAAAAAAATGTAACTTAGTGTCATAACTCTGAAATTATAAGACGGAATAAACAAAAATATGTGCCATACTGAATTCTACAGAAAAGTTACATTTTTAAAACTTTACAAATAATTATTCAGCTGTTTTTGTATATCTTATGGTTATTGAGAGATCCAAGCCTTCTAATCTCAGTAAGAGAAGTCATAATATGTAAATCAGATTTTTATTTTCTCCCGTCTGTAATACAAACGGAAATTTTGCTTTCGTGAAAATTGTCTGATGAAAAATGTTAGCGGAAATATCCGTTTAGAGGTCTCTTGAGTCGATTTAGACCATTTCTGAAAAATGTCTGTTTGCCTGTGTATCTGTTGTGTGTCTGCGGACGGTGTACAGCCAAAACCGCTAATGATATTCAAATTAAACTTTACCCTTCAACTTTTTATTCTTAGGATCCAAAATGCTTTTGGTGAAAATGCGTAAATTGAAAGTGAAAGTTTACTGTTAACATTTTTTAAATAGTTGTTGATATTTTGTTAGATGATCATATCGAAAAATGTTTCAAATAAATGTTGTATGAAAACTGGAAATCCATATATCATACTTTTCTGTTGTTTGAATAGTTACAACGTTTTTTTGTAAATGAAGGCACTTCGAATAAATATTATATATTAGGATCGGAACATCTGAAAGAAACTGGACACTTCACCATTTTTTTTTTAAATATTTAGATTACTGAGATACCTTGTATTTTTTGTTGTTTTAGATGCATTTTATATTATTTAACTCTTTTCTGTAGGTATTTAAAATTATTCAATGAATCCTGACTAACTTTATTACCCTTTTAGTACGCATGTATTTTAAAGCTGGCGGGATTGTACAAAAAATAATTCAAATCACATAAAATTATTCCTATTGTTGCTGGGTCGACAAATACAGCAGTAGATTAGAAATCTGTAACATATGTTTTCTTTTCATCTTAAAACAAACCATTAAATACTGCAGATATTTTATTTAGTTGTTTACCCTAAAGGTTATTAAACAAATGTATGTCTTCACCGAGCCCAAAAATAGCTGTAAAAGTATAAGTTCTACTACAAATATAATTTACGTTATTAATCAAAATTAATAGAGAAACTTTTGTAGAGTACACACATCATGCAAATTCAAGTCATGCAACTTTTCTTTAAATAGACCTTACAAAAAGGCTATTTTTTGTCTTTTAATAAGGCCTATTTAGGGGCAGTTTTCGAGACTCCGATGCGAACTTTTCATTCTTAGTAAAGTATTTTAAACTTTACTCTTAACGTCTATTTTTTTACGTATATCTATTGATATATAACAGGAAATAAAGGAAAGTAGAAAGTTGAAAGTCTGTTAATGCGGATGTATTAAACACACTTTACTAAAATAACCACTAGTACTATCGTTGCTTTACTTTGATAGTAGCACAACTAAAAAAAATGTGATTTTTATGTTTTGCATTAAATCTATTTAAAATTCAGTGAACTTTTATTGTAGAGAATGACACGCCCATCCTTATTTCCTCTGGATAGCCACCAGAGTGCAGTTGTGCCGGTGTCAACTTAAAAACATTTTTAAGCAAACTCAGGGATGCCAAACTTTTTGCAAAAAAACGAAATAAAAAACAGTATCACTATTTGATTCTTTACTACGGCTTTTGTAATAATCGTTTTTGTCCAAACTCTCTTTTTTGTTATTTTTTTCAAAAAAGTCTGATACGGACGCACTGGGACACCGTATATATACAGAGTTTTTTTTTAAATAAGGGGAATATAAGTTCTCTAGCCGAGGTATAAACAAATCCTCGGATAGGTCGATTTTAGTTCTCTATTGCGCATTTTTGAACGTACCTAATATATTATATGACGTAAGTAATTTTTGATTTACAACGTCATTGTCATTTTTCTAATGGAATTTGATTTTTTTTATTTTGCAACTTTTTAGAGCTATTAATTTTCATTACAGCCATATAATAGCAAAAATGGTTATTATTTTCTCATAATTTGGAAGATTTTAAACTTCGTATCTGCGTTGACATTAAAAAAAACTGGATACGAAATTCGATTGAATCTTTTAAAAATCAATCGTATTAATTACTGCCAAGAAGTAAGAGATCTGCAGTTCGAACATTTAATTTATATTTTATTGTAAAGGTATTTTTTTTAATAACTCTACAAAAGTTGTGAAATTTAAAATTATAATTCTATAAAAAAAATTACAATGACGTCATAATTAAAAAATACTGACGTCATAATATGTACGTCAGAATGTGGGCAATAAAGAACAAAAATCGACCTGTCCGAGGATTTTTTTATATTTCGAGCTACCTCGGCTAGAGTGATTATAAAAAATAATATATATATATATATATATATATGTATATATATATATATATATATATATATATATATATATATATATATATATATATAACCTTTTGTTGGCATTATTTTACATTTTTCCGATTATATTCCATATTTAAAAACGACTCCGTATATAAAATAAAAATTAACTAATTTTACTTGTGCCATTATCAAAGCAAAGCAGCGATATGTTATATTATTATGTGTAAGCAGTCATTTGATATTACTATCTTTTTTTAAATATTTGTGTGAATCAATCATTTCCAATCAATACTTAAGCTCTACTCTTTACGTCTACAATATGAAACGCGGCGCTGCTTGTTCTAATCTCCGTTAGATGTCGTATCTAGCAAAGTTACAGGTTTCTTCCTACGTCCGCGAGCGCCATCTGACACTGAGAGGATGTTTTAGCTATTTCAAAATCTATTCCCACTTGGTTTGGAACTGTATACAGCAGACTTGCAGATTCCCGTTTTCATTCACGAGCGAAATCTTTTACTTAGATATTGTATTCTTTATTCAAATAAAAAATATTGATCGGTGATTTAAAGGACGATCTAGAAATCTATTTAATTCTATTTACGCTTCTAATAAAATAATTGTAGATAATAGTACAATATAGAATATGAAAATTCAGTCGGAAATGTATCTTTAAACTATAGATTAGTATACATTTTCATATATTTTAATAGAATAGTTTTTTTTATTTTTAATCTCATTTAACAACATGTTCTTACTGTTTTATTGCATTTACGTAATCTTTTGTTTAAAACTTGATTGATATTTTTAATAATTATCATGAATAGTACCTTCAGTACTTATGCCCGTTTGTACCCTGTTCGATTAAAATTACTGAATAGTAAATCAATTATTAGGTTAGGTGCTACGTTTACATCAACATTCGGTTAATATACAGGGTGTCTACACTAAACTGTTCATTAAAAGTTAATGAGGTTGCCGTTGCACTAAAAGTTTTAAGAATATCCTCGTCACACGGTTGAATCAGTTCTCATATCACTCTCGGTTCCACCGGAACTAGCATCAAATTTGTTATTTTAAATGAAACACCTTATATATTAGTAATTTTTGGGATTCCTCGTTTAAATTGCAACATGTTTTATTTAAACATATGTACACTTATCTCTTATAGTTTTCATTAACTAAAAATATTCTAAATTTGTGACCTTTAAAAGGCGTCTTGACATCTGTCTGTAACTTAATGAATGGTTTAGCGTAGACACCCTGTATATCAGTGATCATAAAAATATAGGATAGGTTACATATAAAAATGTTGAGTTATTTAATGTTGGTGAATCATGAATATCTTGTTTTTTTTTTTAGTTATATCGTGCAAGATATTTATTTAATTTGTGGTTAAAGTGTTGTTTATAAATACAAGATTGTGTTCATAAAATATCATAAAAAACACACATTTTTAGATGTCAAAGAGCAGTAAAATAATTATGCTTAAATATTACGACCAGATTTCAAAGTTTGAAGTAGGGAAGCTGGAGATGTTCCGAACATAGGGAATTCGATATTCGAGATTAATTTTATTTTTCGTCTAAATAAATAACTTCTTCCTACAATACTTGTTTTCATTTTCGCAAGAATACACAAAAAATGTTCTAATCAAAAGTAATTACTAAATCAACGAAAAATATTGACAAATGAATTTTAGAATAAAGTTTGTCTAAATTAACATTCTTAGATCAAATTGGAACCACTTTTCTTTAATGTTGGTTATTCCGACAGTTTTCTTTCTTTAATCTTCTTATATATTATTATTACTAAGATGATGATATGTGTGTTTTGGAACTTCACAATATTTCAGTGGTTTATACGCGTGGCGCATGAAGTAAAATTTCGAGTGTATAAAACCGCGCGAAAACTTGGATTTGGGCACTACGCTTCGCACCGCGCCCAAATCAAAATGTTTAGGCTTTTCTAAACTTAACTTTATACTTAATTAAGAAATCGAAACACTCTTTAAGATACTGTTGAAACCTTTCACTGAATTCTTAAAAAATGTTATTTTTAATTTTAGGTATACTAATTTAAAGTTCGGTTGTTTTTTAAGTGTTTTAAAACAAAATACTGATTTTCTGTATTTTCTATAATAGAAAATAGAAATACCAATTGAATATAAAAATTATATATGGGCAAAATGGATTTAATATAGAATCCTAAATCCATGCTATAAAATGAATCGATTATAAAATATGTACGAGGTCAAAAGAGGAGAAGATAAAAACCTTTTACAAAAGCTACTTTCAAAGTAGTTCATTTTTAGATTCACCTGTCATAGAATATCAAAATTCATTAAATAAACTACGTCCCCTTCATCGTCGTTTTCTAATAAATTATATTCAATTTGTATTAACATTATCGTAGTTTCTTTATATTATGTTGAATTTTTATTTTCAAGTTACTCTCGATAATGCTCAGTACTTAATCAGTCAAAATTAGCCGATTAATAAGTTAAACGAAACATTAATCATTGATTAAATGGCAGTGCATTACAATTATCTGAAAATCGATAATTAAATATTTAATTGACGGATGCAAACGGGCATTAGAATAGACATTTATTATTAAACTATATGCAGAAATTACTATTAATAATAATGTGCAACTAGCTACAGGGTTTGGTAAATTTGCAGAAATTCATTGTGTTTTTTTAAAGCGGTCAATTTAAAGCTCCTAGCGAGTGTTTTCATTTGTTGATTAAGCGTGAAGTAAAATTTCGAGTTTAAAAACATCCTGACTTGATCGCGTACCGAAGCAGAGCGATCAAACAAAATGTTCACGCTTTTCTAAACTCGAAATGTTGGTATAAGACAGTGGCAGTACCTGGATTCGTTGATTTTAATGTAAAAGTCATTAAGTACACAGGAAATACAGAGATTTTTTCTTTTAAGTATACTTTCACATATTCCATATGAACATTTGTAAAATTAATGAACATGTGATCAGAACTATGCAGTATATTTTGAACTTCACTTTAAATCAATGTTTTATACGCTTGGCGCTTAAAGTAAAATTTCGAGTTTAGAAAAGCCTAATTTGGCTTGGTCGCTCCGCTGCGCTACGCGACCAAGCCAAATTTTCAGGCTTTTCTAAACTCGAAATTTTACTTCATGCTTAGTCTGGGAGTAAGATCACGAATTTCTGAACATTTACATTGAAAAATCGTAACATGTATATCTAAAAAAAACATCCTTGTATATACTTAAAATAGTCTCAACCCATTTTGCGCCATTGATGCAATCAGGCAACATTATTAATTTTTTGTTATTAAATTACTAAATAAGTTAATTTGATACATTATATTATTTGACTTGACTTAAGAATATGTGGAGAAAATGAAAATATTTTCTTATTTCTATACTGCCTTTCAAAAAAATCAGAACACAAAATAGTTTTTGGACGATTTTAATGAAATTTCCAGAATTTGATCATGTAAATGAACTGCATCGATGATCAAAAAATCAATTGTTTTGGTTACTATTTAATGGTATTTTTCCTTGATTTCACCATTATGAAGAGCTGCTGATTTTTTAATGTAATTGCTTCTAATATCCAAGTAGCCTCTGAGTAGTTTGACGTTTCAGTTTGTAAAACATAAAAAGATGCCCCGTGTTCGTCGGCGTGCACAATATCATCATCTAAGTGAATTTGAAAGGGGTCACATTATTGGAATGCGAGAAGCGGGTTTTTCGGTTCGTGCTATTGCTGAAAGGGTAGGCCATAGTGTATCGGTGATCCTACGCTGCTGGTCTAGATGGTCCGAAGCTGGGGAGAATCGACGTAGACTTGGATCAGGACGTCCAAGAAGCACCACTGAGCGTGAAGATCGAGCTCTTCGTCTTACAACTTTAAGGGACAGATTTACAACGTCGCGGGCATTGGGAAATGACTGGTTGGCTCTAAATGGCCGAAGAGTATCCATGGCTACTGTTTACAGAAGAATCTGCAGTTTTGGTATAAGATCCTACCGTCCACAATTGTGTCTACCTCTTACTCCGCAGCATCGCAGAGCAAGACTTGATTGGTGCAGGGAAAGACAACATTGGAACCATGAATGGAATAACATTATCTTCAGCGATGAGTCTCGGTTCTGTTTATGGGCTCATGATGGTCGCAGAAGAGTGAGACGTCGACGCGGTGAACGCAGAATTTTACAATTTGCTGTTGAAAGACATACGGCTCTTACACAGGGAGTTATGGTTTAGGGGGCGATAGCATATGGTAGTCGGTCTCCTCTAGTTTTTTTAGAAGCAAGTCTTAACGCGATTCGGTATATTGACAATATTTTACGGCCAGTGTTAGTGCCCTATGTAAATGGCTTGCAGAACCCCATTTTTCAGCAAGATAATGCTCGACCTCACACAGCGGCCATTACAAGACAGTTTTTTGATAGTGCCGAAATCAATTTGTTACCTTGGCCATCTCGTTCTCCGGATCTATCGCCAATAGAACATGTTTGGGATATGATAGGTGTTAGAATGAGTAACTTACAGCGCCCCGCTAACACTGTAATGGAACTTAGAGGTCAAATTATTGAAGTTTGGAATGAAATACCCCAAGTCGATATTGACAGCCTGATTTCTAGCATGCCTCGACGTGTTAATGAGTGTTTGGGAAATTGTGGAGGCCCAACACATTATTCATTTTTATTCATTTGTTTTTTTGTTTTTCAACTTGATTTTTTGATCATCGATACAGTTTGTTTACATGATCAAATTGTGTAAATTTTATTAAAATCATGCACTAAATACTTGGTGTTCTGATTTTTTTGAAAGGCAGTATATATTTCGACTATTACTCATTTGATAAACAAAACGTTTTGAGCATATATCTTTACAATATTTTAGTGATTTATTCGCGTGGCGCATGAAGTAAAATTTATAGTTTAGAAAAGCCTTAAAAATTTACTTCATGCTTAATCTGGCAGTGAAAAATACTCGTTTAAAACTTCAAATTGAACTCTTTTATAAAATCGAAGAGTGCCTGAAAATTTAAAGCGTATTCATTATGTATATTTAAAAGAAAAAAATCCCAGTATGTAAAATTGTAATCATTCGTATAAATCATAAAAATTAATGCAGAGTTTTGGATAAAATAAACTTTTAGAGTTAACTCTGTAATTGCTCGGCCGTTAATGGGTTAATACGAATTGTTTTCAAATTTACAATCTATTTAAAATAGAATCTACCCTAGTTGAAAAATAAAACAGGTATGTTTTGTTCATTTTGCTATTTACATTGAACTTATAGAGCATTTTATTAGCCCGTTATTTTCAACTTTTGTCTTTGGCCGACAGATGGCATAAGCATTTTAAAATCCACATATTAAATAACACACTAATCCTAGGACAGATGGTGTTACCTGCACGAAACTGCAAACAACCCCTAAATCGATACACTGCTCGCCTGAGAGGGGGGCGTGTGGGGCTTTCCCCATTCGTTACACTCCCGAACTTTTGACCGTGATATTGTCTTAGCCGGAGCAGATGGATTTAGCGAAAGCTTTTAGTGCGCCGCCTCACAATTAGATTTACCTCGTAGAAACGTCCCTTTTTATTTCCCCGACATACCATCCTCAAAGTGGTAGTCTACACAAATCTTTATATTTAATATCGAATGCGGGCGGGGGGGGGGGGGACTTTTCCGTATTTGTACATTGAAAATGTTGTATTAATCGCGCACTCATGAATTTTTCATAAACGTAGCATGCCCAAAGAAAATATTTAGTTTCCTCTCTCGTGGTTTGAAATTGTTAATGTTTAGGTGGCTTTTTTATCAAAAGGTCATCGGGAAAATTATTGATTTTCTTTCTTTATGGGAATAATCAAGAGGGCTGATTTTACACGTGTACTTGATACTCAATTTAAGTGTTTTATTCATAATTTTTTGATTTGATTTTCAAGCAAGTGCTTATTTGTACTTTATGTAAACATAAAAAACAAGTCAGGTAAAATAACTTGGAAATCAAGTAAAATCGTGAAACTCTAATTGTATGTACGTTATTCCATACATTATTTTTGTATTCGAGTTGAACGTGACATGGTTTCAAGTTAGTTCATGTAGTTTGTAAATCAAGTCATTTAACTATTTAGTGAAATTCTAATGTTATGTACACGGTGCAGCATTTTCTATGGTTTCTAGAATACTCTGACCATATTTTTGGAAAGCAACTTACAAAGTATATAATAAATCCTGTGAATGTGAGAATAATTGTTGCAAATATAGACAAATATAAACAGTTCAGTTTAATTTAATTATTTTTAAAAAAGGTTAAATTAGAATATATACATTTGCAGAATTTTATGTTTGAATATATAGGGTGTCTACGCTAAACTGTTCGTTAAAAGTTTATGGGGTTGCCGTTGCACTAAAAATTTAAATAAAATTCTTGTCATTTGGTTGAATCAGTTCTCCTCATGTGAAATATTTTCAACTTTATATTACTTCCGGTTCCACCGGAAGTAGCACCAAATTTGTTATGTTAAATAGAACACCCTGTATATAAGTAATTTTTTGGGTTCCTCGTTTAAATTGCAACATATTTTATTCGAACATATGTACACTTATCTCTTATAGTTTTCGAGATACAAAAAATATTTCGTAAGTTCAGACCTCTAAAAGGCATCTTGAAATCTGTCTGTAACTTTTCTTAAGATTAAGATAAAAATATGATTTATATCTCTACTTGTACGTAGAGGATGCCTCTATGAGTAAATTAATTGGAAACTGTCAATTTTCACAATAAGTGATTTTAATATGTCAATATCTAAGTGCCCTCTTCAATATCTTGTAATTTTTATTAACTGGTACGATTGGGGGGGGGGGATTTCCTACAAAAAAGTATTTACAACTCTACTCCTAAAGCAAGTAGTTTTCGAATTATTTCAAAAATTCGTTTTTCGTCGGATTTATGCAGGATATAATGCGCGCCTAACTCGCAATTGAATTTTAGTAGGCCAGTAGTATGCTTTTGTTTTGTGACGATTGTAAAAGAATTAGTACAAAGTTTTACTGAAATAAATAAATG
Organism: Philonthus cognatus; assembly: GCA_932526585.2. Lineage (NCBI taxonomy): Eukaryota > Metazoa > Arthropoda > Insecta > Coleoptera > Staphylinidae > Philonthus > Philonthus cognatus. The sequence continues at coordinate 62,637,971 of OW052241.1, read as the reverse complement.
AATAATTACACAAATCAACAAATTATCAATTTATTCTTTATACATGACTGCCAATTGAACAAAATTTGATTCCAATCTTCTAAATCTTGTTTTATTCATCGGCGGCAAATGTGGATAAGTTTCATTAAATATTTTACATGTTCGAATAACAATTTAATCGCAGTTGCCATGTATAAACAATAAATTGATAATTTATTGGTGGGTGTATTTATTCATTTTGTTGATTTCTGTATAACTTTGTACTAATTGTTTTTATTATGTGACATTTCGCATTATATACGCGACAAAATAAAAGCATTACTACTTGCCTACTAAAATTCAGTTGCGACTTATGCGCGCATTATTCTCTGCATAAATGCGACGAAAAACGAATCTTCGAAATAATTCGAAAACCACTTGCTTTAGGAGTATAATTTGTAATACTTTTTTGTAGGAAATCTTGCCCCCAATCGTACCACGTGATAAAAAATGGGTCATTCCATTTAAAAAAAATCGAATTACAAGATATTGAAAAGGGCGCACTTCGATATTGACATTTTAAGAACACTTATTGTCAAAACTGACAGTTTCCAATTAATACACTCATAAAGGCATCCTCTAGGTACAAGTAGAGATATAAATCTTCTTTTTATCTTACTCTTAAGAGAAGTTACAGATAGATTTCAAGATGCCTTTTAGAGGTCAATTTGGTTTGTTACAAATAAGATTTTAAATATTTCATTGCATACTATAATATCAGGAGGAGTATTTGCACGGGAAGTAGTTGTTTCAATGGATATTTATCGTCTTAAGTTGGCTTATTAATTAAGACATTGTTTGCATTTTCCCGAATAGTTTTTTCGTAATTTTATATATTATGTTTAAAGTGTGCAAACTATAAGATGCGTAAACTTATTTTCTCGAATTCAAATTGTTTTGAATTTGAATTTATCTTATAAAAAGTAGATTTTTTATTCAAGGTTTCTTATACAAGCTTTTAATTTTAAACTTTTAACGAGTGTTTCCACTCCCAGATTAAGCATGAAGTAAAATTACGAGTTTAGAAAAGCCTGAAAATTTGGATTAGCCGAAGCGCGCAAGCGAAGCGAGTCGCGCCCCGCAAATCCAAATTTTCAGGCTTTTCTGAACTCAAAATTTTACTTTATGCGCCACGCGTATAGAACACCGATTTTAAGTGAGGTTCAAAATGTATTCCTTATAAATAAGTTGTCACTTTGTTTATCAAACAAAATTATGTTATCTAGTACTTTTTTTTCAATGTAAAATCTTTCAACTTATTTTGTCTAATAGCCTTTAGACACAACCCATTTTGTCTAGACAATGTGCGAAATGATAGACGTATGCAATTTTATTCGGCTATTGTCTAAAAACATTGGACAATTCGCATTTTGTCTAAACAAAACGCGTTTTGTCCGTATTTCGTGTTTTGTCCGCAATATATACATTGACATACTACAATTTAGTTAGTCTTGGGGCTCAAGCCCGCGAGCCACCCTCCTGGGTACGCGCCTATAAGAAAGTTACCCATACTGTCTTGTTCAAAGTAGGACACCCTGCACACAATATAGGTAAAGTGTTATAACTTTATAATTCAGTTATAGTTATTGTTTCGACATTTATTTCTAGTGAGTGTGTGCTGTATCTCCAGCTTGTCTCCGTTATGATACATTATGAGGGGAATGTGTAAAGAGTAAAGAGATGAAAGGCTCTTTCGAATTCAACATTACGTTATATCAAAACGCATTACTAGGATGCGCCAGCAGGAATTCGGAGGAGACATCACATGCTATATTTTATTATATATCTCCTCCTTCTCCTCCTCCTCCTCCTGGCAGCGAGCGAACAGCACACATAAGTCTCTATGTTCTTTCTTTTACCGCTCAAAATTTAATAATGCAAGAAAGTACCCTTTTAAAATACATTATACACGAGGTGTCTACGAGATGGTGTGCATTTATGCGCTCTACACTTATTACGTTATTTGCGAGGAGGACGCATTTTTGTTTGGTGATTTTTATGTAGGAGTTGAATTTAATATGCCAAAATTGGGGTATTAAATATCTTGAAAATTGAAATATGAAGTTAATATACAAGCCATTCACTGATATACAGATGCTTAACTATATTTATAATTAAATTATCTTCAATCAAACCTAAAATTAAATCGTTTTAGTGTTCACTCATGTAGAAAACAAAATATTATTGAATTTTTCATGCAACTGAATTTCAAGTTTATTTATTAATCTCTTACTTTTAAATATTTTTTAAAATAAATCCAGTTTGGTTGGATCGAACAATATCTTTACTCAATTAGGTACTATCACAGTTCATAGATATATGGTACTATCAGTTTTACAGAAAAATCAGTAAATATTTCAATATGTGTTGCTGGTTAATACAGTTCAATTGTAGATAAAATACAAAGAGGTTTTATATTAAGTATACATATCTTAATTCATACGATGTTAATTTAATCAAGTATAAAGTAAAATTTCGAGTTTAGAAGAGTCTGAAAATTTTAATTCGCCGAGCGTAGCAAATTTTCAGGTGCTAGGTGCGCCGCTAGCCTGGACGTTCCACTATATTTTCCCTAGTTGCACTAAGTTATTTAAAAAAATATATATTGCTGGTTGTACTTTTAAACCTCTATTTTTGTTTCTGTGTGTTCGCAATTTTATATTTACTAAATTTGACGATTTTCATGTTTAATTTTATCTACTACTGTAAAAGAATTTCAAGTCAATTTATTAAGTCAAGTATTTGAAAGCAATATGTTTTAGGATTTTGACAATGAAAAAAATCTAATATATAGAAAATTAAACTAAGTTCATATTGTAACCCCAAAACACAATTTTGTTAGAATGTATGTTAATATCATTATTGATTCTAAATGTGGTCAAACACATATAATTATTAAAAAAAGGTGATTAAAACGATCCTGTAACCACCTCGTATATTCATGTATAGCATGTTAATGTTTATGTACACATAAATAATTCATATACAACACACCTCCCGGTGGATATTTACTCATGACTCTATCTCAATTTGCATTCGGTCTCGCTGTGCAATATTACCTATAATGAACTGTATTATTGAAAGCACAATAATACATTTTATAAAATATATCATGGTGAATATTTGATATTTTTAATAATATTTATACAAGCGTATGCTCTAAACTTCGAGGTATTCGTTGTTTTTTAATCACGGTGTAATGTGAAGCTGCTAATGAGTATTTCCATTCCTTGATTAAGCATAAAGTAATATTTCGAATTTTGAAAAGCCTGAACATTTGGTTTGGTTCAATAGCAAAGTGGAGCGACTAAACCAAATTTTAAGGCTTTTCTGAAATCGAAATGTTACTTTATGCGCCAGACGTATAAAACACTAAAATATTATGAAGTTCAAAATAAACTGCTTTCGTCTACTGCTTTAGCAATATATTTTGAACGTCACAATATCTTTTAGTGTTTTTATATGCATGGTGCACAAAGTGAAAATTCGAGTTGAGAATAACCTACAAATTTTATTTAGTCGCTTCTAAACTTAAAATGTTACCTAATGCTTAATCAAGAAGTCGAAACACTCGTTAGAAATTTCAAATTAAACGCATTTCAAAAAACAATTTATGCCTGAAATTCGACAGCTCATACATTGGGTATGTACACTTCATCGAATAATTCCCTGTCCATACACATTTTTAATGAACTTACTGAATAAGAGTTATGATAACAGGTTTTGTTGAATTTAAAATTGATTTATTAAATTATTACCTTTGCTGTCTAATTTTTTTCATGTGACATTTTCTTTCTCTTCCAGTCTAGGAAAACCTAGACTATTCGGAAAGAAGCTTTCATTCAGTTTTCATCTTGAGTAAATTGTAAGTTTCTGATTTATGTTAAGGAAATATGTAAATTAGATTAATAAGTTCATAGAAAACAGACTAAAATCAGTGACGTTTAAAATTGAAAATCCTTACAGTTAGCTTTGTTCAAATGATCTATAAATGAAGCAGAAATTTCAAAATCAATGACATGTAATATTAAGTGAGACGGTTTATTTCCTTTTTTAGCTTATTTAATTCTACGATTTTATAATTTTGATAATATATACAAGTAATTTTTCTTTTAAGTATACATATTCCGATGTATACGCTGTAATATTGTAGGCATTCTTTGTTTTTTATAAGTGTTTAATTTGAACCTTATAATGAGTGTGTTTACTCTCTGATTAAGCATGAAGTAAAATTTCCGTCGGACAGCAAAAAAGGTAAAAGAATAAGAAACCAAATTGACTTATGATGAATAAAAAATTTTAAACTTTTATAAAGTCAAAACTTATCCCGGAGCGTACAAAAAATATCTAAAACCCCAAAAAGACGCCAAAGGCTACGAAAAGAAGAAACTTGTCTCAACAAAAAACAGAATAAACTAAGAATTAACCACAACTAAAGGAGAAACAGATGTATACAAAAAATGCGAATATATACATGCAATAACACATTAAATAACATTAATAACCACAACAAAATAAATACTAAAATAAAGAGACAGCAGTCGATGACGAAGAAACAAATAACAACCGGTAAAATATAAGAATATAAGCACAACTTGTAACAACAAAATCAACACAGCAAAAGAAATCTAGCTAACATAACAATGCTTCCAAATAGAAAATTGAGAAAAGAGATATGATAGCTTCAACATCCACAAAAAAAATGATGGTAATTGTAGAACCAAGAAATAAAACACATGCAGGCACAATAAGAGACAAGAACAATAATTTAATACTTGTAAATAAAACACTTTTTACTTTGTTTAACCACTGACCACTAACCAATAATTTAATAACGGACATAAAACAACAGTTGCAACGCTGGAAAGAATACTTTGAAGAATTATTTAAAGATAAAAGGAGGGAAGCACAAATTGAAACGGAAGAACTACTAAACTCATAGATGAAGTCAAAATCAACATTCTGGTAGATCTATTCAACTGTATCAACTGTATCTACATATCAGGGATCATTCCATCACAATACTGTTCTTCAATATTTATACTAATCCCAAAAAATAATAATGCCAATATCTGCTTCGATCACAGAATCATAGCGCTCATCAGCCATGACCTCATGAGGATTTCCTAAGAATTATCCAAAATAGAATATTCAAAAATATTAAAGAAGGAACCTGCGATGCCCTATTCGGAATAAATGTGCTACTACAATGCTGCTTCAATATGAATCGTGAAGTATTAGCTTGTTTGATTGACTTTCAAAAATCACTAGACAAAGTCCGCTATGATAAACTACTTGAAATGCTCAATGCTTAAAAGTAAAAATATCGACAGCCATTACATAAGAATTATTCCCAATATATATTGGAGAAAACGGTTCAGATAAAAGTTGAAGATGAATAAACGGACGAGATAATAATCCTGAGAGGAGTTAGACAAGGTTATATTAGGTCTCCAGAACTCGTTATTATGTACTGCGAGAAGGTTTTCGAAGAGGCGTTAGAAGAGAACTTAGCTGGTATTACTATAAATGAACAAACTACAGACAATATACGCTATGCCCATGACTCGGTGATACTAGCAGATTCCGTAACAGACCTACAACTCCTAGTCAAGAAGGTAAGTACTTAAAGTAAACAATATGGGCTAAAAATAAACCTGAAAATGACTAAATTGATAATAATATCAAAATCATTTATTATGTAAGGGCGTCACTGCACATATCTAACACCTAACTCGGAAGAGTTACAAGCTATAAATATTTGGGCACATGGCTGAATTAAACTCTGTAACAGTCCCATTAAATTAGATGCCGTATTAAAATAGCGAGAAACTCATTAACCAGAATGAAAAAGATACTCTGCAAGCGAAACCTGAACATGCAATTAAAAACTAACCTTCTACGCTGTTACATTTTCTCCACCCTGTTATATGGAACTAAGACTTGGATCTTAAAACAAGTAGACATAAAACGTCTACCTACATTTGAAATGTGGTGCTGCCGAATAGAATATCATGGGTAGACAAGGTAACCAACGAAGAAGTATTACGTCGTATGAACAAGACAGAGGAGATAATGAATACCATTAGGAGAATACAATTGGAGTACCTTGGCCATGTCATGAACGGGAAAAAGTACTCCCTATAACAGCAGGTCTAAGAAAACATAGGTCTAAGAAACATAGAAAGACGAAAGATGTCCTGGTTAGAAAACTTTAAAGAATGGTTTGCCTGCTGCTCGACAGATCTTTCCAGGAAAGTGGCGAATAAAGTTATAATTGTTGAGATTATTTTAAACTTCCGATAGGAGAGGAACCAGAGGCAGAAGAACATTTTGAGTTTGGAAAAACCTGAAAATTTGAACTTGCCGGCTCGAAGCGAAGCGCGCCAGTCAGTTTACATCATGCGCCACGCGTATAAAACACTGAAATGAATAAACTTATTATAATTATTACAAATATTATGAAGTTTAATGCATACTTGAAATAAAAATTACCTGTAAATAAGTATATATTTTCAGTATCAAAGTGCGATCGTTCAATAAATATAAAGTTTCTGTAGATTATGTCGCTAGAATACCAATTTATTTTCCGCTGCAAAAGTTCAACAATAAACTGTTATATTTTCTTCTTACGCAACTTTATCCGGGGGCAATTTCAAGAATGCCATCCGTTTGCAATTATTTAAAAACATCCCCGATCTTTTTAGAATACATTTATGATTGCGCTTCATGCTTCCAATTTCATTTATTATAGTTACAGCTGTGCAATTTATTTTTCAGTTATTTTTGACGTTTGTGACATATTTGGGGAATTTCTTGTGTTGAAAAGAATTATTTATGTTTCGACATATTTTAAAATTAGTATATATTTCATTTGTTTATATTGTGTAAATGTCAATGGAGAATTTTTGTTACTAACTAACTTTGTTACTGACTAACTAACAAATAAAAATGAAAAGTTAAAGGCGTAATTACATGGAAAATAAAAATAAAAGGGACTTAAAAACAATGTCTGAGACGCGTTTCGAAATGTATCTCTCTTGAGTATAGCTTTGCTTATGACGTTTTAAGATGCCCTATGACATTATTTTTAATCAGTCGTATTTAAAAAAAAAATGGGGCACCCTGTATAAAACCTGCCGATCTTCACCCGTGATCATTTATTAAAAGTCAAAAATAGAAACTTTCCTCTAATTTAAGCAATTAAGTATTTTTAATGTGTAGTTTATGAATTTTTTCTAGCATTTATCTTACCGATAGATGGAAACTGTAAAAATCGATAAAATAATTCTTACGATAACATTGTTAAAAAAAGAGATATTGAACTGAAGTTTTGTACTATGTATTTTGAACTTTAAAATATTTCAATGTTTTATGTATTTAGAAAAGCCTAATTTGGATTTGGGCGCTACGCTTCGCTTCGCGCCCAAATCCAAATTTTTAGGCTTTTCTAAACTCGAAATTTTACTTCATGCTTAGTCTAGAAGTGGAAAACACTCTTTGGGATAATTTTAAATTATTTTATAAAAAATACAGGAAGCAAAAAAATATTGAAATGTATTGCATTTGATTTCATCGATTGATCAGTTTTTACAACAAATATTAAACATCTATTTTCTAAACTCGATTTCCTTCAAAATTAAACGGCTAGTCGATCGATTTCTGATTTAAATTAAAAAATTAATAATTTCAAGATAAAATTTTTCCCCCCAATTAAAATACTAATTTTATAAATTGAGACTCGGATAATTTTCCTCTAACTTTATTTATCTAACGTTGATGTTTATACCGTGCGATCATTTAGAACATAATTTAGAGTGGGGTTTGCATTTTAAATTAGATTGGCACTACTGACTATTAACACAAAGTTTACTATTACTTCAAATTTATTTCAACATTCATTTAATGTCCTAGGCAACCGCAAAAAAATGCCGCCCACTCTAAATCATAATTCAAATGATCGCATAGTAACTTCATAATAATCTTAAAAAACTTGAAATAAGTTGTCGAAAAGAGCTTTTCAGTCGAGTATGGTTCAATTCACACTCGACCGAAAACTTTTATTGACAAGAAAATATTTCAGCGAATGTTTTTGTTTGTTTTTGAATTAGATACTATAAGAGATCCGCATCCTTTGACTGTGATTTTATTTTATGAGAAATAAGTTATAATTTTGTATTCTTTGGTGAACGAATTTTATTAAAGTTAAAACACTAGTAGGAATATAATTAGACTTTGACTGAAAATGTAAGCTTCCTTTAAGTTTAAAAACAACCAATATTTGCGTTACTTACAAAGCCTATCGCTGTTGTTTTCTTTTAGTTTCATGAAATAAGTTATGATTATTTTTTACAACCATCTAATTTTGTTTAATTCTGTAGTTGATATATAGTTAAAATATTACCCTACAAATTGAATTTTAAAACAAATGAGAATTAAATCACATTTTGGGTACACTAAAAAAGAATCTTATTCCTTACTTCACTTTGTTATTTGTTATTGTTAGATGTACATTTCGAGATACAAGGTGCTCATTTTCAATAACAAACGGAATTTTTACAACTATTTGCGCGGTATATATATCTAAAGGGATTTAGAAAAAACTAATAAGTAATTACACCTTGTGTCTCGAAATGTACATCTAACGATACAAATGAAAAGTGAAGTAAGGAATAACAGTCTTTTTTTAGTGTAATAATCACTTAAACTCAAAAACATACAGTTATCACATTTTGGGTATTTTTTAAAATAACTGTATTCAATAGCTGAACAAAAGCTATTTAATTTTTAACCCCATTTAATCTCTCTCTTTAATTTTTAACTTATGAAAAAGTACAGTACAATTTAAACTAATACAGTTTTGTTTTTCTTATTACGAGTCAATATAATAGTTTAAATTTTTAATTTAATTTTATTTTCAGTATGGATTCAAAATTTCGTACATAAATGAGATCTTAGAATTACAATGAAAATGAAGTTACAGAAATCATTTTTGCTCTCTGTATTTTAAATAAAAGCATTTAAAAGTATTCGCGAGTGTTTTCCACTCCCAGACTAAGCATGAAGTAAAATTTCGAGTTTAGGAAAGCCTGAAAATTTGGATTGGTCGCGCAGCGAAGCGGAGCGACCAATCCAAATTAGGCTTTTCTAAACTCGAAATTTTACTTCATGCGCCACGCGTATAAAAAACTGATTTATTCTAAAGTTTAAAACCATGCATACACGCATCAATAAAGTGCACATAACTTAAATGAATCAAAGAAATTTAATTTTATGGGATATGATATATACCATTTTAATTTAACATATGACACATGATTTACTGCTCAAATTTCCTGCTCTTTACAATGACGTAAAAATCTAATACAGCCGACAAGAAAAAATCAACTTCGATGTCGTATCTTGAAAACGCAACACCTTCTATAAACTCTGATATTTTTGTTATGTTTATCGCTTGTTGAGTGCTTCTGTCTAAATTATGTTACCATTTTCTATCAATGGTTTTAATCTTTTCATTAGTAGCTTTTCGAATAGTTTTGATACGATTGGCATTAGAAAAATAGACCTGTATGATCTAACGTCGTTTGGTGGTTTTCCCGGTTTCGGCAGCTTTAGTACTTCCGCAACTTTCCAGCAAGAAGGTGGCTTTTCTAAATACGATATTTTACTTCATACGCCAGGCGTATAATAAAAGTTTTCGAATTGAAGTATTGAATCACTCATTCTGAAACATATTCAAATATTTGTATTGTTCGAATATTTAAATATTCGTTTAAAAACATATTTGAATCATTTAAAAATTTAAATATTCGAATATTGAAATATGTGAAAAATGTATTGCTCATTTATCATATATTTTGCATACATGTTTATTTAGTATAGAATATTGAATCCTTGTATTCGAATCTCTGCCTTAATAAACATACACCTTTAATTTTGAAATGTAGAACTCAAAAAACATTTGTTTTAGCTCTAGTTGCGGCACTGCTATACAAATATTAATGAAATAAAATCGAAAATTGAAAATATCTAGGTTGAATTTAAAAATTAAATGCATTTTTGCGTACACACAGGCGAAATATGAAATAGCCCGGCGGAATTCGCGGCATTAAACTTTCTCCATAAAACCGTACATGTTTGCCGTGGAAATTGAAATAATAAAAGTCGCATGTTTATCGGCTGTTCGTTTGTTTCGCGCCAACAGCTGTTTGCCACAGAAAATAGATAAATAACAAATGCGCCAAATTCGAATATCAATTCGGGCCCGACAATAAAACGCTTAATTAAAGAAATACTCCGACAAATCCACACAAAAAGCAAAAATAAAATAAAAATAAATCGCGGATTGAGTGGGTAAAACTTTCCTCGCGAGTGAAAAAAAAGAGGGAATCCGGTGAGTCGAGTCTTAACTTCGAAAACTTTAGGAGCTCGGTAAATATGCGCGTCTGTAAATGATTTCATCGATTGGATTTTTGTCGCCGGGATGGTTTTAATTATTTGATGGGTTGCAGTATGGATTTTATTGCCCGTGTTTTTTTTTATCCCGAGCCCTCCCTCTCGCCTGCCTGCTGAAAATGAAAATCCATTATTGTTGATCGGATTAACTCCGAAATTTGCATATTATCAATTTAAATATGGAAAGCTCTAAAACTGCAACGGAATTGGGTATATCGGGTTTATCTGCGATAAGGTAGCGCGGATATGAAATTGTCATTTTTTCGGAAGTGCGTCAATATTGATCAAACTGTAAAGAATGGACGACACCGTAAAAGAATAATGTTTTTATAATGTATACACTGTGTAACAAAAAGAAAAGTGATTTTTTGTTTTGTATCTGAACTCAGTTGCAATGTTGCCAGATCTAACAGCGGCGTAACTAGAGTCTAGATCTGGGGCGCCTCGGCGCCTCGGGATATACAGGTATTTTTTCTTTCAAGTATACTTTCGCATATTCCATATAAACTTTTCTAAAATTAATAAATATGTGATGAGAACTTAGCAGTATCTTTTGAACTTCACTTTAAATTAGTATTTTATACGCGTGGCGCATGAAGTAAAATTTCGAGTTTAGAAAAGCCCAGAAAATTTGTCTCGGGTCGCTGCGCGACCCTCGATAAATTTTCACGGGGCTTTTCTAAACTCGAAATTTTACTTCATGCTTAGTCTGGGAGTGGAAAACACTTGTTAGAGTTTTTAAATTGAAAGTTTTTAATAAGATCATGAATGTACATTAAAAAATCGTAACCTAAAAGAAAATTCATTGTATAATGTGTATTAACGAACAATCGAAATTGAATTCCTTATTTTTGTAAGTTTTATTTAAATGTGTACTTTTTATTTTCAAAAAATTAATTTTATTATTAATTTTTTACAATTTTTCAAATAAAAAAACTAAATAATTTTAACTTTGGATGAATACTTTTTTATAAATATGTTAATTTTCTTTGTAGCGGTTGAAAATGTTTTTATTTATTTAAGTAGTTTTATTAAATATGCAATTACTCATTTAGTTTGATTTTCTTCTTGCGGAGCATCATATTCATTAATGCGTTAATTGTTATCTTAACGAGAGTTTTCCACCATGAAGTAAATATTTTAGGTTTTCTAAACTCGAAATATTGACTGCATGCGACATTCGTATTAAACACTAATTTAGTTGTGTATTATGTAATAAAATATTAGTGACTGATCCTAGTGGCTAAGTTCGTGGTAGAATAGCTCACAATACCTGTACAACACATGCTAAGATTTGCTGTGGAATAACAATGCTATTAAAGAAAGCAATATGAGAGCGAGGAAAGTGAGAAACCATTAAAGAGTGTGATGACAGTCTGGTGAAACTGTCAGTAATAGAATGAAGAAAATCAAATATAAGGTAGAATAAGAAAACAATTGGATTATGAAAAGAGGTTTGTTTCTAATTATTATTTAGCAGTATTGAAAAGGAAGCTTTATGCAAACTATAAGAATGCTACATTTGAAGCTAAGACATCAGCTAATGATTACTAATTTAAAGAAATCAATAAATTTGTTCTGTTATTTATGTTTTATTTTTTTCGAATGTTTAAATGTAGTGATGAGAATAATCGAGATCGCGCGCACCGGCAAATCCAAATGTTCAGGGTTTTCTAAACTCTAAATTTTACTTCATGCTTAATCAAGGAGTGGAACACACTCCTTAAAAATATCAAATTTATCGTTTTTATGAATTAATCTCAGTACCTAATTGGTGACTGACTAATTTAATCTAACAAATTGAAAACTAACGTGACCTAATAACAGTTACACATGATCCAACCAATTTTCAAAATTTCGCTATTCAGTTATCAATATTGAGCTAATGTTAGGTTAGGTTTAAAGGTATGTAATAGTTGTTTTAATAGCAGAACGAACAAAATCGATGCATTCTGAACAAAATTACAGTTCTGATTTAACTGTCTTTTAGGACATAGTGTGTTCCAGAAAAAAAAAATAACCGTTTGTTAATTTTTGATTAAAATCCCAATGACGATTAATTATGAATACATTTTATTTCAACAGTGAAAACCAACAGTGTTTTCCTTAAAATTTTGTATTAGTTTTTTCATTTTTAAATCTGCATAAGCACTCAGTTTATTTTTCAATATAGTAAAATAAGAAATAAAACAATTACAAATACTTAAAACGACTTCACAGAACTAAAAGAAGGAAAAGTTGAAAGGATATGTTTAGCTTTTGAAAAATTAAAAGTTGTATAAATGCAATAACTATTGGAACTATTTAATTAATTTAATTTTAAAAAAAGATCTGGATATCTAGTAGATTTCGACTTCAAATTTAAGTAAAACTCGATGATTTTGTTTATGTTTTAGTTACGTGAAGTTGTTTCAACTGTTTGCAATTGTTTTATTCATTACTTTACTATATTTAATTTTTAACTGTATGTTTTGACTGTTTGGTGTTGTAGGCGTTCACTTTGTGGTACATCTTAAATACACTTGTAAATAAAACGCTTTTTACTTAGTTTAACCACTGAATCTTACATTTAATTGTGTGACTAGTTTCGACTATCTAGTAGTCATAGTTTAGTTTGAAATGACTACTAGATAGTCGAAACTAATCACACAATTAAATGTAAGATTCAGTGGTTAAACAAAGTAAAAAGCGTTTTATTTACAAGTGTATGTTTTGAGTTTACGTGAAGTGATTATTACACTAAAAAAGACTGTTATTCCTTACTTCACTTTTTATTTATATCGGTAGATGTACATTTCGAGACACAAAGTGCTCAAATTATTATATTTAATTGTGTTCAAAATATGCATATAGCCTATAATAAAATATAGTGAAATAAGGATTAAAACAACTACAAAAATCTACTAGATTTGCTTTTTCAGATTTTTCATACGTATGTTTCTATTATAAACCGAAGCAGTAATAAGTCAAGTGTTTAATCAAATTAATTAGATTTTACGCAATAAGTATTTTTATTAACGCATTTATTTTTCGTTAAACGGGTGTGGTCCACTCCCAGACTAAGCATGAAGTAAAATTTCGAGTTTAGAAAAACCATAAATTTTGGATTTGACGGGGCGCGCGAGCGAAGCGAGTCGCGCCCCGGCCAATCCAAATTTTCATGCTTTTCTAAACTCAAAATTTTACTTCATTCGCCAACTACATAAACATTAGTTTATTCCAAATTCCATTGCTTATTCAGCACTAATCTAATGGGGATGATAATAAACAAGATGCATTTCAAATATATATGATGTTTACATTATGAATGGTCATGATTTTCTATTTTCTTTTTTTTATTGAACATATGATATTATTTTATTGTATTTTTTTATATAATATTCTATGGTAAACCTTCGTTAAATAAATAAATTAAATAAACCACTATAAAGCTATATGGGATATTATTGCAAACAGTACATGCCACATAATAATTAATTAATAAAAATAATTGTTACTTAACATCTCAGCAGCTTGTTAATTACTTTTCCAGTACGAGTATAGCTACAAAAATTATAAACAATGGTAAAATTCATAAAGTGATATTGATTTCCAATATTTTTAATGGTTTATTTTTAGTATTACTCGGGTGAATAAAAATATAAAATTAATGTTTTCTCCAGAAACACGAATGTAGATATAAAATATTTAATATTCAAATATATCCTCAGGGTTTACATCTAAGTGGCACATTTATTTTCTTTCACGAAGTGCGCGAACGGTAATCCCAGAGCTAATTCGAAACTTCAGCGCTGGGATTTCGCATTACGGGAATTCGTAAAAATGCTTTAATACCATATAAATATGAATAAATAACATATCGTTATTCTGCAATAGCAATGTAGAGACGGAAATTTATCATTTTTACATAGTGTGAGTTTTATTCAACTTCTATGAATGATAATAGTCGCAGGTACAATTTTATATTTACCAAATTAAAGCATGTAAAATACGATTTGGTGCTAGTTTTGTTGCCCAAATTGTGTATGTAAAATTTAATTGGTTGTTCAAACACGGATGGCTATCCACAGGCGGGGGTGAGATATGCCTGGTCGTCATTATAGTCTGTTTAAAAACTAGAAGGAGTAAGTGCCAAAGACCAATTTACACTATAAAAAGTTACCAGAAATATCACTAGATGAATTTGGCGGCAATTTTAAATAATTTTATAATTACTCTTTAAATAAAATCAAATATCCATTTTGTAATTCTTAATTGTGATTAAGTATTTTCTTTTCTATCGTACGATATCGTCAGTTCAATTAAAATTCTTAAACGGCATCTCACTATATATCTGTGAAATAAAACATATTCACATTATGTTCATGATATAATATGCAATTTATATAATAATGTGTCTCTATCAGAGCTGGGACGAATCCTCGTAAAAAAGATTCGAATCACCAATCCGAATAACCTAATATGATTCGAATCACGAATACTCAAATAAAGGATTCGTAAAAGATAAGAGATTTTTCGAATCACGAATACAAATCCATTAAGAATAAATTTTATTTTAATATCGTTACCAGTTGTTTTAACAAAAATATTGAAAACATAATTATTTAATATTACCACTGAACATCGTTAATAACAGACGAAATATCTGACTCCATGTTACTCTGGTTAAAGATGCATTTGTGTGTTTCTGAACTCCACTTCAAATCAGTGTTTCGTACGCGTGGCGCATGAAGTAAAATTTCGAGTTTATAAAAACCCGCGACTTGCGCGACCCTCGACAAATTTTCACTGGGCTTTTCTAAACTCGAAATTTTACTTCATGCTTAGTCTGGGAGTGGAAACACTCGTTCAAAACTTTAAATTTAACTCTATTATATAATCGACTAATGCCTGAAATTTACGCAAATAAAAAATTCACTGAATATCATTAGAACCGGGAAGCTCAAAGAACAGTCATGGAATTATATTTAAATTGACCAAAACACTAACAATAAAGCCATATGATATTATAAAATTTTTCAAAATCAGCAGGCAAATTACAAAACACGTAAAAATTTAAAAAATTAACTTAAATATTGGCAAAAGCAATGAAAACTATGAAACAGAATTGGGGTTTCCCACAGAAGAAAGTTATATTAAAAGGCCAGGGAAACAATCTTTAGTCAGGGAAATGTCGGAAAAATTTTACAAGGATTCGAATCCTATGATAAGGATTCGAATCACCCACATTTAGACTCGAATACGAATCCTCTTAAAAGAATGTAACGAATCCGGATCACGAATCCAGTTGAACTAAAGTATTCGAATGCCTCTTTTGAATCCTCTAAAATGATTCGAATTCAGGATTCGAATTCTGACTGATTCGAATCCAGTTCAGCTCTGGTCTCTATCTTACTCAAAATTTATTTGTTTCATAAAACTATACAAGGTAGAACGACTTATCTTCGGCATGCCTGCATGATCGTTTACTTCTTTTAAAACTTTATTTAAAGTTGGCAGTTCATTTTTATAGAAGAAACTATACACGGATCTCTTCACTACGCCATCAAAACTTGTAATTATGTCCTCGAAGCTGTTTAGAGCTACAAATCTCTCTGGATTTCTTATATTCTCTAATGGTACGATAAACAGTGGAATTTACAACCCCTAAAAATTAATCATTTTATTATTTGATGCATATTCTTATGCTATTTGATATCTCACTTACTGCACCAACATTGTCTGATACAACAGCAGACATTTTCATATGTGGACCATCTGTTATCATCTGCGTTTACATATTTATTATGCACTGTTTTTCAGATATAAATGACCCAAATCCAACTTCTTACGCTTTTTTGGAGGTGAAGGTGATATTATCACCAAGCTTGTACTGGGTCCATAATCCATCACAACAATATAATCAAAACTACCTTTTAACCATGCTAAAGAAACACCGTACAAAATGTTATTACGAAACAGACAAAGTTGCAACTCGGTAACGCTTCGAATTAAGGTTATGTCAGCTGTTGCTTCTAATAATGACGTAATGAGCATAGTGTAAAATGGGCGCGCATTCGGCCAATCAGAAATTTAATACGCTCCTCCTAGTTATTTAACAGATTATAGTGTAGTCTAAGGTTTCCCAATCTTTTTTAACCATCGACCCCCTTTGAAGGAATGGCTATATTCATCGACCAATCTATTTTTGGCACATAATTTGAAATATTGCAATATTTACCATATTATCATATCATATATTTATTGGTGCTAATGCTTTCATCTTACACAAGTCATACATTTAATATATATAATTTCACTGGGAGTAACACTTAATAAAACTCAAGACTAATTAACAATCTCAGATACAACAAATCTTTGCAAGTAAAAACAGTAAAAATTGAATTAGAATAAAAATAACTAGTCCTAAATGAATAAAATATAAATAAGTCATTAAGTGTAAAAGTAATAAATATAAATTCATTATATAAAATAACGATCATGAACATAACAACATATTAAAAAAAAAACAAACTCATAATATATTAAAATAATAAATAATATTAATTAAATAAATGTATGCACTATTATAAAACACTACATATTATAAACATTCTACAGAAAGTCAGTGATATTATAAAATGCATTTGATACTAAGTATTCTTTAATGAGTAATATAATTTTTTTTTAAATTTAAATGTTTAATACCTTCTGGGAGCTTGTTATAAAGCATTGGTGCCTAGTATTTTTTACTATAAACGGTGACATTCTTATACTTGTTTAAACTTTTTGTTGATTTTGATTATCTTTCTATAATGTTGTTAATTTTTATTAGTTTTGTTAACTAAAACTAATTTTGATCCAGTAAAAAATATAGAAAAATAAATTTTAATATTTGTTTTCTTGTAATGTATTATTATTATTATTATTATTATAAAACACTTCTAATTCAATGCATCAAGTATATTTTGAATTTACCTTTAAATCAATTTTTAGTACGCCTGGCGCAAGAAGTAAAATTTCGATTTTAGAAAAGCATGAAAATTTGGATTTGCCGACGCGCCTCGCTTCGAAATTTCACTTCATGCTTGATCAAGGTGTGGAAACACTATTTATAAACTCATCACATTTTATATTAAAAATACTAAGTTGTTAAAAATAGAAAAATAAACGTACTTTAAAAATTGTCAATTACATGTTTTTAGATTGTTTAGTGCTACATATGTTCACCGTTTTCAGAAAATTGAGTTAAATGACATTTAAACAAAATGCTAACATTTTTTTATTTTTTTTTTTTATTTGGAAATTAACTAAAATTGTGCAAAATTCATGAAAAACGTCGGCATTTTTAGATCTAACGAGCATCTAAGAAATTTAAGTCATGAAAAGAGTCAAATTTTGAAAATCTAGAAAATGCACGAAAAGGTTAAGGTTTTAAAAATTAACGAAAATATTATTTATTTATGATAAGTATCAAAATGTATAAATTTAACGAACATTTAGGAAGTTTCCAAAGACTACCAAGTTTTAAATAGTAGACTTGAAATATGTTTTATTCCGTTTTGTTTGTTCTATTTGTATCAGGGTTGTTAAAAAAAAAAACGTTTATTTCATTTTAATTAAAACAGTTTATTTCATTTAAAACATTAACGATTAAAAACATGTTTAAAACATGTTTAAAACACGTTTAAAACGTCTTTAAAACAGAACATACAGGGCATATTTCTTTTGAGTATACATATCCCGATAATTACAGCGTTTTTTAAATTTGCGGGAATTAGTTGTTTCAAAGCGGTTAATTTGAGGCTTTTAACGAGTGTTTTCCACTCCTAGACTAAGCATGAAGTAAAATTTCGAGTTTTGAAAAGCCTAAGAATTTTGATTGGCCGCGTAGCGAAGCGGAGCGGCCAATCCAAATTAGGCTTTCCTAAACTCGAAATTTTACTTCATGCGCCACGCTTAAAAACACTGATTTACAGCGAAGTTCAATAACACACACATACAACAACAATTATAGGCAACCTAATATACGTTAGAGTTATTGCGTTGCCTATAATCACTGTTTTACTCAATTTGTTCAGCGCTGAATTTGACTTACGTTTTATTTACATTTACATATTAGATTGCTAAAATATTAAACATAAAGTAAAATTTCGAGTTTAGAAAAGCTTAATTTGGATTGTATACTTTATAATTAGTCTGAGAGTGGAAAACCCTTGTTTAAAGATTCAAATTGAAATCTTTTAAAAAAGCAACGAATGTCGTAAAAATTACAGTGTATACATACGTATACCTGAAAGAAAAAATCCCTGTATTTAAAAATCCCATTAATGCACACACAGTTGTGATATTTTATTGTAATAAAAGTTTAATAAGGTAATTTGAAATATCTTCAACAATTTGGTTAAAATTTAATGTAAACGAAAATTCTCAATAAAGTACTATAAAATATAATTTAGCAAATTTAAGATATCAGAGAAAAACGTTTTAAACAAAGTTAACGTTTAAAACATGTTTTAAACAAATTTAAGATTTAAAACATGTTTAAAACAATACTGATTAAAATACGGCGGCTGTTTTTAAACATGTTTAAAATACTGTTTTTAAAACAAAGTGTTTTAAACATAACAACCCTGATTTGTATATTATCTGTGATTTTATATTTTAACTTATTTATTACTTCTAATTTATTTTCTTCGTATACTGTTGGTGATTTTATATTATAACTTAATAATTACTTTTAAATTATTGTTAGTATTAAGCATTGATTGTACAAATAATGTCAAACTGTAACAAGTTATGTCCGTTTATATGGAATTTTCGTAAATAAACATTAAAGAAAATCTTGGAATTTTCAAGATTTGCCAACAATTCGAAAATTAAAAAAATTTAAAAATGTATAAATATTATGTACATTTTTAAAATTAATTGATTTAATAAATTTAGTTCATCCAAGTTTGTATTTTACAGCATTGAAAAATTTGTAAAATTTGTCTCGGGTCTCTGCGCAACCCTCGACAAATTTTCACGGGGCTTTTCTAAACTCGAAATGTTACTTCATGCTTAGTCTGGGAGTGGAAAGCACTCGTTTAAAGCTTCAAATTAAACTCTTTTAAAAAACAACGTTTGTTCGAAAATTTATAGCTTATGCATGTTTACTTAAAAGAAAAGTTCCCTGTATATTTGTATTGTATAATAGAAACTACAGCCATTACTAAAAAAATAGTTTGTTATACGAAAAAAGTTAAAGTGTTTTATTTTATCAAATTACTATTATTTTTACTGCTGCAATTATCAAATTGGAGTAAGTTAGAGTTAGCAGTGCCTTAAAGTTTATTATAAATTAAGGCAGTGAATTAGAATTTACAAAATAGTCAAATATTTATATAAGTAAACTATTTGAATTATTTAGTATTAAAAAGTATGTCGACCTACTAGTAACACTAAATATCCTTATAATTTAATTGATTACATTGGTCAATAGCTAAACGTTATCAAAATTTATATTAAAATATGAGAGTTCTCAGCTTTATTTTAATCAGTTTTGTATGAACAACTATTTTGTCACTTCTAAGTTAACTTACAAAATTTGAGGTTAAGCTAGCCTGATTTTGCAATTTTAGTTGTTAATGCTTATACATTAAAAATGGATTTCATATTACAATAAAAAAAATATGCATAAAGTACACATGGATTGCAATATTACGAAGAATTTAATGTGGAAATACATTATGTTGCTAATGCTACTTTAAAATCGAATTATATCTCTTATCTGGGATAATTTTTATATTAATAATATTGTAAATTGCGCGGTTCTCGCGACTTTAATAAAAATTACTTAAACCAGTAAGTTAAACAAAAACGATTTATTTAAATACTGACATATATACAAAACAATTAACAAATAATGACGGAAAAAATAAGTGAAGTTAAAAACACGTGGATAGAAAGTATCAGTTAAAAAACACAAGTTAAAAGAAAGTTAAAAGCGCGGTACGACCGAAAGAACGATGTTGTTGAAACGGTGTAAGACTGTTTTCTGGTTTTCTTAACAGAAGAAACGGTTTGGGATAGGAAAATCTGATTGGTCAGGATTGATTGGAGAGGGATTCTAGAAGAGAAAGCGAGGGATGATTTTTCAGTGTGAAAAATAAGGACAGAGGGTCAGGTGCTGGAAATTTCTGGAATTTTTGGGCATGGTGAAAGGGACAAGTCCGGACGCTTCGCTCGGTCGCGGATTAACGTTTATGGGTCCAATTAGGCACGTTTTGGGCCCGCTCTTTAGAAATTGAAGAAATTTTCCTGACAATGGTTAATCGTTCTTTCGGCCGTAAAGCGAAATAAATGAAATCCCGCCAAACATTTGGCTCTCAGGTTTCGCTTTAGAAATCACAAGCACAAAGAGTAATAAAAAAATGGTAAGTAAATACAAGCGCCCCTTTCTGCTTTTATGAAAAAAGGAGCCAAATAAAGTAATGAAACACCCAAAAATAAAATAATGCAGAAAATACACGAAATGTAAAATATTAAGAAATCCGAATCAACATCCCGCCTCCCATTGAATGCCATGCATTCAATTAAACACTATTTACAACACTATCACTCGTATCGAGGGGGCACAATTTCACGGATGGACGAACGTATGTGCCTGCGCTGGTTCGGACAGTAGCGCTCCGCGTTACTCCGTCCGGGCCTGGATGAACGACCTCGACTCGTCCCATTCGCCACAAAAGAGGTGGCGTGTTGTCCTCCCTTATAACCACAAGACGTCCTGGTTCGATGTTGACTGCATTCCTCTGCCACTTGGTCCTCTTGTGCAGCTCGGACAAGGACTCTCGTTGCCACCGACTCCAGATGTGTTGGCGTAGTTTCTCCACGTACTGCCAACGTGAAAGCCTGTTTGCCGGAACGTCGCTTATATCCGAATTTAGCGGCGCGGTAAAGGCGTCCCCAATCAGGAAGTGCCCAGGTGTTAATGCAGCAAAATCGTTTGGATCTTCCGACAACTGGCACAGAGGTCGGGAGTTCAGCACAGCCTCAATTTGCGTTACTAGAGTATGTAGTTCGGTGTAAGTTAAGAGAGCATTCCTAACAACTCGATGCAGATGATGCTTTACACTTTTAACCGCGGCTTCCCACAGTCCTCCGAAATGAGGAGCACGCGGCGGTATAAAAGTCCACTTAATGTTTAGGCACGAAAGCGCGGTTCGTATGTAGTCCTCCGCTGACTGAAGAAAAATTCCTAATTCCCTCAAATGGTTTCGCGCTCCAACGAAGTTGGTAGCATTGTCTGAGAATATTTCAGCAACACAGCCTCGGCGCGATATCAGGCTATTGAAGGCCGCAATGAATGCTTCCGTAGTGAGGTCCGAAACCACTTCGATGTGCACAGCCTTTGTTGCGAAACATACGAATACGCAGAGGTACACTTTTGTCGTTTTTCTGGATCGGCGAGATCCATCTTTAATAACGAAGGGCCCACAATAATCAACACCGCATTTTAGAAATGGGCGAAATTGCTGTGTCCTGTATACGGGTAAAGCTCCCATGATCGGAGCTTCGAAACGGGGCCGAGCGCGAACACACAATACACTTGCGAACTATTTCGCGCGTCACACTCCTTCCATTTAAAGGCCAGTATGTGGTTCTGACGGCGGCGAGGGTCGCCTGGGTTCCAGTATGTAAGTGCGTACTGTGAATGTCTCTTATTATTAATTTCGTTAATTGGTGGCTACCAGGTATAACAATTGGGCACCTGCAAGATAAAGGCATACTCGATTCCATCAAACGCCCGCCCACTCGTAAAAGTCCATCGTGGTCAATAAAGGGGTTCAAGCAGGTAAGGCGGCTTGGCCTTTGCACAGTCCCGCCCTTGGTTAGCGAGTCAAGTTCACTCTTAAAGGTGCACTTTTGCAGGTGTCGGATTATGGTGGTGGTTGCCTCTTCTAGCTCATTGGTGCTAAATGGGCCACTCCTCTTCGTAGCGGGGTGTCCTTAAACCGCAATACATACGCCATCGCACGTACTGTTTTGTGAAAGGACGAGCAAATTGGAATCACGTCCTCAACGGCGAAAGAAACAATTGCACATTTAACTTCCGGCGGATCCGCGGTTGGTACAAATGTTACCGGGGCTCGTTCACTTAACAAAAAATCGGGACCATTCCACCATATTATTGATTGTCTCAAGTCCATTGGTGTTAATCCGCGGCTAATGAGATCCGCGGGATTTTCACTTGTCGTGACGTGGTACCAATCAGAAACGTCACTTAAAGTCTGGATTTCACCCACGCGATTCGCGACGAATGTTTTGAATTTTCGCGATTCGGATTTGATCCACGAAAGCACGATAGTTGAGTCTGAGTAAAAACGCCGTCGCACAAATCGAATGTCTAATGTGGAACACACGCGATCACATAACTCTGCTAATAACACCGCGGCACAAAGTTCGAGTCGCGGAATAGTGGTTGACTTTACAGGTGCAACACGAGATTTCGCACATAATAAGCGAGCAGACATTCTTAATCCATTTTGAACACTTACTATGTACAAACATGCTCCATATGCATTTTCGCTTGCGTCCGCGAATCCATGGAGTTCGAGTAATTCAGCCTCTACCTGAACCACGTTTCTGGGAACGGCGATGTCCTTTACCTGCCGCAGCTCATCTGCATACCGAGACCACCTGTCGAGGTAAAGAGCAGGTAGGGGATCGTCCCACCCACACTTTAACTTCCATAAATCCTGTATTAATATTTTTGCGGAAATGATAACCGGGCCGAACAAACCAAGGGGGTCGTA
Source organism: Philonthus cognatus (assembly GCA_932526585.2). Taxonomy (NCBI): domain Eukaryota; kingdom Metazoa; phylum Arthropoda; class Insecta; order Coleoptera; family Staphylinidae; genus Philonthus; species Philonthus cognatus. The sequence continues at coordinate 62,614,719 of OW052241.1, read as the reverse complement.
TATGCGGGATATCTCACTTAAAATTGTCTGTTTCGTGGATACGCGCGTCGTAAGCTCACTACACTTATAACTTAAATTATCACTATGAGTGTTCCATATGGTGCCAAGGGTGGTTACACTGTCATTTATTTCGCGAGTTAACACTGTCACAGAGTCATCACTGTTCGTTTGAAAACAATCAAACACGGAAGAGCTGTTGCTTGCCCACTTTTTCAGTTCGAAACCACCCTTTCCGAGAAGAGCAGTTACTTGATCGCGAATCACAATTAGTTCTTCAATCGAATTCGCACCTGTTATCATATCATCGACGTAGAAGTCTCTCAAACACACTTTGCTCCCGACTGGAAAATTGGTTTCCTCAATTTTCGCAAGTTCGCGCACACTTGGAATCGCTAGATACGCCGCGGGAGAGGTTCCATATGTGACCGTAGCCAACTCATATGACAAGAGGTTGTCTTCCGGATATTCACGCCACCAAATGCGCTGGTATTTCCGGTCCTCTTGCCTAACGTTAACGTGTCGGTACATCTTGGTTATATCGGCGGTGATCACATATGGTTTTGTTCTCATACGCAGCATTATGCAGAACAAGTCATCTTGGAGGGTGGGGCCGACCATTAACGTGTCGTTTAGTGATACCCCGTTGTTTGACGACGCGGATGCGTTGAAAACCACTCGAAGTTTTGTTGTCAAACTATCTTCTTTTATCACACAGTGGTGAGGTAGGTAGTAGCCACTCGTTACATCGCCGCTTGTTGGATGCATGTGGCCCAGTTCTCGGTATTCACGCATGAATTCTCGGTATGACTCATAGACTTCCGGCTGTTTAGCTAACCGTCGCTCCAGCGCAAAAAATCTGTGTTTAGCCGTTACACTCGATTGTCCTAATTCCTTTGCGTCGGGTTTAAAAGGCAGTGCCACCTCAAACCGGCCGTAGGTATTTCTAGTCACTGTCGACTTAAAATGATTTTCACATTCGCGATCCTCGGATGTACACGGTGTCTCCTTGTAGTTATCGATTTCCCAGAATCGCGACACTAACTCATTGATACCCACAAAACCCACCGTTGCACAGTTGGTGGTTTGTACCTGAGGTAACTGACCTGCCACAATCCACCCGAAGTTGGTGCTGACCAGTGTCAATGGGCCCATGGGGAGGTGGCGCCCGTTTACGATGTCGTAATAAAGGCCCGCCCCGATGAGCAGGTCAATTTCTTGTGGTTTGTTGAAAGCTGGGTCGGCAAGCTGAACCCCCGCGGGTGGCACTAATCCCCGGACATTCACATTATAATTCGGTATCTTATCGGTGATTTTTTGTATTATCAGCGCGTTGACCGAAGTGCTGTACTAGGACAAGCGTGATTGCACAACAAGTGTTCCCATTTGGTTTATGTCTGTTCTTGCCCCACCGACTCCCACGATTGATGTTGACAAAGAACGCTTTATCAAACCAATTTTCGCTGCACATTTTTCTGTGATGATGTTTGCTTGCGACCCTGAATCAAGCAAAGCACGCACCTGTATCAATTTTCCGTACCTGTTCTTCACGTTTACCAAGCACGTTGATAATAACACCGATGATGGGTGACTTGTCAATGTTGATAGTGAAGCGGCCTCACTTCCACGAGGTTCAATGTTGTTAGGTGGAGATGGTGTCGCGGCTCTATGTAATAATGTGTGGTGGGTTTTGTTGCACTCGCGGCAGTTTCCCGACTTGCACGATTTCGCTGAATAATTACTTCCCAAACAGTTGAAGCACAGGTGTTTTTGTTTCACTAATTCAATCCTTTGTTCTACTGATTTGTTTTTAAATACGCGACACTTATAACGCACATGAGCACCGTCACAAAACACGCACGTTTCCTCTGTTGTTTTTACGGCCAGCGACTTCACCTTTGGATAGTGACACGATGTCGTTCGCGTCCTGTCCATTGCTTCCAGCTGCTTACACTTTTTCGCGAGAAATTCTTGCATTTCCGGATAAGTAGGCGTTTTAGAGCAAGTTTCACCCTCCCACTCTTTTTGCAGTTCCGGGTTTAATTTCTCGGCGATAATTTCTACGAGAAGGTCATCCCAGGTATCCGTCGGCCGATTAATCGATTTTAGCGACGCGAGATTTAACGCCACGACGTCGATTAAATGACGAAGGCTCGTATGGCTGTCTTTTTTGACAGTCTGGAAGTGTAATATAGAGCGAACATGCTTCTTAATCACAAACCTTTCATTCTGGTACCTGTCCACTAGCTGGTCCCATGCAAGTTGATATGCGTTGTTCGACATTTGAATGGATTTGATCATCATCGCGGCTTCTCCCCTGAGTGAACTACGCAGATAATGAAATTTTTGCGTGTTTCCCAGCGTTGTGTTGTCGTGAATGAGGCTCCTGAACTCGTCACTGAATCCTTTCCACTCGTCGTAATTGCCGCTGAAGGTGGGCAGTTCGACAATCGGTAGCGACAATCGGGGTTCGTGTTGTTGCGACGAAATCGGGACACTGTTGTTTTGAGTCGGCGGTTGTAGTTTTGCGAGTATTTGATCAACTTCACATTCTATTGTAAAATACTCTTCGTTGAATGCCTCCAATTCTTCCATCGCGTCTATGTTGTGTTCAAACAGCTCGATTACTATGTTTTTTAAATCGTCGCGCTCTGGAACGAGATCTTTCCAGAGCTTTACAATAAGTTGCTCGTCCTTTTCGGGTACCGCTAGCTTGTTCTGGAACTTTGTCTTCTTGCTGACGATGCTCTTCATCTGCCATTGCAGTTTTTTCACAACTGCGGCAGACATGTTGACTCACAGTGATGTATAGCACAAAGTAAAATAGTTTGGTTTATATTGTTCGTTTGTGTACGGCAGACAACCAACTTGCGCACTCACAAGACACAAAAAACGGCAAGTTGTTCACGATGTTGCACGCGTAAACGACGCGAATATAAACCACCCTTTGCTCGGTAGCAAACGGGTCACGAGAGTAGTAGCACTAAGTTCGTACGTTACACAAAAAGTCAGTAGGTTTCCCAATGTTTGTAAGTTGCACTGAATTCGTTACGAAAAACTGTAACTTATCCGGTTCGACGGACCATGTAAATTGCGCGGTTCTCGCGACTTTAATAAAAAATACTTAAACCAGTAAGTTAAACAAAAACGATTTATTTAAATACTGACATATATACAAAACAATTAACAAATAATGACGGAAAAAATAAGTGAAGTTAAAAACACGTGGATAGAAAGTATCAGTTAAAAAACACAAGTTAAAAGAAAGTTAAAAGCGCGGTACGACCGAAAGAACGATGTTGTTGAAACGGTGTTCAAGATAAGACTGTTTTCTGGTTTTCTTAACAGAAGAAACGGTTTGGGATAGGAAAATCTGATTGGTCAGGATTGATTGGAGAGGGATTCTAGAAGAGAAAGCGAGGGATGATTTTTCAGTGTGAAAAATAAGGACAGAGGGTCAGGTGCTGGAAATTTCTGGAATTTTTGGGCATGGTGAAAGGGACAAGTCCGGACGCTTCGCTCGGTCGCGGATTAACGTTTATGGGTCCAATTAGGCACGTTTTGGGCCCGCTCTTTAGAAATTGAAGAAATTTTCCTGACAATGGTTAATCGTTCTTTCGGCCGTAAAGCGAAATAAATGAAATCCCGCCAAAAATTTGGCTCTCAGGTTTCGCTTTAGAAATCACAAGCACAAAGAGTAATAAAAAAAAATGGTAAGTAAATACAAGCGCCCCTTTCTGCTTTTATGAAAAAAGGGGCCAAATAAAGTAATGAAACACCCAAAAATAAAATAATGCAGAAAATACACGAAATGTAAAATATTAAGAAATCCGAATCAACAAATATAATTTAAAAGTAAGAATTAATATTCAGTTACTGTAATTACTTCTAATTATCTAAATAATGAAGTAACCACATTTTAATTCAGCGCACATTTGTGACGTAAGCGATCTTTACCCCCACTCCAAAATCCTCAATTCTGTCGATCCTTCTTAGTGTGTACTCGATCGTCCTTGTAATACTATATAACAGTAACAATAACAATAATACAGAGTGCGCTTTTTTGTGGAAGAGAAAAAAGTAATTCTACATTGGGTTACATACTTTTAGCGTCATCCAAATTTACCATTCACTCACACTTCTATGTATTCGTCATTCAACGGTTGTAAGTTAAATAGACTAAATTGTATGCAAAACACAAATTCCCTTCTTAAACATACATTTTTCAAACATATAAACCGAACATACATATTTTCCCTTGTATTTAAGCTTAAGTATCAGCCTTGCGGTTTTTTCCAGCCCCATTGAAAAATAACGTATTCCGGACCAGTAGATAATATTTGTTGAAATATGAACTGAAACGTTTTCATTGTGCGGCCACCATACACGGGTATTCGGGTATTAGGCGGCAGAAGGAAAGCGGGTAATGCATGTAAGTGTTTTGTAAGTAGTGGGCCGGGAGGGGCCGGAGGGCCGAGGGCCATACTAAGCAGGGTGTAATGGCACCAACGCCATCTGGGCCTCGGCCAAGGGTTAAGTGCCGCTCGGCTTCGCAGCGCGCCTTCGAAAAATATCTTTTCTTTAAAATTATCATCGTTAGTATTAAAAGAAAGACATACCCGAGAGTACATACCATTCTCTCTAATGTTTGTAAATTTAATAGTAAAATACTCGTATTTGCATACTAGAATTAGGGCAGGAAATTGTTTGAGCGTTACAAATGATTAAGGCCATACGGGATTTATTATTAAACATTATAAAGAATCATTAAAATGCTATAGTGTATGTTGGTGTTGTCTTAATACTGGTATACTATAAATTTTAAGTGTGCAAACTATACGAAGCGTAAGCTTGTTTTCTCAAATTCAAATAGTTTTGAGTTTGAATTATTCTTAATAATATTGGTATTAAGACAAATGGAAATTGAAAAAAAGAATTTAAATCGCGGAAAACTTGGATGATACAAAAAAACAACTTATGAAAATTATAAATATTCACTTTAGCGTTCAAAATAAAAACTAGTGCAATAAAAAACATTGGACAAAAAGTAAACTCAGCAAAAATGACAAGGTGCACTTCCAGATTGGCTCACAATACCTTTTCAAGTTCAAGTTAAAACTAAACAAATTTAAGTTGGCTATAACTGGCTGTAACTTTAAAACAGTACTTCATGTTTTATTACAATTTTAAACAAGACTAACAGCCTAATTAATAGCCTTTAGCATAGAGCTTTAACACGGTTCTAAGAATGATATTAACGTTTTCGTATTAACAAAACATTTTTGTAGATTACTATTGTTTTTAACTAATAATTTAATTAATTCTACTTTAATAACAAGTGTATTAGCACCATAAAATATAAAATCAAGCGGTAATAATATGAATTGGATAGTTTGCAGGTCGTGATAAAAATAATGAAATAAATGAAACAATTCTGAAGAAAATTGGATTTCAATCAATTGAAAACATGTTTACGGAAAAGCAGTGTTATCAACGCGTATTAGTTTGCGGGTTTTATGTTTTTTATTTCCGGGAAGATCAATCAAGTGAACGTTTGTTTGGCAGTAGTTAAACGTCGATCGTATTAAATAATTGCGAAGAAAAAAGATTATCCACTTAGGTTCGGTATCAATCATGCGAGCAGCGAGGACCGAAATTCGTATAACGGATTATCGACGTTTTCGGACTTGGAAACTCGTATCCCTTATTTGATGGAAATTCCATTTCGGGCGAGCGTATTGAATTTAAGACAAGGGCCAGGTTTCATCAACGTCACGAGGTTATATAGCTCTCCGATGTATGTGGAAAAGTAAACTGACCGATGTTATCTTACACTTAAGCCGATTTTCGTTATATTTTTCCATGCGCCGTTCTCATTCCTTCTCCAATTACCTTTCCCGGGATTTTCCCTGATATTCCCTTAATGGCTGACAGCGGATGGCCGGACTTCAACGGCTATTAGCTATGCGGAATTAGCTGCTGACGCCCGTGTAGGGCAATTCCGATTTCGATACTCTTATTCGGCTTCATAAATGATTCAACGCTTTGAACATAATGTCAATTAGTCTTTTACTAGTCTATGTTTCAGATGCTATTAGCTAAATGAAACTAAACACAATGGACAATATTATTTATATACAAGAAATAAAAAAGTATATCCATCTCTAATAATATGCTTAAAATTTCATTGCAATAGAAATATATTCTTTAATTTCTATTTTTTTATTCTTTTTTGTCCTAATACAAAAAAATGTTTACACTTGTCAATAGTATAGAATAATATATAATAATAATAATAATAATAATAATAATAATTAAGAAGGTAACTAGTTAAAATCACTATAATATTTTCGCCAAAGTGGATTGGTGAGTATAAGATTCACATATGTATAGGAAAGAAAAGAAACATTATAGTGGCGAAGCTTGTGCTAACAAAGGGTTGCATGCTGAATAAATAGATTGTAAGTAAAATAACAAACACAACAGATGAAAAGGGTAATTGTACAAAATAACAATGCACAACAGATTAAACGGTTAATTGTAAAAAAAATAACAGGCACAGCAGATTAAAATCATTTGAGAAATAAATAGTAATAAATAAAATTTTGTATAAGGTTAAAATGTTAAATAAAATGTAGAGTTGTAAAAGTAAAATAACAAATTAAAAGCATACTGGTTAATAAATATAATTTGTTTGTCAATAACCAGTCATAACAGATTAAAATAGTAAATAAGAGTGTTTTATTGGGCAGCTTGGTGGTGTAGTGGTTAGAGTGTTGTACTGCCACGCCACGGACCGGGGTTCAAATACCGGCCTAACAAGTTGTCTGCATTTATATAGGTTAGGATAAAAATGCCAAACACTCCGTCTTCTCGGATATGACGTTAAATGCATGTAGGACCCGTGTACTGCCTGGATGTTGCGTGCACGTTAAAGATCCCTACCGGTGGGTTGGAACTCCCACCGGGTTCGGCAAAATTCCCGGATAGCTGTAGACCTAATCTCCGGCGTCATGATTGGCCTTAGCAGCGGAAAAAAAGAGTGTTTTAGTGGTTAATAAATGAATTTTGTTTGTAAGTAATAACGAGACACAAGAGATTAGTATAGTAAATAGTTAGTGTTTTACATATCACAGATTGGTTTATCACAGACATATATTCGTTCCACGAGTAAAATGATTCATGTATAAGGTAATTTTTATAGTTATTTTAAAGATATTGGGGGGTATCGATCATACCATATTTGGTAGTCCATAAAGAACCTTATACAGTAGTATTTGGTGCCTGTTTGCACTGTTTGTAGTCTGATGTGCTCTTGATAGATATTTGTTTTGAAACGAGTATTGTGAGCATGATGATCATGATTAGGGTACAAGTTCAAGTTATTCCGTATGTGTATGAGATACTCCAGTATGTTTACACAGGGAAGTGTCAATATTTGATGTTTAATATAAGAACTTTTACAATCATCAGTATACCTTAGGCCTGCAACAATGCTAATAGCTTGGCGTTGTAGGGAGAATAATAGCCTAGACGCAGAATGGCCTTATACAATTATTCCGTATCTTGTGTGATTCACATAGAGCTAAATAAGCTGACCGTAAAGCTTTGTCTACAGGGTTGTGCGCTAACACACGAAGATAATAGATATTTCTGGACAGTTTCTTTACTAAGTTTTCACCGTGTGTATCCCACCTTAGTTTTGGATCTAAGTGAATACCAATAAACTTAGATTTATCGTCAAGTGCGATATCGTTTCTATTTAGAGTAAATATGATCTTTTTGGTTTTATGTTCATTTAGAAAAAGTTCATTTAAATTCCATCAAGTTGCAACTTGGTTTAGGGTAGACACTTCACTGTCCATAATGTCATTTATCGAGTTAGCTGAATCGAGTACAGTGGTATTGTCCGCGAATAACACTACCTTGTAGTTACATGATCTGGTATGTCATTTATGAATACGAGGAATAATATTGGTCCCAGGACTGATCCTTGTTGGACCCCGATTGTGACTGGAAGGGGATCTGATATTTTATTGTCAAATTTTACCACCTGGACACGGTCAGATAAGTATGAGGATATCAAGTCCATACTGTTCTGACAGAATCCATATCTGTTCAATTTGTAACCCAATAGCTTATGTGATATGCAGTCAAATGCTTTACTTAAATCGACGAATTTTCCGAGAAAGTATGATTTGTTTTTGAAACAATCTAGGATTATAAAGGCAAATTAATAATAGCATTAGTTGTTGTCCGTTTTTATCTAAAGCTAAATTGGTGATGATTTAATAATTTATTGTTTTCCAAATAATCGACTATTTGATCCTTCATTATTCTTTCAACTATTTTTGCAAGAGTGGGAAGAATTGCAATCAGCCTATAGTTGTTTATTTTTCCAACTGTATCACTTTTAAGGACTGGTACTACTTTGGCGTATTTTAGAACATCGGGAAAAAATCCTGAAGTGATTATGCCATTTAATAATTTTTTTAATGAGGATATAATGAGATCTTTCACCACTTTGATAATATCAACTGATAAATCATAAATATCTAAGCTTCTACCCGGCTTTAATTGCGTTATTGCTTCACGGACCTTAACTGGTGTCGTTTCTTTAAATGAGAAACGTTGATTTGTTTTATAATCCATGTTTAAGTTTGGCGTTGAGTTTACTTGTGAGTGTGTTAGTAGTTTTTTGGCGGCATTCACAAACTAGGAGTTGAATTTATCACATGTTATATCACAGTCCGAGCTTTTATACTTGTTGGGCCTTGCTTCATTAATTACATCCCACAAAGTATTTTGCTTGTTATGAGATTTGTTAACATAGTCCTCCCGGGCAATAGTTTTTTTAGCGATTATGGATCTTTTGTAATTATGTGTATATTGTTTGAGTAGTTTATATGATTGTTGAGTAGTGTATATAGTGTGATGTTTCCGGATGAGTTCTAAAGTATCCCTCATAGTCTGGAGATTGTGGTCAAACCAATATACTCGAGCTAGTTTATTTGTATTTTTAACGTTATTATTTTTAAGGGGAAATGCTTGGTTAGCGGCAACACATCATATTATATAATTCAGACCATTTCAAGCTGATGTCTAAGGAACTGTTAAAAAAATCCCAATTGACTTTGTCAATGATACCGTAGAAATCTATTTTTCCTTTTAAAGTAATTGGTCGGGTGATTATTAGCCTGTGTAATTGATATTGTTAATACTGCACCGTAGTGGTCACAGAGTCCTGTGTTCAGACATTCTAGATTAATATTTGTTTGATCAGTATTTGTAAAAATGTTGTCGATGCAGTCAGTTTTACGCGTGTTAAATTTAATATAATATATACAATTACGAAAAAACTATTCGTGAAATTGCAAACAATGTCTTAATTAATAAGACAACTTAAGACGATAAATATCCATTGAAACAACTACTTCCCGTGCAAATACACCTTCGGATATTGAATTATATAATGAAATATTTAAAATCTTATTTAATTTGATTTGTTACAACGCTCTATTAAAGTATATGTAACGTTTAGGTCAAATTTAATAGTTTTATTGAGACCATATGTAATTAAGATCTGTTAGTATATTTTCTCTAGTATCATTGAAATTGAATTTAATGTTAAAATCCCCACCCAAGGATTAGTAATTTTGTTTAACAATGATAGTAGTACATTCACAAACACATTAAAATCGCCCGAAGGCGAGCGATAATCACATATAATATAAGTAATCAAACATGGGACGTACAACATGGACAACTCACAAGCTTTCTCTATACTAAAATGATCGGTTATTGTGTTAAAGTCGTTGACTACCAGTTCACTATTGGCATATTTTATGGTCCATCCATGGTCCGTGATCTTGCGCGAAAAATATGCCGTTGCCTTTAAGGTGTTGATAGTGGAAATTCCACACTCCTCTTGTGATAGCCAATGTTCACTAACGGCCAAGAAACTAAAGTTTTTGTCTATTGTTAGTGCCTCAAATTCGCTTATTTTATTTCTAATGTATTAAGGATTTAGAAATAGCATTTTTATTTTACGATTGTTGTCCGGTTTCGGATTCTCCACAAAAATTATTGATTTTTACTCCAGTGGGCCAAGTTGCTGGATCTTTTAACATTTCCAGTTGGTGAGAGCAGACACCAACTTTAAATGATGCGTATTCATCTGGATATTTCGATTTAACATTTTTAATATGCAACTCACTTAAATACTCCTGTAATTGTTCAACAGTTGTGGTGGGCATATCTTAAACGGACAGCACCTTTTAGGGTTGAATTATTTTCTGAAGTCTCTGAAATTGTTTGGGGTTGTCGACGTTGTTTCCTTTTGTTAGTATTTATGGTGGTCCATTTGTTTTCGTTATTATTAGATGTTGTAGCAGTAGCAGGCGATGTTACTTGACTTGCTGACTCATCTCCAGAAGGGGTTTTGTGCGCTGGTTGCGGTTTGGTTATCTTATTTGGGGTGGTTTTGCTATGAGTTCTCTTAGGGATCTGTAATTTGTTATTAACGGGAATCTGTAATTTGTTAATTACAGGTTTCTGTGGATTGTTAACTACAGGAACCTGCTCATTATTAGTTATAGGAACCTGTGGTTCATCAGTTGGTTTAATAGAGACTGCCGCCTGTTCATTATTTGCGATATTAATTACAGCTACAGCTAGTTGTGCACTGTAAAGCATTTTTGATGAGTTCTTCAAGTAAAGTACCATTTGCATGTGATAGACATTAACTAATATACAGAGAGTGTTTCTTTTGACTATACATATGCCAATTATGTGTTGTAGATTTTTAAATATTCGTTGTTTTCATAAATAGGTCAATTTGAAGCTTAATCAAGTGTTTTCAACTCCCAGGTTAAGCATGAAATAAAATTTCGAGTTTATAAAAGCCTAAAAATTTGGTTTGGTCCGAGCCAAATTTTCAGGCTTTTCTAAACTCAAAATTTTACTTCATGCGCCACGCGTATAAGACACTGATTTCAAGCTAAGTTTACTCGTTCACAATATCTTAGTGCTTTCAGTGTTTAATACGCGTGGCGCATGAAGTAAAATTTCGAGTATAGAAAAGCCTGAAAATTTGGTTTGGTCGCGTAAACTCGAAATTTTACTTCATGCTTAGTTTGGGAGAAGAAAACACTCGTTTTAAGCTTCAAACTGAACTCTTTAAAACCTAATAGAAAATGCCCTGTATTAACAGATTAATCCGATGACTGTTTGCCAAATTTACTGAATGCGCATTCGATTCAACTAACATTTTCGTTTGATCTTACACAAAATCAACATAAATGCATTATTTATTTCTCTAAATACCTGAAATATTTAGTAGATGTGGAAATTGGAATTATACCACTTAAACTCACATTTAAAATGATTGTGCACATTAATTAAAATTATTTGTGGCTGGGTTTTTGCATATTTAGTTTTACGAAGACATTGTCAAAATGTGACGTTAAACTTTAAAATTTTAAAACTGCATATCGGAACATACGTTTTTGCATGTTCCATCTAAAAACAACAGCAGACATACTTTAAAGTTTTCTGTCTTTCTTCACACACGTAATCAGATGACATCAAACTACTTTCGTATTACATGTATTGGTGCAGAAAGCACTAAAAATCATACCTTGTTTAGATATGTTTATAAATAAATATTTAAATATTAAATAGATAATTAATACTATGTTTTATATCACTATGTGTTTTTATTATATTAACTACTAGAGTTTCGACATAATTAGTGTCATTTCCATGTATGTATGACAATCAATGGTTGTACGATTTGCATTGATCAATGCAACGATTAATATTAATATAACGGTATCAACAACGATTCTGAAAACAACTTCAGTTTGTGTTTGTTTCCCATTTTTTTTAAATTCAGATTTAACATTAAACTATGCGTGCGTTAAACTTTCCGACAAATTAACAAGCCAGTAAAATGTAAATCAGCGCCGCTCGCTAATGCCCCCTCCATTTCAATCTTACAGAAAACGATCATCATCCGGAGAGTTGTCCTCATTAGTATTCAGCCGATGCACCTCTTGTTTACTTTCGATACTCCCGACATACGGAAATATTGCGTATGCAATCCACCGCGAATAAAACAGGAGTATCTATCCAGAAAGCCATCTACCTAAAACAACACTTACATCTCCCTCTCCATCCGCATGGAAGCCGCACTGTGTTTTCACTTAATAAAGTTATGCATTATTTGCTCATTGCTATTCAAGCGTTATACTTACATTTAACACTGAACATACAATGGTAATTCACATAATATGGAAAATTTAAAAAGACAAATCATAAGTCTTAATACTAAATGTTAATAAATTACTATATACAGGGAGTTTTTCTTTTAAGTATATACCAATTATAGCGTATATACTTAAATCTTCAGATATTTGTAGTTTATAAAAAGACTTTAATTTTAAGATTTAAATAAGTGTTTTCCACTCCCAGGCTAAGCATGAAGTATAAGTTAGAGTTTAGAAAAGCCCCGTGAAAATTTGTCGAGGGTCACGCAGCGACCCTCGGCAAATTTTCTGGGCTTTTCTAAACTCGAAACTTTACTTCATGCGCCACGCGTATAAAACACTAAAGTATCGTGAAATGTATGTCTGGGAGTATCCGAAGATTTAAGTATATATGCTGTAACTGGGATATATATACTTAAAAGAAAAACTTTTCACAAGGCTTTTGTAAACTCAAAATTTACTTCATGCTTAATCTGGAAGTGGAGAACACTCGTTTAAAGTTTCAACTTGAACTCTTTTAAGAAACAACGAATATCGGAAAATTTACAGCGCATCCATATGTATTTTTTTATAAAGAAAAATTCTCTGTACTTAATGTATTTTACAACTAAACACCAGTGAAAGAAAAGTTCCTAAAATAGTATAGCTTTAAAATTACCATTGATCAACAGATTTCATTATTCACTCTTCATTATTTGTATAGATGACGCATTATTCAATAAATCACTCTTATTATTTTATGAGGCGAAACAAACATTTAAACAAAACGTAGACATGTTCAATTTATTTTTGAATATTCAAATTTTAATATGAAAAATAATTATTAAATGTTTAACACAATTGATATTATACAGGGTAGTCTATATTCCGACGAAATATATGGAGATTTCGATTATTTAAAAAAATAGAGAGTCTGTTTAACTTGAGCAAAGTTGCGTATTTTAGGGCCAAATAATAATCTGAAAACAAATTTAAAAACATTATTCCGACAAATTGATTTTTTGAAATTTTGTATTTAGTTTTTTTCGCAAAAACCAATTTAACTAGACATTTACAATTTCGAGATTGCATAGGTACTTTATAATGAACAATCTGCTTTATTTTAAGATAACTCTAACATTTAGCCACGAATCATAGCCAAATTTTGTTTTTCTTATGGGGGCCATTTCGGATTTTCATATTTGTTGAATGAGTATTTTTTTCTTAACACAGTAATGTACAGTTTCGAGAGAGAAAAAAAACTAGCACAGCCTAATATTTGGCTATGTGAACTAGACTCACTTCGATTTTTCAAATTATCAATCAAATTGGAAATGTCAAGCGAAATTGAATTAACTTCAACTGACTGAAACGCAAAAAGCGATAATAACAACCCGTTTGGAGACGGTATTAGCATTAGAAACATTGCTAATGCACGTCAAAAAAAGCACCGTTTTGTTGGCCAAGAAAGACATTTTTGTTCACCTGTACATGACAAGTTTGTTTTATAAAAAAAAAAACGATATTTTAGAAGTGGCTAATGCTCTCTGCTGTACTACTTTTTTTTTTCTCTCGCGACTGTACGTGTATCACACTCATAATTTATCTAAAATTTTATATATGAAAATTTTAATTAATTTGTGTTTGCTACAGAGTGTTTTGGAAAATTTTAGTTACTCACTCATTTGACAACTCTTAGGGTCCACAATTTGCTTACATCTCAAGGCCGTATTGTTTATACCGATAATTTTGAAGCCATAGATGGCTCTGTTCCATTTTTCAATATGTATGATACACACTCGAGTATAAAACAGCTGAAAGTTGAGTAGTCCAACAACAGATGGCGGTGAGCCATATTTGCAAAATGTATGATTGTCACATAGGTATAAAATAATATAAAGTTCGGTTATCGTAACAGATGGAGCCATGGCATTTTCTCAACATGCATGATGTAGATATGAGTATAAAATGACGAGTCAACATGCATGATACACGTATGGGTATAAAACAACAGCAATTTAAGCCTTTAGCAACATATAGCGCTATCCTAACATATCAATATCTACAATTCACACATGGGTATAAAACAACAGAGGGTTATCTTTTAGCAACAGATGACGCCATCTGAGTTTCTCAATATGAGCGATACACACATTGGTATAAAATAACAGAATAACAGAAAAAACAACAGATAGGCCATACTATTTTTCTAATATGAACCAAATTAGACCTATTTTATTCTCCCCTTTATGTTTGTCTTCAATAAGGGTAACGTTTTTGAGTGTTTTTGAAGTATGGCACACGTTTACATTTTCCAATCATTTTTGACGTCATCACATTCTAACTCTATTGTTGTCAATTGGGTCAGTTACTCCAGTGTTTTCAAGGTACTTTTTACAAAGGATATAGAAAATTGTAACTGTCTAAATTCTTTGAATTAACTTATTGATACCCCTATATAGACAAATTTAGAGTTAATGAAAAACTTATTCAACCCTTATTGAAAGCCCTAGATAAACAAAATACTTATAAGGTAAATTCATGTACATTCGTCCATTAATCAACAACAAATTATCCATAAAAGTATCGTAATTAATAACAAAGCCCACTGTTCCTCATTTATCCACTCTGTGTGTCCACTGAAATTCCATTACGACAACATTTAAATGATTAAAAGCTAATTAACCATCTTAATTATCTCCCCGTGTAGAGTGTATTAATTTTTTACACTAGTGTTATTCAATTCACAGCTTTTTGCCGGCACGGACATATATTGTGTTTGTGGGAAAGCGCAAGAAAGTGCCGGCCCTTTTTGCTCTCGCAGAAAATACAAAATAATGCGCTAAATATGCTTCGGCGAGCGGTCTGTTTTGTTGTGAGGTGAGAGTAATGCTCTTTATGAGTTTCACTTTTCCACACAATGTGACCATCAACGGATATGTTTAAAATATGAACTATTGTGTGTTGGTGTGTATTAGCTTTGAGTGTAATGAGGGATCATTAAGAGGGTTGTTGGGTTGAATGTTATTAAGTTGTGTCAGATATTTTGTGACATTTGTAAAATGGGTCACTAAAATGTAATTTTGTTTTGTTACTAACATATTCAGTGTTTCTAACCTCTATGAATTGCAATACCATATATTGGGCGAAATATTACCGTATTCGTGACATAATTACTTCAAGTCATCCAATGAAAGGTTAAATTTGTTAAATGTATAAATTTACAAAGTGAAATTCAGTTTATTTTCAATACATAAAGTTAATGGGAGGAAAAATACTTTATATCAAACCAAATTAAAAACGTTATTCTGACAAATTGAAACTAGTTGGGTATTTGAAACTAGTGAAACTAGTTAATTATTCAATTTGTGAAATAATACCAAGTGTTTTTCCTCTCAATACACTCATAGTGTAATATGTTGCACCAGGTGCAAAATGAAAAATTAAATTAAAACATTGTTTCTAACTTAAAATAGTATAAGCAAATCATACCCTTAAAACAAAAACAAAAATTGTATATTTACAATTTATAAAACATTGATTATAAGTTTTCTTCCAGATAAAAGGCCTTTACTGCCTATTTGGTAAGCCTACTCTGTCAAAACTTTTAAATATGAATCAATAATTTTTAATTCAACCCGTATTCAAGATCCTTGATTTATTTTTATATGATAACATAATTCGATATTTAACATTCACTTTATTGAAACGCATGTTCTCTCTACATTCCTCTTTGTGAATTTTTAGAATATTTCAAAAATACATTCATTCATTTCATTACATTTTTAATTTAATTTGTTTCACATAAACTTATGTTAAACAAACCACGTGTTTAATTTTTACCTAATTATGTATTAAAAATAATGTTTATTTTTTACCTAATTATGCATTAAAAATAATGTTTTTTGTTATTCTAGAAACATATCAATGAAAGTAAATGTCGTTAGAAAAGTGGCCTTTCAATTTTATAAAAATCTGTGGAATTGTACTTTTTCCTGATGTGTATAATAGCGGACCGAGAATGAAGTGTTTATTAGGCATTCGTATTTGTTGCGGGCAATGAAAACTGTCATTGTTCACGCCATTGCGAAAATACAACCGAACCGAGTACAATATTTGTTCACAGTATTTTAGCACTGGCGACAGTTTGCGGTTATTCAATGAGCGACCGATACCAACCCTGAAAATACGCAAAAATCATGAGTTGTCATCAAAAATACACATACAAAACTTTGATTCAATCACATTTACAAGGTTTTGTACACAAAGTTACTGAATGATATTGTTATGCTATATAACGGTTACACCACAAAGTTAACGCCTGTAACAAGAACAATTTTCCATTTAGCGTATAGGATCTTGAAAGATAAAAATGTGGCCAATGCTAGCATGGGCGCCTGCAGAATCTTTTCCAGTGAGAGAGGGGAGTCAAAATGCGCCCGCAGAGTGTCTTTTTAAGGGGAGGGGGTATTGGCCAAATATAATAATAATAGTGTTTATTGTCTTAACGAAAAAAATACAATACAACGCAAAACCAAAACAAACTGTAATATATATAAAAAGTAATATAAATAATTATAGCGTGTGTCCCTGGATTACTGCCCGATAGGAAACACTTTTTAATTGTCCATTTTTCGAGTCATTTATAAAGAAAAAGGTTTGGATGACATGAAACCATTATTTTCATTGTTAAATTTTAAATTAAGAAAAACCTTAATTATTACGAGAGAAAAGTACCTCTAATTTTAATTTTAGAGAAAGATACTTTTTGAAAAGGTAATTTGTATTCGCGAATTATGTTAACATTTAAAAATAAACGTAATAGAAACAATTTTATTTGTTATAATTTATTTATGTGTATTCATTCAAAATAATATTTCTCATAAAATATTAATTTTTCAGATTGGTGATATTTAGGTAATAAAAATAACCATATCAACAAAATTGAATCTTTTGTAAATATCTCAAATAATTAAAAGTTTCTTATATTAAACTGAAATTATCTTTTAGGTATGTATATCGTAATTAAATCTTCTTACATCTTCACATATTCGTTGTTTTCTTTTAAGAGCTCAATTTTCAGCTTTAATCCCAGATCAAGCATGAATTAAAATTTCGAGTTTAGAAAAGTCTTAAAATGTATTTAATGACGTAATTAATTTAAATATGCAGGGCATTTTTCTTTTAAGTATAAAAGTAAATGTTTATTTTAAATATACATATGGATACGCTATAAATTTTCCGCATTCGTTGTTTCTTGCGATTGTTTTCTACTCCCAGACTAAGCATGAAGTAAAATTTCGAGTTTAGAAAAGCCTGAAAATTTGGTTTTGGTCGCTCCGCTCTAAACTCGAAATTTTACTTTATGCGCCACGCGTCTGAAACACTGGTCTTATGTAAAGTTGAAAATATACGTCTGCAGAATATTGCTTTAGTAGCATAACGCGAACTTCATATTTGAGTGTATTATATGCGTGGCGCATGAAATAAAATTTCGAGTTTAGAAAAGCCTCAACATTTTTTAAGGCTTTTCTAAACTCGAAATTTTACTTCATGCGCCACGCGTATAAAACACTTAAATACGAAGTTCACAATATGCTACTAAAGCAGTATTTCACAGACGTATATTTTCAACTTCACCTAAGACCAGTGTTCTAAACGCGTGGCGCATGAAGTAAAATTTCGAGTTTAGAGTTGAAAAATTTATAATAAAAACCGTATACCTATCTGGGCAGTTATCCGGGGACACATGGTATATACCATAACTTTATTGAATAGAGGTGAGTTAATAGAAATGCAATTATTTTGAATGACTAAATGTTGAATAAAAAATATACGAAAATACATTAAAAAAAATTAATAATTTTTAAATTACAAAATTATTTCTATTAAGTTGAAATTGTGTATTTAGACTTAACTCTCAATTACCAATTACTTTTTTCAATAACATTTCTCCCTAAAAAATGGTAATTAGAGGTACTTCATTCTTATCACGTCTTTTGTTTTTCTTAATTTTTGAGCGCCCTCTGTGGTCAAATCAGGATTTGATAATGAAAATGTTGCTTTCAAGTCATCCAAAACTTTTTATAAAGAATTATTTTTTGGTCGAAAAATGATTAAGAAAACAGTTTTTTCTATCCGGGCAGTAATCCGGAGACACACGGTATATATATAAATAAATATGAAATACGAATTCCAAGAGGCAAGTGCCTCCCTTTGGCCATATGTGCGAGCACCTATGAATGCTAGTACCAACTTAATTGCCTAATATTGGCTAATGTATTCAGTACATTAAAAACAATACAATATATGATTTTTACGTAGCTGTTTCACTAATTTATCTGCATTTTTGACACTTAGTAAGAAAGCGTTTTAGGGTATATAATTAGGTTAGAAGTTAAAAGCACTAAGTGTACATTTAAGTACTTAATAAATAAATATTGTAGTTTGTTGTTATTCGATCGATTTAAGATGGTTTTCAAACGACATATATGGTGAATGCGCCAGGCAAGTCCGGATTTCCTATTAGATCCACAAGGACAGGGCCTAGGGCTGCCACGATTTAGGGGCGCCAAATAGCACTTTTGAGTACGAACAAGAAAAGGAACCCTCGTACGATTTTTTAAGAAAAAGTTGCTCTCACGGGCAAAATTAGAAACTTTACGCAACTCTATCTAGAATCGAAAATTTCCTACCAATTTAACGAATAAAGCACTAATAATAACCTTCCTTTACACGTTTATTTAAATTACACAAAGTGACCATTATTAATGGATTAACACTGTTTTGTTAGTACTTTATTCATCAAATTAATTTCATCTTCACGTAACTTAATCAATCAATTTAATTTCCTACCAGATGTTCTTAACTGTTTTTTCTTACCTCGACACAATCAACCACAAAATATTAATATATTAAAGCACCCCGCTTTTAACCCTTAACGCACAGCCCCGTTTCTAGCACGAGATAAGGCAACTGGCAAATGTTCGCAAAACTGATGTTAGATCACTGTTGTCAATTTATATGTGTAGTTTTTTGCCGATATTTACATTGTAGGACAAGATTGTCGTGTTACTGTGAAAACATCAATTAATGTCGGCACTGTCAATTTACTTTAATATCACCATTAAATGTTAATGTTAATGTAATTTTTCATGAAAAATCTTATTTAGAAATATTTGATGATTTTGGCTATACTGAGAAAACAACCTATATATTGACTGTCTACATGCTGACTGCATTGAATGCAATTCTAAATAAATAAATTTAAAAAAAGACATTGACTCTACTGACTTTATCTTGACATTTTTGTAAATTTTCACAAGAAACTGTCGAATGGGATGAAAAAAAATAATGTTTGTGCCTCCGAAAAAATTCAACTGTTGCGTTAATATCAACGGCAACCGTATATCAAATAAATGATCAACTAATAACCTTTCTCCACACTTTTGTTTAAATTACCAAATGCACATTTCGAACACAAAGTGACTATTATCAATGGATTAATACTAAATACAATACTAAAGTTAAATTTTAGTTTTGTATTTAGTATTAAGCAATTGATAATGGTCACTTTATGTCCGAAATATACATTTGGTAATTGAAATAAAAGTGTAAAGAAAGGTTATTATTGCTTTATTTATCAGTTAAATTCTGTTAAATATAATGCAATTATCAAAAGTCGACTCACAAACATTCGAAGAGGGACGCCTAATTTTATGTGGGCCCAGAGCGCTTGTTGCTACAAATCAGCTGTAGTACCAAGTACTTGTGTTTATTAATTTCTAATATTGAGAGAATAATAGTGAAAATTAATCAATTAAATCGATTGAGAAAGCATGAGTGTTTCATATCATTTCAATGTTGCAATAAACAAAATAGTAACAAACAGAAACCTAGGAAAGTCGCGTTCAATTCAATCCATTTATTTTTTCTGTGTAATGACGTGTATAAATTGGATCTTTTTGTTGCATCCAATTACTAATAGTCGTTTTAAGGAGGATACAAATAAACAAATACTGCATTTTCATACCTGATTGTGAAATAAAAATAGACAAATATTTCCCATATTAGTAAAGTATACAGTGTCCGTACTAGGGATTGTAATAGAGGTAAATCGTGTAAATAAATTACGAAATTGTAAAAAAATGCTCTTAAAATCCGTCAGTTTTTACTGATATTTCTAAAAATTAAATCAACAGGTTGACTGCGGGAGTAAAATCTATAAACTGCGTTGGTGTGCGTTACTGATCCCCGAGGACCGGTAATTAAATAATTTTATAACTTAATTTATTTGTTTTACACAAATACTATACGGCCTATTAGATATAATTTTAAATGATTTTATTACTCGGTGTCCCGATTAAGCAGTCCATGCTTTGGTATCTTCTAAACCATAGTTTCTCAACGTGGGAGATAACGCCCCTCTGTGGGCGTTTGTGACTTTGAGGGGGCAGTGGAAAACCCAGAGAAAATTAGGGGGAATACAATATTACACGTTCAAATATAATCATCCCAATAGCTGTTTTACTTTCGCGACAGATGGTAAGTAATCAAAAATCCTCAAAGTAGGCGGTGGGAAAAATAAGGTTAGAACCTATGTTCTAAACGGTTAGAATCGGTTAGTTTTATACCGGATATATGCAGTGTAAAACTAACCAATAAGTTGAACGGTTAGAGCACCCAGCAAAAAAACGATTTTTGCGATTTTGTTCTTTTTCTTGTAACTTGGTTATTAATAACGATATAAAGATAATATTTTGACTTTATTGAGATATTTTTCTATGCATTTTAATAATATACAGTTAGTTTCAATACTATGAAAATATTTTCCAATAAATTCAATACTAACCTTATGTTTTCATATGGACGTCAAACTTGGCCATAACTTCATTTTGTAGAGATTTTATTTTCCTTCAATTTGATATATCATATAGTAATTTTATTTTTACTATAAAAAAATAAGATAAGATAAGATGAGATTTTTGTACTTTTGAATGCATTTTATAATAAAATTGTGTTAAAAACTTATTTAATTTGTTGCCTACATATAGTATATTTATAATTTATAAATATTCTTCTGTTCTAATAGATAATTTCACTGCCTAATAAAAAAATATATTTTTTATTATTTATTAAAAAAATAATTGTACGATACATCAAAGTAAAGATAATAAAATAATCTTCAAAATTAGCTTAGAGCCAACTTTGACGTCCATATGAAAAAATGAAGTTAGTATGCGTATCTTGGAAAATATACGCCTCGTGGTAAAACTAACTACATATTATTAAAAATCATATGGTGCCTTTATGATGCTAACAAATCATCATTCTGAACTTTATACCGGGCATCCAAAGTACTCATTGTCCTGCATATTTTGTTCCATTTAACCGATTCTCCATCTCTTACCGTTTAGAAGATATTTAATCATGGACTGCTTACGCTGGACACCATGCATGTTATTATTTACCTTTGGGGTTGTTTTACTCAATAATGAAAAAATACACTTATCAAGTTAATAGTTCCGCAAGACATGAAAGTTTTCATAAATACGGCCCTACACCACGACGTGGTCCTGGGCGACCTAGGCGATCGCTAAGCCAACTTAATTTTTTTTTGTACCCACTCATATGGAACGATCGCATAAACACATTTTCACTACTTCTGAAAAACCAACAGCTGATAGTTTTTATTTAAAAAATGTTTAAAACCTATCTATTCATTATCAACACTAAACATCGTTGATAACAAACTAATTATCTAATTTTATGTTGTTCTAATTGAAGATGATGTATGTGTTTCTGAACTTTACCATAATTTAGAAAAGCCTAACCATTTAAATTTCGATGCTATTCTTTTCTCCGCGCCCAAATCTAACTGCATGCTTAATAATCAATAGTCGGAAACTCTCTATAAAGGTAAGTGTTTAAATGCTATTTATTTTCTATTTTTTTATTGAAATTCACGCTTAAAACAACAGTATTGTGATTTATCGGGAAAATATCGGTAAACCCTCCAGAAATGGATAAGAACGTTAATACCAGTGCACATGTCTGTGTTATAAAATTAACATATTTTTGAAGACTGTTGAAAAGAGGGATTCTTTAATTATACTTACATTCTAACCAGATTGTTTCCTGTTGTTGACAGACACTTTACACAATGTATAAAACTGAAGAGCGGTGGTGTTAAGTCGCGGAAAGTTTGAGCCATTTGAGCCCTTTAACATTTAAATTCATTTATCGAATTCTCGGGGACGGGCGATATGAGTTTGTTCGAAAAGAGAGTATCACCCGCCTAGGAAAAACTTTCATTGGTCCACTTCCGCCCGAACACTCTACATTTATTTTGATTTCATCCTTTCTTATCCTCGAACCAGGAGGGCGCAAAACTTCCCTCCCGGACGATTTCTGCGAGCCGAAGTTTCCCTAACTTAATTTGCAAAAAGTGTTATATACTGCCCGAACAATTTAGCTCCACTATTTCCTGATGAATGTTCACGCTAATTCGCGTTTCTTCTCGAAATGCCGGCAAAAAACACGCACAGTAGCTAAATTCGAATTTATTACATTACTTGCTACTAATTTTATAGATAAAATTCACAGATTTTTTCACATATTTATTTAAAAAAAATGAAAATACTATTATGTCATCTTTTTCATACAAATTCCCAGTACTTTAAACTGGGAATTTTACTTTTACTTTAAGCTTAATCAAGGAATGAAAACACTTTATAGAAGTTTTCGTATTTTAAAATGGTGAAATTTTCTTATTGTCCACACAAAATTTCTTAAAAATATCCGGAAATATTTTTATTATATAATTGTTTTTAATATTTATTTCTATGAAATTTGTATAAAATTACACTATTTTAGAATCATTCAAAAATAACTGTGAAACTTTTATAGGGTATTTTCATATATTTTCAAAGAGCAGTACTTCATGAAATAAAAGGCATGGAGATATATAAAACAAATTTTCAAGAAATGTTTATCTTTTTAAAAGTCAAATAAAATTTGTCCAAAATATTACAGAAAGAGATAAATGAATTGAATAACGAACATACACAACAGTAGGTATTTGAAACATTTTTGAAGATATTTGCGGGGTAAGAAATTATGAACTACCGTGTGTTATAAGTTATAATAATATTTATTAAAATTATACTTCCATGCAATCGATGATATTTTATATGTCACATTTTTTTGTAAGTTTGTCTAATTTATTTTTGTTGAAATATTTTATGCATATACCTAATGTCTATTCAAGAACTTATCTGACCGAATGTACCTCGGACAATGATAATTACATAATTTTATTGAATTCCCTCAAGTCTTCTTATCCTCCTTGCGTCGGGCAATTACCACGGGACAGACTTTCGGGTTAAACAAAATTAATGCGTAATTATCATTACCCTTGAGGCATTATAGCTGGTAATTTCTTTTTCTAATATTTTGTTTAAAAACAACTGTACAAACATTATGATTTGCAAATATTGACACTTTTATTCGGATGCCAATTTCGCTTCCCTTATTTACATGGCCGAGACCTTCGTGCATATTCATTGCGTATTTTAGGTGAAATTAGTCGGGGACAAAGGGTGTCCTCGCACAAAATCAACATTACACTCGTTTCACAGCCGTATTCCAATAAAAATGACATTTGTTTACTTTACTAAATACAAACATAACACTTGAAAAACTGCTGGAATAATAGGTATATTTTTTGTATTCGAACAAAACACAAAAAATAATTTATAAAATATATTTATAATACCACTCATTCAATAGTAAAATCATATCTGGCCTATTCAGTAAGCGTAATATTTAATTTAACGTATACCGTGTGTTCTATATAAAACGCCCAACGCCATAACTCTGTTATTTGTTGACCGATTTTATTGAACTAAAAACCAAAGTCAGTGGCCGCTTAAATACTTTAAAATGACATCAAAATTATATAACAAATAACAACTTCATTGCCAAATAATAGCCAACTTGATATTTTTAAATGGCAGCCTATAATTTTTTAATTTTATTACATTAGACATTATTTCTCTGAATCCCATATTGCCAAATTTCTTGTTTTTGTTTAACTTTTTTGTCGACTAATAAATTAAAATAAATCTTCTATTTAAAATTACATTTTTCAAAAATTATAATTAGTGTGTCTTGTAAAAAAAGTGACAAATGTAATTTATTGTGAGGTTATTTATGTCAAACATGAATTATAACGACTTAACAAAAATCCACCTACATTATTAAGTATATATTTAACTTTTCCTTAAACTAGTGTTTTATATGCCTGGCGCTTAAAATTTCTAGTTTAGATAAGCTTGTAACTTTAGTTTGATCCCTCCACTTCGCTACACGACCAAACTAAATTTTAGGGATTTCTAGAATAAAAATTTTACTCATGGAGTACAATCACTTACAAGAAACTTCAAATTGAACTTTTTGAAAAACAACAAATGCTTAAACATTTACAGCGGATACATCAGTAAAGGTATACTTGGGAGAAAACAATCGCTGTATGGTATATTAGTTATGCCATTTATTCATATTAATTCTTATTTTAATTTGATCTACAAATTTATGGACATTAAAAGTTGTGAGTACTATAAATAAAATTGTATATTACACACATTATAAAAATGATTTCTTAATTATTATTATTTATTAATATAATAAATGTTCATTATTGAGCATATACGCGTAATCTACATTAAAGCTAGTTTGTACCTAAGTCGATTTACGTAAACTGTGGTTATTACTTCTGTAAAATACAACAAATTTATTTAAAAATGTTTTGCAGAATCGCATATTAATGATAGACATGTTTAGAATATTTTACAAATACATGACATTCTTATATCTTACAATATTGACTTACAGAGGTTTAATAATGATTAGTGGATGATTACAGCCAATCAGTCGTGGTGCAAATAGGCTTTAATATATCATGGTAAAAACGATTCTTAATACGTTCTTAACACTTCAGTATGTTTTAATATCTTACATTGTGTACAAATCCTATAATTGTGTGTCAATTATATAAAACGTTTTAATTGGCCGTCCTCGAACAACAGCAATTGAATTATCATCAATATGATAGTGGGTTTAATTGAAATTCTAGTAGTGCACTACGCGTTAAATATAATTGACCAATAATATATTCAGTTAATTAAATAAACAGGTGTTGTCTAGCATGTATGTGTAATTACTTTAAAATTCATTAAATCCGCTCGAAACAATAGGATTAATAATGACATTGTTGTCATAAGGCCTAAATGAAAACGAAAAATAAAAATGTATATTCCTTTCTTTACAATTTATCTAACTAATTTCACTCTTCATAAAACTCAATAAAACAACTACATATAAATTGTTTCACAAGAGAACAGTTTGGTTTTTTATATTTTATCTACAACTGTAACTTACTGCATTTGTGGTGATGATAAGTATTACCATTACCCTGCATAATGATAAGATTACGATGGACCCACAGTACAGGTAAAATTATATCTACAGTTCTTCTCTGAACTGCAGATCAAATTAGGAGCGAATCCAGAGAAGATTTTTGTTTTCTTACAAAAACAGTTTTAAAATATAGGATAAAATTCACTTATCAATTACTCGTTAGGAATAATATATAAAATTACGAAAAAACTATTCGTGAAAATGCAAACAATGTCTTAATTAATAAGACAACTTAAGACGATAAATATCCATTGAAACAACTACTTCCCGTGCAAATACACCTCCGGATATTGAATTATACAATGAAATATTTAAAATCTTATTTAATTTGATTTGTTACAACGCTCTATTAAAGTATATGTAACGTTTAGGTCAAATTCTCTTCAAACCAACTAACAATACAAATTTAAAATGAAAGGAGAGATAGCAACAAATTAGAAGTGAAAGGACTTGGATTAAAACTAATGTCTTAGGCCTTCTATAGACGCGTTTCGAGATTTATCTCTATTCAGTATAGCTTTGCATAGCAAACTATAAGAAGCGTAAGCTTATTTTCTCGAATTCAAATAGTTTTGAATTTGAATTTATCTTACTCGTTAGGAATTTAACATTTTTCTGGTTTGGTAAATGTTTACATTTTTGTCCATTTGTAATAATTTACACTGTTCTGAAGTTTCTGTAAAATTTTATGATGTTTGTTGGTTTTGACGATTTTATTTAAAATAGTAATAGTTATTTACAATAATAATAAAATACTGTAATATTTTATATTTTTATGTATTTTTAATAAATAATATATAAGTTTTTGTTAAATATTGAAATTAAATATTTTTTCTCTTAAGTATACTTAAACATATTCCATATAAACATTTGTAAAATTAATAACCATGTGATCAAACCTAAGCAGTGGATTTTAAACTTTACTTCAAATTAGTATGTATACACGTGGCGCGTAAGGTAAAATTTAGAGTTTAGCAAAGCCTAAAAATTTAGTTTGGTCTCTCCGCTTTGAGAAGCTACCAAACCAAATTTTTAGAATTTTCTAAACTTCAAATTTTAATTTATGCTGGGATTGGAAACACCTGTAAGAAGCTTTAAATTATAAGTTTTTAATAAAACAACGAATATCTGAAAATTAACATCGAAAAAAAATTCTCTATATTTATTTTATTATTTTATTGATTTGACATTTCAATCCTATTTTTATTAAAATTTTTTAACATTTTTTTTGTATAATCTTGAACCTATTAACCTATTAAACAACGAATATCTGAAAATTAACATCGAAATAAAAATTCTCTATATTTGTTTTATTATTTTATTGATTTGACATTTCAATCCTATATTTATTAATATTTTTTAACATTTTTTTTGTATATTCTTGAACCTATTTTTAATAAAATTCAAGTATTTTGTATTGTAAATGGATCCCGAAAATAAATAAGTACATTTAATTTGATCGATTTGTAGGAAACATTACGGATATCTAAATAAATATGATGGCATTTTTTATTTGGTTGAAATTGTTTATTGAATGGCAAACTTTTATGTTTATTAAATTTCACTATTTGTTTAACAATTCTACGAGATTAATAAAAATCTAAAAATTGTCTCTATCTTCGCTTTTTAACGATTGTTTCAATCTTGATTTGTATTATCAATTTCAATCTTTCTTTGTTAAAATTTGTTCAATAAAGTTAACTAAAATCAACAAAGAAACGACGTCTTGAATTTTTCATGATTTTTATCAATTTTTGTGGCATTTTAAAATTTGCGTAATAATGAAATCTGGTTTTTATCGATTTTTATCATTTCTAGTTGATTTTTAAATTAATCTCTATTATTTTTTACAACTTTTACAAAGCTCGTTATTTTATTTGTTTTTTTTTTTTGTAATTTTGTAACTTTGACATTTTCAATAATTTCTATAAAGGTTGTAGTTATATCAAATCTCTTTTATTTTTTTAATTTTTGTAAATTATAACATTGAAAATAGTAATAAATAATTTTTCACGATTCCAATTTAGCTATATTTTTTCAGACTTATCATGGTTTTATAAAATATTTTAATTTGAAGCTTCTAATGAGTGTTTCCAATCATAGGTTAAGCAAGAAGTAAAATTTCGAGTTTAGAAAACCCTGGAAATCTGGTATGGTCGCGTAGCGCGAAGCGCGGAGCGACCAAACCAAATTTTCAGGCTTTTCTAAACTTGAAATTTTACTTCATGCGCCACGCGTATAAACACTGATTTCAAGTAAATTTCAAAATTCACCCAACCCTTATGTTTAATCCTTACGTCGAAAAATTGCACAAATATTTATTATTTACTAATATACACCTTTTATTGTAGCTCTAGGATTTTAAGACAGTATCTTTTTCATATTTATTCGTCATTTCAATAACGATGAAATATTTATTGTAAATAGATAACCATTTTTTCGTTTCATTTTTTGTCGTCTGACTGGGGGGAAATTATCCCTCCTCATCAATCGGCGCCTGGATAAGAGTCATTTTTGCCATTTTAATATAATAAATTTACATTAATCTGAAATGCAGAGATGAGCAAATACTTATGCAACTGACTTCAAACCACTCTGTACATTATTATTTATAAAATGCTTGAATTGACTAACTTTGTATTTTTGAGATTTAAATTTAAATAACACAATGTTCAAATTAAAATAATCGGTTTGTTATTTTCAATTCAGAAGAAGTTAAGTAGAAATCTGTGCCCAGCGCGT
Source organism: Philonthus cognatus (assembly GCA_932526585.2). Classification (NCBI taxonomy): domain Eukaryota; kingdom Metazoa; phylum Arthropoda; class Insecta; order Coleoptera; family Staphylinidae; genus Philonthus; species Philonthus cognatus. The sequence continues at coordinate 62,586,253 of OW052241.1, read as the reverse complement.
TTACCAATTGGCAAAATGGATTGATAATTTTATTGAATATAAATATTATATTCAATAAAATTATCAATCTATTTAACGGAAACAATAACATATTTTTATTACTTAAACCATGTTGTCATAATACTAATTTTTAGTTGAATATGTATTTATGTATTGTAATTTTATTATTTTGTTGTCTTACACTTTAAAGTCTTTTCTGTAATGCAGTTACCAAGTCGATAACCCTGTAAGTTATCTGTCTGGTATATGTTTTCGCTTGTTTTTTGTTGGTAATGTGACCTTATCGCCAAAGTTGTTTTGGAACATAAATTCCATCTTTACGATGATGCAAGTGTGGAATCAATCAATAATAGTTCCATCGGCATACACTTTCCCCGGGCCTTAAGCTGGCGATAAATAAAGTTGTTTTGTCTGCCAGCGCCTCAGCATTTTCATCCCTCTCACAATGCGTCTGAATTCAACCAGGACTTTCTTACAAATTTTACATCGTTTTCTGTACAATATATAAAATAAAACAAATACACACAAAATGTGAAAGGTTAAACAGTGTGTCAGATTTATAACGAGTGTCTATAAACTGTCGGCATCTCGGTTGCTTTGAAAAACAAATTACATATCTTAGATTATATCATACGATTCGGTGAATCTCGGAAACGCCAAATACATTTAATTATATGTCTAATTATGACGTATGTTTCTGAAGCCAGAACCTACTGGGATGTTTATCCCAGTAGGGATAAACATCCCAGTTTATAGACATTCGTTTATTTATGGGACAGTTTATTTATGGGACAGTTTATAGACACTCGTTAGATTGTTTAACTAAGACCTCACTTTGCTTATGTAATCAAATTAAAAAAACAAAAATAATCATAACTGGTGATTATCTTCACATTTGACCACCTGATGCTTATCTTCATTATTGTGTATGATGTTACAATTAGCTCAAACTATACTTGCTCTTGATCAGGAGCCAATTCACACAGATATCTACAAAATTCATCCACTATTCAGAAAGTTGCCAAATCAGAAGAAGCAGAAGAAGAATAACTAATAAGATTGATGTTTTTTTATTAATATACAGGGTGATTCAAATATCACATCTAGTTCAGGGGCGCATTTAAAGATAACAAGTTAAATAACCAGAAATCCAATTTTCATTATTTACAAAACTACAGCTGTTTTAAATTTTGCAAAAATAGGATTATTATTGATACAGTTCAACAATTTTAATATAACTGAATAATAAAATGACACAACACAAATAGAAAAAAATGTACATAATCGAAATTCACAACAAATTGTTTTTTTTTATACGACTTGAGCATGAAGTAAAATTTCTAGTTTAGAAAATCTTGAATCGCTTGATTGCGAAGCGCAGCGAAGCAGAGCGGAAAATTCAAATTTTTAGGCCTTACTTCATCCGCCACGCGTATAAAGTAAAGTCCAAAATATATTGCTTAAGATTGATCCCGTGTTGATGAATATTACACATGTTTGTTACATGTTTCATTTAAATTGTGAATTTGTATTTAGTTTTAATTCTTTAATTTACAAACTTTCAATCAGCTATAGTTTTATACTTAAAAAAGACTGTTATTCCTCACTTCCCTTTTTATTTGTATCGTTAGATGTACATTTCGAGACACAAGGAGCTCATTATCAATAATTAATATTGATAATGAGCACCTTGTGTCTCGAAATGTACATCTTACGATACAAATAAAGAGTGAAATAAGGAATAACAGTCTGTTTTAAGTGTAATAATCACTTCACGTAAACTCAAAAACATACAGTTAGCTATAGTTTTGTAAACAATGAGAATCGGTTCTATATTCATGTTTTCTTTGCCCCTGATAATCTTCAGAACAAGATGTGTTTTTACACATGTTCTTAATCACTCTGTATACGTGTAGATTATTAGATAAAACGTAAAATATTAATCCAAAAATAACTTCAGATGGAATACGAATCTTGAAATATCTGCTATTCCTTTATTTTATTTTAGGGTTTGTGTGTGGAGTTATAACATTGCAGTGTTTTAAATTAGTTTCCTTGTATAGCGAGGAAAGTGCAAAGTGTTTCCCAGGGACATGAAAACAATGATGTTAGCTCCGGGACATCTGCTACCCCTCCTTTTAGTGTTTTCGGCCGTTTTTCTCTACGGCTCCACCCTTCTTAGATAACACTCATCTATTCCTAACTACCTTATTTGTATACACACACTTGTGTATAAAGGGGTACCAATAAAAATATATCGTTAATAATATAAATTGATGAAGGGTCTTGCGACTAAACTATATCAAAATGAATGTATTCAATAAGTACACTGATAAAACACAAAGCACACGAATATCTAATTATATAAAAACTAAACAATGAAAATACTCATAGAGTTATAATTTCTCATAGCACACAAGAAAGAAAAAATCAGCACACAATAAAATCTGTAATTGAAATAGAAATTGCGTTTTTTTATTTGATATAATATCAAGAAACAAACAAGTTCTTTTTTTGAACAGGTTTCTCATCTTTTACGTGGTGAAACATATTTAACTATAATTTTTAAAAGAAAACACTTGGTTGAATTTCACTTGTATTTTAATTTTTTATTCCAACTAGTTTCGACTTTGAGTCATTCTCAAACTTATACTGAAACTAGTTGGAATAAAAAAACAAAATATTAGTGAAATTTAATCAAGTGTTTTCTTTTTCAAATAAAAGTGCTTTTTTATTAATTGAGTTTTTACTTAGCTATTATAATATTGCATTATTGTTGATAATAATTATTTCATCGTTTGTTATGATAGTATATAAATTGTTTCATTCAATATTTAACGAAAGCTAGGCAGAATAATTAACTAATAAAAATGACACTATCTCAAGATTTTTAATTTCAAGTGTAGACTATCTTTATGTAGTGCAAAATTATAAGAGAGTATAAGAGTTTAATTAATTTTAAACGTGAAGAAGGCGATATCCATAAATCATATGTTATTCAATTAGATTCACACCTGCAGGGATGTTTTCATTAGAGGCGCCACCTACCGATGCACATAACCGCCACAGGCTTGCAGGCTTACTAAACGCGTTTGCTATTAAAACTGAAGTTTAATTACAACCGAAATACAGACATAATTGCACTATGAAACGAAAAATCTAAAAATATAAAATGCGGAGTGTACAATAGAATTTGTACCTATTGCATTAGCAAATTACACAATATTTATTGCGAATGCGCCGGGTAGATATTTTATACGAACATCTTATATGCTAGAATACTTACACTGATTTACAACAATATGGTTAAGTGAGTTTTCGTTGTTGTTCTTTACTAATTTAGGTACGCTGAATTCAAATCCGATGCTAATTTGAGCTCAAAGTCGCCAGATTTTAAGATATCTTATCTCAAAGTGGTCAACATGGGCCATTTGTGGCATTTTAGGACTCCCAGTAACTAAACCTTCCTTGACTGCTGGTCGGCGAGTAATGGTGCGTTTTAAAGGCACAGATCTATACTTTTAGAATCAAAAACGAGAATACTATTAACTATCTTAGTTTTTGCGCAATCTCAAAAATCGTGAGCCATGTTTTTGTTTATTTCGCGCACAAAATTAAAAAAAATAAACGGTCCTTCCAGAGTCAAAATAAACGCCTTCATACAGCCAACGGGCCGTCGGCGACGGCTATTAGTTGTTTCGCTGGGAAATTTGAAATTGTCAATCGGCGATTGAATTTTGATTGCGAATCGCAATTTGCGATAATACAAGCAAATTCATCATTGTTGCAGGGATCCTTTTTCTTGATCATCATACAAACAAATTACAAATACAAAATGCAGTAGTAATACATCTATTTATAATTAATATAAATAAGATGGGAACGCCTAAAATGTCCTCCTTTTCGAGACTCTGCCCTTCCAAACAAAAACAAAGTCAAACAATAACAAAAACATGGCTCATGGCTATTGAGATTGCTCAAAAACTAAGTAAGTTAATTGTATTATCTTTTTTGATTCTAAAAGTATAGATCTGTGCCTTTAAAATTCACTCGCCGGCCAAAAGTCACGGGAAGTTTAGTTACTAGGGGCCCAAAAATGCTACAAATGGCCCATTTTAACCATTTTGAGATATGATATCTCAAAATCTGGCGGCTTTAGGCCCAAACGGAATTCGGATTCGGTTAGTGTTTATCAGTGTTATTTGGAAACCAAAATGGGATAGATTTATATCATTACATTTTGATGTGTTTAATTTTAACAACATTTTACCAACTATATTAGTCTCTTCTATGTTACTTATAAAGGGGATGATGCTTTTATGTCTTTGCACTTCTTGGTCAATCATAAAGTAAGATTTCGAGTTTTTAGCATCCTAAAAATTTGGATTTCCTAACACTAGGCAAAGCATAGCGTGTTGGCAAATCTAAATTTTTAAGTTTAGTAAAGTTGAATTTTTATTGTTGTTTTTTTTTTCATATGTAATGTAATAACCGGTTCTTAATCATAGCATTATCCCATGATTTTGTCGTCCTCTTCTTTCGAGTAATATATAATGTTTGTTTTTTGTATAATACTTCCTATTTTCTATCAGTCCATTTTCTTTGTAATTCCAAATTTATTTTATGCTATTTACCAGAGCTGGGACGAATCCTCGAAAAAAGGATTCGAATCACGAATCCAAATCACCTAATATGATTCGAATCACGAATACTTGAATAAAGGATTCGTAAGATATAAATATAATTCAAATCAAAGATTTGAATCACGAATACAAATCCTTTAAAAATGAATCTGATTTTAGTACATTAACCATTAACATTTTAATATCACTATCAGTTGTTTTAACAAAAATATTCAAAAACTAATTATTTATTATTAACACTGAACATCGTGAATAACATACTTGATATTTGATTACGTGCTACTCTGATTAAACTTGTAATTGTGTGTTTTTGAACTTCACTTGGAATCAGTGCTGTATACGCGAAAAATTTCGAGTTTAGAAAAGCCCTGAAAATTTCTTTCTTTCTTAGTCTGGGAGTGGAATCATTTGTTCAAAACTTCAAATTTAATTGAATAAAGGATTGGTAAGAGATAAATATGATTCGAAATAAAGATTCGAATCCTGTTTTTTCGAATCACAAATAAAAATCCTTTAAAAATAAATTTGATTTTAGTTCATTAACCAGTAAAATTTTAATAACACTTTCCGTTGTTTGAACAAATATATTCGAAACCTAATTATTTATTATTAATACTGAACATCGTAGATAACAGACGAAATATCTGATTTCGTGTTACTCTGATTAAACTTGTAATTGTGTGTTTTTGAACTTCACTTGGAATCAGTGTTGTATACGCGTGGCGCATAAAGTAAAATTTCGAGTTTAGAAAAGCTCAGAAAATTTGTCGGGTCGCTGCGCACGGGGTATATCTAAACTCGAAATTTTACGTCATGCTTAGTCTGGGAGTGGAATCACTTGTTTAAAAACTCAAATTGAACTCTCGTAGCAAATCGACGAATGCCTGAAAATTATGTAAAAGAAAAATTCACTGAATATCCTTAAAACCGTAGAAAAGTCATGGAATTTTATTCCTATTGAACAAAACACTAAAAAAGCTTTTTAAATAAATCGTGAAAAGTAACAAAATATACAGAAATTATAAAAAATATAAAAATTATTGACATTTAACAAGAATCATTTAACAATAAAAAAAAATCAATATTAGCAGAGTGATAGGAAATCATAAAAAAATACTAATACCGCAAATAATTGAGTCGCCTATTTCCAAAAACCCCTAAATCCATTCGTTTGCAATGGATTTAGGTTTTGGAAATAAGCGACTCAATTTTCGAAATCTGGAAAATTATGAAAGTCAATCAAGTTCAATAATAATTGTACAATGATCAATTTTCAAGAATCCTCTTTTTAGTTTTTTTTATCAATTAGTTTTGTTAGCGTTGACAATATTAATTCTTGTCATTATTCATTTTAAATGTTGACAATTATCATTATTATTCAGATTATACATTATATAAATTTAGACAATAACACATTTTACAAATATAATGTATAATGGAAATAATAATAAAAATGGTCAGCATTTTAATTGGTAAAATAAACTGGAAATGACAGAAATCTTCTAAACCTAATATTATACAAATAATGTTCATTAGAAAAACAGTAAAATTGAAAAAATAATTATAATTCACGTTATCAGCAAAATAAATGTCAATATTGACAAATTCAAGAATACGAAAAAAAAAAAAAACTTGTTAAAAATCAAATACAACCAAAATCTGTATTTTTAGTAATGTTGTTCTCTGTATATGTATATGTATATTTTAAAAATGTATCTTTCTAATACTATTCTGTAATTGGATTGTCCTGTTGGGTAATAAATATTTTTAATATTATTAAAATAAAAAGACGTGTACACTAAAAAAAAATTGTCAACATTTATAAAAAAAATTTATTTAATAATTTTTCTAAAGCGACAAAACTTATAGAAGTGATTCTAAAGAAATTTGTAAATTATTAAAAAATAGTCAAACAAATAAAAATCAATAATATTTATATGAATATTCCAAAAGTTGACATAAACAAAGATTAATTAATTTTAATTCGTTTTTATATTCCAAAAATTAGCAATAAAACATAAACTTTCAATAAAATTTTATATATTTAGCTGTACTATATTATGTATTTTTTAAATGTACAGGGTGGTGCATTTTTCAACTTCTAGTTATAGAGCGGAAACCGTTAGAGATAGATACATTTTCTGTTCGCCATTGAGTAAAACACAAAAAAATGATCATGGCTCGCAAAAACGGTTTTTTATATCTCTTCAAACAAAAAAGTTTTCTATATGTGGCACCTCCAAAATGCACCACCCTGTACTCTGTTGACTAAATAAATAAATAAATTGGAAAATACGTGTCAAAATCTTCAAAATCAACAAAATTGTATAATTATATTTTTTCCGATTTGTGCATTGTTTTTTTTTTTATGTAAGAAATGGAAAGAAATCAATCGCATCCAGAAAACAACAACATTGAAAACCAATATCTCAAAAATGATAGATTATTAATTTTAAAACATATTTTTATTGTATATGAAATCTTTTAAAGCAACAAACGATTATAAAAAATCTTAAAAATTGTTAAAATGAGCACTAGGCAAATATTAATCAAATAAAAATATAAAACTTATTAATTTCTAATTTTCTACAGAATAAAAAACACATAAATAACAACAATTAATAAAATTAACTTAAATATCGACAAAAAGCAATGAAAAGAATTTAACAAAATGGGGGTTTTCCACAGAAGAAAATGATATTAAAAGACCAAAGAAAAAAAATCTCGAACCTAGGAAATGTCGGCAAAATTTAACATTTTAATTGTGGGCACCATGTTAGTTTCAAAAAAATTTTGAAAAGTAGATTATTTTCTTTGATTATATTTTCAGTCATTTAATGTTTTTATCAATGCATATAATTAAAAGCTTCTAACGAGTGTTTCCACTCCAGACTAAGCATGAAGTAACATTTCGAGTTTAGAAAAGCCCCGCATAGAAAATTTGTCGAGGGTCGCGTAGCGACGCGAGACAAATTTTCATGGGGCTTTTCTGAACTCGAAACTTTACTTCATGTACGCACGCGCATAAAACACTGATTTAACCTAAAGGGTTAAGCACACAAACAAAATGTTCATGCGAATCCTTACAATTCATTCGAATTATTTTTGATGATTCAAATCCTTTTTTACGTATTTGAATCTTTTTGTAAGTATTCAAATTCTTTTGCAAGTATTCGAATCTGTTTATAAATATTCGAGTCCTCTTATAAGGATTCGAATCACCCGCATTTGTATTCGAGTACGAATCCTCTTAAAAACATGTAACGAATCCGGATCACGAATCCAGTTTACCTGAAGTATTCGAATACCTCTCTCTTTGAATCCTCTAAAAGGATTCGAATCATAAATGATTCGAATCCTGCCCAGCTCTGCCATTTACTAATACTTGTATCATTTTCTTTACTTTTTCCGTCTTGTCTATGTTTTTTATTTCTCTTTGTGTTCTTCTTTCTTCCCTTCTCATGTCGTACTCAATATACATTTTTGTATTTTTTAGTTTTCTGTTCTCTTCTAGAATGATTTCTGTTTACGAATTTTGTCTCCTTTTCTTAAATTCATTTTTTTCTTGTTCTCTGCATTTCATTTTTTATTACTTTGATTTTCAGTTTTAAATTGTCTTATATTATATATTTCACAAAATCGATTAACATAATCATTCATTGATAAACGACGACAGTATTTTTTCCCTCAATCATTCAATGCGATTGTGTTTTCAATAAGGATGAAATTTAACGCGTTCGTTCATTCCCTTCGGGCCATTGTGCCCCTCCACACCCCACCGAGAAATCCTCCCCGTCCTGTTTTCGCGTTAATATTTCAGAATGATAATGCACTGTCACTCCGAGCACAGCTGCTGACGTTACGGCGAGCTTATGTAAAATTCTACATAATTTAATATCCCCGTACCTTGCCACACCATTTTTTCCGTTAAGGTCAATTACTTTTCGTGTTTCGTACACTTTTACGAGGAACGCGCTCAGCGGAATAGATTAGCGTTTTACGCGCAACAAAAGCTAATATAAGTGTTTTTACTGCGCTTACCACTGTAACAACCAGTATAAACGACAAGAAGCGAAACTGTAAAAATCGCACCCTATTTACTGCCTATTTGTACTTATGCTTTTTTTTCACTAGTTTTAGAAATTTTATTGTACATAGTTTTTAACTACTATACAGAGAAATAATATGAAACAGAATTTTGATTTATTAAGCACTTTGACAATATCTAAATGTATTAAACATTATTCGATTTAGTTATTATGGAACTAGTATTCTTATACTTTCTAGAGATGTCGATAGCTAACCAAATTCTGTATAGTTATACATAGGCTTTTTAAAGTCTGATATGTTTAGTATTCTTAACACTGACGAGGACCTTGAAGTTCGAAACGCGTCTGTGAGTATTGGGTGGAATACTAAAAACAAATGCAATTTTTAATACTTTCTAGATACATGGATTTTTTTAAGTATACATATCCCGATACATTTTCAGACATTCGTTGTATTTATACAAGTGCTCAATTTGAAACTTCTAACGAGTGTTTTTACTTCTGCATTAAGCATGAAGTAAAACGTAAAAACGAAGTTAATTTAGTTTGAAGTGAATTGGACCTAAATGGTACATATACTATCTATCATATCGCGTTGTAACAAATCAAATACGATTTTAAATATTTTATTCTATGATTCAGTATCCGGCGGTGTATTTGCATGAGATGTAGCTGTTTCAATTGATATTCATTGTCTTAGATATTACTGGGAAGTTTAATATTAAGGATGTTAATGTTTTTGCAATTTTTCAGATAATATATTTTTCTAATGTCACGGATTTTAGTAATAAAAACTTAGGCTCAATAGTAATAATAATAGTTTATTTCCCAACAGACTACAGTCCACTTACAGAGCAATTTCACAATAATATAAAAACTACAAATTAGACTTAATATAAAACATACAAAAATAAAATAAATAAAAATAAATATAAATATATATGAGATAAAAAAATCCTACCATCGAATAATTACATACTAACGAAAATAATGCAGTACACTTTGTTTAAAATCATGCAATGATTGACCGAAAATATCACAGCTGGTTTGAATATCATTATAAATTTTACACATTTTAATTAAAGGAGAGTTTAAGTTTTGATTTGTACTGGGAATAGAGTACCTGAACGTATGACAGTTTCTCATAGATGATTTTGGGACATTCATCTGAATATCATTTAAAGTCAGTTATCTATAAGAGTGTTTAATATTTTAAACAGATATAAGACTGCAACAATTTAATGATTTGTGTGAATAGTTACACACCCGAAATAATTTAATAAGTAGTCGTAACTACCTTTTTCGGGGTATACGCCATGTGATGAAAAATACATATACTTTAAGAATTGTTTGTGTACAAACTCAAGATAATTCACATAAGTGTCATGCATGGGGGACCAAACCGGAACACAGTAATTCAATTTACTTATCACAAATGATACGTATAGTTTAATAATAGTAATTTGGTTGCTGAAGTTCTTACTGTTTCTTGTAATGAAGCCCAAAATACGGTAGCAGTCCTTTACCAACTGACAAATATGTGAATTAAAAGTGAGTCCGCAATTAAAGATTACATCGAGTTCCTTTATTTCCCTTATTTTCTCCAACATATAGGAAAACTCGACTTTATTTTTCTTGCGCGAATACGACATAAAGGAGCATTTTTGTTGAGACACAATCTATTCACAGCGCACCACTTATATTATACATCAAGATCATCCTGTATGTTAATACAATCATTGATAGCATTTATTGTATTAAATATTTTCAGGTCATCCGCATAAAGTAGTCAGTGTGATTGAAATGAAGCAAGTAGGTCGTTAATAAATAATAAAAGAGCAAAGTGCCTAATCTTGAGCTCTGAGGAAACCCGCTAGTTGGAGTATAACATTTTGATAATGATTCTTGATAATACACAAAATGTAACCGATTAGATAGATATGACTGAATTACACTGACCAAATTTGAATTAATATTAAAAGTGTTTAATTTATCTATAAGAATACCATGAGAAACTGCCAAACGCTTTACTAAAGTCGGTATAAATCACGTCAGTTTGGTGTCTATTATCTAATGCGGAAGAGACGCACATTGCGTAAAATGTAATAAGTTGGATATTATAGATTTTCGCTTCAGAAAACCATGCTGCTCACTAATATCTAGTGAGCAGCATGGTATACATCAGTATTCACTAGGGAAGCTCGCTAGGGATGCTCGCTTAAAATGGATCCCAAGGTTTTCGAAAAATTACTAACGATGGCTATTGGTCGATAATTTTTTGCGCTGCCTTTATCCCCTAATTTAAAAACGGTTCCAAACATCTGGAAAACTGCCACGTTTTAAAATAAGATTGAATATGTGTGAGACAGCGGGGGCTAATTCATGAGCACAGTCTTTCAACACCAATGACGGCACCTGGTCTAATCCCATTGTTAATTTTGAACTAAATTTCTTTAGAAAATCTTCAAATCTTCGGAAACTCTGAAATCTTCCAAGCGTATACACGGAGTTAAAGTGATCTGCAAAGCAGTTTACAATATCAAATAAATGTAGCTCCAAAGTATAGAGGGATCTGTGTTGACTCTATCTTCTAATAAAGTGGATTTTAGCTCTTTTTATTAACAATTTTAGCTCGTTTCTGACCGAAATGAATTTGTTCTTGTCGTCAATTAGGTTGGATTTACGATGAGTACGACCACATAGGAAAGAATAACCAGAGTAATCACGCCTGTAAATCGGAATCCACAGTTTGCATAGTGTAGCCATCTCTGAGGCAATTAATATAATATTTAAAAAATAAAAACGTGTATTTTGAACGGTTTATTTTATTATTATCGGTGTTCATGTGGGAAGAAGAGTGATTAAAAAGAATACGTTTTTTAAACATCTCATTAAATCAGTGTTTTATACGCGTGGCGAATGAAGTAAAATCGAGTTTAGAAACGCCTGAACATTTGGATATTTTGTTTATTGTATAATCAAATTTAATAAATAAAATTGATGATTATTTAATACATATATTGTCTTTGGAATTAACGCCTACAATTTATTGTTCCTATATAAATATTCTTGTAATGAAAAATATTAAAATCAAGTAAGTATGTAATATTTAAGTACACATTTTCCGACTTTCTATTATTTATAAAAGTTCAATTTGAGGCTATAAACAAGTGTTTTCCACTACCCGGTTAAGCATGAAGTAAAATTTCGAGTTTAGAAAAGCGTGAAAATTTGGATTTGCCGGGAGGCAAACACTGAAATGCTTTTTGTAATATTTTCAAGTTCGAAATTGACATTTAAATGAATTCCATGAAGGTTTACTAAATTAAAAAAAAAGTTAAATAATCTATACAGGGTGTCCCGATTAAGCAGCCCTTGCATGGGTATCTTCTAAATGGTAAGAGATAGAGATTTGGTTAAAGGGGAGAAAATATGCAGGACGATGAGTACTAGCTATATCCGTTATATAATTAACAAAACAGTTGAAAGTTCAGACCATACTTATTATTGATGATAGAAGGATAATATTTTGACATTATTAGGGCACTTTTTTATGATTTTTAATAATATGTAGTCAGATTTATCATAAAGCAAATATTTTCCAATATATGCATACTAACTTCATATTTTTATATGGGCGTCAAAGTTGGCCATGAGCTAATTTTATAGATTTTTAATTCTCTTTAATTTGGTATATCATATGATATGTTTATTTTTTCAAAAACAAATAACGCTTTATGTTAGTATTGTTATTGTTATTATTTCATTTATTTTGATATATTCATAGCCAACTTCAAATACTATGAAAATATCGTCCAGTTTTCCTATTAATGAAAACAAACCTACCATATGATACATCAAATTAAAAAAGAAATGTCTACAAAATGATATCATGGCCAACTTTGACGCCCATATAAAAAAAATGGTGATGTGTCCATCATGGTACTTTCCCCGTTTAGATTTAATATTTTTGAATTAAATGTAATTAAATATAAATTAATAAAAAAGAAAAAGCAACCGGCGACTGCATTTCAACCCGGGACCTTTCGATTATGAGTCCGGCGTGTTACCGCCTGCGCCACGACACTTCATGGCCTATCGGTCTTATAACCAACAATAATTATCTAAAAAAACACTATTTTTAAAAAACTCCTAAACTAAGAGTGCTATGATAAAAAGTGAATATACAATATATCTTCATTTTTTATTGTATACAATGTTTATTTGAAACATTTTTTAGTTTTGTGAATATCTGGAAAAAGCTAAAAAACGCTAAGAGTAAAGTACCACTTCCGGTTTACTTTTCAAAAAGCTTAAGTTTTAAGTTTCATCTCGATATCTCCAGTGGTTTTTGCTCTATATCGTTCTATCATCAATAATAACCAAGTTATAAAGGAAAATAAAAAAATCGCAAAAATCAGTTTTTTCGCAATGTGCTCTGGTGGTTCAACTGTTTTGTTAATTTAACACCGGGTATAGTTGGTACTCATCGTCTTGCATATTTTCTGCCATTTAACAGATCTGTATCTCTTGCCGTTTAGAAGATACACATGCATGGACTGCTTAACCGGGACACCCTGTATATTGAAACTATTTTTCAATCGTAAGTATATATGCGTCTTGAAACGGACATACTGTATTTTCTTTATAGAGAGCAATTAATCATATTTTTATCACAATTTTTATCGATTTATTTAATATAGTTAAATTTTTTAGTAAAAATAATGCATCATACGACTGTTTGGAAACTCATAAATCTACTGATAATTTGGTTTAAAGTGTTCGTTTTCAAGTGTTCACTCGCCCCACAGATGATCTAAAAAAACAGCCCAAATTCGTACCCTTCTTATCTGCCTTTGTCCTTAAGCCCTAGAAATCAATTACTAAGGATGTAAAAAATACATAGAAAAATATTTGTAAAAGTACCCTCTTCAAAGTACTTATAGGAAATCGTCAGTGAGAAATATTTTAAGAAAAATAATCAGTATGTTTTTCGCTCTCCAGTGTGCACGTTAGCCGTTTCTAATTTTATACGGACAAACTATAATTTAATTAAGTATAGTGAACATTTAGTGTTTTTACATAATAGTTGTAGTTCTAGTGATATTTAGTTGTAAAAATATAGCTAATTATTTAAAATGCGCCTATCGTGATTGTGGCGCGAGGAAAACCGAGGATGTACACTTCTTTACATTTCCTGTAAATAATAGCGAAAAATGTGATCATTGGTTAAAAAATTGTGGTAATATGGATCTCTTTATTTTGTCCGAAAAGAAACTTTCTTCAAAGCGCCTGTGTAATAAACATTTTCGAGCAAGTGATTTTACAAATTACCAACAAAATAGACTGTTAAAATCAGCAATTCTAAAACCATTTGACATAGTATTAAGTGATTCGGATTCCGATTTAGAAGTGTTAAAGCCCATTCACATGTTCACCCGAAAATTGGAAGAGGATTTGCCATCTACATCCAAAGAAGTAAGGTTTTTAACCCCAAAAATAAACAAAAAAATTTAATATATGACATAATAATTTACTTTTTTTTATATATCATATCCTTATATATTCGTATACTCTGTACATTTGCGGACATTCGTTGATTCTATAAAAGAGTCTAATTTAAAATTCGAACGAGTGTTTTCAATCCCAGGTTAAGCATGAAGTAAAATTTCGAGTTTAGAAAAGCCCCGCGTAGAAAATTTGTCGAGGGTCGCGCTAGCGACCCGAGACAAATTTTCACGGGGCTTTTCTAAACTAGAAATTTTACTTCATGCGCCACGCGTATAAAACACTGACATATTGTAAAATTCAAAAATACTAGCCTTTATTTTGTTCGGTCGATTGACAAATTATATTGAATATTAAATTTTATTTATAAAATCTTGGCAAAAACTTGAAACCTGTTACATTTCAAATGAAGTGGATTAATAAGAAATAGTGGAGATTAGTGAAAAACCTATTTAAAAAATCTATAAATATAAAACATGGATTTCTGTGAGTGTTTTCCACTCCCCGATTAAGCATGAAGTAAAATTTCGAGTTTAAAAAACCCTGAAGCGAGTTCAGGCTTTTCTAAACTCGAAATTTTACTTCGTGCGCCACGCGTGCAAACACTGATTTATTACGAAGTTCAAAAACACATAATCGATCTACTATTTTTGTCAGAAGTATAGTTAAAGATGTGAAATAAATGTACATAATGTTGATATGATTTACCAAAATACCGGTACATTTTGAAGAGCAATTTTTGCGATTAACCGGTATGCCGGTATTCCAATCCCTACCTGTATCATATAACTGTATTTATTTTAATTTAAATTGCATTACATGAGAGTAAATCTAGATTTCAATAGTATATGTGTTATATGTATTAAAAATTGAATGGTGTAGATTCACGCTCGATTTGTTTATTTTGATAAAATAAACAAACCGAGCGTCATCATTTTTCGTTCCGTCGGTACCGTTAGAGAGGAAAAAATATAAACATTCCTCTGCGGATCCGATATACAAATGAATTTGGAAGAGTGGGGAAACCTAGTAGTTACTCTAAATCACACGCCTGCTGGGTGAGCCACCTGAGAGAGTCGGCCCCCCTGACCCCTCACAGCCAGCGTGAATACTCTGGTTACTCCATACTCTGTGGTACGACGCAGTTTATTCTTTTTTGTAATAGTGGCAATAATTATATTATCAAAATAAGGGGGATAATGTGAAGTTTTTTGTTTTTTTTTTTAAATTTTGGTACATATAGATCGAAGGCTTCATAGATATGCTTATAGAAGATGTTGCAGGAATCTTTAATATGATTGTTGTTTTATAATACATCCCAATTAAATTTGCAATATATGAGTAGAGTAATGGATAGTTTGCTCTTTTGAAATTGTAGTTTCCACAAATGTCACCATTTAAGTTGCACGAAATATTTGTTAATAGCAGAATTTTACATGATAATGCTAGGCGATGTATATCCTCTTTAATTAAATAGTCGTTTTTCTTCTCCACAATACATTCTATTCGTTTGAGGCTAATATGAGATCTAACAAAACCCCTTTTCTATTTACAACATAGTTAAACTGGATGAAGTTACAATAGTTAATAAAATTGTTGAACATACCTTGTTTGTTTACATTAGTTGCAACGTTTTCTTTATTACCGATGTATTCCGGGATATTGAAGTCCCCCAAAATTACAGTGGGTTAAGAGATATTAATTTGATTAACTAGTTCCTCCAATATCTCATCATAGGTTGTAGAGTTGAGGTTAGGTGGTATGTAAATGCAAATACGATTCACGGTAGAGATATCATCTAAGAGCTCCACTGCTGCACATTTAATGGGAGTATTATCACATGTAATACCACTAGTTTGAAATTTTCAGAAAGACTTTGTTTTTAACGAAAGCTCAGATGTCTAACAATGGAACGAGATGAAACTGTCTCTGATAAAGGCACGACCTCGTGGAGCTAGTGACTTTTTCTGACAGTTTCATCGAGTTAAATTGCTTAAGACAACTAAGCTTGAGTGTATAAAAACAAAGTCTTTCTCGACAAAAATTTCAAACAACGAGTGGTATTCGAATGATTATTTAATGGAATTCTATAACAAAAACCGTCTTGTTTGTTCATGTTATATGCCCTTAATTTTAAAATACTTGACAGATCTGCCAATTAATGTCAATTCGTAGTTGGGGACGTTCCAAAGAATATGAATTGTTTTCAGACATAATTATATACCTAATAGAAAATTTTCTGTGTGTATACTTAAAAGAAAAATTTACTGTATTAACAGATTAATCCGGTGACTATTTGCCAAATTTACTGAATGCGCATTCGATTCAAATAACACAAAATCAACTTAAATGCATTATTTGTGTCTGTAAATACCTGAACTATTTAGTAGATGTGGAAATTAATTAAAATGATTTGTAGCTGGGTTTTTGCAGATTTAGTTTTACGAATACATTGTCAAAATGTGTCGGTTGACTTTAAAATTTTAAAGCTGCATACCGGAACATACATTTTCGCATTTACCATCTAAAAACTATACCAGACATATTATGAAGTTTTCTGTCTCTTTTCACACACATAATCTGATGACATCAAACTATTTTCGTATTACATGTATTGGTGCAGAAAGCACTGCAAATCAAGGAAACAGCTCTCGTGAATCGTACCTTAGTAAGATATTGATGTGATATGTGTTACAATATTCTAAATGCCATATATTTTTTAAAATTTATAATACGAATAAAACCGCAGATCTTTATAAAGGAAATGTGCTGTGATATAAAGCGTGTTTTTTTTACATATTTATTATTTATGTAAGTCTGCTGTCCTGTTATTTCACATTCAAGCTCTTAACTTTATTATTATTAAATTAAACTCGGGCTGATTCGCGCGCGCGATTCTCCCTTTTCAGTTCATTAAGGACGCTATTATGTTTTATTCATGAAACTACTTTGAATACATCTATATATATATACACGAAGCGGCGTGGAAATATATTATTAAAAACTAAAAACTTTTTCCATCCACACCTTCGGAATTAACTCCACTAAATATGCAAATGGGTAACATTATATAAAAATGAATTTATTCAAAGCAGGCGTTACGAGTCTCGAAAGCCTGTTTCAGATAATAAAATTAATTTCCCTCTTCCCTATCCCCCCTCCATATCCATCCCCGGGCTAATGGCGCTTTCCTCCCGTATTAACCAACTGAGCTCCGCTTTCTCTCTTTTTTTATATATATATATACCCATATAATCACTTTATTTCTCGATTATTTCTTGCGAGGTAATTTTAGCGTCCGTATGTCGGCTAATCTAGCGGTAAATGGACATCCAGTTAACGAAAGCATCGCGTACACCTGTTAGCCACTTCCCAAGTTCCCACCCTTAACCTCAACCCTTCAGCGGCCCTTACATTTCGCATTTCACCTCACTGCTCACTGGATTAAACAGCGTCACTTGTGTAACTTTATTAACTGTTCCCTTCCTCCCGCAAGCTTCTCATTAGCATTGCGTTACGTGCGAAAATGTAAAATCACACACTACATTCGGAATGTCTCCAGAATTAGAATATATTTCACCCTATACTCCTGAAATTTTCAATTCTAAAGAGTGTTCAAATACGGAAGGGGCTGTGGCAATTAAACTTATGTGTTTACTTAAGTTAATCTATAAATGAAGATTCTAGACACAAATCGAAATGTCGAGATGTCCTATGAATTATTGATGTGAAATGTGCAGTTAAAAAGTTTTATAGAGTATGTCGACAGTTGTATCTGCAACGATGTTTCCTAGTTGTGTCAAATTTTGACGTTACATGACAATAGCATACTGTTTGGGTCGCGAGTATCAGTGTTCTTTTTTTAGAAAAGCTTTATTATAATTTCTTGTAATTTTTTCTTTTAAGTATACACATCCCAATTATTTTTTAAAGATTTTTAAATATTCGTTATTTTCTTATAAGAGGTCAATTTCAAGTTTAAACGAGTGTTTTCCACTCTCAGGTTAAGCATGAAGTAAAATTTTGAAATTAGAATAGCCTGAACATTTGGTTTAGTCGCGTAGCGCGGAGCGACCAAACCAAATTTTCAGGCTTTTCTAAACTCGAAATTTTACTTCATGCGCCACGCGTACAAGACACTGCTTTCAATCGATGTTTACTCAATATTTCAGTGCTTTCAGTGCTAATACGTGTGGCGCATGAAGTAAAATTTCGAGTTTAGAAAAGCCTGAAAATTTGGTTTGGTCGCGAATCGGTCAAACCAAATTTTCAGGCTTTTCTAAACTCGAAATTTTACTTCATGCTTAATTTGGAAGTGAAAAACACTCGTTTTAAGCTTTAAAGACAACTCTTTAAAACAAAAGCTTAAGCATATGTATACCTAATAGAAAATTCCCTGTATGTATACTTAAAAGAAAAATTCCCTATATTTACAGATGAATCCAATCCATGAACTGACATTTCAAGAAAAGCCTCAACGTTTGGTTTGATCGCGTAGCGAAGCGGAGCGACCAAACCATATATTCAGGCGTTTCCAAACTCGAAATTTTACTTTATGCACCAGGCGTATAAAGCACTGAAATATTGTCGACGAACCACCACTGATAAAAATATCGTTCCTTTTCGCTTATTGTTCAAGTTCTGCTTTCTAACTCAGCAAAAATACCAATATTTAGTTTTGGGCTCGTTTTCAGTTTGAATTTCAGGTAAGCGTTTGGAATTGGCTATAATTCATTGAATATATTAGTGAAACTCAGCAACTTCGAACTTTAAAGCATTTGAACACCTGTTACATCAAGTAGAAATATTCACAAGATATATACGAGCATGTCAGCAAATTTGACAATTCTACACTCTTGCTCTATATCCTTAAAATCACGGTAAATTTCAGAATTTCTACGGGATATATATGTCCCATTCTGTTGAAATCTAATTTACTTCTGTACATATACGCCCGGCACTGAGTGTTTCTGAGTCTCATGTCGAAAACGAAAACGGATTTCAGCTTAAAACTACATAACAATTTTTCTCGAGTTAATACACACGGAGTTTTTGCGCTCCTCCAATTCTATCCGTTGCTCCCTCGACGTTTTATAGTATTAAAGAGCTTCCTTGGAAATTACAATTCCTTTTTGGAATTGTTTCCTGCAATTGTAGCTACCTCTCGCGCCGCTTTTCCGACGGCATCGCTCAGCTACTTTATTATAATTCGTATATAATTTCGCTTTGTTTATTAAATAAAACAATTCTTCTTAAATAATAAAGCAAATAATAAGTCTCAAAGAGTTAATTAAAATAAAATTACAAAGTTCATTTTAAATGAAATATAATTCAATTACAATTAAATACGCTGCAAATGAAGTTTAAACGGTTTGTTGTATACACAAGGTACAATTTACGAGAGGTGTCCCATGGTTTCCTTGATTTGTAGTGCTTTCTGCACTAATACATGTAATCTGAAAATAGTTTAGTGTTACCAGATTACGTGTGTGAAAAGAGATAGAAAACTTGATAATATGTATGCTATAGTTTTTAGATGGAACATGCAAACACGTATGTTCCAGTATGCAGCTTTAAAATTTGAAGGTTAAACGTCACATTTTGACAATGTCTTCGTAAACTAAATCTGCAATGAACACAGCAACAAATCAGTTTAATTAATGTGCACATTCGTTTTAAATGTGAGTTTAAGTGGTATAATTCCAATTTCCACATCTACTAAATAGTCAGGTATTTAGAGAAATAAATAATGCATTCATGTTGATTTTGTGTAAGCGCAAACGAAAATGTTAGTTGAATCGAATGCGCATTCAGTAGATTTGGCAAATAGTCACCAGATTAATCTGTTAATACAGGGAATTTTTCTATTTAATATACATACAGGGAATTTTCTATTAGGTATACCATACATATGCAAACGCTTTTTTAAAGAGTTCAATGTGAAGCTTAAAACGAATGTTTTCCACTCCCAGACTAAGCATCAAGTAAAATTTCGAGTTTCGACCAAACTAAATTTTCAGGCTTTTCTAAACTCAAAATTTTACTTCATACTTAGCCTGGGAGTGGAAAACCCTCGTTTAATCTTCAAATTGACTTCTTTTAAGAAAACACCGAATATTTAAAAATCTAGAACACGTAATTGGGATCTATATATTCAAAAGAAAAAAAATCACAAGAATCTATGATTTAAAGCTTTTCTAAAAGAAAGAACACTAATATACTCGCGACCTAATTTTGAAATTACATGACAATGTCATATGTCATGTAATTTCAAAATTTGGCACAACTAGGAAAAATCGTTGCAGATACAACAGTCGACATAATCTCTACAATATTTAAACCACACATTCCACATCAATGAGTCTTAAGACATCTCTCCCGAATTCCACTATATATGTATTTATTTATTCACATACAATACAATATCCATATAAACACAAAGGTACATATTAACATATACGTTGTCCCCTGATATTTTGAATATGAGTAATGTAATATGTTTTTTTTTTTACTAATGTACACACACAGTGTAGTGGTAGCGGAATATAAAGTGTATAGCAGGACGAGTTTTGTGACGGAAAGTGTGCGAGAGGGTTACACGTAAACCTAGTAAAGTGGGCGCAAGGTGATTAGAGTGTGGAGCGAAAGGATTGTATAAGAACAGTAGAAACGGTGTGCGAGCACGTGGATAACGGGAGGGCGAGAATCGCGTGCGCGACGTACGTGGTGGAAAAGCAGAGCGACGCGCAACGGGCGAGGAGACGCGCGCGCAGCGGGCCTGAGTGGAAGGTGAATCGGCTGGAGTGTACGAGGCGCAGTTAGAAAGTATTTATTCAGGCGCGCATTTCTCGCTTGGCGGCTGCAAAGCGGGTCAATGTCCAGTGGGGCGCGCACAAGCAGTTGTGGCGATTTGAAGCAATACTTTGAACAAGTCAGTAAAAAAAGAAAAGCAGAGGATAAAGCGCCAGAACTAATGGAGGCCAAAATAGATAAGATTTTAAATTAGCAATGCTAGAAAATAGAATGGAAGATTATAATAAAAATATAACGGAATTAAAAGAAGAAATAACACAGAAATAGCTTAAGTGGGAAGTAGAAAAAACGATGCTGGTAGAAAGAATTGCTAAACTGGAAAAGGGAGAGGAGACTAGAGAGAAAGAGAGAAGAAGAAATAATATTATTATCAATGGGATAGAAGATGGGGGTGATGTTAAAGAAGTGGTGAAGAAGATGGCGGAGAAATTGAATGTCCCAGATTTTCAATTTTATGATGCGTTTAGGCTAGGTATAGAGAAGGGGGCAAAAAAGCGACCGATATTGGCGAGGTGCAGAAACGGCGAAGACAAAAAGAATTTAATGGTAAAGAAAGGCGTATTAAGAGATACGAAGAGTGATGTGTACTTTGACGATGATTTGATGAAGAGCGAGAGGGAGGTACAGAAGAGGATTAAAGAGAGGGCAAAGGAGGAAAGAATAAAAGGCAACCAAGTCCAAGTGTTCTACCAGAAACTGCGCGTCGGAGACGAATTGTGGAGATGGCACAAGGAGAAAGATATGTTGATAAAGGAGGTGGCAGGTCCAAAAAACAGGGCGAACGAATAACTCAAAGAGTAAAAGCAAGGGGGGCTGGAGAAAAAAGAAGGGATAACGATAGGGTTTTGGAATGTGGCGGGAATAAAGTCGAAAGGACAGGAGTACAAGTGGAGGAAAGATTTTGAGGAGTGGGTAATCGGGAAGGACGTCGTGGGGATAGTGGAGACGTGGATGGTGGAGAAGGATTGGAGGGAGGTGAAAGAATGGTTACCAAAGGGGTTTAGATGGGAGATGAAAGAGGCGACCAAATGTGCGGAGAAGGGAAGGACGAAGGGGGGGGGGGGGACAGGAAAGGAAGCAAGGGGGAGATGATGTAGGGATGTGAAGGACTGGTGTGGGTGAAGTACCAGCGAGGGGGATACAAGATGAATGTGGGGGTGTTATATGTGAGTAAAAACTGGGGAGACGTAAGGAGGGAGATAGATGAAAGAGCAGGAGAGGGAGGAAGGTGGATGGTGGGGGGGGATTTCAACGCGAGAATAGGAGAAGCGGGGGGAGGATTTTAGGAGGACGGTTCAATGAGGAAAAGGAGCTCGCAGGATAAATGTATAAACGGGGAGGGAAGGAGAATGAAGGAGTGGGTGATGGAGGAAGGGTGGTAACTGTTAAACGGGTGCACGGAGGGGGACTGGGAGGGGAAGAAAACGTACATAGGGGCAAGAGGGGCATCAGTGATTGACTATGTAGTGGTGAAGGGAATAGCAAGAGGGGAGATAAGGAGTATGGAGGTAGAGAGGTTTTGGGATCGGATCACCTACCGTTAATGGTGGAGATGTGGATAGAGGAGGGACACGGGAGTGAAACGGAGCAGGAAAGTGAGGTTCTGGAGTGCGGGCTAAAAGCGATGGAGGATATGAGGAGAAAGTTGGGGAGGGTGAAATGGGAGGAGGTCGGCACGATAGAGGAAATGGAGCGGATAATAGTGGTGTGTGGAAGAAAGAGAAAGGAGGAGAGAAGACGGGCGGATGCGTGGTTTGATGAGGAATGCAGGCAGAGAAAAAAGGAGCTGAGGAAGGCGGTGAGAGAGTGTGTAGGAGGCGAAGGGGGAGAAAGGAGAGTGGCGGAGGTTAGGAGGAGATATGAGGAGGTATGTGAGAAAAAGAAGCTAAAGGTGGTGGAAGAAGCGAGCGAGGACTTGAGGGAATGTAAGAACGAGCCGGAAATGTGGAGAATTTTGAGGAGAGGGGGTTTCGCTAAGGGAATGGACAAGGAAATGCAGAGAAGGAAGCGGAGTACCAGGGGAGATTGGAGAAACAGAGGTGGAGACAGAGGGGAAGAGTTCACGGAGGAGGAGGTGGAGCGGGCGTTCAAGGAAGTGAAGAGTGGAAAGGCGGCAGGGAGGGATGGTCTCAAGGCAGAGATGTGGAAGGAGATTGGGGAAAAGGGGAAGACGAAATTTAGGGAACTGTTGAATCAGATGTGGAGGGGGGAGGTGAGCTTGCCGGAAGAATGGAGGGTTGGGATGATGTGTCCGGTGTATAAGGGAGGGGATGAGAAGATCACAAGTATTGGGTATAAGCTGGCAATGATGATAGTGAGAAACCGGATGGAGGTGGAGGTGGAGGAGAAGGATATACTGCCAGAGACGCAGGGGGGTTTAGAAGGGGGAGGGGGACGATGGAGCAGGTCTTTACCCTGGCGCGAATGGTGGAGAGAGTGATGGAAGAGAAAGGATCTGTGTATGCGGTATTTATGGACCTGAAGGCAGCATATGACTCGGTGCCGAGGGGAAGCTTGATAGAATGTTTGAGAAGGAGAGGGGTGAGTGAGGGGATGGTGGAGTGGGTGAGGAGAGTGTATGAGGAGACATGGGTGGTGGCGAAAGTGGGGAAGGAGATGTCGGGGTGCTTTAGGACGTGGGAGGGTTTAAGGCAAGGGTGCCCGCTGAGCCCGATGCTATTTAATGTATACGTAAGTGAATTGGAAGAGGTGATGAGGAAAGGGCAGGCGGGGGGAGTGGTGATGGGTAAAAGAAAGGTATGGATGCTCGCGTATGCGGATGATGTGGTGTTGGTTGCAAGAGAGTATGAAGGGATGAAAGAGATGTTGAAGAGAGTGGAGATGTTTATGGATAAAAGGGGAATGAATGTGAATGTAGTGAAATCGAAGTGGGTGAAATTTATAAATAAATGGAGGGAGGGGAAGGTGAAAGAATTGGAGTGGAAGGGGGTAGTTATTGAGAGGGTGAAGAGTTTCAAGTATTTGGGGTTTTGGTGTAAAGGAACGGGAGGGTATGAGGAGCATGTGAGGTGGGTGCAGGGTAAGGCGAGGAAGGCGTGGGGAATGGCGTGGGGCAAGTGGGGGAAGTGGATGGGGAACAATGTGACGGTTGCGTGTAAGATATGGGATGCGTGTGTAAGAGCGGTGCTAATGTATGGAGTGGAAGTGTGGGGGACGAGAGGGTACGAGGTGATAGAAAGGGAGCAGATGTGGTTCCTGAAGCACATGTTGGGGGTGGAAAGGTCCACGCCCAGCTACATAGTGCTTCAGGAGACCAACAGAGAGAGGCTAGAGTGGGAGGCAATGGTGAGGGTGGTGAGGTACGAGATGAGATTGTGGGAACTGGATGAAGAGAGATTGGTGAAGGATGTATGGGTGACGAGTGTGGGTGGGGGTGAGGGTAGATGGAGGGGGGAGAGGAGGAAAATGTATGAGAGGGTAGGGCTGTCGGAGGCGAAGGTATTGGAATGGCTAGGAAATGGGGTGAAGGTGGATGAGTGGCTGAGGGGGAAAGGGAAGGAGGTGGAAGGGCAGGAAAGGCAAGGGTGTATTGATAGAAGTCAGTATAATGATATCTATGGGAGGTGGCAGGTGTATGCGAGGGTGCCGAAGTATTTGATAGAGAAGGGATGGGGTAGAGAGGATAGGGTGATTGTGGCAAGGGCGAGGTGTGGATCGGAGGAGAGAGGAAGGAAATTATGGATGGGGGAAGAATATGGAAGGTGTGTGTTGTGTGGACAGGGGAAGGATACGTGGGGACACTTGGCGGAGGAGTGTGAGGGGGTGGAAGAGGAGTGGCTGGGAGCGAAAGGGAATAGAAGGGTAGTGGAGTGGATGAGGGAGGATGGGAGCGGGGTAAGGACGTTCGAAAAGCTGGGGAGGGAGAGGGAAAAGAGAAGGGAGGGTAAGAGGGATACGGGAATGTAGTGAGGGAATTAAATGTAAATGTATAACCAAATATAAAGGTGTGGAGATATGCCAATAAAGGTCTTTTTTTTATAGGCACTGTGATTTTGTTCTTTTTGGGTTGCCATAACTGTTATAGCAGTCAATTTGACTTAGATAGCTTGATTAATACACTTAAGTGAAGTTAATTTTTCTTTCAAAATGATAACAACGACATAGAAAACTCAAATTGTTGAATAGTTTAATGGAGATTATTCTATGAATAAAATAATAAAATTATTTATTTATTTTGGCATACGATGCGACAGTAAACACCACTTTGGTTTTTCATGTTATACATTTGTTTGAGGAAACTGGTTCTATATAACCACCATGTAAGTGCTTAGGAACGTGGGCCTCGAAGTGAAGAAGCTGAAATGCGGGAAATTATGGTTCGCATTATGATGACAGAAAATGACACTTCATCAACAAGAGCTCTTGCAGAAAATACAAAAATTATTGCCAGAACATCAGAAGTGCATAGACTACTTAAAAGAACACAAGACGTTTTCGCGACTGATTATGGACGATTGGTTCCCCATTTTATTACAAATTAGAAACGTCTACTTATTTCCCGATATTTTCTACATTCAAATATTTGACTTAGTTATGCAACAAAAATAGCGGTAACTTAGCGCCCAATAATGCATTAAAATGCCCGTATTTAAAATTTCAGGAGACAACACATTAGATTTCTCATATTCGAAATTTTAGGGGACAACGTCGATACAATACCATGTGGATTGATTGATTTATTGACATGTATGTAATATATCTATACTAGATTTTAATCGATGAATTTGCCAATTCTGAAGATAAAACCTAAAAATGGCTTTAGTTACTAATTGAAATTTAGTTGCACTAATTCATTACATTATTTAAATAACTGGCGGTTCATCCATAAGGGCTGCGAGGCTGTTTACTTATTGTAAGTAAGGCAATATTATCACAAGTCACGTTGATTGTGAATTCTCAGAAGATTTAAGTTGTTCCGAATCAAGAAACAAAAAAACACTGATACTGATGATATGCTGGGCGAATAAGAAAAGGAAAAGATAATGTTGATGTTGCAACCACAAGAAGCGGAACTTGATATTAGTGAAACTAAATAAAAATAAGAAATAGACGCCTTTGTTAAAATCAATAGTCTTAAAAGTTAAAAAAAAAAAACAAAGGTTGTGACGAAAATTATTTTCAATGATGAAGAACCTGTACTTTAGTCCCCGAGGAAAGTCAATACAGCAATGGATTAAAAGGGATATTATAAAGCCAAGCTCATCGGATTTTGCGAGTCGAATTGTACTTGTTAAAATGACAAATGGTGAATCTCGAGTTTGTGTTGATTTTAGCAAGTTGAGTCGTAAGATTATTAAAGATAAATATCCTTTGCCGATTTTAGAACATCAAATTGATAAACTAGGTTTGGTAATTCACAGACTATCGTTTCTGATGAAGGTACAGCATTCCTGTTCAGTTTTATAGAATATTATGCTCAAGAAGCGATTCATTTAACCCATAATATAACAGACGCTACAAGAGAAAATGGTCAGGTTGAAAGTTATACCAGTATTAACAAAACTGTCAACCGATAAAAGTGAAAAGTGGTATAAGCTTTTACAAACTGTTCAGAAAATAATTAATTCTAGTTATCATCGAAACGGTATTATAGAATACTACGAAAATACGAAAAGAAGAAAAGAAACAAAAAGGAAGATCGAGAAAATTCAGAATGAAAATTGTAGAACCTGATGTAGGAGACTTGGTAGCAATTAAACGAATACGTTTTGTTTGCAGTATAAAACTTTTGCCAAAACTCTTGGGACCATATCAAGTTACGAAACAAAAAAAATTACAATGATAGGTATAAAGTAGAAAAAAATCGAAAACCACAAAGAACATAACAAAACTATATCTAACGCCGAACAGATAAAGCCATTCGGGTCAAATGTCAAACGGGATTTTCAAATTGTAGGATTGGACGACACTGAAGTAGGCTGACTGATGCGAGAAAATAATAATAAAAATCAGTGGTCGTATTGTAAATTTTCAATTTTACAAATAAACATTTATAGTTCATTTAAATCGCTTTATTCATTAACCACTGATCGCTACCCCCTCTTTTCGTCCTGCTTTCCTTCTCTTTCTCCAACTGCTCCAGCGTCCTTACCCCGGCCCCATTCTCTCTCATCCATTCCGCCACTGTTCTACATTGTTTCCCATCCACTTCCCCCATTTTATCCACGCTATTCCCCACGCCTTTCTAGCCTTCCCCTACACCTAAATACTTAAATCTTTTAACCCTCTCTCCCGTTATTTCCGAAGCTCATCCATTTCGTGTTTCCTACATTTACGCTCAACCCCCTTTTGTCCATAAAAATCTCCGCTCTTTTCAGCATATCCTTCATCCCTTCACACTTTCTTGCCACCAGCACCATATCATCCGCATATGCCAGCATCCACACCTTACTTCTACCATTCAGGTCCACAGACACCGCATACAGGCTTCCTTTCTCTTCTATCACCTTCTCCACTATTCTTGCCAGGGTAAAGGTCTGCTCCCTCGTCCACCTAATCCTCTTAAAACCCCCCTGCGTCTCCGGCAGCAGGCCCTTCGCCTCAATTTCTTCCTCCAGTCTATTCTTCACCACCATCTTGTATCCAGTACTCATTATCGTTATCCCCCTATAACTATCCGCATCCTTCTCATCTTCTCCTTTGTGTACCGGGCACATCCTCCCCACCCTCCATGGATAATGAATAAAGCGATTTCCCCTCCACAACTGGTTCAGCAGCTCCCTGAATTTCTTCTTCCCCCCTTTCCCAATCTCCTTCCACATCTCTGCCTTGAGCCCATTCCTCTCTGCTGCCTCCCCTCCCTTTACCTCCTTGAGCGCTCTTTCCATCTCCTCATCTGTAAACTCTTCTTCTCCATCCTCTCGCCTGTCTTATCTCATCCCCACTGACACTTCATTACCTTCTCT
This sequence comes from Philonthus cognatus, assembly GCA_932526585.2. Lineage (NCBI taxonomy): Eukaryota > Metazoa > Arthropoda > Insecta > Coleoptera > Staphylinidae > Philonthus > Philonthus cognatus. Next base: position 62,558,314 of record OW052241.1, on the reverse strand, counting down.
GCACTTCCTTGCCCATTCTTTCAACGACACCCCTAACTGCATCTGTCTTCCCCTCTCCTCAACACTTTTCATATTTCCGCCTCGTTTCTGCATTCCCTCAGTTCCTCGCTCACTCTTTCCACCACTGGCAACTTCTTTCTCTCACATATACTATCATATCTCTTCCTTGCCGCCACCACTTTCCCCTCTTCTTCTCCATTTCTTACGCATTCTCCCACTTCGCCTGCACCACACTTCTCATCGAACCACGTACTCTCTCTTCCTTCTTTTTCTTTCCACATCCCACTATCGTCTCCTCCATCTCCTCCATTGTATTGACCTCGTCCCATTGAATCCTCGCTAGCCTTTTTCTCATATCCTCCATCGCCTTTACCCCACACTCAAGGTATTCGTTTTCTTGCCCCCTCTCCACTTCTCTTCCCTTCTCCATCTACATCTCCAGTGTTAACGGCCGATGGTCCGATCCCAACACCTCTTGCACCTCCATACCTTTCATCTCTCTTCTTGTTATTCCCTTGACCGCCACATAGTCAATCACTGTTGCCCTTCTTGGCCCAATGTACGTATTTTCCCCTTCTAATCGCCCTTCGTGCGTGCGTTCAAAATCTCCCATCCCTTCTCCATCACCTACTCCTTTATCCTCCTGCCCTCCCCATGTATACATTTATCCTGCGAACTCCTCTTCACAACCGAACCGTCCTCTCCAATCCCTTCCCCGCTTCCTCTATTCTGGCATTGAAATCCCCCCCCCCATCCATTTTCCTCATTCGCCCGCCCTCTCATCTATTTTTCTTCTTATGTCCCCCCAAATTTTTGTTGATGTACACCACCCCCACATTAACCCGATATCCTCCCTGCTGGTATTTCACCCACACTAGCCCTTCGCATCCCTCTATCATCTCCCCCTTGTCTCCTTTCCCATCCTCTCTCCATCCAACAATCATTACCTCCTTGGCCCTCCCTCTCCTCGCACATTTTACTGCTTCTTTCATCTCCCATCTAAACCCCCTCGGTAATCATCCTTTCATCTCTCCCCATATTCATTATCCAATTCCCAGATATATAGTATAGCACCGACTATTGTCGAAGGCATAGGTAAGATAATCCGTATAAACTAATACAGTTGACATAAAACACGTCGATGTAAACGCCATCTGTTTGCCTATTTCTAAGTTGTATTGTGCCAATAGCTGAGCAAGCTGATCGCTTGTATACAGCAATTGCTCGTTCGCAACAAGGGTCTGTTTTATAAAATACAAATATCAAAAATATGAATTATGAAAAATTGTTATCCGGTGGATGAATATTAAATATAATAATAAATAATTAACATAAATTGTATTAGTAATCAGAATAATATCTTCCGTATCATTATTAATCCAATTTATTCAGATTTAAGTTCCTGAACTACTCGATTTGCAAACTTTGATAAAATTTATTTGTTCGCTCGCGAATGGCTGGAAATCGCGTTTTACCGTTAAGTGTAATAACTCCCAAGAATAGCTCGTATAAATCGGCCTACAATATTATTTGCATCTGCGTCAGCGGAAACTTACAAGGCTGCAGAATAATGAGCTACACTCGGATGACAACCTGAGCAAGTAATCCCATAACAATGTCTACATTTCAAACTATGAATTACAGACTAATTATCGTATTTTCTCACGGCACTAAACATGTAACAAAAACTATGAATTACATGCTAATTATAGTATTTTCCAGTAGCGCTTTTTAAAGGTAGTAAAAAGATGTGTACAGTTGGGAGGACTATTATAATGCGATCGGGGTTGCGTCGTTAAAAATTCGAGGGCTGTAAAACTGAAAAGTAATTAATACGCAAAAGCGGCTAATCATAACGGCGGAAAACCATTTTTATCGTCCATAAAGCCGGGGGATGTTATAATGGCATGCACCCTCCGCCTGGTGGTTGATTGTGCACCAGCTTTAGCGGACGGAGGATTCCAGTTTCGAGGGGTTAATAATGACGTATAAAGCGGGGGCCCCGTTGTGGAAAACCGGCTGCTATATAAGATGTTATAAATTGCACTCGGTGTGCTGCTAAAATTGATGCTTCTTAAATTTTACCTCTAACAAAAAATCTATAAAAAAAACATGCGTTTTTTAAATTCTTAGATTTTAAATTAATTTTTATAGATATAATGGCCGCATTTTTCATCAGATAAACATAATTCACTATTCTGTATGGTAGAGGCTTCTACTTCGCTATAGCTAACTATTAACAATTTTTATCTTCTTCTTTTTCAAGTACCGTGTCTTCCTAATATTTTGGTGATCATCAGCATGATTTGCGTCTTCCTAACTGCTTGTCTAAATAATGTTGTGGTGCTGACTCCGAACTATTTTCGCAAGTTCTTTAGCCAAGACGTCTTTAGCCATAATATATAACATTACGACAATGTTCCTATAAAATGCAAACAATATGTCTTAACTAATAAGGCGAACATTGTCGTAATTTTGTATATTATGTTTAAAGTGTGCAAACTATGAGAAGCGTAAGCCACACATTTATAATTTGTTTTGAGTTGATCTTCTCACAAGAAAAAAAAACATGCAAACTGAATTTATGGATTCTCTGTTAATCGCTTAAATACCAATATTAAAAATTGTTGTTATACTAGGAAAGCCGTAAAGATATTATGTAAATTCGTTTATAATGAACAGCCTCTTTAAATCATTCCGCTCTTTTAATGTTTTAAATATTTCCTGTCGACTGCGCACCCCGGGCAGAAAAGATTGCGGGCGTCCCGCCGTAAATTTTAATTTCGCGAGTCCATAAATTTCCACGGACGCGCAGGTTTATAATTTTCACAGGGGCCCAAAGGTGCCTGGATATTTTAAATATTGCGAAACCACGGCACATATTATAAGACTGTCATAGGAACGCAATATCGGCCCCTCGCGTAAATCCGCCGTTTCAAAAAAAAAATGATGTAAATGTAACAAAAAGTATAACAGTGTATGAATGTCGGGAGAGGGCGGTAAAAAATGCTTTTAAATTTATGCGTCGCTCTTTTTCGGGTTGGGATCATTTTGTGCAAAAAAATAACTCTCGGGGATGTAATTTTTATCGCATAGTAAACGTTAAATGATGTTCGAGTGTTTAATTGGGACGTAAAACGCACTTTGTACACATTAAAATTGTTCACTCTTTTTCAAAGAGTATATCCTTTTAAAAACTCACCTATTTTGTTTAAAATTGAATGAACTTCAACTAAAAAATTGAAATAATTTCGTAAAATAGATTTAAAATATATGCATATTATATAAAATTTCTAAAAATTCAACGCGTTATTTAACTAACTCAAAACATGTTTTTTTTAAAATAATTTTTGTTTAAAAATAGAATTAGCCAAATTTAGCCCGATTCTCGTGAACATTAATTGTTAAAAAAAAACCATTCATTATGAACCCTTTGATGATTTTTTTATTAAATGCTGTGGATTTTGAGACGGCATTGCTCTTTCAGAGTATGTGAAAATATAAAAACATTGATAGCTTTTAAGTTTTCCTAATTGATGTCGTCATGTTTTATCTGATATGCCTCAAGGCTCACACTGTGGACCATTTCTCTTTTTTTCTCATCAACTACGTTACTCTGTATTTAAAAACCTTAATGTCATCCCGTCAAGTAGTAATGACTGCAAAGCATTACAAAAATATTGCAGAAATATTTAAATTTCGATAAAGATTTATTAAACAAATATTAATTTTGATTATGCAATAAAGTAAATGTCTCAGTAAGTTTTTAAAATTTGCTTTATGGGCGAGTTCCACTCCTTGGTTAAGCATAAAGTAAAATTCCAAGTTTAGAAATGACTGAACATTCGAATTTGCGTACATTTTCAAACTTTTCTATACTCGAAATTAACCGGTATACTGGTATTTCGGTTTACAGGTATTCCAATCGCTAGATTTGATAATATCAGCACACTAAATTCTAATTCTAGCTAATCCACAACATGTTACTGATATTTAATTGTAAATATTTGAAGCATGCCTTTTAGGTTGTATATTTGCAATTCAATTAATCCCTAACCAGCACGTTGCGCCTATTGTAATTTCTGGATAATTGTACAAATAATACTCGCATACACGGTTAGGGTACGCCATTTTTGCGGGACCATTGAGTTGTAATAATGCGAAATATTTATGTTTAACAAGCGTGTAAAGGTTTGTAAATGTGTGTGAAAGGTGTGGGAAAGCGGAAAGGCAGAAAAGGCCGTTCAGTTGCGGCACATTGTTGGGGGGCCGCTACAATAGGCTCGATGTCGACAAGCCGAACGGGGCCGGCAACCGCGGGATTAAATAATGGCAGCCTTGGGTATTATAGTAGGTGACCACGGGCCGATGAAAACAACAGATACCTTGATATAGTGGGCCATTTTCCAGTTAAGAAAGCTTATAATATATCGCATGGACGGTATTAGTAATACTAATCCCACGGCGATTCGTTAGCGCCATCCCGCATTTACAATCCCAGACACACAACAGAAACAAATAATACACCAACAAGTATATAGGATATTCACATAAATTACAATTTCACGAAATAATCACGTGTACAATGCTATCATTCCCTTATGTATCTTTATCAGGAATAACTTTCATTTTAATATTCCAATACCTTAACTTTTTCTATTCCGTGGACAATATATAATTAAAGATTGTAGATTTACAGATATTTTCAATCACTTAGGGGACAATTTACCGGTAAACCGGTTTGTCGATATAACTAACAATAGTCTAAATTTTATTACCTTAAGGTGTGGATATAATGCTCATTAACGAGTAATTAAAAATATACGAGTATTTTTTAACATAAACTGTAGAAAATGTTCGATGATTTTCAGAATTATAAATTTAATAAAATTTTGGAAAAAAAAATGGAAAAAATCAACAACATTCACAAAAACTTGTAAAATTCATCAATATTATATATCTCATTTCATTTAACTAGGGGAGAAATGCGGACAACTTTTTATCTCCAAAGTTCTCTGCGGAGTTTATTTATGTGAATAATTAGGTAATATTCGATGCTGTTGTCAAATGGTAGTCAAAATAGTAAAGACAGTCAATTTAATCAACGTATAATCTATATAATTAAATGACAGATAATTTGACTATCACGAGATTTTTATCATCATATAATCACTTGAAATTGCTTAGTCGGCTATACATTGATTGTATTATAACTATGTCATTTATAATATATAAAACCACGAAAAAACTATTCGTGAAAATGCAAACAATGTCTTAATTAATAAGACAACTTAAGACGATAAATTTCCATTGAAACAACTACTTCCCGTGCTAATACACCTCCGGATATTGAATTATACAATGAAATATTTAAAATCTTATTTAATTTGATTTGTTATAACACTCTATTAAAGTATATGTAATGTTTAGGTGAAATTCTCTTCAAACCAACTAACAAATACACATTTAAAATGAAAGGAGAATTAACAAACAAAAAATAGAAGTGAAAGGACTTGAATTAAAACTAATGTCTTAGGCCATCTATAGACGCGTTTCGAGATTTATCTCTCTTCAGTATAGCTTTGCTTATGACGTTTTTAAAAATTTAGGAATAAAATTAAAATAAACTTACTTGGAAAAGTGTTGTGTGTGGAACGAACAGGTACACAGAAATGAAAACAATTAGGTCTGTATTTATAGGTAAAAAAGGGATTATGTCATTAGCATGTATCGAGAATAAGTCATTTAGTTATCTGTTTTAAGCATGATAATTAGTAATTACCTGATTGTTGACTAATGCAACGTTGACTATAAGTCTTTAAGTATGTTGGGATTTTGTCATTAACGCGGTATTTAACACGTGGGGTCTGACAGACCTCAATACCTGAAAACATGCCTAACTTGGTTAGATTTTCCTGTACATCTATAATACGAGGCCTGTTCAGATAATAACCGAACATTTTAAATTACAAGCCAACGGAGATATTTAATGATATGCTGTTCGCAGCACTGCCTAGCGCATAATCTCCTTTATGAGCGCATGTTCTTAGATTGTTGATATCTAGTTTATTTTTCGTGCTATTCTTATTTAAGCACAACGTGTTTCAGTGTTATTGGCGATTTTTGAAATGTCCGAGATTCTGGAGCAACGATGCAACGGAAAGTTTTGCGTGAAACTGGGAAAAACAGTGAATCATGTGTACTATTAAGGTGCTTTGAGACGGCTGCGTGACAAATATCCTCAAAAAGAGACTAGTATTGTGGCAGGACAACTCATGATTATTGCAACACGACAATGCGCCCGCGCACTCAGCTTTGTTATGCGATTTTTTCTTATTTCCAAAATTAAAATCAGTGCTGAAAGAACGCCGTTTTCAGAGTATTAAGGACATCTAAGCGAATTCGTCACAGACCTTAGAAGCCATCACAAATAAACCTGGGAAAAGTGTGTGAATAGGGGACGGAAGTACTTTGAAGGGGACAAGGACCAATAATCTATAAAATGAATAATACTGTTTTAGAAAACAAAGTTTGGTTATTATCTCAAAAGACCTTGTAAGTTAAATATTGTATTTTATCAATTATTATTTGATTCTACAGGTAAATATAGCATTAAGGTTTGCTCTTGTTATCTTTAAGAAGTTCAAAATCTGAATAGAGATTTGCAAAACAATTTTTTGAAGTGAGGTATGTTAGACCCCACGTGTCGGAACATTTGAAATAAATCCGCATGTCAGATGCCGGGTTAAACTACTCGATCGACTGTATATTGACATTTGTGATTTTTGAATCTAAATATATAAAAATATATAAATTTATTGACCATGTTTTAACTATTGTGACTTGCAGTCACCTGATAATACCAGAATAGTCGAAATACAGTCCATAGAGACACAATCAGATTAAATCTTACCATAGTCAAAACAGTCAACCAAATGACTTACAGTTATAATGTCACAATAGTAAAAATGTGCATTTATGACTGTAAATCACGAGATTGACTGACATAAGTCTATCGTTTTAGCTTGAAATAAGTTAGTCCATTGTGTCAACTTGACATAAGTCTTCATTCACTTAGGCTATTTACAATAAAAGTGATGTGAGACGTCAAATACTAATTTAAATTATTGTGTGAAATAAGATTAATTGAATATTATAACAATAAGCAATTACATTATCATGTTAAAATCAAGAACAAAGATAACTGATTAAAAATTCAGAAATTGAATAAACACATTTGTCGACAAGAAATGTTTTTAATTTTTACAGAAAGTGTTACTAGTGTTATGCGAATGGTTTGTTCAGTTCTTAGAGAAAGTTTGGTAGTTATCTTTAATAAGTAGAATACCATTAAGGATATAAATACATGGTAGAGTTAGCAAGCCGAATCTTATAAAATCTTGTCGGCAAGAGTCTCTAGGCTTTAGATCGCAAATTAGGCGTAATTGATTTTTTTGAGATCAAATATCTTTCGAATATTAATTGCGTTGCCCCATACTAATATATTGTCATTTATAAACCAGTATGCCAACGAATAATAAATAGTGAAAAGAGTGGCCTTGTTTAATGATGATTTTAACTGCGTAATGGCAAAAAAAAGCACTCAAGAGTTTTCTGCAGACAAAACTAATATGGTCATCCCATTTGTATCAGCTATGGTGCCCAGAAATTTTACTGTTGCTGATAATCCAAAATTTACAATACCTGCTGCCGGAGTACGCCTATTTCAAAATATACATATTCCGTTTTGGTGTTATTTAGTATACGCATATTTATAATGACAACTGATATAAGTGAGTGCCAGCTGACATTTGGACTATAATAACAGTTGATACATGTCGGCGGCAGCCGACATTTCAACTATAATGGCAATTGACATAAGCCGGCGCTAGTCGACATTTAGTCTATCGTGTCAGCTTAACATAAGTCGGCGTCAGCCGACATTTGGACATTAACGACAGTTGACATAAGTCGGCACCAGCCGACATTTGGACTATAATGACAGTTGACATAAGTCGGCGGTAGCCGACATTTGAACTATAATTTATAAACTCGAAATTTTACTTTATGCGCCAAGCGTATAAAACACTGATTAAATAAAATTATTACTAATAAATACACTACTATTTTAAAGTTTGAAATATCTGTACGTTCTTAATTGTTTATTTGAATTTTACGTAAATTGAACAATCTGTTAATTTTTATATAATTTTTCAAACAAAAACTTTTAATTTTTTAAAAAAGAATTGTTGAATATATTTTTAAGTGCTGTAAAGAAATTTAAAGAAATGATTGCTTTAAAGTTAATTTTAACTTTGAATCAATCATTTTGAAAAACATGTTAGATTTCTTTATAGTAGTTGAAAATATATTCAATTAATTAAGCTGATTTATTGGGTATACAATTACTACATCAGATTTATTAAAGTTGTTATCTTAACGAGTATTTTCTACTCCTTGATTAAACATTTGGATTGGTCGCCTAGCGAAGCGAAGCGACCAATCCAAATTTTTAGGCTTTTCTAAACTCAAAATATTGACAAAATATAAAAACGAAAATAAATATTGGCTTTTTGTAAAAATTTAGTCTCGTTAGACTTCTTTAAATATTCATTGAAACAACTACTTCTGGAGCTAATACCCCGACAGATATTGAATTATACAATGAATATTTGAGTTACCCGTCTGATTTACTGTTCTATACATAATTTATATGCAAAATGCAACAGCAGGTCAAATTATTCTTCTACCAAACTAAATGAACCAACAGGAAATTATTTCAATTTCCTGAAAAAAATGACAGGGAATTACAGGGAATGAATATACATTTTTCATTATGTCGAAATATTGACTTTATGCGCCAGGCGTATATAACACTAATTTAGGTGAAGTTCTAAAAACATTTCATCCAATTCTCAAATGACATAAAACTAACTCAAAATATATTAGAGATTAATGTTTTGGTATTGATAAATCGTCGATTTTAGTTTGGACCATGTAATTTGCAAAAATATTAAATTCACCTCTGACTTATTTACCGCTCGAAAGCGCGACATTTATACTTCACAACAAGTTCACTTCATCAATTTCTCAATTTTAAGGTTATGTTTTTTTAATTAAAATTTTAGTATTAAATGTATGCTGAGCTAATATTTGCATGTTTTCTTCTTTGTGAGATGGTGCCTGCCGAATTTCCGAACTTGCCGACCCCTGCTCTATATGAAATAACAAGATCCCCATACATTTCTACGAAATACGAACACCCTGTATAAAAGGGAGCCCCAGAACTCATTTTGCCCGGGGTACATAATTCCAGTTACGCTCCTGCTCATATATTTAAATAACAGATGAGTAATTTTGAAAATTTAGAATTCCGATTTATAATGCTTCCCTTCCGCCTATTAAAATCTCAACGAGGCGCAATAAATTAAAAACAATTTAAAATAGAAATCCGGCAATTAACTATTCAGTTTCAAATTGGCGCGGCGATAAATTTGAAAAAGAATATGCGAGGGATGACACTCGCACCCTCGTAAATTTATCCCACACTCGTTTCTCCAACATTTTTGTTCTCATTTATTTAAAAGGGGAATTAAAATTAAACAAAAAATGCTCTAGAATTCATAGGTTCTCCACGTGACTGACAACGCCTCCCTGTGGGCTCTAAGACTTTCAGGGGGGCTGTAGTAATCCCAGAGAAAATTAGGGGACGTAAAATATTACACGTTTAAATACCGTGCGATTGTTTTAATGATGATTTAGAGTAGGCGACATTTTTTTGTGGGGTTGCCCACAATGCTAATTGAATGAAAGAATAAATTTAAGGTTATGATACTCTATGTGTTAGCAATCAGTAGTGTCAATCTAATTTAAAATTCAAAGCTTACTCTAAATCATGTTTCCAACGATCGCATGCTATAAACGTGGCAATAGCTGCTTCAGATTTGCGACAGGTAAATAAAAAAAAATCTGGGGCTCTAGAAACTAAAATATATTCTCAAAGTGGGCGGTGGGCAAAATAAGGTTAATGACTTACGCGCTAAATTAATTTCTGAAACAAAAAATATACAGTTATTGATAATACAGTTGAAAGTACATACTCATATAAAGTATAATAAAAAATCTGGGGCTCTAGAAACTAAAATATATTCTCAAAGTGGGCGGTGGGCAAAATAAGGTTGATGACTTATGCGCTAAATTAATTTCTGAAATAAAAAATATACAGTTAATGATAATACAGTTTAAAGTACATACTCATATAAAGTTATAAATCGGCATCGACCAACCCCAGTGATTCTTGAACTCTTAGTAAGCGCAGCTTTCTAAATATTCTAAAATATTTTCACGGCTCACCTAGTCCGAAATACGTGTAGTGCAAATCAGGTATTGTAAATTTATAGGCGTGAAAATCACCGTTAATTCAAAAAATTTATCGCTTAAATCGGTAATTCGCCGGTAAATCGTAATATCGTTGTTTTAGGGGTAAAAGTAATAATAATTAGGACTTTTTTTAAATTTTATATTGAAGTCGTGTATTTTAAAATTCACTTTAAATCGGTGTTTATACGCGTGGCGCATAAAGTAAAATTTCGAGTTTAGAAAAGCGTGAAAATTTGGTTTTGTCGCTCCGCTTCGCTACGCAACCAAACCAAATTTTCAGGCTTTTCTTAATTCGAAATTTTACTTTATCCTTAATCTGAGATTGTAAACACTCGTTAGAAGCTATAAATTGAAAGCTTCTATAAAAATAATGAATGTCTGAAAATTTACATCAAAAAATCGTGATATGTATACCTAAAAGAAAAATCTTTGTGGTCAGGCCCAGATACAGCAAAATAAAAATAGCTAAATTGAAATAATAAAAATTAACCATTTCACTGAATAGATATATTACAATTTACAAAAATTACGAAAAATCAAAATTTTATAACTTTTTATGTAACTAAAAAATGTACAAAATTCGTTGAAAATGTGTTGTTGAAAACCATGAAAATTATTAAAATATATATATAAATAAATCTTACAAATATAAATAGAATTTAATAAATTCGAAAAAATACTGAAACAATATCAAGATTTGTGAAAGTTCTAAAAAATAATAAATCAACTAGAATTAAATAAATACTTAATCAACTAGAATTGATAAAAATCTATAAAATAGATTTAATTAAATTCAGTTTAAAATGACACAAAATTAATAAAAATTACGTCAAAATCAAGACGTAACTTCTGTATTGATATTTGTTCACTTCATTGAACAAATAATAATAAAGATGCGACTAAAATTATATAAATTTGGCAAAATTTAAATTGACACAAAAATTGAATAAAATAATTACAAATTCAAGATGTAATTTTTTTGTTGAAATTTGCTCACTTTGTTGAACAAACATTAAAAAAGAAACTAATAAAATTAATAAAAAAATCAAGATTAGAAAAATCGTCAAGATTTAAACCGATACTGAAAATTTAAGAGTTTTTCTAAGCCAATAAAACTCGTAGAATTAATAAACAAATAGTGACTTTTATTAAAAATAGTAATGAGTTATTAACATCAATGATACATTTTCTAAAAATTTGCAAAGAAAAAACTTGAATATAAAATGAAATCATCAATAGCAACGAACATAAAAATTACCCTTTCAATAAAATCGAAATTTTGACAATTTTTCGATATCTGTAATTTTTCGTACAAAACGATCAAATGAATTTACAAAATACTACAAATTTATTGAAAATCAGTATTAGAATTAATAAAATACGTTGAAAAATATTAATTAAGATTTTATATTGAAATCAATAAAATTAAAAAATAAATACTAGTAATTTTTCCATGTAAATTTTCATACAGTAGTGGTTTTATTAAAAACCTTCAATTTGATGCCTCCAAATTTGATGCCTCCAAATCCCAGATTAAGCATGAAGTAAAATTTCGAGTTTGAAAAAGCCTGAAAATTTGGTTTGATCGCTCCGCGAAGCACTGATGTAAATTGAATTTCAAAATATACTGCTTAGTTTTAATCACATGTTCATTCATTTTACAGATGTTTATATGGAATGTGTGTAAGTATTTATTTATTTATTCATTTGAGAAAATGATAACATGCAGACAGGACAAGTCAAAAAATAGAATATAATTACAATTAACAATTAATAAATAACAATAATATAAATATTGTAAACATAACATAACATAATTATAGTAAATAACAAATAATAGTAGTTACTTTTATGTCATGATGACGACCAATCTAAGATTGTTACGTATATAATAAATAAATATTTAAAAGAAAAAATCCATATAACAAAAACTACAAATTTTAAGTAGTGCTTACTAATTCAAAATATAATTCAAATAAAATAACACACATTATAAAATTTTAATGTTAGAAAAACTCCAGAACTGTGAAAATTAGGACAAATTAACAAAAATGATAAAATTTACCAAATCAACAAAAATCTAATATTCCGAACCAGTAATTGTTTAGTGGAATTTTACTTAAATTTTAAAAGATAATTCCTAATGAACTTCCCTATCCGTTCTTTGGCTTAGGCCTTGCAGTCAGACATTTCAGAAATTGGGTTACTCAGTGATTCATTTGAAAATGTTCATGCAACTAATACTTTCCTTTGCTATTAGATTCGCAGAAAATATAAAAAAGGCAAATAAATAAGTCATTGTCCTTGTAAATTTGTAAGTGTTCCGTGACTGAAAAGGTTAAGAAACACTGTATTACACCAATAATCGTGTATATGAAATTTTACAGTACATGAATAATTATTTACATATAGTGTGTGCTTTATGTGTGTTAGAAGCAGAGAATCTATTAGTAGAATATAGCCATTGATCAACGCTGCAATAATTTCGTTATCATGTAGTGGGAATTATATGTAATTATCTCTATAACACGATTAGTGCAATAAATTGGGGAGTGAGTGTATATATTATAGACATTAAGTCGGAACAACATACACACACACACACATGCCTTCCGCCCAAACCTAAATATTTAATCGACATTCCTATTTTGTTTCTCTTCGTTTATGTATTATGCAGTAACGGAATAAGGATGTTCCATTACAACCAGGACGTGTCGAACCGGTTCTCGTTTGTGAAAGCAAATTTTCTGGGCTTTTCTAAACTCGAAATTTTACTTCATGCGCCACGCGTGTAAAACACCGATTTAGAGTAAAGTTCACAATATATTGCTTGCTTTTGATGTAACGCTAACAAATTTTACAAATATTTAATTCATTGAGGTAAATCTGGTGCTTATAAAATTTCAGCAATTTTCTTTAGGATATGTTGTTGAGATCAAACTTGTGCAGTATATTTTGAAGTTCACTTTTAATCAGTGTTTTATACGCGTGGCGCATGAAGTAAAATTTCGAGTTTAGAAAAGCCTCGAAAATTTGTCTCGGGTCGCTGCACATGCCTTCCGCCCAAACCTAAATATTTAATCGACATTCCTATTTTGTTTCTCTTCGTTATATGTATTATGCAGTAACGGAATAAGGATGTTCCATTACAACCAGGACGTGTCGCACCGGTTCTCGTTTGTGAAAGCGATTTTGGTAAACATGCACATGCATTTAGATAAATAGAGGCATTTGTAACATAATTTTTAAGTAAGATTATCTAAAGATGCTCTAATGACTATCAAGTGTGATGTCTAACGACGATTTTTTTAATAGATGCAAGACGAGAGAATATCAATAAATTTAGAAAAGAAATTAAAATCAATGGCGATTATATAATAAACTAATGAATTTCGAGGATAAAATACCGCTTTCACCCCCAAATACATAACTCTCCTAAAAAACAACACCTCTTTAAATACTCCAGTTTAGGGTAAAATCCCCAAAATCGGCAGCACTGCTGACTCCAACAGAAATGCTTAAACTTCGACTCCACGCCTCCACGACTCTGACACCGACTCCGACTCCGACTCCACAGCCCTGGCAAAAAGTCAAGTTTTTACGCATTCTTGTAATATAGACCTTTTGTAACATAAGTTTATCTTTGTCTACCGCACAGTAATGTTAATCATATACAGAGAGTTTTATGTAACACCGAACATTTTCAATGTTAATTTTCGTATATTCTATTTATCAACCCAAAGCACCATTTGACACCCTCAATGTTTTAGGTTATGTGGAAATTGGGTTGCCTTTATGACAATTACAAATTGTAGGCAATCAATCGCAATTAATGCCTCGACTTGTAACTACAGGGGTTTTTCTTTCAAGTATACATGTCCCAATTATATGCCGTAAATTTTTAGATAATCGTTTTTTTTAAAAGAGTTCAATTCGAAACCTAAAATGAGTGTGTTCCACTCCCAGACTAAGCATGAAGTAAAATTTCGAGTTTAGAAAAGCCTGAAAATTTGGTTTGGTCGCGTAGCGCGAAGCGCGGAGCGGCCAAACCAAATTTTCAGGCTTTTCTAAACTCGAAATTTTACTTCATGCGCCACCGGTACAAAACACTGACATATTACGAAGTTTAAAACACACCGCTAAACTTTACATTGAATCAGTGTTTTGTACCGGTGGCGCATGAAGTAAAATTTCGAGTTTAGAAAAGCCTAAAAGTTTGGTTTGGCCGCTCCACGCTTCGCGCTACGCGACCAAACCATATTTTCAGGTTTTTCTAAACTCGAAAGTTTACTTCATGCTTAGCCTGGGAGTGGAAAACACTCGCTTAAAGCTTAAAATTAAATTCTTTTAATAAACCAAGCGTCGGAAAATGTACAATGTATGCATATGGATACTAAAAAGAAAATTTCTCGTTATGAAAATGTTCTGTGTTACATAAAACTCTTTGTATATATATATATACTTACTCCTTTTAATTATTATTTATCTTTAAAGTCGTATCTATTATATATACACGTACAAAAATGAAATGTGGTTAAAAGTCAATCTTTAAAAATAAAGAAAGTCTTTCGAATTTATAACAAGAGTAAGATACGTTAAGAGAGAGTGAAATGAATGAAAAAGGTTAGCCGTATGCAGCAGAGTAGTTTATTGTGGAATCGACAGGGGTAGCGTATCCCCGGGGGGCGTTTGTAGTCGGGAGGCTTATTTCGGTCATATGTTGAGGGTGTGCGGAGTGTAGTCATTGATGTGTCGATGTCGGTGTTTCCGGTCAGTAATGCGGCACTTGGAATTCGCGTGCAGTCTTCTGATAACACGCACCCGCACCATGTCTTTGTGTCTTTGTCCGCGTTTCAGCAACATGCGGTTTATTACCTGGCCACAAAGACCGCGGGATTTGCGCTGCCAGGTGATACGCCCGTGGGCCCCACTGATAAGCCTGATTTAATTTTGTGGCGATCGTAGCTGGACGTTGCCGCTTGATCTTGTTTTACACTGTTGTTTGTTGCCGGTCTAATGTATATGTATGGCCGGTGCTAGTTTGAACCCCACTCCCCTCCACCCGCACCCGCCCCCGTTCCGGTTCCCGTTGGTTACTGTTATTGGTTCACGGTTCCACTCGCTGCCGAACCGACCGAACAACCTACCGTTTTCATTAATCTGATTTGCGCCGATATCTCCGGCTTTCATTTGCATTATATCCAACCGCCATTTATATTCCCCTAAAGCTAACTTTACTCCTATTTCAAATTATCTCTATGCAACCCATACAAGCATCTAATATTACAAAGTAATTTATTTATTTAAAATATTTTACTGCAAAAGCTGTAAATTTATCTTTACTTCACATTTACATACCGCGTTTTTACTTTATGTTGACAATTCTAAGTTTAATCCATAATAGCCAAGTATTATAAACTTCTGGCAAAAAAACGTCAATGTGACGTATTGATTTTTCAAAAAAACTGAAGAAATAATACACTCAGACTGCATGCATACATCGCATTTAGTGATAATAGCGCATTTAGATGTGTTCCAAGATGTGACTTTAGAGGTGTCGTAAACACAAGTACTCTTCCATCGGCCACGTTTTATTAAAATTGCGATTTTTCTAATCGAAACCTTCAGATTTCGCTCGACTCGCTTCTTGATCATCTTGGGGTTTCTGGACGGTCACCTTCATACCAAGCCCGTTGAACCGGTTAATGGCGTTTACAATTTTTTTTTTCAGGCACATTGAGTAGACTAGACGTACAATCTCAAACTGGTGTATTTCCCACAAAAGAGCTCTGAAATCGCACCACGTTTGTTTTGCCATGTTATAAACACATCAAAACAAAACGCAACACAACATTGAACATACATTAATACCAGAAAGTTTGGAGAATTCAAAAAATTGGTTTCTCTATAACACGATCCGTTCACTCCAGAACGCAGTAAAGTTTAAGCCTGTTATTTTGCCGCACCTTGTAAAGTCACATCTAGGAATATACATCTAAAGGCGCGTTTTGCTTTAAATGCGAGATAACAAAGAATAAGTATTGCCAACAGTAAGGATTTGTTATCGGTTAAAGTCCGAGAGCGACATTCCTTGCTGTTCGAGATGCTTATAATGTTTTTTGCACAACCGGACAAGACATGTTTGATTACTGAAATTTTATTTCTTTCAATTCTAATCAGCGATCAGACGATATATATATTTAGATATCTATCATGATATATATCGATATTTATAAACTACGATATATAATCAGGAATATTTATGAAATGCACAAATCCATTAAATTGCGCGTCGCCGGGTATTCCGCCGTTTTTCAGATATTCCCTGTTGCTTTTTTAAATTTAATTGATGACTTGCGGCACTCGACAGACATTTTTTATCATTTAGAAATTAGAAGGTTGCCAAACTTGTGTTTTTATTAAAATATTTAAATTGTGACATTGTTCCTAAAAATTGCAATTTAAACTGGATTTGGGAAGATGCTCCAATTCTTGATTCTTCTAACGAGGAGAGATTAATTATCCTAATATGCTAAGATTGCTAAGTATTTTTACAATTTAAACGTTATAGTTTTTACTATTTTGTAAGCAACCGTGTTTGTTTATAATAAATAACAGTAAGATAAATAAACTGCGCGACCCTCGACAAATTTTCACGGGGCTTTTCTAAACTCGAAATTTTACTTCATGCTTAGTCTCGGAGTGGAAAACACTCGTTTAAAACTTCAAATTGAACTCGTTTAAAAACAACTAATATCTCAAGATTTACAGCAAATACGCTGTAATTGTATACTTATAAGAAAAACTTCCTGTATAAATAATAATAAATATAAATATTAACAATATATATCCGATATTTTTAGCTGTAATATAACAAGTAGTATGATTATCATTGATAATATTTATGAGTGAAACCGAGCTGCAGATTGAACGAGCCCGAAGGGCAAGTTGAATGTGCTGCTCCGGTTTCACGAATAAATATTATCGATTATTAATCATACCTCGAATTATATTCGATGAGAGAATATAAGAAATTTCACTACATTTCCGTCTTGTAAACCTCACCAAATCGCCCGGTTGACATTTTTAATTATCGACTGCCAGATTTGACAAATCATTTTCGTAGCAACGACCAAAACAAGGTTATAGGATTCTATTACCGCTGTAATTGTCATATTTATATAAATATCATGATATTTCCGAACCCTGATTCTAATAAAGTTGTTTTTATCAGTTGCTGTGAACGGTAAGTAAAACTTGAGTTTTACTTACCGATTTGTTATGCGTAGCTACTTGTAAACATGACCAACCGTCAGATGTGCTAAATACTAAAAAAGTTGATCATACAAAAAATAACACGGAACCGCCGATTAAATCACGCAACCTTAATAGCTGTCAAAATGGAAAATTCAAACTCAATCAAAGAGATCTAGGCAGTCTATTTGCAGCTGTTATGTTCGAATCACAACTGACGTTTCTTTGCTAAGGAGCGGTTTTGTTTATTTACACATCTTGTGTTTAGCCCATTTTTTCAAAGAGTTGAAAAACCAAACAAAAATGTCTATTGTTGACCTCCTATTTATGGCATTGCGTGTTTTAACCGAGATTTTACATAGTCAGCCAAATTAAAAATGATCTCAGTTTGAATGTCAAATTACAACTTCCAGTGCATGAATGAATGAAATGTAGGTGAAGGTCATGGATGTTTATTCACGACTAGAAACTACAACAGACATCTACGAAACATATCATGAACACAGATAACCAGAAGTTCTTAAAAGTAAAAAATACGTGGAAAATTATCGAAAATTCAAGATCTTTTTAAAATTTAATTTTTGGGGAAATAGGTGTAAAAGTATTATCCCCTTAAGAACCTGTTCAATAATGCAATTACACCCTGTATGTATATAATGTTTTTAATAATTCTAATTATGTATTCTTTTGTTTTAGGTGAGTCAAACATTAATCCTGGCAGTTTAAATGTGCAAATAATGTGCAATAAGTAAGTATTAAGTTAAGTTAGAGGCTATTATAGCAGAAATATAGTTTCTTCTACAGAAAAACAATTCCGTATGCCTCAAGTACAAATACTTTCTTTCGGATATTTTGTATAGAATATTTATATAATTTCAGAAAGTATTTTTATTTTTAGTATTTAATTAACATATTTCCGAACAGTGATATGATCATTTAAATGAAAATACTCGATTCTATGGATAATTAATATAATCAAACATCTCTGAGATGTCGCCTGAGTTATTTCTAGAATTGTTTCACAAAAGATAACTTAAATTACCTCTCGATTTTAAGCGATAATTCTGTGACTTAATATAATAATGGTCTACAGGGTGTTCTAAATTATCGGGCTACCGTTGGTAACTTTGTTATCTTTGGAGCTACAAAATCTTTGAAATTAACAAATTAGTAGTATTTTTCACTTATATTACGATGGTGTAAACAGAAAAACAAATGAACCTTGAACCTTTTAATTTATTCGCAAAAACAACATTTTTTTTTAATGGGATGCCTTGTATATTTTGACATATTTAGAAAGAGAAAAAGACACAAACAAAAATTGCTTAATAAATGATTATCCTAAAATTGAAGCCATTAAAACACTGCATATTTTATAATAGGTCCACCTATTCGAAATCAAACGGCGATAAACAAACGATGCCGGATGTTGTCAAAGTATTCATGGTTATTGCTGTTCAGCCAATTTTCTTGTATTATGCTTTCTCGTCATAACGAGAAATGTGACATGTTATTTATCATGTTCAAAAAATGCAGCTGAAACGGCAAAAAGGCATGGTAAAAATTACGATAATTCAAGTAAATTGGCTAAACGTCAAAAAGCATGGATACTTTGACAACATCCGTCATCGTTTGCTTATCGCCGTTTTGATTTCGAATAGGTGGACTTATAAAATATGTAGTATTTTAATGCCCCATAACTCCTTTATCTTCAATTTTAGGATAATTTTTTATTTAGACTTTTTTGTTTATGTATTTTTTTTCTTTTTAAATGTGTCAGAATATACTGGGTATCCCATTTAAAAAATATATTTAAGCGAATACATCGTAAAATTGATGTTCAATTGTTTTTCTGTTTACACCATCATAATGTACGTAAAAAATACTACTAATTTTCTAGTTTAAGCCACTTCGTAACTCCAAATATAACAAAGTTACCAATGGTGGCCAGATAATTTAGAACACCCTGTATATCTAATATTTAAAAAATAATATTGTTTGTTGGTAGGTCACCATGTGATAGCTTCATATTTATGTTTTTTTTTTTTTAACAACAGAGATAAAGCTCTGAACTTACATATAATTAGACAATAAGGCAGAATTTTGATGAATCCTTAATGATGATGTTCACTTAAAGTCACTACACCCAAATGTATGACTGCGGTCACAATTTTATTATTCTCAAAAACAATTAATTACTTTACAATTTTTGTATTTTGAGCTATCAGATACACTGTTCGATTAACCGTTTAAGCGATCACCCGAGTGGACATTCGAAATAGTATTCGTGGAATCATTGAAGACATACCATTTTAAAACAAATACGTCGAAAAGCTGCAAATACCAAGGCAAATTTTTCTGTAATTTTAAAGTAAACTTAAAATGCTGTAAAAATATCTAAATTATTAAAAAAAAAAACACAGATTTTAAACTTAAATATCTCGCTTGGTTTGTAATTGTAAGTTAAAATTATTAAAAACTAATTTGGTTTAAAAATTAATTAATGCAGTTTAATTAATAAGTAAAGAACATAGAAATGCCTATTTTTTTTTCTTATCTTGGTTCAAAGTTGAATTTAAAAAACCGTCTAATTTATAAAGATATTAAGAATATTAGTTTGTGTTCAGTACTCATTCATTTACCGGATAACTATATACGCGTTTCATGCTTCAACGCCATCATCAGTAGAGTCCCGAACCAGTGCTTGAAGAATACTGAACATCTTTGACCATTTAATATGGCCTGTGCAATATACATATGTAAAAATATTTCTTTGCAAATTTTGTGAAAATTCGATTTAAAATTGTATGAATTGTTAAAGAAATAATTAAATTAGTTAATTTAAATAGGTATTTAGTCACAAACAAAACAAAATCTATGCTCTTTTAAATCATTTTTAAAATAAACAGATTTAGTTACAAATTAGATGATCTTCAGGCGGCGGAGTGCATCGCCCTCAAATTAGGATTTATTCCGCTTGGTGGCCGCATTATATCGGGCCAAAATAAGACAACCTTTAAACGGATATCATTTAAGCGTTACTTATGATCTAAAAGTTTTATCCTCTGGAAGGCTATGAAATTAATTTCAAAAAATATTATGTTGTTAACAAATTATTAAAACCAATAATAATTTTCACTGCAATTTTCACTGTAAATAGTTTGTATACAAAATACATACATAACCGTCGCGCGTCAAATGTCGAGCTGTGTCAGATCACACAGATTTGTCAGTGGTACCAACTCACATTTAAATGCAAACAAAAGTCATGGCATGCTAGAGGATCAAAATGTTCGCTCATATAGTATTATAATCATAGCGCGGATTTTGGCAGGGATCGTTCATGAACCGGGGCTACTCTATTGAGTTGGGCATATAAAGCGCGCGACTGTGCGTCAAATGCACAAGTGGACGATTGTGGCTGTGTCTGGTGATGCAGTCGTCCGTTTGTGTATTTGACGCCCAGTCGCGTGCGTTCTATGCTTAATTCGACTGGGCGACAACGGTTCACGAGCGATCCCTGCAAAAATCCGCGCTATGATTATAATATTAACAATGCGCTTATGCAGTAACTTTCTTTACCTCTATGAATTGCAATTCAATTTGGTCATATCATGGTTTGTAAAAAAAATTATTAACGAAAAAATATATTCTCTTTCCTTTAAAAATAAAACGAGTTATAAATTTTATACCCATGCTATAAACCCCCTAGGCAGCATATACCTTGTTGAATTGAAGTGAGACCATTAAGAAAATCTTGTTTTAATTATGTAAAATATTCGTAAGTTCGCAAACATCAACATATTTCCTAATTAAATCTTTTAACGGGTAAAATTGGAAAATTTGACGGGACTTGTGATTATGCGGTTTAGCAAAATATGGCGCAAACTTTGGGGAAAGAGGGAGGAGAATCCGTTTTGGCGAAAAGCAAGCGCGGGCCGACGGAATATCTAAGGTTGGGGATTAAAATTCCTAAAGAGGCAGAGGGAGGGTTATGAGGAATACATGTATGCTGAAACACAACACATTTTAAACACGACAGAAAGAAAATATTATAATAAAGAAAGTTTGTGTTTCGTTTATGAATTTACAAATATTTCAAAGAAACTCTATTGTTCTAAACTGCAGGGTATTCGGCGATTATTAGATTCGATTATAGTAGATATATAACCGGAGTTTTTTAAAGTAATCTTATCCTGATGTATACGCTCTCTCATTTTTCAAGTATTCATTGATTTTTTAACAGATTATGACAGTGGGGTAGATATTTTTCTAAAGTTCTACAAAAACAGGTACAAAAAATGATGATGGACACTCGTAGCACTTTCTGATTTAAACAATTGATGATTGACATACTAAAAGTATTTCACTTGTTAATTTGTTAAAGACCAGTTTACATTAAATCAGCGTTTTATACGCGTGGCGCATAAAGTAAAATTTCGAGTTTAGAAAAGCCTAATTTGGCTCGGTCGCTCCGCTTTGCTACGCGCCTGAGTCAAATTGTCAGGCTTTTCTAAACTCGAAATTTTACTTCATGCTTAATCTGGGATTGGAAACAATCGTTAGACGACCAATTATAAACCAATTTTGCAGTTTTTGTATTGTTAAATTTATGACTAAAATGAATAGAGTTTATGTTTTAGTCAAATGGGGGGTTCAACCCGTAAAACCGGCCCTGTAAAACTAAAAACAGTATTTTTACCACTAACCCCCACCCCCGAAATTTCTAAAACCCCCTACGATTTTACGGCCTTGTGCGCCTGATGCAATTTTCTTGTTGATATTTAAAAGGAAAAAATCCTGTATACACTATATTACATATTTTTCATAAACTGTTTACTTAGATTTCTATAAGATTGTATTAGTCAAAGATAACCGTAAACTGATATGAAAGATCATATATTGTATATGTACATGCGGTCACTGCACTGGAATATAGCGAGCAACTCCTGAAATTCTGAAATCGCTGAGGAGGAAACTCTCTGAACTCGCCCTTCCTCCCTTTCGCTTACCAACGACTCTCCCCCGGTCATCAACTAGTTTAAAGTTGTAAACATTTCCGCACAGATGTTATTTGGAAACGGGATGGCCTCGTGTACGTGTGTGTTTATATCAAAATGAAATGCAAATGCAAATGTGTCCACGGTATGCTGACTTAAAATTTGATTCCGCCATTTATTCATTTATATGATAATCTAATCTACGAAATTCGATGACTACCTACACAATTTATGGTATAATGATTAAAGTGATGTAATAAAAACAGAATATCATTTGAAATCCAGGGATATAGATGTGTTTTCTAATCATGAAATAAGATTAGCAAATGTTATTTGTCATATCACACTCAACGATATGCAAGCAAGCTTTCCTTGGGCTCTAAATTATACGGAAGCTTTGAAGTCGTTGGACCACACAAATATTATTATAAGCATATATCGGATTTATACTAATGAACGCCCCTGGCGGTAACAAATAAACAGGCTTCTTGCTCCATGAAATATAAAAGATGTGCTGTAAACAAATTACAAGTCACTTTTAAAATTTGTCAACTAACAGGTTTTGTATTTGTTTATTTACCACCAAGTAATTTTGAACAAATAAGTTTACAGTGAATATTATATTTCAAATAAAATGTCTATTTAAATTAAATAATAAAAAAGCATAGATGAAGTAAAAGGAATAGGTACTTTATTTGAAAAATGGTAAAATAATCAACAGATAGTCAATTAAATAAAATCGTGACCTTAAAAATAATGGAACTTTCACTTATTTAAAAATAATGGCCCTTCAACCTGTTTCACCGATAATTAAAATATGTCAACACGGTTATTTAAAATAAAAACTCGACATTTGTATTTTCTAAAAATATACGATTCATATTATCGTTTAAAAAAACGCAACGAGTGGTTTATTCTATTTATATTTTAAAGTTTTCTAAAAGTATACAGAATTGAACGAATTTTAACATTCTTTATTGAAACATTAAATATCTCAACTAGTTTTCATGTATCTTGAACCAAACTGTTTCTATGTTTCTAATTTTTATCGAATTAATTGAATGTTTTATTTTTAATTACGATTTAACAAAAATATAACTTGTTTCAATTAAGTAAATCGCAGAAAAGAGAAATGTTTGTAAATTTAATTAATTTCATTAGAATGCATTATATGATAACATTGGTGATCAAACGAACTTACCTGTGAAGTTCGATCAAAATTATATGATCGTCCTTTTACGAAATGATTACTATGTTGTTTATCTACTTATCGCTAGATGCGTAGCACACGTTTAGAGCGTGCCAAGAAAGGGTCTTTCTTCCGCCTTCCCACGGTGGCCTATACCTTCATTATGTTTGGAGCTGTTAAATTGTCTATGGGTCTTATTGGGATATGGGTGAGAGTAATCATTTCGTAAAAGGACGGTCATATAATTATGATCGAACTTTACAGGTAAGCTCGTTTGATTACTAATTATATTTCCCGTCCTTTTACTCTTAATTACTATGTAGATGCTTAGAGTTAAGCAATTTTTACCAATCATTCCATTAAAATAAGAAACAATTATGTTTGTGTATTTAAGATTACATATGTATATATAAAACAAAAAGGAATTAAACACAATAACTACAACTAAACATGACTAACTCAGTCTGTTTGCTTATTATTTAATATGGCTGTGATAAAAGACTCGTCTTCTTCTATGACAGGCCGATCATAGAACCTAGCAAACACACTAGAGCTTTGGGTCCACCCTGCAGTCTTCCTAATTACGTCTAGACTAATCCCACACCTTTTTGCTGCTGATGTGCTGGCATGCCGAGTACTATATGACGTAAATAAGTTGGCATTAACTCCACTTTCTTTAAGTATATCCCTCATCCATCTACTCAAGGTCTGGGTCGTGGCCGCCTTCTTCTGTTGAGTAATAAAGAGTTCGTCTATATCGTTCCTAATATGTATAGTCTTATCTATATAGCACTTAATTGTATGTGCTACACATAACTCTGGCACTTTAGGGAAATATGGGAGTTTTAAAAGAGGCTGGTATCTATCCCGGCCTGATGTTTTTATTCTGTCCGGAATTTTAATATAAACTGCCTTCCTACTGATTCGCATATTTGACAGTTTAAAGAGGGCTTGTGTCTGAATGCGGTGTTCTATTGTTAGTGCTAAGAGGGTCACTAATTTTTTCCCAAGCAATTTTATGCTAGCCTGCTGATTATCTACTGTCCTCAATTTATAGCACTATAGATAGGTCCTAAGTCTCGTTGTTTCTCGGCCGAGTTGGTCTCAGATTACTAACGCCTTTAATGATCTTTTAATCATTGGATCTTCACCAATGCCTGAATCCAAATTTAAACATAAACTAGACCGAATTGAGCTTAGGGTGTCATACCTAGCTCCTTCGTTAAACCATATTGTCAAAAAATTAATAATCTATTGAATTCTTAAATGGGTCCAAAGCTTTGCTGTTGCAATACTCCCACCATTCTTTTAACCCAGAATTATATTGTTTAAGCGTGCTGTTACTTAAAGAAGCCAGACAAATGGTAATGTTCTTCTCTGGTATACATTTTCTTCTTAAGGCTTGCCTGATAATCTGGCTGCAACCAGGGTAAGGTTTTCCTATAGTGAATGTGGGTTCCTATTAATCGAAGACAGAAAATTAACGTTAGGCTTAAAAAATATAGAAGGGCCTATCCTTAATTTTGAAAATATTGGATACCAGGGTTGTGTTGTCCAGTGTGGTACAATCATAATACCTTCTGCATTATCTGTTTTGATCTTTCGCAAGGTGCGAAGGATCAAGGAGAAAGGTGGAAATGCGTAAATAAAATAATCTGCCCAAGAAATGGTGAATGCATCAATCGCAAATGGTCCTGGATCCCTCATCCAAGAAACATACCGGCTGCACTTGGTATTTAAGCTAGTTGCAAATAAATCTATATTTGAAAATGTCATTGTTTTATACGCGTGCCGCACGAAGGAAAATTTCGAGTTTAGGAAAGCCTGAAAATTTGATTTGGTCGCGACGCTTCGTTTTGCGACAAAACTAATTTCTCAATCTTTTCTAAACTCGAAATTTTCCTTCATGCTAAATCAAAAAGTGGAAACATTTGTCAGAAACTTCAAATTGAACGCATTAAAAAACAACGAATGCTTGAAAATGTATTGCGTACACACTGTGATATGTATACTTGAAAGAAAAATTCCATGTATGTATTCGTATATCATTTTATTTGTATTGCGTGATATTTATGTTTTGAATCCCACCATAAATACTTTAGTAAACCTGATTCGATCCAATTATCTGCGTGACTATACAAACACAGGCAGTGGAAACTTGTTGCACTCACCCCTAGAACATCTTCTTTGTCATAGTTGCAAGAGTGAGGGGAGAAAGGGTTCACCGTTTGCATTGTTACCTCATAAATTTTCAGAATTCATATTCCGTTTGATGTAGACTTTAGACCTATTTATTCCAAGCAGAATCCCAGGAAAATTCGATTTCACGACACTCTGTATCTTAGTATTATTTAAACACCTATACTGACTCAAACTTAATATCTATTATCTTACAGGAATATAATTAAAGAATTTTTATTTTTTGATTAAACAGCACTGAATCTTATTATTAGACAACACACTTTCTCAAACTAAATATATATTGTCTTAAAAGAATACAGTTTAATAATATTATACCGAGTGTTAACCACCAAACCTGGTCATCAGAAAATTAGCTTTTGTATTTTAATTAATTTTAACACGATGCCATGATTTTTTTGTTTAATGACATTTAGTAGTTTTTTGCCGTCAAGTTATCAAAAACTTCTATAAACTTTTTGGGAAAAAGACAGAATTCTGGCTAGAAAAATAATGAATTCTGCTGCTTTTTTCCAAAAAGTTTATAGACGTTTTTTGTTTAATATCATGTTATGGGATTGATTTTTAGTTGGGTTATGATGAGAAAAAAAAAGAAATATACAGGAAATAAATCTCTCACTTATTTCCTGTAAATTTCAATATAAAGTCGTAGTGAGATATTTGTTAATCTTGGAGTAAAAATAAAATCAGTGAAAGAAACCAAGTGTTTGGCATAATTCAATTGGGAATATTGTTTTATGAATTATAAAATTGTGTAAAGTTTATGATTTATGCGAATTATGATATACTGTTTGTATTTGAGGCAGTGGCGGTTCGTAAGAAATTTAATTGGCGTGGTTGCAGATATAAACATACAGAATTTTTTTTTTTAAGTATACCTATCCCGATGCGTATGCATTTTGTTTTTATCATGAGCTTAATTTGAAGCTACTAACGAGTGTACCTAATCCTTGATTTTATTTAAAGTAAAATTTGGGAGCGACCAAATATATTAAAAATGTTCATGTATCTTTCTCTCTATAATTTTTAATCGCTGCCGTTTCGCTGTTTTCTCAGTGATTAAACCTCATGAATATTAACGCTGCGAGTTAGATATTTAATAATGTTAGCACGGGTTTCTATTATATATCATAGTAAATCCGTGAAAGATATAAAATGCATCCCCCGGCCCGAGGCAATTTTTCATTCATTCAAATTCCGCGTGACTGACATTCGCAATCTCGTTTCGCCCGGTTGTATGTGTTGGGAGGGGTGTAGAGTTATGTGTATGTATTTATGTATGTGTGAGCTGCCAGTATAAATAGCAATATATGATAGAGCCCGTAAAATGGTTGCCGGATCGAAGAATAGATTTTCGTGAGTTTAACGTAACTTTATAAAAAAATTTACACAATTAAATTCACAAGTTATTTTAGTCTTTTGATACAATTTTGTATTACATAGAATTTGTTCATGTCACAAAATCTCAATTAAACTCAAGTTAATTTACATAGTGTTTTCATTTGTAACGCAAGGGGTGCGTCCATACCGAATGTAATAAAACATTTTTATTGCGCTTCGACTAAAATCTCTGGCTATAAATAATTTTACTGAATCTATTAAGTACTGATCGTCAATATTATTGTCTAGTATTTTCTCTAATATTTTGTAAAAAGAAGAACTAGTTAATCCGAATCAATAAAAAACAAATCACAATTGTCGAAACAGCTGTCGAAACAAATAAAAAGAAAACAGACAGACCGCTGAAACGAAATAATATCGGTTTTCTGGTCACGTGACACGCACGTCCGTGATAATAATTAGTGTTTCGTGTGCGGTGTTTGCGTAATTAATTTTTGAATAGATTGTAATTGTGTTTTAATTAAAATTTAGAAATAGGCCCGAAATAGGCGCGCACGTACGCGTAATAGTTTATCGATTCCCGATCCAATTTACCTAAATATTGAGAGAGGGAGAGAGAGTACAGTTCCATGTCATTTACATAGGCAATTAGAAAAGCAGCGCAATAATATGCATATAAATTTATCCAATAATTGAATGATAAAACCCCATATTAATTATTCTGACAGCATAATTATTTTCAGTTAATGCACTTCGTTATAAATTATTTATTCACTCACTGTCTGTGGACATATTATTCAACTTATTTTTTTTTCTTGAATTAATTAAACTGCTCAAACTTAAATAAGGATATTACTTGTATATATAAAGGGTGAACCATCTCTTGGAATCTTTTTGAACTACCACTTTAGTTTTACTTTTATGATATTTGACATCTAATGTATGACAGTTCTTCAGTATACAACACCCGGTTAACGAAATGGGACGCTATACGCTCGATGAACGTTGGAAAATGTTAAAAATTTACTTTGAATGTAATTCGTGTATTGCAGAATTAGTGCGAAAATTGCGTACAAAATTCGGTCGCGAATATGCACCAAATGCAAGTGTTCTAAAGAAATTTGTGCACAAAGTTCGTGAAACTGATACGCTGGTGGACCGTACTAAAGTTCCACACGCTCGTCCCGTTTGTACACCCGAGAATATTGCTGCTGTAGCCCGTAGTGTGCAAGCCAACCCGAGAGCATCGACTCGTCATCGCTCTCAGCAATTGAACATTAGTCGCACTACCTTGAGGCGTATTTTGCATAAAGACATCTGTTTATTCGCCCTATAAGGTTCAAATAACACAGCAGTTGAAGAGAGTTGACAATCCACTTCGATACAACTTTGCTAATTGGGCCTTGGAACAGCTGGAAGCCGATGGTGAATTTTGGCGAAAAATTATCTTTTTCGATAAAGCGCATTTTCACCTCGGGGGCTATGTAAACAAGCAAAACTGCAGGATTTGGGCATCGGAAAACCCACACGTAATCGTTGAGCTGCCAATGCATCCCGAACGAGTGACTGTATGGTGCGGATTATGGGCCGGCGGCATCATCGGCCCATTTTTCTTTGAATCTGGCGAAACGGTCAACGGAAACCGCTATAGGACCATAATAGAAAACTTTTTTGGGGAGCAAATTGCTGTATTGGGTGTGGGCAACATCTGGTTCCAACAAGATGGGGCGACATGCTTGACTAACAACGAAACTATCGACTTATTGCGGTCAAAGTTCGAAAATCGTGTAATCAGCCATCGTGGAGATCTGAATTGGCCAGCAAGGAGCTGCGATTTGACGCCCATGGACTTTTATCTCTGAGGTGCCGTTAAAGAGCGTTGTTATGCCAACGATCCAGCAACGATTGACGATCTTAAAGTCAATATCCAATATGTCATTGCTGAGATGGAACCGCAGACGTTGGAAAAAGTTCTGAAAAATTGGGTCGAGAGAATGGACTATTGTAAGGCCAGCCGTGGCAGCCATTTGGTTGATGTCATATTCCATGTATAACCGGATACTCTTGCCTACAAATTAAATTCAAGATCATGAAATTTCATCTAGCCGTTTGTGTTTTATTAACATTTCAAAAAGATTCCTTGTGCTGTCCCACCCTTTAGTTTATCTTCAGGAAAATGGCCTGAATGATCAATTTTTGTTTTCTTTATCAACTGAACTACTCAAAATTAAATAGAGATATTGCTTGTACATATAGTTTAACTTCAGGAAAAAATGGCCACAGTGATCAATTTTTTTTTCTTTATCAACTAAGCTACTTCAAATTAAAAAGGGATATTGCTTGTACGTATAGTTTAACTTCAGTAAAAAGTGGCATGAATGATCAAAAATCGATCTTCCCTTGGAGTAGTTACACGTTCCGATCCAATACCAGGTCTTCTTAAAGCTGTCTCTGTTTACCTAAAGCGAGTAATTGTTCTTGAAATCACACTTTGAGATGTGTCTAAAACTTCCGCGATTTCAACTTACCGGCCGCCTCTTTGGTGCATTCTTACTACCAAATCAGCTTTCTCGTTTCTTAAATGAACTCTGCATTTTGTGGAGGTAATGCAATCACAAAAATCAACCAAGATGGAGCGAATATATTTTATTTTATATCTTACGCCGGTACTGTTTTTATAATAGTTTGTGACAGCAGCCTAATGTAATTTTTTTTTGCTACAATGATTTTAGTACTAGTTAGCGAATTGCCTTTGATTTAAAAAATGCAAACATTTTTTTTTTCTAAAATGGAAGTACATGTTAGGTCAATATCCCTATTCAATTTTAAGTAGTTTAGTTCATATATATAGTAGGGATGTTCCGATCCCAAAAAAGTATCGATATTGGGAATCGATTAGATCGTATATCAAAGTATAGATACAGGTACCGACCGCAAATTGAAATTTTATACGATTAATGTCCATTTCAAAAGTTTTGAACCCTGTGTTTGAATGCCACTCAACTATACGAATTTATTTCTCGGCATGTACTGTATAGAAAAAAATCATTTTTTGTATTTGTTATGTATATCATCTTTTTGTATAAGATCCCTTAATTTGAAGATTAAATATTTTATAATTTTTTTTTTAATTATTTAATATGTTACAAGGTTATAATATGGAAATGGATAGCGTATTTCTTGAAATTCTTACACCAGGCTGTTGATATTCATAAATTTAATCAATTTCTTTACAAAAATCAAAATCATTTTCAACGGAATAGTTATTATGATTTTTTAAAACATTTAGAAAAGCAACGTTGCTTACGGTTTGAGGGTTTATTTAAATTGTATGTCGTAATACTTCATAATCAATTTATTGTTGTAATAAAAACATGATTACAATAATATTAAGGAATATATTGTGTTGTTATAAAACAATTAATAACATAAAAATATTAATTATTTACCAATGGAATCACAACATATGCATTTTTTTATTTGTAAAGTTTCATTTATTTTTGTTTATAAACGAAGAAGTTGCGACAGGTTAAAGTTGGGTTAATCGTGAAATGACTTAAAAACATCTATTTTTTTAAACACTTTTTACAGTAATAATTTATCAAACTATTTAGTAAAATTCAGTATGTTATTAGAAAATTTTAAATTATTAACCTGTAAAAAAATCAACTTTTTTTACCTTACGGATTTTTTTATTACCCTGCAAACACAGAAGCCAAAAATTTTGAAAGGGATATTAGTATATTGCTTATTCCTATATGTTTACTGCGACATAGCAATAAAATTTAAAAATTCACCATTTTCGAAATGATTAACATTTCAAGATATTATGGAATAGAACCCAAATATAAAATTTAATAAAAATGCAAAACGGCTCATTTTTTTGCTGAAATCCTTTCACAGACCGAACATTTCAGGCTTTTGTAAACTCAAAATTATTCTTTATGCTTATTCAATGCATAAAACACTCATTAGAAACTTTAAATAAACGCTTTAATAGAAACAACGCAATTAAACAGACATTCAATAGACTTACAAGACAAATCAAAAACCTCATACTAGAATTTAAGAAATCGTATACGAAAAACGTATTGGACAGAAATTAAAAAATTATCAAAATATAAAAAAAGGGACTACATGCATGACTTAAAGGACCCAAATGACGGTACAATACTAACAGACGATAAAGACATAGCACAGGCATTTGCAAATCAATTAGCACAAACATATCAAATTACGCATAACAACAATTATGACAATAGATTCTACAATTACTTGCAAGACTGGTTTAATTCATTTGACATGACTCCCCTTACACCTCCCCCAGACGATACACTGGACGAGACGGACTGTTTCTCCCTTTTACACTCTGGCAAAAACTCCTCTCCAGGCTTTAATAAAATTCCCAGATTAATTTAAAAAAAACTACCCTATGATATCCACGTACTAATCCTAAAAATGTATAACTACTGTTACTCCCATCAATACTTCCCATCCGAGTGGAAGCAAGGGTTAATTACCTGTATTCCTAAACCAAAAAGCGATCCTTTTCTTATTTCGAGTTATCGGCCCATAACACTCCTCCCAGTATTAGGTAAACAATTTGAATCCCTTATTAAACAAAAGCTCCTACGGCTAACCATAAATTCCATCCCCCAATACCAATTCGGATTCCTCCCCAAAAAATCAACTACACTACCTCTTTCCATGTTAACCTCCAATATACAAACCATGCATCTAGAAGGCCAAAAAACAAGTATCGCCTTTCTTGATATAACTAAAGCTTTTGACACGGTTTGGCATATTGGCCTCCTATATAAATGCTACATCCTTAAGATCCCAAAGCATCTAATAATCCTTATTTACCATTTCCAACAGATCCTGTAAAGTAAAAATCCGCCAAACTGTATCTCGACATATTCAATCCCAACCCTTCCTACTTTAACCGAACAAGATACGCCCTCCTCTTTGCTGATGATACGGCCCTTATCTCCCACGCTTCAACGCTTCAACAATCCCAAAACCTTCTTCAAAATTCTCTTAATTCCATACAAAAATGGTGCAATAAATGGCGAATACAATTAAATCCTTCCAAAACCAAATTATTCATTTCTTTCCATAAAATCACTCCACGATCTCCTACAATAGTAATCAATAACACCACAATTCTTCCATCCTACTCCTGCAAATACCTAGGCATAGAGTTTGATTCAAAACTTTCCTTCCTCCCACATACCAAATCCATTAAAACCAAAATGAAAACAAGGGCTAGGCATTTCAGATCTTTAACTTATAAACAAGGAATTTCCACAAAAACAGCAGTTAGGATTTACGAATCGATATGCCGGCCCTTGTTAGACTATTTTGCAATTTTATTCCTTCATATCCGTCCTTCAATTTCACACCATATCCAAGTCGCCGACAGATCAGCACTACGAATCCTCACCAAACTCAGGCACCCAATAAATCCTCTTCATAATCCCTCAAACATCATCCCCTATGAAACTACCTAAGTAACACCAATTTCTTAACGCATATTAACCCTCAGCGAAAAATTCGCTGTAAACACTCATAACCTAGAACTTCTAAACAAATGCTGTATTCCTAGAAACCTAAATATCCATCCCAAATATAAACATCCTCCTCTCACAATACATCTATTCATTTGTACCGTTCATCAAGACAGTTCACTAGCCTAGCATACGATAAAATTTTTCAAATAAAATAAATTCAAGACAGGGCAGAAAGACCTCTGGTCGACAGCCCAGACAGACTAACCCCATAGTGTAATAATATATATATATATATATATATATATATATATATATATATATATATATATATATATATATATGTATTATACTATACTACTGTAATTGTCTGAATAAAGATGTATGTATAAATATAGAAACAACGAGTTCCTGCAAATTTACAAAACTTACATAATTACAGCATCAGACAAGAAAAAATCCGCTGTATATTTAAGTATTTATGTTCTTATAATTTCAATATAATTAATTAAAATATTATATAAGTAAATAGTAATGATACAAATTTTTATAAAAAGAAAAATGTGTTCCGCTCATTTTGTTAATTAAAACGTTGATGCGGACATGGCATCTGATAAGCAAGCATGTTCGTTTTTTTTTATAATTACTATGAAAAATTACGGGCATTCATAAATCGTACGCACATATGACTTTATCAAGGAATTTAGCAAAAGAGCTCATCAATTTTAAAAGTTTGATGAATGTGCGAGGCGTTTAAAATGTTTCCCCCCTGCCGGTTATTTTTTTCACGCTCTGTCCTATTTTTCGATCGCGCGATTTCCATTAGGGTTCATTAATTTTGTATGGGCAATAGTTGTCGATGCACCATGTTGATGATCATTAATAGTTTTAATCGATGCCATATTTCTCGGCACCGACAGCCCAACGTTGCAAGCCATATCGTTTATGGGACGCGCATTTGATGTATGAGCCCAAATTCCGATATTTGCACACCGGGCACTCAACAGTTGGGATTAGGTCAATGAATTACCAACACCTATTATGCAAATATTGAGTACACAATGTTTAAAAATAATAATATAATGAATATGTAACAATAATAACAAGGAATATTACAATATACAGAAATATATGAAATACATGTACTCTCTCTCAGGTATCAAATTGTTCGCACCTACTAATGACTTAATCCCTTTCTTATAAATAACATCCCTTCATTTTCACTCGCCCTAGTTTTGTGAACATATTTCAACGATACAGTTCAACATTCCTGTAAGTTTTCTGTTTATTTTAATAATTTCGTTTGTTTTGAAAGTCTAAAGCATAGCTACACTGATGAGGGATACATCTCGAAACGCGTCGATAGATGGCTTAAGACAATTAATATTTATTCCCTGTATTTTTTTCAATTTATTACAATTTCCTGTTGGTTCATTCAATTAGGCGAGAGAATAATTTGACCTGATGTTGCATTTTGCATATAAATTTTTGCATAGAAAAGTAAATCTGTCATGTAACTCAAATATTCATTGTATAATGCAATATCTGTCGGGGTATTAGCTCAAAAAGTAGTTGTTTCAGTGAATATCTTAAGACTTGTCTCAATGAGACTACATTTTTGCAGAATGTCGATATTAATTTAAATTCGTTTTTATATTTTGTTAATATTTTGCAAACTATAGACAAAATCAATTTTGTATATGTTAAATACATTCAAGCTCAAGATTAGGAGAGACAGGAAAAAATAAATCATTACTTATATTAATGTTTCGAATATCGATATTTGTATTAGATTTGGCGAATATCCACGAGCGTAGCCAGGATTATCACCAAGGAAACAAAAAATGTACCACACTTAAATTAAAAACTTAACGTCAATTGTTTTATCATAAAATTATACAAAATGATACCATTTATCATTCAAAACTCCAAACGTATATCAAGTACTGTGCTTCAATAAGTTTAGTCAAATTGACATGATTGTAGCGCATTGACAATTCTAATCAACTTTCTTAATTAATCATAATTTTTGTCAGTTTTAGTTAACTTAAAATTTTGATTCACAAAACACAAACATAGAGGATATAAAGATTTAGTTTTTATCTTGTGATGTGCAGGGTGTCCCATTTTAAAATCTTGATTCACAAAACAAAAACTAGAAGAAATAAATATTTAATGTGTATCTTGTATTGTACTCATTTTGAGTAATGGGTAACTTTCTTGTTATTTTTTATAGAGATTTGATTAAATGGGCAAAGATGTGCAGTTTTATGAGCCTGTTTATATTTCACTGCGAAAACATAATATTTTCGAAAAACTTCGAAGTCAATATCTTCCTTATTTGTGAGGGTTTTGGAAAAGTGTAAAAACATGTCTAACGTACATGTTTTCTCTCATCAGATGGTGATAAATTTATATTTATCTGGAAATTCGTTTTTGTTTTATTAATATCAACTTTTGTTGAGAAATCGTTCATATCTTTTTTATTTGTGATATTTTAAGGAAACTGTAAAAACATTGGAAAAATAAATTTAATAGTGCATTAGATGGCTATGTTTGAATTTGTATAACAGTATGTATTATTTTTTATTGTGCCAATAATGGTTATCATTGAATTGAAGTTTTTACGCTGATTTCAATAGTGTACCACACATAGAAAACTGTTTAAGCAGTATATCTAGAACTTCCCTTAAAATCAGTGGTATATACACGTGGCGCATGCCACGCTACCAAACCAAACTATCAGACTTTTCTAAACTCGAAATTTTACTTTATGCTCAATCAAGGAGTGGAAACACTCATCAGAAGCTTC
Organism: Philonthus cognatus; assembly: GCA_932526585.2. NCBI lineage: Eukaryota > Metazoa > Arthropoda > Insecta > Coleoptera > Staphylinidae > Philonthus > Philonthus cognatus. The sequence continues at coordinate 62,522,629 of OW052241.1, read as the reverse complement.
AAACTAACCGCCTTTTAAAAACATCGAATGCCTAAAAATGTACAATGTATGGATCAGGGTATGTATACGTAAAAGAAAAAATATATTGAATCCTTGATAGAAACAAGTAATTTATTTAAATTTTTATATACTGTTTCTAGCAGACATCCGTCTCTAATGATGTATCAAACATAATAAAAATAAAATTATTTTATTGTTGTGACAGTTTTTAAATTTAAATTTAATAATTGAATGGTTTCAACAAAACCGTGAATTTAAATACTCTACCCCAAAATCTATAGATTTTCCTTTATATGTGCAATCTTGAAATCTTATAATTTCAAATTTTATTTAGCTTTTCTCTGGATTAACAAAAATACATAACTATCTTTATTATCAGAAATAATATATGCAGTGTACAAAACATTTTTTTGGGCACTAGTAAAATTCCAGGGACGCAAGGGTTAACGCAAATTCGAATATTTAGGGACACTAGAATTATCAAAACATTTGATTATTATTAAATTCATAAAAATACAATTGTAATATATTTTGTTAAATAATGCCGTATTTTTGTTTAAATAATCATTTGTAATCATGAATATGTTAAAAAATAGTCAAGTAAAAATATGTTGTTTTCATTCGTAGTAAGGAAAATATGTAAATGCATTTGAACAAGATATTCGTATCCAGCAGATTTTTACCAAACCGGAAAGAGTGTAAGCACGTTTACGCTCGCTGCAATTCGGAACAAATGTTACAGAACCGCAGATGTAAACGCTTCAAACTCGCCCCGATAATAAAAAAAAAAAAACGCTGCAGCAACCGCGACGCCTTAATTATTCAAAACAACAAAAATAAAACAAACAAAAAACGCGGCACCATCTTAAAATATCGTTTTTAATATCTCCCCCGCTGCTGATCCCATAAATTAACGGATTAGAACCGTTTTATTGGCGCGTTGTTTAGTGTCACTTTATCCCTTAATCTCTGCACACTTTATTCCTTCCTAGGCGTGCGTTGTTTCATTTTCTTCGCCCTTAATCCCCCCTCCTAACACTACATCATCTTTCATCTGTATTGTTGGTGGGGATCTGCTTATATTACACTCAGTGAATACAATCACTTATAAACAGAATCTAATTAGTGGAGTAGCATTTCTGGTTTAATCAAAGTAGTAAAGCTTGTGGTTTGCAGGTGTATTGCCGTTGGATTAGTTCACGGTTGAAAAATTAATTAGGATTTGTAGATGAATTCGTCTTGAGATGGGTTCATCAAACAAATATATAGAGAGGATGTTAATTTAATTAGCAAATAGTCATTTCTAATATTAGTTTATACTGGAATGGTATTTACTAAATTCTACTTGCTTAATTACATATTAATGTATGCTTCGCTTTAAATCAACTTTTAACCCGCAGAGACTAAGTTTGCCGAATAAATTATTTATTCCAATATGCCAAATTATTCAAATATTTGAATATGCATTTTAATATTTCGAGTAATTCAATTATTCGAATGAGCATCATTATATTCGAAAATATTATAATATACGGATATGCATCATAATATGAATTTCTTAAAAGTGTATTTTTAATTATCATGTTTTGTGTTATATAGAAATCTAAGTCTTTTAACATTGTTATTTCTCGTGTTTTCTTCGTATGCTCCTATTACTTCGTTGTACATGTTGTCTTGTTTACCTACTCTGTCATTAAAGTTCCTACTATATACAAGTCTCTTCTTGCTCTTTCCGTTGCTGTTGTTAATTCGTCCCAAAGTGTATCTTTGTCTTCTGTTGTGTCGTCGTCGTTTGGCCCATAAGCAATTATTATTGTTCTTCGATTATTGTTAACATCTATTAGACCTACTGTAAGCGATTTCTCCGACCATGCCTTGCAGTCCTCTATTTCTTTCTCTAGTTACTTGTTTATGATGCATGCTACCCCAGTTGCTGCCCTCTTGTTCTCTTCCACATCACTATATATCAGCACATGCCCTGTTTCCGTCCTTCTAATTCCTTTCCATTTCTTTTTTGTTTCTGTAATTCCTAATACGTCTGCTTTAGCCTGCTCAAATTCTTCCTCTGGTTCCAATTATTTTTCTTGTAAGGTTCTTACATTCCATGTCCCTAGTTTCCATTGTTTTTCCTCCTTATCTATATTTTCGTTATCCATATTCATGTCTGGTTTATTGTCGAAGATTGTCGTTTGTTTTATAGTTTGGTTTATTTTTTGACCCTTTTTGTGACTTCGACTACCTCCACTCCTTTTTTCGATTTGTTCCATCTGTACTCTATTCCAATAATTTGTATTTTTCTGTAGCCAGTTCTTACTTAATTGCTTTTCTCTTTTTATTCCTTCGCTATGCTTCTGATTTCTCATTGTTCTGCTCTTGTTTGCAGAGTTAAATCATTGTCTATGTATATTTTAGTATGCTTTATATTACTCTCAGCTTTTATGATTTGTTGCTTCATTTCTCACGTTTCTACTTCTCCTAGTAACATATTTTAGTTTAAATGATTATTTATTTTGTATGCGCATTTTATTTGTATTTCTACGTTTAGTTCTTTTTTTAAGAACTAGTTCTTTTAGTCCTTTTATTATGATATTATTTCTCCACTTTTCTTTTTCTGCGTTTTCCTCTCATTCCTCTAATTCCTGTATTTTTGTCATCATTCGTTGTTTTTTGTCTTCCTACTTTTCTTCTTTCTCATTTGCTCTTCTTTTTTTCTTTGTATTTCGTGGTTTGATCTTTTAGTTCTTCACTATTTTTCTTTATCTCTTCGTTGGTCTTTTTAGGCTATTCATTGTTTTTCTCATTCTTTTCAATTTTTCCATTGTGTAAATGCATAATATTTTTTTAAGTTTAAGTAATATTATAAGCAACCAAAAAAAGATTAGTGGTCTTTAGTACAGCTTAAAAAATATGTTTTTAATGATATAACTTAATTTTAAGTGCCTTATATGTCGAATGATTCAAATATTCTAAAATGCATTATAATATGCCAAATAATTAAATTACTCGAAAATGCATCAAAATATATCAAATGATTCAAATTACAGTGACTTAATTAATCGCAGTGGCAACAACTATGGTACTCTTTTTGGTGTTTGTTAGCAATTAAGACCCAATATTGCAGAAAAACAGCGGCGTAGTTATAAAGTTTACCACAACAATCTCATCGAAAGTTTGTGCTTTACTTTACTTACCTCAAAATCCTACCTCAAAAATACGCAACGCTCAATAGATTCAACCTATACCCGTTAATTTGTACTAATAACCATCATATGCTTCTATTTTAACATTAGGGGAATAAGCCCCGCTCATGGATCACGCTTCAATTGAAAGATGACAATGACAATGAGTTTTAATGTTACACTCGTTGTCACAATTGAATATTAGGGTCCATTTGCACCCCGACCGATTAGTTTTAATTATGAACTAATCATTGATTAAACCTCTGATAAAGTTAAATTTATAGAACATAAGAATATTATTTTTTTTCCTGTGGGGGACGTCTTCCTTGCGGATCTAGATGCACTGCAGCCTAGGTGGCTTATTGTACTACCCCATATTGTCTTACTCACGCAATTATTTCAAATTCAATCCCCTTCACTAGCTTGTGTAGGTCCTTCAGGGGTTGCGTGTGGAAATCATTTAGTATCATTTGACTGTTTCCAAATATGAGCTGTCTTTTGTTTTCCAGCGCATTGAGGCTACACAGAATGTGCATTGTTGCTCCCGGTGCCATATCACAGAGCCGTCAACTGCTGTCGCCGTTGTATAGGACAATTTTTTCTATAATTGCGAATATTTCGGCTTCAATGATTGATGCCAGGTAGCCCAGCGAGTGGGCATAACCGGTCTTCATGTTTCCATTGAAGATTCCTGATCGAGTACCTGTGTCAGATTTATAACCATCCGTATACCAGATCATGCTATGTTTGTGGATGTCTTCCCTAAAGTCGTTCCTTTCATTGCAGTCTGGAATAGTGACTTCAAAGAGTGCGTTTTCAAGATATCTGGCTGACACAATATAGATTGACTGACATAACATAGATTTGCCTGTCACGACAGTCCTTCTCTATGTTGGTTCTCGCACATTCTATAATTGCGAATATTTCGGCTTGAAAGACTGATGCCAGGCAGTCCAGCGAGTGGGCATAGCCTGTCTATATGTTTTCATTGTAGGTTCCTGATCCAGTACCTGTGTCTGATTTAGAACCATCCGTATACCAGATCATGCTATGTTTGTGAATGCCTTCCCTAAAGTCGTTCCATTCGTTGCGGTCTGGAATAGTGACTCTTAAGAGTGCGTTTTCAAGATATCTGACTGTCATATGGCCCGACTTCATCTGCAAGAGAGGTCTCCCTATGTCTGTCAAGAGTCTTCTGTGTGGTGTGTTAACTCTTATGTTGACTGATGATAGCTGCAGCCTGTGGAGTGCCAATCTTGCCTCCATCACTATCAGAATATGAAGTGGTGTGAGGTCTAGGAGGGTCTCCATGGCCGCAGTGGGCGTGGTTCTCATAGCCCCCGTTATGCTGACACAAGCAAACCTTTGAATCTTGCTGAGGGTTTGTATGGTTGTATGTTGCGTGACTTTAGACCACCACACCAAAGCAGCAGTAAGCTTGAAGTCAAAGATTACTCCTAAGTACTTCACCCCACCCGACATTTCTAGGTTAACACTATTTAGAAAGAGAGGTCCTAGGCCCTCCAGTTTCCTCCTGCGTGTAAATGGTACAATGGTGGCCTTAGAGAATGTTATAAATTGTAATAAATAGTAAACATGTCTTTTTTATCAATATGCAATAGTGAAAACATTTTGTAAATACAATTGTTGTGTTTTCAAAAAGTACTTATCACTGATTAAGTTTATCGACTTGGATGCAAATGGGCATAGATGTTTAAATTATAATCTATTTTCTTGATTAATTTTGATCCAACATGGCGGATGACATGGAGTTGTTGCCACTAGGTCTGTTCGTTACATAAACTGATGCAGCACTGTTTACATTGTTTGCACTGAATCTGTTCGTTAAATGTAAAGTTACACTAACTTAAACTGTGACGTCACAAACTTGAACTCAGTTCAACTTAGTGTAGTACAAACAAACAAACCTACTGTGTTTAATTAAGTCACTGTAATTAAAATATTCGGATGTGTAAAATGTTACCAGGAAATACTAATATTGTTGAGTCCCTTTAAAATGTTGTATAAATTTGGGCTACGAATTTAAATTTAATTTATAAAAAACGAATTTGGTGTTTTTTCTCTTACCATCTTCTACTCTTTTTACATCTTTAACTTCATTTTGAGTGATAAATGATGAAATATCTGTTTTTGAACTTAATATTCAAATCAGTTGATCAAATCAGTGTATACTGTATACTGTCAGAATTATTATTTCATAAGGATTTTTTAATTTATCAGTCTACTCATTAATGAGGGGAATTTCCGGATTAATAATAATTTTGTGTACTTTCAGAGCTTCCAGTAAACAAACAAGTTTTCTGTACAATAAAATGATTTATATACATATGTTCTAAATAGCATGTTGTGTTTTAAGGCTTAACATGTGTTTACACCAAATGGTTTACCGTGTAGTATTATATAATTTTATAAATTTTGTTTTCCATGATATTTAAAATCATGTTATAATTTGTTAACATCAATCTAATTAATGCTGCCATCAAAGATAAGTTGATACACAGTGTACACAAACAAAGTATGGGGGCTCGGCCACCAGTAGCAGCAGCGCACCGCAATTTTAGCGGAATATAACTAAACCGACATATTGATTCACTTAATGGATCTCCGAACCACTTACACTGTTTGCGAACGCCGGTCCTGGCCATCCCTTTGATCCTTCTTTATTTATCGAAACCCAGCAGAATGTATATCGCCACTCGATATTAAGTTTCTCCAATGGACCTTCATAAATTTATAACTACACAAAAACAATATACGCATACGTAAATTAAAAAGTTTCGGCGGAATCTAACAAAAATATGTGACGTTTTAATATAACTTTGTTAATAAATCTCAATTTTCTGATTGATTGATTGGATTTATAATAAATAGGAGTCAAAACACTTAAATTAATCTACCTTGCTTCTTACTTACTACTTATAAAATATAATAAGTTGTAACTCTTTCATAAATACGTTGTAAAATGCATTAAGGAGTCATGAAATTAGTGTAATAATTATTATTGCATCTCGGAAAATATGAAGATATTATTTCCCGAAGCTGGCTAGTTACATCCCGACGGCGAAGCCGGAAGGATGTATAGCCAACTAAGGGAAATATATTCATATTTCCCGTGTTGTAATCAATAGCTTTTTCTGATTAAAGCAATATCTTTCTCAAAATAGGTAAATATTGTATTACTTTTTTAAAATTGATTGGTAACGTTGCTAAAGGCCATGTTTGTAATTATCATAGTTGACCGGTCTGACGTGGGTCTGACTTTTTCAACATTTCATAATTTGCGGCGAAAGCTCATGAATGTTTGGTTCCAGCCAAATCTAAATCTGCATCTGAAAAATGTATGCAGATTTTCACGAATGGAGGAGCCAACATTCTGTAAACGGTGCCGACGCAAATATTTTACTGGCGTTTTTTGAAGACTTGGTATGTTGTTATAATTTTATTTTGGTTCTGAAAAGTAGTAGCATTCATTAATGCATTTACAACGTATTTATGAAATAGTTACAACTTGTAAAATTTTGTAAGTAGTAAGTAAAAAGCAAGGTAAATTAATTTACTTGTTTCGATTCGTCGGTTAGCGGAACTGATCAATAAAAGTAAGTAAGTTAATTAGTCGCATTGTCGCGACTGATAGAGCAGGAAAGCCTCAGGTGGTGCCTCCAATTGGCGAACCGGAGACGGCAGCGTCTGATCCAAACAAACGCCGCCAGAGCCGCACTGCCACAATTAGATCACTAATCAATTTATAGCTGCTGCATTTATCAAGGCGACGTTGCATAGCGTGACTTTGCATCGGGCCCTCTCTGTTCCATTCCATCCGCAGTAATCACCCTGGACTAGTTTAATAATGATTCAATAATGTGCTGTTATTTACTGAAATTGAGATAGGCGAATTGATGAAGATTAATTTTATTGGCTGGATTACTCTGAAATGGCCCGCTTTCTGATATTGTATTAAGGTTGCCGCCCTTTATACACTAAAGAACAATTGACTTCGTTTCGAAAAAAAAAAAAAAACAGGAGTGTTTTCCCCTAGACTTTCTCGTATACAGGTATACATAAGTATGACGGAAATAAACTTATTTTTCCGGATACTTTAATAACAACAGATCTACGGCAAAAATATTCCCTTAATCTAATTCTCCCCCAAATGAATAATAACGCAACAATCAAATTAATTAAGTTATATTACAAAATTTATAAAGTTATATTACAACCAATATTTCGTAAATAATCTAAAAGTTTGTCTTCCTCCCTGTAATCATCATATTTCGCGACTATGTTTTTGATTCGACGTTCAATCCTTCTCTGGTCATGCGATTTGGCTCTTCTAATGGGCTGTCCTAGCGAGAGTTGTCGCATCATGGTCATGACAAGTGTTTGTACTCCATGATTAAGCATGATGTAAAATTTCGAGTTTAAAAATGTCTGAAAATTTGGATTTGTCGGTGCAAGCGAAGCGAAGCCCGGCTAATCCAAATTTTTAGGCTTTTCTAAACTCGAAATTTTACATCATGCACTAGACGTAGAAAACACTGATTTAAAGTTAAAAATTTAGTGATTGTAATATTTATATTTGAGTATTCGAATATTTGAATTATTTATATTTATACAAAATATCATATTTTTCAAATATTAATAAAAATAAAAACAAAATAATTCTACTTATCTCAAACATATTGTACGCAACTGATATTTAAGCTATAACTTTTCAACTTCAAATTGAGACTAATTAACATCAAATTCTGATAAAACAATTTCCCATTGGAACTTAAAACATTGCTGTCAATTAAAACACAATCGAATTGGGAATACGCAATTTAACATTTTTAGTTTCTTGTTATTTAGTCTGGGGAGTTTTAGGTGAAACACCCTTTATATTCCTTAAATATTAAAAAAAAATCCTTTGAGTTTGGCTTATATAACATTTGCTACAATCATTGCACGCAATTGAATACATTTCTGAGTCTAAGTTTCATCTTCTTATGAAAATAATAGCCGGGGGAAAATTTGAGGGGAAAATTAATAGCGCGGGGAAAAATAACCTAGGGGAAAAATTGTAGGGGAAAAATGACCCCCAACGCCCAATTACAGCATATACGCTGTAAATCTTTTTTTAAAGATTTTAATATGAAGCTTTAAACGACTGTTTTCCACTCCCAGATTAAGCATGAAGTAAAATTTCGAGTTTAGAGAAGTCCTGTGAATATTGAATTATACTTATTTTAAATTCAAATATTTAGATATTCCTTGTTTTTATTTAAAGTTCAATTTGTAACTTTAAACGTGTGTTTTTCACTCCCAGACTAAGCATGAGAAAATTTCGAGTTTAGAAAAGCCCCGTTTGTCTAGGGTCGCGCAGCGACCCGAGACAAATTTTCAGGGCTTTTCTAAACTCGAAATTTTATTTTATGCGCAACGCGTATTAAACACAGATTTTTAAGTTAAGTTCGAACGTACAGCATACCTACGTGTTTATATACGTGTGGCGCATGAAGTAAAATTTCGAGTTTAGAAAAGCCCCGTAAACTCCGTGAACCCGAGATAAATATTCACCGTTTACGGAATGTTGGCTCCTCCATTCGTGAAAATCTGCTTACATTTTTCAGATGCAGCTTTAGATTTGGCTGGAACCAAACATTCACGAGCTTTCGCCGCAAATTATGAAATGTTGAAAAAGTCAGACCCACGTCAGACCGGTCAACTATGATAATTACAAACATGGCCCTTAGCAACGTTACTAATAAATTTAAAAAAAATAATACAATATTTACCTATTTCAGAAAGATATTGCTTTAATCAGAAAATGCTATTGATTACAACACGGGAAATATGAATATATTTCCCTTGGTTGGCTATACATAAGATTTTGAGTTTAGAAAAGCCCAGAAAATTTGTCTCGGGTCGCTGCGCTACTCTCGACAAATTTTCACGGGGCTTTTCTAAACTCGAAATTGTACTTCATGCTTTGTCTGGGAGTGGAAAACACTCGTTTTAAGCTTTAAATTGAACTTTAAACAAAAACAAGGAATATCTAAGGATTTACAGACAATAGGCTGAATTTGAGATACTTATACTTTAAAGAAAAAATCTCTGTATGTATAAATACAAATAAAATATTTGTAGAAGAAAGGGAAAAGTATTTCGTATACAGTGAAACTCATTTCGTAAATCGGGAAATCTTTTGGCATATATTTCACAAGGTGAAAGATATTTGGGATACAGTGAACTTATGATGAATCGCCCTACATTTGAAACTGGACCTAAGATTTTATAATTTTAACAGTATTTTATAAATGATATAAAAATTAATTGTGTATTTATCAACGCTGCTACTTTTATAATACCTCACAGTGTGTATTATGTACATAAAAACTATGAAGCTTTTCATTAGTTCGCCTCAAGTCGACTTTATTACGGCCTACTATATGAGGAAGAAAGTCTAACGGGAATTAATAAATATAAAAACGACGTATAATATTTTTATTAGCGCAATTTCCCCGTGATATAATACAATGTTATGAACCTTGTGTGAGTGTGTGTGGCGGCTAAATTAATTATTAAATTTAATATGTGGCCCCGTTTAGCCGTAATCCTTAAAACCTACACAACGTGTAAATAATCTTTCACATATAAGCTTAATTAAATGTCCACAAATGGGGATCAGAGCGAACGTTTCATCAAATTACAAAATATCCGCTACACAACAAATATTTTACTATTGTTTTCACAATGGTGTAATATTATTTTATTTTATTTTTGTATTATTATAGAATAAATTGCCAATATTTAATAATACGTAACTGCAATTTAAAGAAACATTAATTTATTTAATATGAACATTGTTGAGACATACTTTTTTTTTTAATTTGCACAGTATTAATTAGTTTAATACCACTATTTATACAGCGTGTTAATAAATTGTAGAGACAAACTTCTAGGGCTTGCAAAACAAAACAAAGCAAATACCTTTTGGTAATAAATGTGTATTCAAAACTATTTCCTTTAGAAAATAGAGCATTTTAAAGATTCTTTAACCCTTTCGCTACGAGGGGCGTATTAATATGTTTAATTTTTATGTGCTCCGTGTGCGAAGAGCGTATATTTCCAAAAGCCTGTAAATCGTGAGCAAAGAGCGAACGAAGTTTGTGTACCTCTCCAATGAGCAGTCAATACAGTATAATTAAAAGTTATCCATGGTCAACGTTTGGTTGTTTTGTTTATTGCATTTTCCTCAAAGAAAATGTAATGCAAGTCTATAAAATGATGATACACGGTATATGCCGGTATGAGCCTGTGGTACGAAATACGTACATTGTGTTTTCAAGCACCGTGCACGCATTTGAAATTCAAACGGCGTAACGAAAGGGTTTAGAAGTATCTGATAATAGGAAATCTAAATTGCATTTTTAATTATTCTGCACAGGACAAACGGAATTTAAAAAAAGGATCTAGACATAGACATTCATTTAAATAACATCAATTTTGACACGATTCGATACTTCTGTGATATTTTATTACTTTTCTTGCATTCATTTCCGTCGTAATGGAGCGACAGACAGACCCACGAACGGATGAACTCACATCATTGAGATAGCACTTGATCAGGAAAAAAAATGGAGGGTCAATTTTTGTCTGATCTCAACAGTACACAGTAGTGCGGTCGGTAAAATCTATTAATACATATATTTTTTTAAAGATGTAATTAAATCACTGAACAACATGTTTATAAAATATTACTAAATGTTCAGTCATTATAATGTTATTGAAACTATCGATTATTTATATTTTATGAATAATTTCATTATCAATTTTTTTATTGTAAATTATAATGCATTACTTTTAACTGTTACTTATTTTGTTGTTAACATTATAGCAATTATGATTACAGGAGTGCTTCGGAGCTATCCGGTTTCATTCTATAATTAATTCGCACGTGATTGATTTTGTATCACCACGGGATATGAGATTTGGCTTTACTTGAATTACTATCGACAAGCCGAATCCTAATAAATGGAAATCATCAATTACTTGTGCGCACTAATTATAATGCTGTGATTAATGGCTGATAAACTATGCTTGTCAATGATTAATTGTTTATTTATGCAGAAAACATTTGCGATATTACACTAGGACGAAAGTAAATTTATAATTCAACTAACATACAGTTTACTAAGATTATAATCGAATAAAAACATATAGTGATTTAAGAATTTTAAAAGTTGTTTCAATATGAAATAGAATTCCATGTTACTTTTGGAACATCATATAGTTTTTTTTTGTTCATTTACTAAAATAGAAGATTTAGAATGCGGGAGATAACTTAGTATTTAGTTATGAGGCCTCGGTGGCCGTGTGCGTAAAAACCCTGCCCACGAACCCAGAGGTCGCAGGTTCGAATCCCTTCGGTGGAATCATTAGGAGTAATAAATTATTCCATCCGAGTCCATGGATGTTGTGTGAATAACTTGTGACGTCCAACTGAATTACAATAAGTGTGTAAAGACTTAGTTAAAATATGGCGATAGCCGAGGCCAACGAACCAAACAAACATTTGTTTTTGTTGCATTCGTAATTATTATCTTCAGATATCTACTACTATTTTTTTAAATACAGGGTGTCTCGGGAGGAATCTTCCAAATTTCAGGGGTGTATTAGTTAGTTCATTTTAAGCAAAAAACTTATATCAACATAGGTTCGATTCAGAAAGGTAAGTGAATCAAACCATAATTCACTTACCTTTAAAGAAAGCTGTTCAAAGTTGTAAAGAGTAAGCTTTGGAAAGCATTGCTGCGCGGAGGAGAAGTAGTCCTGGCGGCGGTCTACTTACCTTGAGACTCCACTCTTCCGCCCCCAGCAAGGGGAATGGAGGGGCTTGTTGAATACTGCAGAAGGGAGGGACTACTGCCTATTATGGGCTGCGACTTAAATTCGCACCATATCGCATTGGGAAGCAGGACTTCAAATAAAAGAGGTCGCAATAAAAAATATTGACAAATGGGAGGCCAGCCGAGAAGCGTCCTTGTCTGACCACGGATAGGTCACTTTTCAGATAGGCCTAAAGACGAGTCCTGGTAAACCCTACCGAAATCCGAGACAAACGGATAAGAATGCATACATTGTGCACCTCGGTGAAGGACTTGCGGGATATAAATACGCAGTACCCTAAGGACTGCGCCGGTCTAGACCTCCTTGCGGAGGAAGTGCAGGCAAAGATAATTTGGGCTTAGAAATTGTCCTGCCTACTTAAAAGAAGGTCGGAGACAGGGAGAGCTACCCTATGGTGGATCCCAGATCTCGACTCCCTCAAATATGAGGCCAGGCAAGCATATAATAGAGCTCAACGCTCCAAACAGAGCTCTGACTGGGCTTTTTACAAGGCCCGCCTTAAAGAGTTCAAAAAACTCATAAGGCAATGTCAGAGATCATCATGGCGTGCATTCTGTGAAAACAGTGAAAGCACGCAAGGGGTTAGCAGAATGAAGAAGGCTCTATCACAAGACCACCAGCAGTCTGTGGAAGTCCTTATGACTGATGACCTCCTGAAGAGTCTTCAACTGCTGCTCAAGACTCACTTCCCTGGCTGCACCATACTTTCTAAGCAAGCCAGGGAGAAGTAGAATCACTTCAGAAACAACAGAAGACTAGGAGCTAGCCCATAAAGTGATAAATGATGAAAAAACCCTCAAGGCAATTAACATCTTTCCCGCTCTGCTACAGTAGAGACGGAAAATTCTGCTTGATGCTGTTCCGATCCAGGCTGGCGCTGGGTTGTGTCTCAAAGGCCTGGAAACAAGATAGGGTTGTATTCATACCGAAGCCTGGCAGAGCAGACTATGACTGAAAACGAACGAAAGAATTTGTGAATGGCACACATGAGCGACAGCTCTAACTAGACAACCCCTGACAATGTCACAACATGCATACATACGGGGAAGATCTACCGACTCTGCCCTACATAACTTAGTGAGCAGGATTGAGAGATCACTGGATATCAAAGAATCCGCCCTGCTTGTTTTTGTTAACATTAAAGATGTGTTAGATAAAACGACTTTGCCGAAGATAAGAAACGCGCTTAACAAGCGTGAAGTACCATCTAAAATGTGTTACCAGATTGGCAGTGCACTGGCCAACCGTATAGTCACCGTAGAACACGGTGGGGAACAGATCACCTGTAAAATTGACAGGTGCAGTCCACAAGGAGATGTTTTATCACCCCTACTATGGAGCATTGTTCTAGACAGCCTTCTCGAACAACTTCAGCAACTAGGCTTCTGTATGACAGCCTGTTCTGATGATCTAGCCATGATTGTAAGTGGCAAATTTGAAGACGTTCTATGTAAGGAGCTCTAAAATAAGGTTTTGCGGTGGTGCAGTGATCACTCAATATCGGTAAACCCTACCAAGTGGAGATGGTCATGGTCACCAAAAAAAGGACGGTGGTGAAACGAGCACCTAAATTATTGAATACGATGCTGCAGTACAGCGACGAAGTGAAATACCGGGGCATCACTCTCGACAGGAAACTGAGCTGGAAGAAGCACATCCACATCAAAACAGACAAAACCATAGGTGCCTTATGGCTACGCCGTCGGGTAGTGAGAAAAGCCATCATAAGGCCCATGCTAACATACGGCGCTTTAGTTTGGTGGCGCAGGACCAAACAACTAACTACGAGGAAGCGACTCTCGCAAGTGCAGCGGGCAGTCTGTCTAAGCATTTCAGGCGACATGTACACTACTCCAACGATGGTGTTGGAGGTCATGCCTTCCACCATTTAATATTCTTGTGGGGATGGAGGCCGTGGTGACCATACTTCGAGTTTAAGGCAGTGGAATCTGGAACAATAACCGCTGTAGGTGAAGTCATAGGACACCTCTGGAGGAATGTCTAAAATAACATACCTCAGTTAGAGGCTGACGCACTGGCAAGAGAAGCGACTGGGATGGACATTATCTCACCGGAGCCGCTAGTGCGCCTAGCGCTTCTGTCCCTATGTAATATGGTACAAACCAACGTGTTACGGGGTGGGGTTCTTCGCAGTTGGAATTTATATAAAATCTTCGTTAAACAATTGAGGTGTTAAACGAAGACCCACATCGCAACTTCCGGCTAGCTATTTAGTCACTGAATAATAAAATTATGCTTACCAGGGTAATCACTTCACTGATTCTAAGTTAAAAGGTAAATGAAAGGTTTGAAATTGAACTTTAAAAGTAAATGAAAACTTTAGTCAAAGAGTAACAAAATGTATTAACACGAAACAAATTAAACAACGAATATAAATTTAGAAATGAAGATGGAAAAATAAACAAGCAAAAAAAAAACAAGAAATACAATTTAAAAAAATAACTTACGTACGACCACTGGGTCGTAAAGAATACTTGTAAAAACTTTCGCGAACGCGGACCGAAATTTAGCGTAGTGACGATGCACGGTTCGAAGACTTTTTCGAAGTGATGTTGACGGGTCAACAGACTTTTTTGAAGTGATGTTGACGGGTCAACAGACTTTTTTGAAGTGATTTTAGCCCTTGAGGCCGGCGGTATTTATTTGGTTTTTGGTCAACCCTCTTCCGTCTTACCCCTCTGGCGACCACCAACTTTCGTTGGCCGAAAGATAAATGGCCAAAATAAATATTAAATATTAATATTTTGAAATACAAAATATGTCATTATATGCGCGATATGATTCTGCGTCCGGGCATATATGACATATTTTGATTCGAGCCTAGAACGGGGTTTAATAGACGTTTAATTTAATTAAGCCGAAGGGGTTGACCGAATTTGCCTAAAAGTAATACCAACGATGTGGAATGATAAAGCGCATCGTTTGGTATACCTAGCAACAATATGCATAAACAATTACGCCTACCAACTCCAAAAAACATATAAACAATAGGGGTGTTATGCCTGGACTTAGAAAATGTATAATAATAAGGAAAATACTGAATAGAAGTTTATGAAACTTCGTCCAAGCATAACGGGGAGCATAGTAATTGTTTATACATATTTGTTGCTATGTGGAACCTCGTCTAAAAGCAAATTAGGAACAATTAAATATCATGACAGCTCGCGGTTTATATCCTTCTGGTTCGAACTAACCATATCGTGTTTGGTGTCGTTCGAATCGTCTTTTTCTCAGTTATCCGATGAGAGTTGTGACGTTCGCGTATGTATTCTACATACACGAACCACGTAGGGGATGTTCCTATCCCTTGCATTCGGCGGTTTTATAACCCCTGACGTCATGCCCGATTCTTTTGTGCTTCGCACGTACGTTTCGCTCGCGCGATCGGGCCGGTCGCAGGTAGCGGCGGCCCATCGCAGATGTAGCGAACTCGGGGATAACCGGGAAATCCGTATATATTTTGGACAACCCTGGAACTGGAAATAGCGGATTCCGTAGAGTTCTACCTATGGATGTCCGAGAGGAGTTTTGAGCTGGGTTGAGCTGTCTGATGTTCGAGGGCGCTATTTGACGAGATTCCACTAGGCAACCCATCTAACTTAAATAATATCAATGTATGGCGCGAACTTTACTCATTTGGAAAATTAAAGAGAATGAAGCAATATTGTGTACTGAAAAATAGAATGAGGTGAATTGGGACCCTTGTTCCGAATATTAAAATATGTAACAAAATAACGCCCGTGGTTATGTTGCAGCTGAAATATTGCTGAATGAACAAGTTGACGACGCTTACGGAAAAGCGCCGGTAACAAACGCACTGGAGAAATTCAGAAAGCGTTGGAATAATTTCTTCAACTAACATTATATATAATATAACTTTTTTTGCTTAAAATAACCCAAGTATCCTGCCATCCTACTAAAAAGATTTATTCAGTGAAAGTTTATCTCTTGAACAGACTAAATCGGGTGGCAAGTGAATCGTAATAATGAGTCAATAAATTTTGCAAAAGTTAATTATGTAAAAATTTCACAATAAAGTTATAACTATTTCATGAAATTTTAAATATGATAAAAAGCCGTTTTATACAAATATTCCTCTATTTGTTGTTGACAAATATTTATATTTTACTATATTTGGCTTGGACGCTCCGCTTCGCTACGCGACCGAACCAAATTTTCAGGCTTTGTATATCATGTTTCTATATTTTCTGTTTGTTTAATGTGACAACTTTAGGCAAAAATATTTATGCGCCGTGCACAATATATTTCATTTTCTATACCATCTAGCAATAAAAATGAACACTCATTGCTAAAAACTGCAATATAAGATTATATGTAGATTAAATGTTATTCTAATTGTATGATTTAATCCATAATAAATGTAAATGAATTTAATTAAAATCAAAGGCCGTTCTGAGCGTGAAATATATTAAGTTTGTTGGGTGTACTTAACGTCGACATATAAACAATCCTATCTTAATATCGTTAATGTGCCTCCCGGCTCGTTGTCAGGACTGGTGGGAGGATCAGGGATCCGAGGCTCACGAGGGGTTGTCAAAGCTTAATTAACATTTATGCACTAATCATTATACATGTGTTATCCCCCGCAAGTCCGTGAGTGGTGTCTTAATACAGTCGAGGCATTATGACTGGAGGGCGCTCAAATACACTCAAACTAGAACTGTTGTGAAAGGGATGCGGAATATATTATACATATATATAAAAGGGCAAATGAAACTGACTTCCGCACATTACAGAATCAGCCCCGCTTTTTTATATGTGCCGTGATTTGTTTTCTTTTTATTGCGGATTCGCTTCCGTGCTGGAGGAATTTCTTACTTTCCCGAGCTTTTTAATAAGTTGCAGGAAAGATTATACTAGCTAGAGTTCCTGTGTTTTTTTTATTTATTTTATTGTTGCTGTATAAATAAAATAGAATGTAATTGTTAAACATAGGAACAACTGGACCAAATATGATTTTAAACAAGATAAATTCAAATTCAAAACTATTTGAATTCGAGAAAATAAGCTTACGCTTCTTATAGTTTGCACACTTTAAACATAATAACTTAATTTTATATATTACGATTTTAAAGTTTGATACTTTTTGCAAAAACTAATATGATATTTACAGATCACAGAGATGAGTAATAAAGGTATTGGGCTCATGGTGCTAAATATCTTCTTCTTTTTCTAATATGTCTTGAGCTAGTGATGGGCTGATTTGAATGAAAATAATTAAATCATGCGATTATTGAAACCATCGATTATTTAATAATCTATTATTATCATTCGAATGATCATTCAAATGAAAATATGAATGATCATTCAAATGGTAATATTAATGATAATTCAAATAGTAATATGAATAACCATTCGAATAATCATTCAAATCACCATTTGAATGACCATTCGAATGGTGGTATGAATGATTATTAGAATGATCATTCAAATTACTATTTGAATGACCATTTGAATGATCATTCAGATGGTTATACAGGATTTTTTGATTCGGTCGCGTAGCGAAACGGAGCGACCAAACCAAATGTTCAGGCTTTTCTAGACTCGAAATTTTACTTCATGCGCCATGCGTATTAAACACTGAAAACACTGAAATATTGTGAGTACGTGAACTTCACTTGAAATCAGTGTCTTGTACGCGTAGCGCATTAAGTAAAATTTCGAGTTTAGAAAAACCTGAAAACTTGGTTTGGTCTAAACCAAAGTTTCCGGTTTTTCTAAACTTGAAATTTTACTTCATTCTTAACCTGGGAGTGGACAACAATCGTTTGAAGCTTCAAATTAAACTCTAAAGAAAACAACGAATATCTGTAGATTTACAGGATATAATCGGGATATGTATACTTAAAAGAGAAGTACCTTGTATGAATCATCTTTCTAGCGATCATTCAAATACTTGTATGAATTATAATTAATGTGTAATAATTTTTATATTTATTAAGAAACAATTATTAATTAATAAAAAACGTGAATTTGTTCAAAATAATATTCATTGTCTCTCTTGAGCACTTCTACTAAAATATCAGCCCCTAATAACTACAAAATTGTTAGGCAAAGTTATGAATTTCGGTTGTGAAAAATATGATATAATTTCTTTTTTCACTCTCTCTCTAATAAGTCATCTATTTTTAGATGTGTATGCAATTAAGTACATTTGGTATTAACACTCAAATAAATAACATTAATAAAGTAAATGATTACTTAATTTTATGTGAATACAAGGGGCATTTCATTAATGATGCACAATTTGGCAACATTGCCTAGTGAAGGACGCGTCGATCGTGATTGTTACGTAAGTTGTAGCTTAAGGCTTGAGGAAGAAGCCAGTCTTTGTGTTTTATCGATAGGCTGTTTTTTTTAATGCGAGGTAAAACTGGAGCCTGCACCGGTCTCGGGTAATATGACCATTGAGGACCAAAAATCAACATACTAAATCGAAAATTTGACGTTGAAGCTCAAGCTTTGTTGCATCGAATCATCACTATTGATGCACTGTGGGTTCAAGACTTTGAACCAGAGGTGAAATCACAGTCAAACAAGTGAAGAGGTCAATCATCCCCACATCTAAACACATTTCGTCGAGCTCAATCCAAGGTCAATTAAATGATGATTTTTGCTTATGATTACCGTGGAATCATCATAACAGATAGAGTTTAATGTGAATGAAGCGTCACAGTAGAATATTATTGAGATTTTATTCAAATTTTGAACCGAAAAATGCAGAAAACCCGACCTCAATTGCTAGTGGCTGGGCCACTCATTCTCGGCAACAACGCACGTCTGCACATTGCCAACGTCGTAAATGAAAATCTGTGCGATTACAGTTGGAAAGTGTTGCCTTATAAATCCTACACTCTTTACATAAACCAACTAGACTTTGACTTACACCCAAAGTTGAGACAATATATGCGAGGACGTCATTATTCATCTCTAAACGAGCTTTCTGTCGCCGGTAGCCGAGCCATTCGTTAGATGAAGACAGATGGCATATTATATGGTATTAAATGGTGTATAGCTTCCGCGACGTTGATAATTAGTCATTGGGAAGCAGAGAGATTATGTTAAAGGATTGTAAAAAGATTATATCAAAAAAATACTTATGTAAGGAGATAAAAAATTATGTCCATTATTTATGGAAAGACCCTCGTAGGTACATATGGTGTAGAAATAAAATATTTCCTTCCAAAAAAACGTTTATTTAATCACGAAAACTGTAACAATGTGTTACAATTCCAAAAAGTATAAGAATAATTTAAAAAATTGGAAAAAAATAAAGAATTGATAGATAGATAATTCGAATTGTCGTTTGATTGATTATTTGAATGATAATTTAAATAATCATTTGAGTCATCATTCGAATGGCCATTCTAATGATTATTCAAATGATCATTCGAATTATCATTCAAATGATGATTTAAATGATTATTTGAATCGTCATTCAAATGATCAGTCGATTATCAAGATCATTCAAGTACCGATCATTCGATTATTGAAATTATTCGTTAACGCCCATCTCTAGCCTGAGCTATAAACCTCTGTTGATCAGACACAGTAATTATTACACATAAATATAAAATTTCCAACAAAAAGGTTAACAACCATAAGTGAAATTGCAAAAATACCCCATTACTATTTTTTGTTTTATTTAACTTTCTTGTACTTCGATAAAGAGAGGCCATGTATTTACATGTTCAATACACGTACGTGTTGTGTGTGTGTGTAATTTATTTGAAACGATAGAGCGTCGACAAGTGCCATTTATATGGTCTGTGTTGAACCCTACGCAGTATCGATATCGACACACGCCTTACTACTCTTTCACTCTACCGTATAAAAAGGACATTGTTGAAGTGATTACTTTGTCGGGGAATTACGAGGCGTACATTTACAATAACACTTTCGGGCCCGTTGCGCACCAACTCAGACCAAATGAGTTTTTTTTTTTTGTTTCGAAAAACATTTTATACTGTTCTGTGTAATAAAAATAGAAAATTTAAATTACAATTTTTTGCACTTTAGAAACCTTTTTAGATATTAAAAAGTGTTGAAAAAGCATATCTGGAAGCACCTTCAGATTTTAAAATACTTAATATAATCTCATATCGTTCAATTTGAAGTCTTTTTAAAACATTTGGTTTTTGCGCTTTTACGGATCTTAATTCATCAATCGAATTGTTCTAGAATTGGTTTCATTTGAATTTTCTTTTATTTAATGCCTTTGTGATTTCAGCGAATTACTAAATTTGTCACTAAATACTTCTAGTAAGCACAAAACTTTAACCATGTCTAAATCACAAACTATTTGTCATAATTCGAATGTGAAAAACACCAGTTTTAGTGACAAAATCACTGATGAACATTCTAATTGATATAACTCAATCAACATTGATAGTTGAATAAAATACCGAATTGAACAATTTCAAAATTCTTTTGTATTTTTTTGTAATTTTCAATAAAATTAGGCGTTTTTAGCCAACATCCCCGAGGGAAAACGGGTATGCGGCTGTTGGAAACTGGGGGCTGTATAACAGGATTTCGCAATTAGAAGCAACTTTATCTCGCACCTTTTTAGCTCTCGCACGGAAACCACAACTCGCGTTTATTATCAGTGCCCAGGCCGGGGCATACAATATGGGCCAAATGGACCAAGGAATATGAACGTCGTAAAACTTTATAATTTAATATAGCGCTGATTTAATTAAAATCGAAGGAAGTGTATTTGCACAGACTTACGCTCTCCTACTCTCTACTATATTACTGTTTAAAAGACCAACTTTTATAATTTATCACGGCGCACATATTTCATGAATATGCCATTAGGGATTTTCATTTTATTTCATACTGAATTTTACATTCAAAAATGAAAAATTGTAATTTGTACAAAATATTTACGTGTATTAACCAAGTATACATAATTAGTACGCATTTACTTGCGGAAAAGTAAAAATAAATTATAAAAGTTGAATGAGATGATAAATTGCAGTATCTGAATTATTATTCTTATAAATCATTAGTAATGCAAAATTACCGGAAATTTAAAATTGGGTAATATTCCATGATTGCAATTGGCAATTTATAGTTAGACATAAAGCTTACTGTGCAGCAAACAAATAATGTAATTCTAAAAATTGTAAATATTTTAAATCACAGGGAAATTAAAATCGTACAATTTATAGTAAGGTTTCTTATTTTCTATAATGTATAAAAGTAAAATTGATAAGGATATCTGCAGAATTTATAAAAATTTATTAAAAATGTGTACTATCGATTTTTTGCATTTTCGTTTGAATATTTCATTGAATATTTGTTTATACTTATATAGCTTTATATTTTTGATAATCGAAAATCTGTATCATTGATATTCTTTATACATTTTTGTATACATTTATGCATTATGCTAAATGAAGATTAAGCACAGATATTCTCCTATATGTTATAAATGACAAACTGTTTTATATCCTGTAGAACATTTTTTTAAAAAATTTCGAATATTCGAAATTATTAGAAAACTGTTACACGATCACGGTTTAAACTTCACGGTAAACCAGCGTTAGCGCGCCTGGCGCATAAAGTAAATATGTCAAGTTTAGAAAAGCCTGAAAATTTAGATTGGTCGCTATGCTATTTTGTTTGGTCGCGTAGCGGAAACAACTTAGCATACACTATCTCAAAATTATAAAATATTATTCATAATGATTACTACTTTGGTCGATTCGCATAAACTTATTTTAAAAACTAATAAACACAGTGGTAGTAGTTGGTTTTACTATTTTACATATCTGCCTTTTCCATTATAACATATTTGTTTTATTTTTGAAATCTGTATAACCAAATGTTTAATTGTACCAGTGCTTATAATTTATATTAAGCTGCAAATTGTTGTAATAAAAACAGACACTTTTATCAAGGTAATCCCATCGAGACCAAATAATACCACACATTTAACATGATTACCACTTTGATAGGCATCTTTTTTCTCCACTAAAAAAAAGAGAGAGCTTCCCGTGTATTCCTCGTTCGCCATTTGACAGTTATCCATTTTTAAAAGGTCCCCCCGGTGAAGTGAACTCGAACAAAACAACGCCAGTCTGAAAAGGTCGCCCTCTATTAACAATCCCGTTAAAATATCCTCTCCTTTTTTTATTTCTCACCCGTTCTCAAACAAACACGTACATGGATATATCAAATTTCTAAAGTGCCATTTATTTCGGTACTTTGGCAAATTGCGACACTAACGACAATAAAAATAGACGCGCGACAAGCGCGCGCCCTGCCCTTCCCCTTTCGACGCCTTCGCGCCGTTTAAAGTACTTTCTGATCTTTTAGAACAATATCCTCCTGGTCTGAAAAGGCGCTTTTAACTTGTCAGGCTTATAATAATGTCTTTTAATATTTATGTTTACGGTGCGTGGAATTTTAAGTAATTGCTCGCCCTGTTTTTTTTTTTTTGTTTTCTTTTCGTTTGTTGTCTTGACTCTTGATCTCTTCATACAATTTCCGCGTCCTCGCTAATTCGAACAGTCGGAATTATACACAGAGTGCTCGAGCTTATTACTTAAAAATGCGATCCGTGTTCCTTTTTATACTGTTTTTAAGATGTATTTAGTGTTTCTTTAAAAAGTTAATCTAGAAATTTTGTGCGATAAAAGTTATCTGAATGGATACAACTTAAATCCAGTATTTATTTTGTGCAATGACATTCTCATTAATGAAACATATCGTGTATTTAAAGGTATCAGTAATTTAGTATGTACATGGGTAATAAATAGCATTAATTACTATCAAAAACTTACCAGTAATCTAACGATTTAATTACTGAAATGTTGGTAAATTAAATAAAAGAATACGACTAGCGGCGTGTAGACACTCGGAACTTAAATTTTATGTAAACGGATTTTATTTGCGCATTTGTCCAATTTTCAACGTCACTTTTGACAATTGACATTTATTGACTCTAGAGCCAGTGGCGTAATGAAGCCACCGCAGGCCTGGGTTCGAAATATTTTAACGGGCCTCCCAAGATTTGTGTTAGAAATATGCGATAAAAATCTTTCTTAAACAATCTTTAAAAAATCATAGATTTTATATATATATATATATATATATATATATATATATATATATGTTAGATTTTCGCGGGCGTAACATGGATCACTGTTTCTTCGGGTTTGGTCCCGCGTATTTTCTTGGCTTTGGTCCATTTTATTTTTAATTCGACGTTTCGATGACGTCGCAGTCATCATCGTCAGGAATAACTATCAAAATTCCATTGCTCTAGCAATCACTTGTTTGACTTTTACGTACTACTTGATGCGTGAATTTCTTGTTTGGAAAACTTGTATAAATTCTGGTCAAAATATATTATCTCCGAACAACAACCAAGAAATTCAAAATCCAACCCCTTCCGAAAATAATATTGAAATTGTCACTACTACATCATTAGAAGAACAAAACAGAAGAGTAACACGAAGCCAAACAAGAAATTCACGCATCAAGTAGTACGTAAAAGTCAAACAAGTGGTTGCTAGAGCAATGGAATTTTGATGGTTATTCCTGACGATGATGACTGCGACGTCATCGAAACGTCGAATTAAAAATAAAATGGACCAAAGCCAAGAAAATACGCGGGACCAAACCCGAAGAAACAGTAATACATATATATATATATATATATATATATATATATATATATATATATATATATATATATATATATATATATATATATATATATATATATATATATATATATATAGGGTGTCCCCGAATGGTCTGTACAACGCTCTACCACATATTCTCTGAAACAAAATAAGACGATTTAACTAAACTTATCTCTATCCAAAAGTGGTTCCTAAGCCATCTACGAGGCCTCAAAGATATTATTTTTTTTTTCATTATTTTTGAAATATTTTTATTTTGGACTTAGGTAAGAAAACCTAATTTGGCACATTTAATTACATTGATACGATGCACTTTTTGCGATATGTTTCTTTATCCTACGTTTAAAGTAAGTGGTCAAACTAGGACCATCGACTTCTTAAGATACCTAAATCTTTTTATTCAACAGGTCAAATCATAAGGAATACTTTTTTTCTGCAAGATCATTCAATTTTACGTATTTTTTGTCTCTTATAAAATTTTGCTATTTTCCCCACAAAAAAATATTTTTATTTGTCAAAAAAAAGTAATAAAATTATGAACAATATTTTGCTTCTCAAAACAATTAACAAAGTAGAAATAAAGATAGGTACCTAACAATAAACACAAATTTATTAGTTTCACAACAAATCTTCAAATAGCAAAATTTTATAAGAGACAAAAAATACGTAAAATTGAATGATCTTGCAGAAAAAAAGTATTCCTTATGATTTGACCTGTTGAATAAAAATATTTAGGTATCTTAAGAAGTCGATGGTCCTAGTTTGACCACTTACTTTAAAGGCAGGATAAAGAAACATATCGCAGAAAGTGCATGGTATCAATGTAATTAGATGTGCCAAATTAGGTTTTCTTACCTCCAAAATAAAAATATTTGAAAAATAATGAAAAAGGATAATATCTTTGAGGCCTCGTAGATGGTTTAGGAACCACTTTTGGATAGAGATAAGTTTAGTTAAATCGTCTTATTTTGTTTCAGAGAATATGTGGTAGAGCGTTGTACAGACCATTCGGGGACACCCTGTATATATATATATATATATATATGTTAAAACGTAGATTTTCGCGGGCGTAACATGTATCACTGTTTCTTCGGGTTTGGTCCCGCGTATTTTCTTGGCTCTGGTCCATTTTATTTTTAATTCGACGTTTCGATGACGTCGCAGTCATCATCGTCAGGAATAACTATCAAAATTCCATTGCCCTAGCAACCACTTGTTTGACTTTTACGTACTACTTGATGCGTGAATTTCTTGTTTGGCTTCGTGTTACTCTTCTGTTTTGTTCTTCTAATGATGTAGTAGTGACAATTTCAATATTATTTTCGGAAGGGGTTGGATTTTGAATTTCTTGGTTGTTGTTCGGAGATAATATATTTTGACAGACTTCTTCCACGCGAGGATTATTAGAGAAGCGATAGAAATTGAAAAGAGGCCGAACAGTCTAAATCAAAGAGGTGATGCTAAAAGACTACCACCAATTTTGAAAACTTGTATAAATTCTGGTCAAAATATATTATCTCCGAACAACAACCAAGAAATTCAAAATCCAACCCCTTCCGAAAATAATATTGAAATTGTCACTACTACATCATTAGAAGAACAAAACAGAAGAGTAACACGAATCCAAACAAGAAATTAACGCATCAAGTAGTACGTAAAAATCAAACATGTGGTTGCTAGAGCAATGGAATTTCGACAGAATGTATGGGGATCTCACTTATTTGAAGAAATAGAGAGTTAATTTTGGGGCAAAGTTGCGACTTCTTCCACGCGAGGATTATTAGAGAAGCGATAGAAATTGAAAAGAGGCCGAACAGTCTAAATCAAAGAGATGATGCTAAAAGACTACCACCAATTTGGAAAACTTGTATAAATTCTGGTCAAAATATATTATCTCCGAACAACAACCAAGAAACTCAAAATCCAACCCCTTCCGAAAATAATATTGAAATTATCACTACTACATCATTAGAAGAACAAAACAGAAGAATAACACGAAGCCAAACAAGAAAATCACGCATCAAGTAGTACGTAAAAGTCAAACAAGTGGTTGCTAGAGCAATGGAATTTTGATAGTTATTCCTGACGATGATGACTGCGACGTCATCGAAACGTCGAATTAAAAATAAAATGGACCAGAGCCAAAACCAAGAAGAAACAGTGATACATATATATATATATATATATATATATATATATATATATATATATATATATGTTAAAACGTAGATTTTCGCGGGCATAACATGTATCACTGTTTCTTCGGGTTTGGTCCCGCGTATTTTCTTGGCTCTGGTCCATTTTATTTGCAGTTATCATCGTCAGGAATAACTAGTAAAATTCCATTGCTCTAGCAACCACTTGTTTGATTTTTACGTACTACTTGATGCGTGAATTTCTTGTTTGGCTTCGTGTTACTTTTCTGTTTTGTTCTTCTAATGATGTAGTAGTGACAATTTCAATATTATTTTCGGAAGGGATTGGATTTTGAATTTCTTGGTTGTTGTTCGGAGATAATATATTTTGACCAGAATTTATACAAGTTTTCCAAATTGGTGGTAGTCTTTTAGCATCATCTCTTTGATTTAGGCTGTTCGGCCTCTTTTCAATTTCTATCGCTTCTCTAATAATCCTCGCGTAGAAGAAGTCTGTCTTTTTTAAAATTCTCGTTTTTTCGAAATTTATTGTATGTTTAGAAATGTTTAAAAAAACGAGAATTTTAAAAAAGACATAATTTAATGTCCGTCGGGGTATGAGCCCGGGAAGTAGTTGTTTCAATGAGTGTTTGATATAGTCTTTGTAAGACTAACTTGTTGTAGATTGCGAAAAGAATCGCACTTTTAATGTTTGAAGTATTCTGCAACCAAGAATTGGCAATTTCATTTATACTTATGTTTGAACGGTAACGTGACCGCCAGTCTAAGGTGTCAAATTGTTTAGAGGGAATGGCAAAGCTATACTGATGAGAGATAAATCTCGAAACGCGTCTATAGATAGCCTGAATAATTTGACCCAAATTGTTACATTTGCAGTAGGTTACTGTATGTAACAGCAAACACTTGTTGTATAATTCAATGTCCGTCGGGGCATTAGCCCGGGAAGTAGTTGTTTCAATGAGTGTTTGATATAGTCTTTGTAAGACTAACTTGTTGTAGATTACGAAAAGAATCGCACTTTTAATGTTTGAAGTATTCTGCAACCAAGAATTGGCAATTTCATTTATACTTATATTTGAACGGTAACGTGACCGCTAGTCTAAGGTGTCAAATTGTTTAGAGGGAATGGCAAAGCTATACTCATGAGAGATAAATCTCGAAACGCGTCTATAGATGGCCTGAATAACTTGACCCAAATTGTTACATTTGCAGTAGGTTACTGTATGTAACAGCAAACACTTGTTGTATAATTCAATGTCCGTCGGGGTATTAGCCCGGTAAGTAGTTGGTTCAATGAGTGTTTGATATAGTCTTTGTAAGACTAACTTGTTGTAGATTGCGAAAAGAATCGCACTTTTAATGTTTGAAGTATTCTGCAACCAAGAATTGGCAATTTCATTTATACTTATATCTTATTTGGTTTTCGAGATATCACAAAAAAACTGATTTTTTTAAAAATCTTTTGTATTTTTTCATTCTAAAACTTATGAATCTAGACATTCAGAACTATGAGACTATGGCACTTTTTAATGAGGAATCTAGCAGCATATTTTATTTTAAGATAACTATAACATTTACCCGGAAACCATAGCCAACGTTTCTTTTGTTATAGGCGCCATTTTGGATTTTTATATTTTTTTGAATGAGTATTTTTTCTGAACTTAGTGATGTATGACACTCGTCATTTATTTCAGATTTGATATTTAAAATTATATTTTTTTTTTTGTAAAGAGTGCCTTGCAAACAATGACATCATATCTATTAATCAACTAAATGGTGACAGTAGTCATTCAATTTTAGCAATCAAAATGAATTTATAACTGTCAATCTAGCATAAAGTAAAATTCCGAGTTTAGGAAAGCCCCGTGAAAATTTCTCTCGGGTCGCTGCGCGACCCTCGACAAATTTTCCGGGTGGATCAGCCCCTTATAAATTTTTTACAGTTTGTCGCATATTTTCTTCCATAATTTCCTGTCCTTTGTCTTTTATTTCCAATTGTGTGGCCGTTCTTAGGTCCTCTGTTATTTGTTCCAGCCATTCTATTCTCGGTCGTCTCCGTTTTCTTCTCTTTGGTTCCCAATGTAAGACTTCGTAGGTAGGTGTTCTCGGTGCTGCTAAACACACATGTCCCAACCAACTGTCTAATGACATACAGGTTACGTCTGGTGTGCCGCAGGGTAGCCACTGTGGCCCGATTCTATTTCTTATTTTAATTAACGACATCACTGATTATTTAAAATTCCCCAAATGTTACCTGTATGCTAATGACATGAAAATTCTACACCAAGCGAAATGTATTAAGGACTGCGAGGAACTACAAGTGGATATTAATAATGTGTCTAAGTAGTGTATTATCAATGATTCAAGTCTAAATATAGGTAAATGTAAATTTATAAGTTTTAACAAGCACAAAAGACATATAAATTATGATTATATGATCGATAATGTGATTCTTGAAAGAGTGGATGACATTAAAGACCTAGGTGTCCATTTTGACAGTGCAACACATTTTTCTGTGCTGATGAAGGCCGTATGTGGAAAGGCAATGCGTTTTTTAGGTGTTATCATGCGAAATGCTAAACATTTTAATATGAGAACTTAGCTGGTTCTTTACAACTCATTTGTACGATCTATATTATTGTTTTAATAATACAGAAAATGTAAATTTTATTAATTTAATTTAAGAAACGTAAATTTGTAACAGCCTAATAATTTATTTATTTATTTCAACGGCGTAATATTTACATAAGAGACATTAACATAATACAACGCAATAATATTATTTAAATACAGAAAATTTGAATATTAAACAAACTCAAGAAGAGAGATTTAAATGAGTCTGAAAAAATTATTAAAAAAATAAATGAACTCATTTGATAATACTGAATCTGACGATTAGAAATAAAACTACAGAAGTTAAAAACTTACTAAAATCCATATATTTTTTTGATACTTATTATTTCAAAATTCTTAGATACATTGAATACAATATAGAGTATTTTCCAATATAAAGGGCAACATAAAAATGTTGACAATTTTATGATTTAGTATGAACATTTTGACAACACTGATGTAAATTTAACAAATCGAAGAAACATAAAAAATATTGCCTAAAGTCGTTAAAAGCAATTTAATGGTATTAAGCCGAAACCAGTAGAAAATAAAATACATATAAGTGAAACAAAACCAAGTGGATTTAATTTACAAACCAATATATTTTTGAAAATGTTGCACCAAGTGATTAATGAGAATAAAGTGTCTGATATGTTAATTCATGCTTAACAAAGAAGTGCATACACTCGATTGAATCTTCAAATTGAGGGCTTTTATAAAAACAACGATTTCCTGAAATTTTACCATCGGGATATACATATTTAAAAAGAATCCTTGTATAATAATTGCTAATAAAGATGTTTGGTACTATAGTAGTACCTACCGATTTTATACTTTGTGGATCAAAATCTTAAAAATATTTTATATAATATTGTATGTCATATAAAGATCATGAAAGTAGTTTTAATGAAAAGCTGGAAATATTTGTATCGGTTATGTTGATAATAAAAGTTTAACCGAGCTATAAAGATGAATTTATCTAACGTAATAGATGAAGACTAATAAAATATCCGTCTGAAAAGCCCCCACATATACGCGAATCTCATCACGTGAATAATCGCAAACTATAAAATCTAGGCAATAATCTTTACGTATAAAATCCTCTCGTCTTGCGAGATGAACGATGGTCCAAACTCTATATATTCCAGGATGAAGTATATATGAACCGACCGTTCGTTGCCCTTAATGTCCGCTTTTTTAAGTTTAACTTTTTCAACTCGTGGTTTCATGATTACAACATATAAATCCGAAGGAAAAAAGTCGCCAATAACCTAAGCTTACACCCACACACATACCCCAGCGGGGCCTTCAATTATCCTCCACAGCTTGTCATTTGGTTTTCAAAGCAGTTCCCGGGACAAGCATCCACTTTGCATATGTCTAATAGGCACTTCCCGGAACCGTGTTTCCGAAATTCGGCTAGATATATGCCATTATTTGCCTCAACTAAAACCGCAAACTTACCCGGCGTGCTTCGAGTGTATGTGATGGTAGGGAGGGGGTGTAAATTTTTAGGGCGGCTTTAAAATTATCGTAAAAACTTTCTCAGGGGGTCGTAAAGTAAATGGATACACGCTATTAGACTATAGGTGTGTTCGCACTCTTTAGAAGGGTTTTGTATGAAATGATAATGAGTTTAATTAAAATGAAAGGATGGTTATGGAATGTGCTAGTATTAAGTGTGTTAAGTGGGCTTAATCTATGTTTATATCTCATTATGCTGGAGTATGTGCGAAAATAAGCATAATGTTTTTTTGTTAGCAATAGGGATGTATGTAAAGTTCCGACTTTTTCTAATATCAGTAATTCGGTAAACATTTAAATCAAATCGGTTTTCCGGTAAATCAGATCATTATTATATTAGGGGTAGAAGTTATTAAGTACGTGGCCAATAAATAGCATTTGATGACTTCCTCCTGGACACAAAGAACTCAAAACTATCGCATTTAGGAGTCGAATCGGGGGTAAATAATCTTTAAATATATGTTAATTAGTTGCCTCTAGTATACACATTGTGATTGTAGTAGATGCTAGAGTTAGAATTTCCTTTTTTTTTTCAATTCTTTTCGAATAATTTTACATAAACGACATTTAGGTAAAATTATTTTTGTTGGGGAAAAACTTACATGAAATATTTCGACCATAAAGAAAGATCTACGATTTTTTATAGATAAAAAATAGTTTAATTAAATTTCTATGCATAAAAGACCTCGTGTTGTGTTGTGGTCCAAAAAATATAAACATTTACATACCAATATAGTTATGAAGTAACAATTCAAGTCTAGAAAAGCCTGAAAGTTTAGCTTGGTCACTTAACGAAGCGAAGAGACCAATTCAAATATTCAGGCTTTTTAGAACTCAAAATATAACTATGCGTCACGCGTATAAAACACTGATTTAAAGTCAAGTTCAAAGTATATTGCTATAGTTTAAATATTTGAGTCGCCTATTTCCAAAAATCCATAAATCCATTTGAATAAAATGGATTTAGAGGGTTTTGGAAGAAGGCAACTCATTTATTTCGTCTAATCAAGTCTTGCGCTTTAAAAATTCGAGCAATTGTCTTCGGGACATGTAATCATAAAATCAAAGGAAAAATTCAAAAGCAAATTCCTCTAGGCGCTTGAATTTTGGAACATTTTTTCAAACGTAATAAACGTTTGTATTATTTATTAACGTGAGATCAAAGCAGTATATTTTTAACAATATTTTATACGCTTGGCACATAAATAAAAATTTCGAGTTTAGAAAAGCCTTCAAATTTGTATTGGTCGCTCCGCTTTGCTGCGCGACCAAACCTAATTTTCAGGCTTTTCTAAACTTGAACTTTTACTTTATGCTTAATCAGGGAATGGAAACACTCTAGCTCCTAACAAGTGTTAACAACAAATCAAGAATAGACAATGGGGTCTGGGAATTCAAAAAGCAATAAAACATGGAAAACCAATAGTGCATGACATTATGACAGCAATAAATGCCTCAAGCATAAAATTAAAATTTGCCTCGCCTCTTGTATATGTTTGTAACCAAGTGTTCTTTTTAAAATTATTATTATTAGTTTCTTTAGAGCACTTAACGTTAATACATCTTAATGGATAACTGTTACCACAAAAATTATGTTTGGTAGAAGAATTTTCGGAAAAATATGCAAAACATATGTCATATTTTAAGTTTGTTTTATTCATATTTATTACCGTTACTGAACTAAACAACACTTTATTATTACAATATTGTGAGGAGCCAATCGGATGAAAAATATCGCATGAATCGCTTAGAAGCCCCTTTGCTTCTAAGTGATTCATACGATATTTTAGTAAATAATAAACAAAGTTTGACCTACGTATACTGCATCACAGTCGTTATATGAATTAGCTTGGAACGACTGTGATGCAGTATACATAGGTCAAACCGGTCGATCCGGTAAAATCCGCCTTGAAGATCATAAAAAAGATGTTCAAAATAAAAATCAATCAACGGGTACTGCACTGCATAACCAGGCATCTCTTCAACAGCAATAATTTTAAAATTTTGTATCCAGGCAATTAGAAATTAGTGAAACAAACCGAGTGTTTTTTATTTTAAATTTTATACTTGCATGTTTCTGGACTTCCTATATTAGAACATGTCAAAATACAGACATGTAAACACTTGGTAAATATATAAATTGATTTTAAAAATTGAATAGGTAGCACTATTGATTTGGAGATGTTATTTATTTTAATAAATATCAATAAATGGCATGTAAAACAAAATTGTCTGTTTTGTAATTCATGGTTTACTTGCCATTTATGCATGTTTATTAAAATTAAAATAAATATATAGAGGGGGCTCTAAATTGAATTGCACTTAAAAGACGCTAGTTATCTGCCACTACATTCAGGTGAAGATATATTAATTTAGTTATGTTATGCACCTAAAAAAAATATTTTATTTATCTATGTATGCGGTTATTTTTAGTTTATTATAAACACAGATTTTTCATTTAAAAACAAATTATTAAAATCACCGTACATGTTAATTTTTGATACACTTTCGTATAAAACCTTTTAATATTAATACAGTTATTTGTTTGTAATATCCGCAGCGTGCTCTGACAATTTATTATGCGCCGGGACGCATCTACTAAATTTCACAATACAAATTTGTTTATAAATCTATTTGATGCAATCAGTTATTATGAGACAAAACAATTAAATCTAATGATTTTTTCATAGTGATGCATTAGGATTATTTATTTACATCAGTATATGATTTTATTGTCTATATTTGTTTTCTGTTCGTTGTATTTATATAATTCATTATTGTAAATTTTTAATAAGTCTTTGTTTATAAGCTTCTAAGTGAACAACTTTATGTACGGGGTGCAGCATTTTCGATGGTTTCTTCAAGAAAAGTACCATTTATATCAATGATAAACAGAAACTAATACTTCTAGAGCTCTTTTCTGCAGCTTATTCCATGTGCCTAATCAAATTGTGTCAACCTTCAGTTGTTTTCGAGTTACACGTCAAAATTCAAATGTTAGCTATTTTGAAATACTGAAATAACTTCTTTATTTAAAAAGATATTGACATGCGGTAAAAATGTTCTTCGGGCACTTTTTTTAAGTAGAATACGTTGGCCATGTTAGGATTTGTTTAAAGTTTACCTTTGATGAGATATGATATAAAGTTGTATTGTTTTAAATCAAATCATAGTTTGCCATGACTCCAGTCGATAGTATTTTTTATAATCTTTCCAAATATATAGTCAGCGTATTCTACTTAGAAAAGTGCATAATTACGTTTTGGTGCATGTCAATATCTTTTTAAATAAAGAAGTTATTTCATTCAGAAAATTGGTACTTTATTTGAAAATACCACCAAAAATGCTGCACCCTTTACATCATTTTAAAGCTGGGGTTTATCTTTTTTTGATTTCTTATCTTTCTATTTCTGTACGTTAGAGGTAGAGGATCGTATCTGCATTTTTTTGTTAAATGAAGTCAATACTCTTTTTAATATGTCTAAAGCTTAAATTTTATGATGGTAAAGAATCCTGTGTGCATTGTTGCTGGTCTTAAATTACGATGTTTAGAACAAATCGTTTCGAACATTTCCCAAACACTATTTCCATATTATGAAACTTTAATCCTTTCGGCCCCGACGGTGGCATTTGCCACCACTAAAAACATACTGGGAATTTTTCTTTTAAATATACATACATGACTGCATGAGCTGGAACTTTTTTGATAATCGTATTTTTTTAAAATAGTTTAATTTGAAGTATTAAACGAGTGTTTTCCACTGCATAATCTGGCATGAAGTAAAATGTCAAGTTTAGAAAAGCCTAAAAATTTGGTTTGGTCGCGTAGCGCTACGCGACCAAACCAAATTTTCAGGCTTTTCTAAACTCGAAATTTTACTTCATGCGCCACGCGTACAAAACACTGATTTTAGGTGACGTTAAGATATTCTACTACAGCAATATGCTAAAAACGTGTATTCTGAACATCACGTCACATCAGTGTTTAATATGCGTGGCGCATGAAGTAAAATTTCGAGTTTAGAAAAACCTCTAAATTTGGTTTGGTCGCTTCGCTTCGCATTGCTTCGCTTCGCAACCAAACCAAATTTTTAGGCTATTTTAAACTCGAAATTTTACATCATGCTTAATTTGGGAGTGGAAAAGTCTCGTTTTAAAGTTCAATTTGAAATATTTATAAAATCAAAGAATATCTGAAGATTGACAGCGTATACAGTATATTGAGATATTCATACTTAAAATAAACTCTCTGTATATCTAAGATCGTAATAAGTAATATGCAGTGTACAAAACATTTTTTTAGACACCACTAAAATTAAAGGGGTTTATCCCCGTTTTCTCTTAACCTATAATAATGGAGATGCGATTATTTACCTCTAGGGCACAGATTTATGTTTTGTTAAGTTATTTTAGTAAATAAATTCAAACATTGAACTTATAACTTGAGTTGTTAATTAATTTTAGTTCATTGTTTTATAGTTATAACTTAGAAGGAGCGACAGATTTGGTCTCGATAGCTCGGTATTTACATTAAAGTATGAGGGGTGATTAAAAAGTAAGGTTACAAAATCTGCAATGAAACGTGTACATTTTATAACCTTGATCGCCCCTCGTAGATAAGTAAACTCTCCTGCCTTCTTATTGGTCGAATGTTCTGTTAGGATTCATTACAAACTACCTGCCCAAACTAAAATATTTATATTTATAGTTATATTTAATGTATTACTCAATTTAATAATTAATTTAATAGTTTATTTTTAATGGATAAATGCATTTTATTATACTCATTTCACACGATATTTTATAAGAAAAAATTTTGTTATAATAATTAATAATAAATAAAAAACGCTTATGTTAATTTTTATTAAATATTAATTATTATAACTATGATTTGAAACAGAAAACACTTGGTTAAATTTCACTATTATTTTGGTTTTGAGTTTGAGTCATTCTCAAGGAGCATTATTGCTAATTAATGCACTTCTTGAGAACGACTCAAAGTCGAAACTAGTTAAAATAAAAAGACAAAATATTAGTGAAATTTAACTAAGTGTTTTTTTTTTCAAATCATAGTTATGATAATTAATATTAAATTACAATAAACACAAGCGTTTTTATTTATTATTAATTATTATAACAAAATGTTTTCTTAACAAATATCGTATGAAATGAGTATAATAAAATGCATTTATTCATTAAAAATAAACAATTAAATAAATTATTAAATTTAGTAATACAATAAGTATAACTATAAACATTATTATAACGATTTTGATAACATTTTCGTCTCATCTGCCACGATCATGGATAAGTTTAATAAAATGCATTTAAAAATTGTTTACTATAAATACTTGATCTTCTTAAACTTCCTTCTTTTACTTACGTAAATTATAGTAAGCCAAGAATATGATATAGATAGGAAAGTGACCCACATTTCACTTCTTCCACCTTCACTTCGAGAAAAATTGACACCCACGGGAGCAGTATATCCATACCCATCGAAAAGCCTTACTATGTCAAGCTTAGCGGGGGACAAAAAAGGTCCATGAATTAATGTGGATCCACTATATTATATTTCCCCGTGGGAGCAGCGATTTTGCGGCGATACCGGGTGCACGAGAAGATATACAGAATAGGTGAATTGCAAAAGAGGCTTCCCAGCAATTGATGCATTTATTCATGGCGCCGGGACATAAACGCGGAATTGGGTCTGAACTGTCGTAGATATTGTAATGATGCTGAAGGAATTTTCGAAAGTAATGTATTTGTATTCTTGGATTTTTCTTAAGAGGGGGGTTTAGTTCGAGAAGAGTTTTACAATTTTTGCATGTATAAATATATCTGCCATTAAAGGATTATATATAAATCAGGGCTTCGAACCGGTTCGATAAATAATGTTTTTATTTCATACTAATCTATTACTCTACTTATTAATAACATATTACTCTTACCTTTATATAAAATTTTAATCTGATAAGTGTATACTCATGCTATCACATTTAAATGTTGATATGTGTGTATA
The DNA here is from genome assembly GCA_932526585.2 of Philonthus cognatus. Lineage (NCBI taxonomy): Eukaryota > Metazoa > Arthropoda > Insecta > Coleoptera > Staphylinidae > Philonthus > Philonthus cognatus. Next base: position 62,486,523 of record OW052241.1, on the reverse strand, counting down.
ATTTACACTATATATTAATAGTTTAAAAGTTGCATCCTGAGTAGTATACATCCATCTCATCAAACTGTCTCCTTGTGTGTGTATAATCTATACAATAAATTCAATAGATAATTTCTTCGACATCTTATTTGAAAATATTAATATATTATAAACTGGAAGATATGGTGAAAATGCAATTTCCTGCGGCCCGGGGTGATTGAATGATGCGGGTGAAAGGTGACAATGGCTCTGGGCTGCGAAGCGATGAATTATGCAAGGAATAAGCTTTACTAATCTGCGGCGAGCACAGGGCTTTGCAGTTTACGGCTCCCGTAGGAAACAGGCGAAGACGTGGTGTTTTAGGTTCTCCTCTTTTTACTCTGATGGAGCTTTTTCCCTGGCAATACCAGTATTTATTTGTTTTTGTATACGAAATTGCATTAATTTATATGTATATATACTTTTTCCCAGTTTTTTCTTCTTGAACTACTATATTTAGCAAAGCGCTTCTACTTCTACTTAAGTTAAATTTAACACTTTCGGCCCTGACGGTGGCATTTGCCACCACTAAAATTTGGTGAACATACTGTGAATTTTTCTTTTAGATATACATACATGTATGCATGAGCTGCAACTTTTCTGATAATCGTTTGTTTTTCGAAATAGTTTAATTTAAATTCTTAAACGAGTGTTTTCCACTACTCAGATTAAGCATGAAGTGAAATTTCGAGTTTAGAAATGCTTGAAAATTTGGTTTAGTCGCGTAGCGGGTAGCGCTACGCAACCAAATCAAATTTTCGCGTATATAAAACACTGATTTTAGGTAAGGTTCAAAATATTCTACTCAAGCAGTTTGCTAAAAACGTGTATTATGAACATCCTATTACATCAGTGTTTAGTACGCGTGGCGCGTGAAGTAAAATTTCGAGTTTAGAAAATCCTGAAAATTTGGTTTGGTCACGTAGCGCTACGCGCTACGTGTCCAAAGCAAATTTTCAGGCTTTTCTAAACTCAAAATTTTACTCTATACTTAATCTGGGAGTGGAAAACACTCGTATCAAAGTTCAATTTGAAATGTTTGTAAAAACAACTAATATCTGAAGATTTAGAGCGTATACAGTATATTGAAATATGTATACTTAAATGAAAAACTCTCTGTATATCTGAGATAGTAATAAATAATATGCAGTATACAAAACATTTTTGGGGGCACCAGGAAAATTCCAGGGCTAAAAGGTTTAGCCTTCAAGAGTTTACGCCATAATTAACGTAGAGCTGGATGTTTTATTTATTTAGCATATCTTTGCCCAAACTTCAAATTTCTATCCAGAAACGACTATGTCCCTATGTCCACTAAATAACCATTGTATTCAAGGATTTTTTCTTTCAAGTATACTAATCTAGAATTTGAAATCATCATGCATGCGCTGGAATTTTTCATACATTCTTGAACAAGTTGAGGTTGAAGCTTCTAACGAATGATTGAAATGAAATGAAATGCATTTTTACGCTATTCTAAACTTGAAATTTTCCCTCATACGTCAGGAGCATATTACACTGAAATACTGTGAAGTTTAAAATATACTGCCTTAGCATACTGCTTAAGAAGTATATTTTAAACTTCACTTGAAATCACTTTATTATACGCGTGACGCATGAAGTGTAATTTTAAGTGCTGAAATTTGGTTTGATCACTCTGCTTCGCTACGCGATCAAACCAAATCGTAATTTATTAGTTTTAAAATTGTGTACATATTTTACACAAGTCTATATCTATAGATATTAGATTTATTAATTATTCCAACTGTAATGAATGAATCACGCGATAGAAATAATAGATGTAATAAACAGAACAATCAATAAAATTTAAAATAATAGCACAAAGTACAAATTTACAAAATAAAATAACTACTTAAGCAGGAGCAATAGAATCATCATTTGAATTCAGCATCGACATGATAATTTAAGAAATCTTCAATAGAATAAAATGCATTATTTAGTAAAATAGCTTTTCTTTTGTGTTTAAAAGATTTGTATTCTAGGTACCGTAATTGCATTAGGAGTCTGTTAAAGAATCTGATTACATTATAATGTGAACTATATCGACATCGTGCAGTCTAAACTTATCTGCATATAAGTGATGATTCCCCCTTGTGTTGTAATTATGCACAGCACCATGCATCCTGTACTTATGCATGTTTTTTTTTTACAAATAACAGGCATTGTAGAATGCACATCGATGGCAGGTGTTACCGGCGATTCTTTCAATCGCCGGCTACAAAAATTAAATTTATAATTTTAATTTTTTTTGTATATAAAATGAGTTTATCCCCAGCAATTACCTGAGATCCGATCGGGGATTATCTCGTAAATTTATATGACTGGACTCCGAACCCCTGGAGTGCACTTCGAGCAGATCTCCTAGAGGGAAGATTGGTGACCAGCGGCAGTCCGGAAAAGGGATTTGTGTAATCTTTTGCATTCTCCTTTCCGAAGAACGGATTAGATGATATTCCGAAATTTTCGAGATTCGTCGAATCCGGTAATTTCGACGGTTTCGACGAATTTCGGCCGGCTGGTCACGTCCACTAAGAAAACTACCCCTCTCCACCCTCGTTTTCGGCATTTAAATATTGGAGGACGGCACTTCTACATCAGTGGCAAACCAGTAACAAAGGCAACAACAAGTCTAACTGAAATGTAGTCACTGGTGTATAAGTTTTTTTTTACAACTTCGTGTTGTGTTTTTTTTTTGTCAAATTGTCTTTGATTAGTGCAAGTGCACTAATCAGAAGAACCGGAATTACTCCCAGTGCTCGCAGCCTTTGGTCGATGCCTTCCGGAACCCTCCGGACTTTTTCCGATACCGCTCGACTCTCGATGACGCCTTCCGGACTTTTCCGACGCCGCCGGTCTTTACCTTTGCTCTCCGGACTCCGACGACGCCTTCCGGATACATCCGGACTTTTCTGAAGCCGTCCAGACCGTATTGTCGTTTATCGGACTTTGCCGCTTTCGTCCGGATTTCGCTACCGCCACTCACCACCACTGACGACCAGCCTGCCACGGTCCACGCCTACTATGCCCACGTATTAGTCATTATTTGTTGCTGTATTTTTTGTGCTGTGGTTTTTTTTTGCTGTGTTTTTCTTGTGTAAATAAATTTGTTGTTTTTGGATCGGTGTTTTAAGGACTAGTTGCTCGTGCTCTCCATCCCTAAACCCCTGAGCTAGCTGAAAGTGCATTTGGGGTGCCTTCCCCCTATGACACAGGGTTAATATTTTTAAATTTATGAAGTGATCTGTGCAGTCATCCTGGTACCCAATTTGTGCAACTACCCTAATTTCTCGCCGTTGTAGAGCAAATAGCCGGTGACAGCTAGACGAATGTCCCTAAGTTATAAGTCCAAAGGCTAGATATGTACCAGGGAAAAGTAAGCAGAACGGATCATGGGTGACGATATGCTATTTTTAAAATTCCGTAAAAGAAAAGTTGACTTGTTTACTTTTTTTGCTACTTCCTCTCAATGATCACTTTATATCATGTCCATAGCAAACCGTGGTCTATGCGAATTAAGAATCTTACGCTTAGTTTGTTACTTTCTTCTACAGCATTACTCAAGGTAGATACTTTTGTAATCGTCTTTTCCCCATTTAAGATCAACCGATTACTTCAAAACCATGTGAAAGCCTGATGCTACAAGTGTGGTATCATCTGCAAATTGAATGACTCTACTGGCATCGATGTATTTCGAAAAATCATTAATATAAATGAGGAAAAGTAGTGGTCCAGGAATTAAGCCCTGGGGTACACCACTATCTGTGTTCTGTGGCTTTAGAAAACAACCTGCTTTCTATTTGTTAGATAACTTTGCATTACTCGTTGACTGGTTCTATAAAAGTTATAAATATGAAGTTTTTCGACTAGTACTCGTAGATGGTAGAAAACGCAGTCCACAGGATTGCTGAGGTCGATAAAGTTGGCCACAGTTGACTGACCAGCTTCAAGGGATTCTTTAATCTGATCTATCAGATCCATAACTGCATCAAGCGTAGACAACACCCGACGAAATCCATATTAATTATCCGAAACCAAATTGTTATCTACAAGATATTTAATAATTTGTTATGACATTACTTTGTCTAAAATTTTTGCAAAGACAGGAAGTATTGATATTGGTCTATTGTTACTCATGTTTTCTTTGTCTCCCTTTTTAAAAGTGGGAATCACTTTTGCCAATTTGAATATTCATCAGGAAATTGACTAGTTGTACCATCTTGTTTATAAAGATGGTCAGTGGCTTTACAATGACCTCAGAAACGTTTTTTATTACACTCATATTCAGTTCGTAAATATCACAGCCATTATTATTTGTACCCATACCTTAAAGAAAACGTCACCGTATGCAGTATGATCTAAAATGATTGATGTAGTTGGTAACATAAGGATTTCTTTAATAGTTACAACTTGATAGTTTGTCACTATTTGCAGGTTCGGGATCGAGATTTGAAATATTATTGCATTTATACAAAGTGGTTCAAAATTATTTTCATCATTTACTTTACATTACCCATGTTAAAATAAAAATTATTTTGTTCTACACTCTATTAATTTAAATGCACATTCATTTTTTATAAAAATTGCGAAATTGACATTGGATTTGGATTTCTCGGCGGGGGATTGGAGTGTTCGGCAGCATTTACATAGGCCCTATTGGGCTCTTTTTGCTCCTAACCGTCTAGAGGTATGTTACTCTGGTGCGTTCTTCAACCATTCAACCGTTTGGATAAACTTCAGAATCGCCTTAGGGTGTGTCCATCGTATTTTTATGCTTTAGGGTATTGTTCTCTCCATATGTGTCTTTTGATTTAGGAGAGGGCGGAGCATTCCAAGAGTAGGTGGTCCACTGTCTCTTCTCATTTTTCACATCCCCGACATATTGTTTTAGTCGCTAGTCGGAATTTATGTAAGTCTAAGTATGAATTAAATTGTTAATACTCGGTTGTAAAATACTTCAAAACATTAAAAGTGCAATTTTGTATGCAATCTTCAATAAATTTGTTTTACAAAGTCTATACCAAACACTCATTGAAACAACTATTTTCCGGGATAATACCCTGACGGTCATTGGATTATACAAGTGCTTGCTGTTACATATAGTCCCCTACTGCAAATGTAACAATTCAAGTCAAATTATTCAGGCCATCTATAAACGCGTTTCGAGATTTATCTATCATCAGCTTACTGCTTTTTGTACCTAAGTGTTCGCTAATTCAAAACAGCAATTTTAAATTGAATATCAGGAACACGTGTCCTACCTAATCTTACCTAATCCCTAATCTCCTAACCCTAATCATAACCTCGAAATGGGCATTCAGAGGTATCGACCGACGTTTATGCCTAAAATTATTATCGCCGCACCAGTAGGTTTGTTTTGAGGCCCCATCTGTTATTGTAGCATCTGTATAATAAATAAGGACTGCAAGGTGGGCGTTCCTGATACCAGGTCTGAAGCAGTTTCTAATTCATGAAATGATCGGTAATTTTTACTTGCTTTTGTACTTTTTCTCTAAAATGACCGAGAAAGCAGCAGCATGCATACATATGATTATACATGTTAAATTCCTATGTATATCTAACTGATTCAACACCCAGTATGGGTATCAACTCTAAAAAACCACTAGGGAAATAACGCCGTCAAATCTGACGAAGCATTAAGTTTGTTGTGGGTGTTAGCGGCTTAACACCCACATCTAACTTAACTCTAAAAATGCATGTTTAATCGTTAGATAACTTACAAGTTTACAAGTCAGGAAGCTTAGGTTAAGTTAAATACTGTGATTTTAACAGCCATTCGTTGAATTTTGCGAAGCTAGATTGATGTCTCCTTAGGGCAGATCATTAATTCAGGTTGCGTTAGTAACATATTGATTTAAACCTGTCACTAGTCCGGAATTTCTCTCGACGGCCCTGTAATCGAATAGAAAAAATCTTGCATTTAAACATCACATGAACTGTATGGCTTAATGATTGGCTATGCCATTATCCTTAAGCATCAAACTCCCGAACTTTTGAATGCAAACGTAGATAAATTGGCGGAACTAAATCAGCAACATTGGTAAACCCAGCAAGAAGTTGTAGAGGGCAACTATTTCACTACCCTTGGATATGGAAATTCACACGTGAGGCAATGAGAGTTGTATGTGCCTACATAATTGAAAATATTTCTGAACGTTTTTTTTTTTTGTATGTACTAGTTACAAAATGAATGCATCTACGTGAGTGAACAATATTATTGTACTGATGAATTTAACTTTACGTAATCTTAATTGGAAGACTATAATCACTAAATCTACATGATATTACAATTATAAACTACAAGATTTGTAGATTGATTAGTAAAATATAAAATTACGTTTTTTTTAAAAGCAACTTATCACGTGACAAAATTTTGATGCTAGTTCATCGATATTTAAAAGCAATATCTTACCCTGTGACTGCAATAATATCATAATACAAAACTAGAACTTACTTTGAGTCCATTGAAATCATCCAATTAAGCATTTCTTCGTCAATCATATATTGATTTAAATATTAATAAAATGGAAATAAAGGGGCCGCGGCGCGGTTGCCGAGCGGTTGAGGCGTTGGTTCCGCCTGGTCGTCCACTGCGAGATGCTAGTTCAAGTCTCGCCTGGGGCGGATAATTTTTCTGACGAGAAATATTCGTTTCGGATTCCATGGATATTACTTGTGTTTTCCACATTTTCATTAAAATGAAATATAGTAACAAAATTGTCGTGACTGAATGGCTAACCGCCTAAGTCAATTCCCTCAAATACATCTCATCCCCCAACCCGATTTCCCGTCCATCACCCTTCCTTTAAAAAAAAAAATGGAAAGTGATTTTCAATTTTAAACTATTAAGTAAAAATCATTCCAATCTCACTTAATGACGTTTTTACATTGGACATTTTCTTTACTTATAAAATCATTATAAACAAGTGATCGGTTTAAAGGTAAAATATATTTGCCATGTACCTAATGATTTTTACTTTTAAAACAAAATATTTCTTTACTAATAAAATCGGTCTTCGAGTTATGATAATATTGCACTCATAAAATGTATGTTATATATAAGTATACATAGTTTTGAGACGTATACACATTTGTCGTCTATTCAAATTCCGTGTGTTGTGTCAAGATTCGCAAATTAAAAATAATCTTGAACTTTTGACGTAAACACAACTTATTCCTCAGCAATTCAATTCACGAGCATTAATTTAAATGCTCGCAATAATAAATTTAATTGGGCAATAAGAGAAATATTAATAAATACCCACCTCCCCCTCTCCACCGAAAGATCAAACACGAAAAAAAAATCCTTAATTGCCTGGGAAATTAAAAAAAATATTTATTTATATTCAAGGGAAGGAATTAATAAAACGTAAAGGAATCTGAATGTTATACTAACATAAAGCGCGAAAAAGGTAATAATGAAAAAAGTTTAATATCTCGAACGTATTTCGCGGACGATAAGTATAAAACCGGTGAACTTGTGAATTTATATGCAAACTCGGCCTAAAGTCGGGAGCAAAATAATTAACCGCTTTATATTAAAATTACTTTTTAATCCGCAGTCATAAATAAAAGATTGTATTCAAATAAACGGCGCGATTCAATTATTTTAAGTTTGTTCTTCTTTTTGCACAACGTGCATTCTAGGGTTATATTTGTTTTGACTAAAATTAATTAGGATTAAATCTACGGTTAATCTGTAGATTTTAATAATTAGACACTTTCCATTTACATATTTGTATGTGGATTGTTTAGTATTAATATAATCTTATTCAATACTTATTACTGAACGATGCATATATAGTGGTTTTCGGGAGAGATGTCCTATGACTCAATGATGTGGAATATGTGGTTCACATGTTTTAAAGAGTATGTCGACAGTTGTATTTGCAACCTATTTTCCTAGTTGTGTCAAATTTTGACGTTACATGACAAAGATTTAAAAAAATGAAATTTAACAAAATGTTTTCTTTTTTAAATCATAGTTAAATATGTTTCACCACGTGAAAGATCAGAAACTTATCCAAGGGTTACATTAGAAAAGCTTTAAATCATAATTTCATGTGAATATTTAGAGAATGTCTACGCGTACTTGCGATTATAGTGCACTGTGATTGAAACCAACTTAAAATGTATGTATTGAGGTAGAACATTTTACATGGATCTTCAGGTAGGAACTAAGCCGTTATTTTTCCTTATTATAATACGGAATTTAATAATAATATTAATAAATCTGCTTATTTGTCTATTTTTTTAAAAATTGTTCTATACGCCTAAAAAAATAAATCAGTAATTCTACATGTTATACGAGAAGTTTTTTTTTTGAGTATACATATCCCAATTATGTGTTGTAGATTTTTAAATATTCGTTGTTTTCTTGAAAGAGGTCAATTTGAAGTATAAACGAATGTTTTCCACTCCCAGCTTAGGCATGAAGTAAAATTTCGAGTTTAGAAAAGCCTGAAAATTTGGTCACGCGCATAAAACACTGATTTCAAGAGATATTTACTCGTTCACAATATTTCCGTTCTTTGCGTGTTTAATACGCGTGGCGCATGAAGTAAAATTTCAAGTTTAGAAAAGCCTGAAACTTTTCTTTAGCCGCGTAGCCCTTTACCCTAATTTTTAGGCCTTTCTAAACTCGAAATTATACTTCATGCTTAGTCTGGGAATGGAAAACACTTGTTTTAATAATAATGTATACATAAACTATTTGTAATCTCCGCTGTAATCTCCTAGCTATGGTTTTCTAGTACTAACAAGGCTACAGCCAGGAGGAGGGATAGGAGGGTTCAAACCCGCCCCCCCGAAATTGAAATAAAAACAATTTTTGAAATTTCGGGGAGGGAGATCTGAAATTTTCAAAAATTTAAGGTACCTCCTCTTGGCTTCTAGGTACTGGAGGACCTTCGCCAAGAGATTATAGCGGTTTGCGTAGCGATCTCCATTGAAACATTGACCCCTGTAAACTGCTGCGACCGCTCGTCAAACGGGATTTGATCTTAACGACTGAGAAATGTATTGATTTAATTATGACATTTCAATTCAAATAATATTTCTTAATAATTTATATTAACAAAACTTATTATGCACATGCATTTTAGTTTAACTCAAAAATTGTATAACTTTACTCTCTCAATTTCTACGCTTAATTCAGCCCTACACATATAATCGCTCTCTATCTCTTTAGGTTAGTTTGAGGGGCAATCTTTCACATTACTGACTCGTTTTGGCCCTACACATCAATCGAACTCATTCGATTAGTTAGTGGAACAATGCTTAAGTCGGCCCTGCACATCAAACACACACTCAGTCGATTAGTTAATAGGACAATCTCTCACAGTACTAACTCAAGTCGGCCCTATACATGAATCGAACTCGGTCGATTAGTTATTTGGTCAATCTCTCGTTTTCCACGCTCAATTTGGTCCTCCACATCAATCGCACATTTATTCGATTAGTTAGCAGGACAACCTCCCATAGTACTAACTCAAATCTGCGTTACACATCAATCAAACTCGGTTGATTAGTGAGACAATTATTCGTTTTCCACGCTCAAGTCGACTCTACACATCAATCGCAACTGAAAGTGGAAAATGCTTCTATTAACATATAGAATAGAAATCACTTTCAATTTGACGTCACTTTAATTCCCCTGATTTCGCGATTTTCGACTTGTACTTGTTACGTTTAGGCGGTGCTGCGTTCGTTACTCCTTTTATGCACAAAGAAGTTAATAACTAATGTTAATTATGTTATTTACAGGATGTTGATTTTTTTTATTAATTTTTTTTAATGACTTTTAAATAATTTCATCTAAAATATTAATTGAACATGGCCTGAATTGACTCAATACAAACTTAAACATTTAAACACATCCATCACTAGCCAGAGTTTGCTCCATTTCAATGCAAACTAAATGGCTTACTGAACTTCTTTGCTCTCTGTTTATTTATGCCCTTGTTTAATCATAATTATTTGATGTATAGTGTCGCCATCTATTGCTTATTAGAGCCACTCTATAAGGAGCAATAGATAGCGACACTCATTACAAAATATGTTTGTTTCTTATTCTTTAATATTATCAACATTTCATTTACGAACATTTTATTTTCCCTCTCTAGTAAGTACTCGCAGATACCAAAGAGCTTTACAGAACACTGTTTGAGAACCACCGTTATAAATTATAATAAAGATTAGTGGTTTTGTCTCTCTTGAATACCTTGTTTATAACCCCCCGAAACACGCACTCTATTTACTTTAAGAAAACAGAGCCGTTATTCGCCTAGTATATGGGGGAAATAAGAAGACATACAAAGCGATAAGCTCTTTCTTACGGCCCCGTAGCTCCCCTCCCCCAAAAGCGTTGTAGTGTTATCTAAAACGTTCAAGAACAGATGTATAGTAACTATGATCTGGTTTAGTTTGTGCATTAATATGCAGTATTTCGCGCTTTAAACCCTCCTGTTCTGTAATATAGAGTAGGTGTGGGAGGAAGGGAGGCAGGGTCCCGGGACGCGACTTTATCTTCATAGTTCGCTACCTCGAGATGCATATCTGCGCTATCGGTTTAGCTTACGGATGACGTTTAGTGGTCCTAAACTAGGCTTTAAATATAATCCAGGCTTACTTTACTTCAACTTGGCAGAGACTTTCCTGTGCGACCTTCACAAAGCCAGATACTCTGACTGTCGGGAGTTTTGTCATATTTATGCACTCGCGGCCGTTTTTACCTCTGGAGATTATCTACTTATGTCCACTATTCATTTTGATAAATATTCAACAGTTTTTCAAACTGTATTGTTTAAATCCTATAATTCATAGTAAATATATAATGACATTTCATTAAACACTCAAACTAACACTAAATCTCAAATGTTAATATATTAAATTACGAAAATGTTTTTTGTGTAAAATGAAAACGATGTGTCTTAATTATTAAGCAAACTATAAGAAGTGTAAGCTTATTTTCTTAAATTCAAATATTTTTGAATTCATACTTAAATGTTAATTTATACAGTAAGGGCAAAATTACAGTATCGACAAATTAATAATAATGACAAACTTCACGATTTTGTTGATTGATTGAGTTACGTGAAGATAAAATTAATTTGACGAATAATGTCTAGCAAAAAATATCACTGTTATTTATTTTCTTCATATTCACAACAGCTCTATCAAATAAGTAAACAGCAGGTAGGTTACTAAATATTAGACTGATGTATCTTGTAGCAATTCTATGAAATAAGTAAACAACAGGTATTTTAATCTGTTACAATCAAATTTATGTATAGCAGGAAACCTTTTAAACTAATTTAAACTTAACCAATCTCCATATTTTAATCTATCTGATATGATGTACTACATATGTATACGTTATATGGAAGTTGTTCGTGCAAATAATAAAACCTATTTAATTAAATCCAGCGATGAAGGCAACTGAGGATTTAGGTGGGTCGAGTCCTGGCCAACTAGAGCTTGTAACTAATTAGAAGGGCCCTGAAATAAGGGGACTGACATCCCTCAGGTGGCCACTCAAATAACTCGACAATGTCCCCGGGCGTAAATCACCTATGAAAATTATTATTATGTCTCTTGTTTAATTTATATACAGCGCATAAAAGTGTATTGAATATATTAAAAAAACTGTAGTACAATGTACAATTAAATGCATAAACACATTTTTATGCGGATATACAGGGTGTCCCGTTAATGTGGAGAAATGGCTTAACTACAGATTCCTGCGATCAAAATATGATTATTTAACATAACTTATCTATACCCAAAAGTTTACGGCTAAGCCGGGATTAATCTTCAAAGTTCAAAAAAATATTGTTAATTTTATTTATAACAATTGAACGCTATATTCGATCCGACTAAAATTTATTATGGTTAATTATCATAACACACTATTTCATTTATTATGGTCATCATTGATTAACAAGAAGTATAAAAAACAATAGTACCACATCATAATAACTAAAATATGTTTTTATTGGCGCAACTTATAAAAATTTTAAAAATACATCTTGAAAGATTGGTTCATTGTGACGGAATGGATGAGAGAGGATGGGGCCGGGGTAAGGACGCTGGAGAAGTTGGGGGAAGAGAGTGGGCAGCGATTAGTGTAGATGTAGATGTAATGTAGTATTATGCCAACAAAATTCTTTTTTTTTTCTTTTAAGTATACGTATTCAAAATTCAGCATAATTTCTGTAAATCTTCAGATATTCCTTGTTTTTTTTTTTTAAGTTCAATTTGAAGCCTTAACGAGTTTTTTTCATTCCCAGACTAAGCATGAAGTAAAATTTCGAGTTTAGAAAAGCCCCGTGTAAATTTCACAATATTTAAGTGTTTTATACGCGTGGCGCATGAAGTAAAATTTCGAGTTTAGAAAAGCCCAGAAAATTTTCACGGGGCTTTTCTAAACTCGAAATTTTACTTCATGCTTTGTCTGGGAGTAAAAAACACTCGTTTAAAGCTTCAAATTGAACTCTTTTAAAAAACAACGAACGTCTGACAATTTACAGCTTATGCATATGTTTACCTAAATGAAAAAATCGCTGTATGTTGCTTCTATTAGGATTTTGTCAAGGAAATTGAAGATACCATATTCAGATTTTATATTTTTGTGGCAAAACCGTACATCTTGTACGGTTACTAAGAGACGAAAAAGCTTTCAAATGAACCAATCTTTGAAGTAACATTTTTTTAATGTTTACAAGGTGCACCAGTAAAAACATATTTCAGTGTTTATATTGTGGTACTACTGTTTTTCATAGTTATTGTCAATTAATGATGACCATAATAACTTAAATGATGTGTTATATTATGATAATTAACCGTAATAAATTTCAGTCAAATCGAATATAGCGCTCAATCGTTACAAATAACAATAATATTTTTTTGAACTTTAAAAACTAATTCCGGCTTAACCGTAAAGTTTTGGATATAGATAAGTTGTGTTAAATCACTATAATTTTATCCCAGGAATCTATGCTTGAACCATTTCCCCACATTAACGGGACACCCTGTATACACAATTTAGATATATTTCATTAGTATAAATCTGATTTCTTATTTTTATTTTTTTATTTAAAAAAAAAAACATAAAGAGTGATAGCTTAAAAAAACATGTAGTAACAAATAAATGTTTTATATTTATTATTTTGTACCACCTATGTCTGAAGAAAATATAATTATCTTATTTTTTCTCACTTTATGAAACCTTCTAAATATTTGTATATCATTTCTTAACTCAAACTTTTATTTATATATTAAAAATTGTTGATAAAGTATCACTTTATCTCCGTTGTCAACAATTCTCCATGGTTACGATACACAAGGCAACTTTACTTATTTATAAATTTAAATACGAACGAATTTCAAATATAATAATTAGATTAGAAATACACATTGAAATAAAATAATATATGCAATTCGGAGATCAAGCTACATTTAAATCGCCTCGGAGTTATTACAATATCTCTTCAGATTTAAAGTACTGCTTAAACTCATTATTACATAATATATATTATTCAAAATGTATCTCGTGATAAAATACGTTTGACTACAGCAAAGTAGTGTGAGAGTTCACAATTCGTTAAAAAACTGACTCATATAATATAAACATCACTTTTATTTGATTTTCATGTCATTAATATCACTGTTATTTACACACTGGTAGTATCTTCTATGTGGTCAAAAGTGTAACAAAAGTTTAAATATTTTTTTTATTAAAAAACTGCCTTTGCAAGATATTCTACCGTGTTATGTATCTGGCTTTTATAATCAAAATCTAATACGATATCAAGATTATTTTTCAATTACATTTAATCCCAGTGCATTTCTCATGAAAATGCTAAGTTTTGAGCTTCTACGCACACAGGAAGTTTTTATTTTAAGTATACATATCCCGATGTATGCGCTGTTAATTGTCAAGGATTGTTCATTTTATAAACGTGTTTAATGTAAAGTTTCTACCGACTGTTTCCCCTCATTGTATTAAGCATGAAATAAAATTTCAAGTTTAGAAAAGCCTTACAATTTGGCTTGGTCCAAATTTTCAGCTTTTTCTAAACTTGAAATTTATCTTCATCCGCTACACGTATAAGAACACTAATTTTAAGTGACGTTTCAAATATACTGCCTAACCTCACGTTAAAAAATTTTACAAGTGATTATTTTGTTTTATCATACCATGCACTTTAAAAATTCGAGCATTTTTCTTTGGGATGTATAAGTATGATTAAAAGAAAACATTTGAATTTACACGAAAGCAAAATTTGTAATAATTATTAACGTGAGATCTAACGTAAGCAGTATGTCTTAAACTTCACTTAAAATCCGTGTTTTATACGCACATGAAATAAAATTTTGAGTTTAGAAAAGCCTGAAAATTTGGATTTTAATACTTTTCTAAATTTACAATTTTACTTTATGCTAAACCAATGTATAGAAACCTATTTTAGAAGCTTCAAATTGAACGCTTTTGTAAAAACAACGAATTCCTGAAAATTTACCAAACACTGTAATCATCGGGATACGTATACTTGAAAGAAAAATTCCCTGTATAATTTCCTTCACAGTGCTATGATTTTACTCTTTTGAACATTTATATCAATACAATTCTTTTATAAATAGTAATTTATAGTTTTATAAAAAAAACTGACAACTTATTAATTTTATGACTTTTGTGGAGGCAGGAATTTCTTCAAAATGTATTTTTAATTATTAAAAAACCATTAAGGTTGAGCTTCTGTAATTTAGCTCATAGATCTTTTATGTTATATCACACCCGATTTTGCTTTTTAGAACCTTTAAATAAAGGTAATTAATTTTTAAACAATAGCTGTGAACAATACCAAAATTTAACATTCAAATAATTTTTTTAAACCCATGAATTTCTTTTTGAAAATCATATTTGAAGTTTTATCTATCGCACACCCGATTAATATTAATATGATATTTTTAAAAACGCATTGATTTTTTTACAAAAACATATTTTATCTTTCAAAAAATATAAACTTTAAGCTTCTGCTATTAAACTCATGCACCTGAATTTTACTTTTTTTAACTTTAAATCAAATGTAATTAATTTTTTAATAAGTCACTGTGAAGTGTATCAATATCCGATACCCGATTATTTATTAGTGATTTTTTTAAGTTTTTAGATATATGCTTGAACTTTTAGCTTCTTTCTGTATAGTTCACAGTGCTTCGATTTTGCTTTTTCGAACGAAGGTACAAACATTTCGTAACAATGATTGTAAGGAATGCCAAAATCTGAGTAATTAGTTTTATATAATTTTTAATGAAAAGGGATACATTTCTTCAGAATATAATATTGTACCCTCTAGAAATTATCAACTTTGAGGTTTTATAGTTGTATTACCTGCGTTTTGGTGTCATTCTTTCCAACTTTGACACAAAGTTTACTAATTTCTACAAAATCTTTATTTAAATTTTATAAAAATCTAAATATTCTTGCATTTTGGAGCCGTTTACTTCGTGATACATTTTAAATTTTAAATATTCTGTTCATTTATTAAATAAATCATTCCAAAATTAATGTTTCTACAACCGTCAAAAATAGGTGACATTGACACACCATTTTTAATTTGCAAAGTGTGCTATTTATTCACCGTGAAAAAATCTAATAATTTAGCGTGAAAAAATGTCTTTTTTTACGCTAAATTCCAATATGGCGGCAATTAATGCAAAATATAAATAATATTTTTTGAATGCGATTCCTAGTAATTAATTGTCCATAGGTGCTCATAATGTAGGTGGTTTTTAATTTGCAGATTTCTCTTCTCAATAGGCCAAAAGTACGTACTTGGAAATGTTTACTATCTTTTACTTCATACACCAATCACGAAATTGGCAATTTGTTTTTTCGTTTTGCGTTTTTTATTTCTTCGGCAATTGCTGCATCCTTGATCACCGTGAGAGTATCACTATCATTGGAATCGTCGTAATTCATTAATATTTGTTTGAACACAAAGTGAAGAAATTTTGACAAATTCGTTAGCTGATTAATGTTTTTGTTAACGAATGGTTACATTAACTTAGGCAATTAAGTATAATGAGATGTTTTAAATTAATTATTTAATTAATAAAACTTAATTATGGTAGAATTTCTTCATTTACGGTTGTAGAAAAAATGTTGTTTGTATTTTGTGCGAAAAATCAGTATGTTTTTTGAGGCATTCGAATTCATTGTTAGTCTCGACCTGCGGTCTCGACTAAAAATGTATTCTCGATGCGTCAAAAAGCACTAATTTTGCACACATAATACAAAAATACTATTCATTGAAAATAAGAATAATTCCAACTTCAAACAAACGTATAATAAATAACACCTGGTTTGCATTATCAAGTCTTCATAATGCCGCAATAAACAAAACTAGTTGAGTAAATAGTGAAACAAACAACGTGTTATTTTTTATTGATCTTTTAGTATTATTAGTTGAAAATGTTTTACCATGTGATAAGTGAGAGAGTTATTCAAGAAATATCAAATGAAAATTACCGAAACAATATCAACAGAGTATTTTTGAGTTTCGCATTTTGTGATAAAGTATCTTAAAAATTCATCAAGGTGTTTTCCAGTTATCATTTTTAGCATGTATTTTCTTTAATCTGGTTTGGTTTTAAAAAATGTGTATTTATATACAATAATCAAGAATTTTGCAAAAAAATGTTATTTATTTATTTATTTATTTATTAACGTAATCTCCATTTTGTGTTGTTGTTGTGAATACATACACATTTTTATGAAAATCGATATTTTAATCAGTTTCAACAGACTGAATCTATTTTCAAGAGAATAAGATGGAAACATACGTACTTTTTCTAAATAAAGTAATACGAATACTGGGAATTGAGTATTTTTATATTACACGATTCAAAGAGTAAATTTAATTAATTCCTACAAATTGTATGAAACTTCAATTAATTTGTTGTTTGAGGTATGACTTTCTGAAAACGTACATGCAGGAAAACATTAACGCAATTCCGATTCTAATTGAAAATAATATGAAATATCTGTATTGGATTTTCACGTAATTCCTAGAAATAATTTTACCGAGATGAGTTGATTATTTTAATTTCCGTGAAGATCAAATTTAAATTATTTCGAATTAAACTGAAAATACTAGTAAATCCCTATTTTATTTTTAGTTAGTTCGCGAGAAGTACATTTTATAAACGATCACACAAAAATGATAAAAATCCATATACAAGGTGGGCCAAAAGTTGCCACCCGATGTTCTTTGGCTGTCATTTTTTTATAAATGAAAAACTTTGGTTCTGCTTTTGAATTGTGTTTATTTGATGTCTTTTTTATTTATTTATTTTTTTTTTCATTAAGTCGAGAAAATGATATCGACCAAGTTGCCGCCAGCAGAATTGATAACCATACGGGCCCGATTTATGGCATTTTCCATCACTTTTGCCAGAACTTCCGTCGATATGTTGTCGCATTATTGACGGATATTCTCTTTGAGGGCTTTAAGAGTCTGAGGCTTGTTGACATAGACTCGTGACTTCAAGAAACCCCACAAAAAGAAGTCTGGAACGGTTAAATCGAGCGATCTTGCCGGCCAGTGCAAATCACCAAAACAAGAGATTAGGTGACCCGGAAATGCAATTATTCAATTATTCCGTTTTCTTGGGGAGTATAGCGATTCATGTCTTGTTGATGTGATTTTGTATCTGTTTAGTTCACAAATGTTAAAGCAGAACTGACATTTGCCGCCGTTTGCAAAAATGATAGTAACTACCTAGTAGTTATAGTGATCTGTTTTTTTTAAACGCAATTCCAGGAAAATCTATATAAAATGATCCTATTTGATAGATTAAAATTAAATAAAAATTACTTGATCTGTTTTCCTCTTTTTTTAAAGTAAATTACTATCGAATAATTAATTCAAAGTGAAAAAAGTTTAATTTTAATTTATTAAATAATTAATCATCTTTTACCATGTGATAAATGCGAAACAAGTTACAAATAGCCTAATACTAACTTTATGTGAAGATATGTAACTGGAAAATAGTTTCTTAAGTTTAGAAAAAGTCTTATTAACACAGGTTAGGTAATATAAAACTAGTTATGAAACCACCTAATAGAGTAATTCGGTTGATAACTGTATACAGAATGTTTGTTCCATATTACTGCTATATATCCAAGTTTTTTTATTGAAAGAAGAAAAATAAAAAATACACTAAGGGCCAGTTGTCGAATCGTGGCTTAGGCTGCAGTTTTCGTAAACTGTTGTTTTAGATAAGCTGGGCTTTATTACGTAATGTGTTTTTAAATCACATGTTAAGCCAAGCTTATTTAAGCGTAGCTTAAGTTATGTTGGTAGTAAATATACTCTGTTCCAACATGGTACATGTAATAAAAATAATGGTAATAAATATTTTAATATATCGGTTTTTTTTTTATTTTTCAGCCAAAAATTGGAATGTTAATAAATAAAAATAACATATTTTAAACTTCACTTTAGACAACGTTTGGCCATTTGCCCACATTTATTGAATCTTTTATGTGTGACCGTTCATTTAGGGTACGAATCGGGGATACCGAGTCGGCGCTGTTCACGCTGGAAAACGGTATTCCCCAAGGATCAACGATAAGTGTGACCTTGTTTGCTAAAGCAGTAAACGACATAGCAGAATCAGTGAACCATCCGGTGAGGAAGTGTCTCTACGTCGATGACTTAGTCATATATATGGCGGGGGATACTATCCCCGCCATAAATCGTCAGCTGCAGACAGTTATTAACAATGTTAATGGTGACGCAGAAGCTAGAGGTTTTCGTTTCTCTGAAACTAAAACCTCATGTGTACATTTCTGCAGACTTAGACACCCTCATCGTGAACCCAGCTTGTTTCTTCGGGGATACATGTGGTTGACAGTATCCGCTTTCTGGGGCTACGGCTCGATAGCTTACTGTCCTATCGAGCCCATATTAATGAGCTAGTCCAGCGATCGAGAAAAGCCTTGAATATAATCAAGTGCTTGGCCAGCATCAACTGGGGAGCACGAAGAGAGACACTGCTGCAGCTGTACAAGGCTCTGGTTCTGTCCAGAATCGACTACGGCTGTGCGGTGTACTCGTCGGCTCGAAAATCCTGACTGAAAGCCTTAGACCCACTCCATCACGCTGGTATCAGGTATGCCACCGGCGCCTTTCGGACGAGTCCTGCACCGAGCCTCTGCTGCGAGTCGAGTGTCCCTCCCCTGAGTGCGCGCCGAAACCGCTTCGTGTTACAATACGCGGCGGCAATGCGCGCAAGGAATGGGCACATAAACCGACGACACTTTATGAACACCACAGAGCAACAGAGGAAATATAGGAATAGACCTACAGTGACAAGACCGGTGTGTGTCCGAGCGAAAGAGCTCATGGAGAGTTACAATATAAACTTTCCACGGGTATTCGAGGTCGGATTCCTGGAGATCTCCCCTTGGCTTATGCCAAGGGTTCGGTGTCGACTGGATCTGGCCTCTCATAAAAAAGCGACACGAGCCCCTATATCCTTAGGGGAAAGTTCCTATCTATACTCGCTGAATACCCGGACTCTCCGCGGCTGTATACGGACGGCTCGAGGACCGACCACGGAGTAGGCTGCTCAGTCATTATAGACGGTGCGGCACATTCGTGGTCGTTACATGAGTCGGCCAGTGTATATACCGCAGAACTGTACGCGTTGTACCGGGCTCTTCGATACTGTATCATGTCTCACCAATGCTCATTCCTAATCTGTTCAGACTCCCTAAGTGCCATTCAGAGTATGTCATCGTTATACTCTGCCGACCCGCTGGTTCAGCTCACTCAAGCCTCGGTATTCGAACTGTCCCGGTTGCGAAAGACGATAGTTATCGTCTGGACACCGGGGCACGTTGGTATCGAAGGCAACGAGCTGGCCGATGAAGCTGCCCGTCTGGCAGCGGAGTCGGATCATACAGATGACATACCTGTGAGGCCCGATGATGTCAAAGGATACATCAATAATACAATCATTGAGGATTGGCAGGAAATGTGGAACGTCTCAGAAAGTAAATTGAGATCAACAAAGCTATCGGTGACGCCATGGCGATCACCGGTAGATCTCAATAGAAGAGAGGAGGTTGCCTTGTGCCGTCTGCGCATAGGGCACACCAATCTAACCTCCTCGTATCTCCTTACCGGTGATGAGAAGCCAGAATGTGAGACCTGTCATGACTTGTTAACGGTGGAACACGTAATTACGGAATGTCCAGTCTACGCTCTACAGAGAAATAGGCTGAGGATTGGTGGTGACCTGGCGTCGGTTTTATCAAACAATAAGGGATCCGTAGAGAACTGCATCAAGTTCCTGCGTGAAACCCAACTTCTCAAGAAAATATAGGTTCACTATGCTGTCTTCATGTTAATTTATTATTATTTATTAATCGTTCTATCTCGTTTTATGTACACTGGCACTGGAGTCTGTTTACAACTTCTGTGCCAGTTTTTAGTTTGTATTCTACCCCTTTTGTGTAATGCTTTCGAGTCTTTTTACAACTCGAAAGGATTTAAGTTAAGTTTGTAAATAGTGGTATTTTCTGTGATATTAGGTTTAAGCTTTATTTATTCGTTGTATCGTCGTAGGTCTTAGTTATTCATTGTGTCGTCTAGGCTCCGGTATCAGGGTCATTTACAACCCTTTTACAGTCCTTGTGTGATATTAGGTTTAAGTTTTACTTTTTCGTTGTGTTGTTACAGGCTCCGGTTTTAGGGTCATTTACAACCCTGATACTGCCCCTAATGTGATATTAGACTTAAGTTTTAATTATGTGTTATGTCGTTGTAGGCTCCGGTACCAGGGTCATTTACAACCCTGATACCGTCCTTACTGTGATATTAGGTTTAGTTTATATGGATCCAAATGCCTGATTTGTCTCGTTTTGTCCTTGTATTGTATCTCCTTGTTTAGTCGCAACACAAGTCAGTGCATGTCAAAAGCTTAGACCGGCCAATGACCTAAGTAGTCGACGCCGGTAAAGTGGGAGGGGTTTTTAGTCGGTAGTCCTTATGGAGGGAGTCCGACACTCAGTCCGTAAATGGATTTCCCCTCCCACACCACAAAAAAAAAACAACGTTTGATACGCGTGGCGCATGAACTAATGTTTCGAGTTTAGAAAAGCCAAATTTTCAGGCTTTTCTATACTCGAAATTTTACTTCATGCTTAAGCAAGGAGTGGAAGACACTCGTTAGAATTTTAAAATTGAACGATTTGCAAAAACGGCGAATATCTCAATATTTACAGCGTTTATGCTTTAAATGAGGCATATAAATATATACATATTCATGTATGTATGCTTAAAAAAATCTATATATTAATTAATTTGTAACAAACATCTCATGCAATTATATGAGTAGTTTTATTTAGAATAATTTTTATAAAAGAATGTATACTTCAAATTTTAAAAATCGTCAAAAATAACATTTCAACTTGAAGCAAATCAGATTCTTCAATTTTCTTTACATTTTTGTCAAACTTAAATTTCAACTTAAGGCAACTCAGATTCTTCAACTTTCCTTACATGCTTGCTAGAATTACAATTTATTTATAAAATTCGTTATAACCCTTATTTGTGTTAATATTTAAGTAAACCAAACAGGTAGAAAAGTCAACATTATTCAAATTTTTGTTAGTTTTAATTACAATTTATTCAATTCGTAATAACCTTTTTTTAATATAATATTTAAATAAACCAAACAGGTGTTAATTCATGTTTTGCGGTGCGATGTTAATTTTTTCGGTGCGATGTACTGATTTTTCCAAATATTTTTTAGGCTTTAAACAAGGTTAGTGTTTTCTCCTTAGGTAATAATTACACTATATCACAGATCCTATTTAAAATTGGGTGTTTTTTTAACCATCAGTAAGGATATTTTAAATAAATAAATATTTTTGTACTTCTAAGACTTATACTTAGGTTTGCCGCGTACATTTTCTTCTTTGGAAAATGTGACACGTCAGTAAAATTATTGAGAAAGATTGATATGCTTAGATAACATACACTGCAAAAGCGACATTCGTTGTTTTAAACGCGTTCAATTTGAAGCTTCGAAAGAGTGTTTCCACTCCCAGACTAAGCATGAAGTGAAATTTCGAGTTTAGAAAAGCCCTGCGTAAAAAAATTGTCGAGGGTGTTTTCTAAACTAAAAATTTTACTTTATACGCCACGCGTAATAAAGACTGATTTAATGTTAAGTTCAAAATATAACGTCTTATTCATTTTGAGTAAATATAACTCTACTTCTAGGTAAAACATTTCTGTTGACTGTATCTTGAACTTAAATTAATTCCGTATAAATTACCAACTTTTTAAAGTTTTTTAAGTAATATTTGATGTTTTTTTACAAATTAAAAAAAATCCCATTCAAATATTCAATATTTCACACATAACATTTTACACTCAATTGATTACCCATAATTCCACGATTGGGTGGAGAAGTTAATTTCTGTTTATTTTATCTGGAACTGATTAATTTTGCATAAATTACCAATTTTTTGAATCTTTAAAATTATATTTAAATTTTTTACAAATTTTCAAACAAAATGTCATTAAAATAGTCAACATTTTTCACTTAACTCTCAATTGATTGGCCATGATTCCACGTCTGTGTGAAGAATTTAATTCCTGTTGATTGTATCTTGAACCTTGATTCATTCTGTATAAATTACCTAGTTATTGAATCGTTACGGTAAAGTTTGATATTTTTACAAATTCTTAAACATTCCGCCAAACCAATTTTTACGTAAACATTTAAATTTCTAATCTCGAAGTTTTAACCAACTTTAAAAATGAAGTTTCTCTATACAGCACATGCTGAGAAATACATTGGTAAAGTTGAGAATTTTAAAAGAATATCAAAAAATTAAAAAAATTAAAAATTCAAAATCAACATATACAATATTTGTGAATATTCATAAAGTGAATATTTTGGCCGATTGTGTATTAAAAACGTTAACAATTTTTGATGTTTGTGGTTATGAATTCGAGGTTTGGGCATTAAGCGGTGGTGGTCGGCAGCTTAGGAAAACTTTAAACTACTGCTCAGCAATAAGCCATGATTAAAATAACACCGAAATGTATTTAAGCCGATTTTAAGTCTTAACTCGGCTTAAGCCACTATTCAACAACTGGGCCTGAATATACAATTATTTATTTTTAAAGTACCTGCCGAACATTTTCGTGTAAATATAACTTGTATATCAACCCATTAACGGCCGACCAATTATAGAATTAATTCCAAAAGTTGATTTTAGATAAAATTCTGCAATTTTTTTCATTTCTATGAATGATACATTATATTACATACTGGTAATTTTTCTTTTAAATATACATAATGTTTAGGCTGTGTATTTTCAGGCTTTTCTAAACTTGAAATTTTACTTCATGCGTCACGCGTATAAAACGGTAAAATATTTTGAAGTTAGAAATACATTTAACAATATTTTAAAATCAATTCAAGTAATGTATCAAATTAACTTATTTAATAATTTAATTAACTAAAAATGAATAATAGCGCTTAATGTCTTTATTGTACAACGTATTCGTCCACGATATATATAATCCTAACCCAACTTACCACAATCCCTCTTCCTATATTTTACAATATGCAGATGATACTGCTCTAGTAGCTCACTCTTCCACTATAGCAAAAGCCGTCAATACTGTTCAGGTCCTAATCAATAAAACAATAAATTGGTTCAACAAATGGAGGATATCCATCAATATCCGAAAAACTAAGCTGCTCATTCCCTATCATAATTTTCATAACTCTCCTTTCACTGTTTCCATACATCACATTCCAATATCTCCCTCACCTACATGTAAATACCTTGGAATTCTGTATGACACCAAAATAACCTTTAAAGCCCACACCCAAAATATCAAAGCCGCGTCCAAGAAGAGGGCTCGGCATTTTAGATGCCTCACATATAAAAATGATGGAATCACTACACAATCTGCTGTGACTATATATAAAATGATCTGCCGTCCACTTCTTGACTACGCGGCTATCCTTTACTGCAACCCCCATCCCACAGCCCTAAAAAATGTACAGGTAGCAGAAAGATCGGCCCTGAGAGTGTTGACGAAAATCAAACATTCCAACAACCACCTCCACAACCCCTCCAACAACCTTCTTTATCAAAAAACACAAGTGACTCCTATAGAAACTCGAATTATCCACCTAGCCCATAAATTTGCATCCAGACCCACTAATCATGATCCTATAAACCACCTTTACCTACACAGAAACCCCAACACAATCCTCAAATTTAAATTTCCCCATTCCACCATCGCTGACTTCATTTTAGAAACACCTACTAACTAGAACGACATTTATTCATACTATTCATTCAGTACCATCATCTATTCATAACATACTTTAAAAGCACATCTTACTAAAACAATGGCGGAAAGATTTCGGGTCGATAGCCTATGATAGGAGAGATCGTATTATGTATAATGTACATAAATTCCTTGAATAAAGATTTGTCTTTATTGAACTTAGCTCTTATTTTCAAAAGAAAACACTTGGTTAAATTTAATTAATATAATTAACATTTTACTTGGGGAAATTTAACGAAGTGTTTTCTTTTTAAAATCATAGTTAACTATGTTTCACCACGTGAAGATGAGAATCATATTCAAGATAAACTTAACTTAAAATTTGGAATAAATCATAATTTACCAGTTATATTTTCTCGTAGTAATAATTTTATTTAATTTTAGCTGATTTTCATAGAATTCTATTTTAATGAGCACATTATCATATTACAACTCAAAATAGATTTTTCAAGTAAGGATCGTCGCAATTAATTGATCGATGAGGCTGATAATTGTTGAAAGTTCATAATCACTTAAATTAAATATCACGATATTGTCTATTGACATTAGTCTGTTCAGTGTTAGTCAGACTAATGCTGTGTACTATTTTTTTGCTTGAAGAAGCCACAGTGTAGCGAAACAATTGTAGCGAGTTTACAATAGACATTACTATTGTAATCTCGCTACAATTGTTTCGCTACACTGTGGCTTCTTCAAGCAAAGAAATAGTACACAACATTAGTCTGACTAACACAGAACAGACTAATGTTGTGTATCATTTCTTCGACTGAAGAAGCCACAGTGTGGCGAAACAATTGTAGCTACATTACAATAGACATTAAGAGACAATATAGTGATATTTAATTTAAGTAAAGATCGTTAATTAAGTCAGAGATGTTTACATTCTTTTTTCATATGGTAAAACTTTATGGTTTCTAAAATGACACAGGTTAGGGACTATAAAAACCATTATGAAACCGCCTAATTGAGTAATTCGGTTGATAACTATTTACAGAGCTGTCAATGTTTGTTCCATGTTACTGCTGTATAATTCCCTCTTGTAATTTAAATTTTTAATATTTATCATCCGCATAAAAAACCTACATTCTACATTCACCGTACAAATGAAATCATACACCATACAGACTAATATTACATAAAAATTACAACCGAATAAAAATGCAAATTGATGCTGCGTGTGCATTTCAACTCTGTTCACTCTCTGGACAAAAAAAATGAGCAATTATAAAAACGGAATGAATTCACTGCGGAGGAAATTCAAGAATTGCAAGGAAAGTCGGGTGGAGATTGAGCTCGTAAAGAACCATAATTGGTCGCGACACGGTGAAAGAAAAAGAGAGAGATATAGAGAAAAAGAACATTTCTTCGCAAATGCGATTCCAGTTTGCACTTACAGTTACAGTTTTCGCGACGACACACCAATAACAAGTTGATAATAATGAGTGCCGAACTATTTATTCCCGCGTGAGGATTATTGCACTTATCGGAGTGCGAAAATCTCTCTCGAGTTTTTGAGAAAGTTGTTTGGGGAAGTTTGTTATTGGATTCTGAAGTTATTTATTTTTACGCATTCAGTGATTTTATTATAACGTGCGATATTATTCTAACGAGTGTTTCCACTCAGTGGCGTAGCGTGGGTTTCAGCCGCCCGGGGCGTAGGCCAAATTCGCTGCCCCCTCATTTAAGTATTTAAATGTAAAAGGCTCCAAAATGTACTGTAATTCTAAAGATCTTTCCAGCAAGAATACATTTTATATAAAATTACGAAATAGTCGTTTAACAAATCGTATTGTTTGCATTTTAGATGAGTAATTTGTAATTTTATATATTATATTTAAAGTGTGCAAACTATAAAAAGCATAAGCTTATTTTCTCGAATTCAAATAGTTTCGAATTTGAATTATTCAAGAATACATTTGTTATCGTGTACAGGGTAAAAATAAAGACATTTTTTTAGTGTCTTTTTTATCTAAATCTATTTTGTGAAAAACCCCCATTTTGATCAATTTTTGTTTTTAGTTGTAATAAACTAATTTAGCCGAAAAAAGGTTAGCTATGGATAGCTATCCATAGCTAACCTCTTTTCGGCAAAATTAAATGTATATTTGTTCGTATAGGTATCAAACCATTAATAATGAGACTTTGTGCCCGATATGTACATTTGGTTACAAAATATAGTGTTAAAGAAAGGTTTTAAGTATTTTTCTTAAAATCATTCAAGCATTCTGTGAAAGATCTGAAGTTATTCGTTTATTTTGATAATCGATAGAATGAATTATTTTAATATAAATTATGCCACCACCAAGTTCCATCATTACTAATAAATTAATAAAAATTCCCTTTCAACCATAAACATGCGCTTCAGTAATAAACTACCCTTTAAAAAATCCCAATTCGATTGTTTGAACAAAAAAACAAAAAATTACAACGGACATTAATTTCTATCAAAGACACATCCTGTGATTGATGGCATCAACATCCCCCGGCTATGTAAACTCAACAATCCCTTCCGCTTTTTGTACATGGGGCGGAAGGAAACCTATTAAAAAAGTAAATTTCCCGCATTTCGCGCGTCGTCCGGACGACGCTCTAATATGTCGTCCGTCTTTCCGGGACGTGAAATTGGACGGTTTTAAGCGCGGTATTGGTGTTTGCAATAAAACATCGAAATCTCTATAAAACACGAATGGATGTGCATACATCTCGCGAGCGTTTTTGCTTTTATGGTAATTCCAGGTAATATTTTTTCGGGGTTTGAGCTATAAAAATCTAGGAACGCATCAAATCAATTGGCCACAAATCTTAAAAGGTTCCGGATCGTAGGCGGAAAGGGCGAATTGATACAGAGTTTGGTTTTAAATATTCCTGTGGATGATGTATGGTATTGGTATGCGGATCATTAAACAGATTAGTTTTTTTTTTATACGACTATCAATTTATTTCCAATCATAACATATGAACACACTAAACTTCAATAGGGGCTTATGGCAAGTTTAGTTTAAATTGCATTATGGTAACTGCAATGTAAGCAAAGTTTAAGCAAAATCTGGTCTAAGCAACAGCTTAGTGATAAGCCTAATCAAATGATATCAACAATCGATTATTGGTATTCGAATTAAATTAATAACACAGTGCGACAAATTTCCACTTTTTTATCTGAATATAAATCTAAAAACGAAAAGGAAAGAATACATCTAACTGTTTTTTTGCGATATTAGGTCATTTGTGGATTTTATCGAAGTCTGAAGTTTCGAAAATTGGATATATACCAAATTTGAATTCTATTAGTTTTTCAATTTAAGACGAAAAATGTATAACAAACACTTATGAAATACAACATTTTGTGGCAAAAAAGTTCACACCAAATTGGAATCTTTATTTTTAACAAAGTTTTAAAATTTAGATTTGTATACTGCTAGAACTCAAAAGATGGCGCTGTTCTAAAGTCATATTGTCATTTCGTCGTGGTCTTGTCATACTGTTATTTGATTGATATTTGCTATGTTATGATTTATAAATTCTGTTGAAATTATGCTGTGAAAAAGTTGTGTTTTAGGCGTTCTTTTTTTGAAAACATTTTTCATCCAAAATTGAAAACCTAATCAAATTTAAGTTATTCAACTTGTTTCACCTAAAATTACGCGTCTTATACCAAATCTGATCTTTATATAGGCCATTTTAGGTGATCTTTTTGATGAAAAACTTCTCTTTGATAAAGGGATTTTCGATTTTGATCGATATTTTGAAATATAGATATTTTCATGTAAAATAATCTCAAATACCATATCGTTACGTTTGATATTAGCTATTTATCGGACGCCATCTATTGTATTATGTTATGTTATGGGGTCGGTGGGTCGTGTAGAAACTGGGCCTTCCGAAATTACCTTGACCTGAAAGATCTTTTGTAATGAAAGATCTATTGTATTATGAAAGAATTAAAAAAATATGTTCTAGTTAAAACTTAGCAAAACAAAAAAAAAATACAAAGAAAAATCTCTGTATAGATTTATTAATATTTCGTTTGTTTTAAGTATACATACACATCCCAAAGCAAATTAATTGAGGCCATCAAGTTTTGAAAGATTTAATAACCAATATATTTTTAATTTCACTTGAAATCAGTGTTTTATACGCGTGGCGCATGAAGTAAAATTTTGAGTTTAGAAAGCGCTTAGGCTTTTCTAAACTCGAAATTATACATAATGCTTAGTTTGAGAGTGATAGACACTCGTTAGAAGTGAATTCCAATTGAAAATTCAATATTTTCATAAACATAAACATAAACAGTGTAACATAAAGTGTTTATACTATATACGATCACACACGGCCATACACGACCCTACACGACCATACACGACCATACACGACCATACCTGACCATACACGAACGAGCACTAGGTTCGTTCGTGTATGTTTCCGGACTTCACGCTGAAACAGTGTCTCGTGCGCGTGGCGCATGAAGTAAAATTTCGAGTTTAGAAAAGCCTGAGTTTGGATTTGGACGCTACGCGTCCAAATCCAAACGCTCACGCTTTTCTAAACTCGAAATTTTACTTCATGGTTAGCCTGGGAGTGAAACACACTTGTTGGAAGCTTAAAACTGAACGAAACTCATGAAACTACAAAAAAAAAATCAATACCTACTAATGTTAATGATAACTCATAAATCTGTTGCTTCAATATATCTTGAGGTTTTGTATAAATAAACGATTTAATTTAACTTAGATCTCAATTTTGTGAAATTTTCATCCAATACTAATGTCTTTTACAATTTCACTGATATTTGTAATTTTAAAAGTAATGAAATTTTAATAAAACAGATTATGCATTAAATATTTTCTGTAATCAATTAAAGTGGTAAAATTATTTGAATGACATTTTCAAATAATGTTTGGTAATTTTCCACCAATTTAATTAATTTCTTCAATTTTCACGATTAGTTCCAAATTTCCAAAATATCTCTATTAACATTTCATGGTCCTTATCAGTTTTGTTAAAACTTTACTGATAATTCTGATTAACAATAATAATATTGCCTATCATATCACTATATAGGCCACATTCTAAGAATATTAATTGTTGTTTAACTTCAAATTTTCTTTATTAACGGAATCTACTCAATTAGATAAAATAACTTAAGAATTAAATGTAAAATACTATTATTTAACAACATTTACTACTGATAATGCTGTAAAACGCGAAACTAGTCGAGTAAATAGTAAAGTAAAAAATTGTGAAACAAACCAAGTGTAATTTAATTTAAACCTTCATTATCAACATTT
Organism: Philonthus cognatus; assembly: GCA_932526585.2. Classification (NCBI taxonomy): domain Eukaryota; kingdom Metazoa; phylum Arthropoda; class Insecta; order Coleoptera; family Staphylinidae; genus Philonthus; species Philonthus cognatus. Next base: position 62,456,780 of record OW052241.1, on the reverse strand, counting down.
ACTACACTTCAAAATTAGATATATATTTTTAATTGTATTGAATTTAAATTCGTACCTATATATTTAAAATGTCTGCAATTTTATTTCCACTTATTAAATTTTTTTGAAGTTATTTCACAGTATATCAATGTCTCAATAATCTCTGTAATCTTCATCAAAATCTATTTAATTTAAATTGTTGAGTAGACACGCATTTTCTTATATTAAAAATCCCATACATTGTATTTCGTTCACGGCAATCTTATAATATGTGTATTATTTAATTGTGTGGGTTGCATAAATGAGGTGCATTTAACACGCAAGTACATTAAACATGGGATTCAACTTCTTTTGTCTTATGTTTGACCATGGTTGTGATGACTTCGTCGACGCCATTTTGTTAAAGTACGAAACAATCGCGTCAACATCTCTGCGTTCTCACTAGTTTAACTCGCGTAAACCGCGTTTGTAAACATAAATCGTTCTCAATTCGGTCAAACAATTGTGCTTCTATCCGTCGCGAGTGTTTTTTTAAAACGAAACAAACGTTAACCCGTGAAAACTCCATCCAAACGGAAGAGTTCGTTTTTTGTGCAAAGAGCGTGTTTCTATGTAACTTAAGCAAGAGGGTAGACTGTATGACTATTATTTATTGTTTAACGATTGTTAATATTTGCGTTAAAGTGGAATCATCCTATTACACTTTCAAATGATAGAACCGCAATCTGTTATAATTTATCTGTCAAATTATTATAAAACAAAACCGGCCATTAAGACTGACGCGTATTTGATAAATATATATAATAAATGTGTTATATAGTTGTTGTCGTAAACAAAGTATAGTGTATAACTTGCATATAAAGGCTATTAATCACTCGAACGACTTGCTCCGCTTGCCTTGGGCTCGTTCCGCAAACCTCGTTCTCCTGATTATATATATATATATATATATATATATATATATATATATACATATATATCATTATATGCTCGTTGTACAATATACTATTAAGTGTATGCATTTTTATTTCCACGTGTACAATTTGAATTGGTTCAACGTTTCTACAAAGTTTATTCATTTCTCAATAATATCTGTAAATATTATGAAAACTTGTTTAGTTGAATTTTAAATATAATTATAATCTTAAATAGTAAATTTCGTCAAAATTCGATATATTTTATTTAAATTTTTAAGTAGATATGAATTTTATGTTTTGTTGAATTTTAATTTGTTGCCAAATTATATTCTTAAAATTATATTCGATTTTTTTTAATTTCAAGTAGAAAGGAATTGTCTGTGTCTGCATTCTTATTATAATTTTTTTAACGTTCTTACAAAATTCGTTTATTCATTTCTCAATAAAATCTGTAAATAAGATTAAAATTCATTTCGCTTATTTTTTACAACATTATAATGTTAAAAAGCTACCAAATTTAATTTACTATGAAATTCAGGTAAAAATATTCAAATAAATTAATAAAATGTCTTTCAACTGTAGATGCTAAACATTAATTTGCGGTTATTGTAATATTGAACAGAAAGAGCTAGTATATATCTATAAAAAAAAAACTACTTCATTTGTTTTCACTCCTAATTTTACAATTAAGAAAACTACAAAATAGAATTTTAATTATTGTCTAACAAGTGTTTCCACTGCCAGACTAAGCATGTAGTAAAATTTTGAGTTTAGACAAAACATTTTGATTTGCCGGGGCACGCGAGCGTAACGAGTCGCGCCACAGCAAATCCATATTTTCACGCTTTTCTAAACTTTAAATTTTACTTTATGCGCCACGCGTATAAAACATTGATTCAAAGTGAAGTTCAAACTGATGTCTCGATTTGTTATTATTATTTTTTATAAATCAGCTGATTGTAATTAATTTTGGAACTGTCATTAATGTTTTCATAGAAATATTATTTATCTTGCCTTTACTTAAGATAGATAATATTACCACGAACATTTTTATGACAGTTACAAAAATACAATTTGCGGTATTTAATAAATATAAATATGAAATAAAAAATATCTAGTATCGAAAATCATCGATATTTTGAATATCGATACTTCTCACTGCGATATTTTGAATAGTAATACTTTGCACTACGATATTTTGCAGTATCGATACTTTGCTATAGGATATAATCGATACTCAATATCGATACTTCTTTTAGGATCGGAACATCCCTGCTTTGGTATATATCTAATTTTGAAACTTCAGACCTCGGCCTCTTTAAATGACCTAATATCGCAAAAAAACAGTTAGATGTATTTTTCTTTCACACAAATATTTCATTTTTGTTTTCAGATTTCAATTTAGGATTTTAGTGTCGCACTGTTTTTGGTATTCGAAATACATTTATAATCAATCGATCGTTTGAGTGATCGGTCGAATGATAGCTCGAGAGATCACTTATATGATTTCTGGAGTGATCGGTCGAATTGTACTGAAATTATTGTTTGAATTATCGCTCAAATGGTTGCTCGTATGATCACTCGAATGATAATGCAGATAATAATTTATCGCAATAAAATAATAGCAATATGAAAATAATCTGCCGGGGTCAAATTTATTTTGCTTAAAAGTTTAAACAAATACCATTTAAATATGAAAATAAATGCGTAATCATTTAAGCAATCATTCAAGCGATCTCGCAAGCAATCACTTCAATGGCCATTCGAGGGATCTCTCGAGCAATCGTTTGAGTGATTTCTCGAGTAATCATTCGAACGATCTCTCAAGCAATCATTCGATATCTCTAGCAATTACTCTAGAGTTTCTCGAACAATCTTTTTTATTCCAGTGATTACTACACAATTTAGTCGACCAGATTCAAATCCAAAAATACACCTATTTTTTATTATTAAGTATTGACATTCCTTGTCTCAGGCTACAATTTAAAAGGTAAATGGACCTTCAAAACTCATCCCACATCTTTTAAAATTAAGTTTGAAAAATCCAGTCGATTGAAAAACCTGCTACATTTCTCGGTTGCAAATGCTACCATATTGTTTCAGTTCAAAACCTGCCAACTTTTTACTTAGTTTTACAGAATTTGTTCCAGTTCGATGCAACGCTCATTCAATTCTATTTTAATTTATTTAAAACACGCCGCAATTTTTGTCATTTTGGCTGGTTTTGCATCTAGGCGACTCAATTGTTAAAAACATACCCAATCTAATTTGGAATTATTTTATTTTTGCAGATTCCCATTCTTTTGATTCTAAGGACTGCGTCATAATGAGGTGAGATATTGAGCAGTATTGTAATGTATAGTTATTCTTTATTTAAATTATTTTTAGAACATTTTAATAACTTCAAATTGTTTTTCATAAATAATTGTCGTATTATCTTTGGTTTGTGGATACTTACTATTTCTTATTTATCTTATCATGTTTATTTGGTGTCTTTTAAATGCTGATTTTTCTTGTTTTTTTTTTAATGTCATGAAAATGATCATGATCAAGTAAGTATTCACCACCAGATCTATTAGTCACAGTTGGTTTTTCTTAATTTTGTTTGCTTTTGGGTGTCGAGCGGGCGCATATAACTCTGGGAAAAACAAATAAGTAATTGAAATTTGTAATTAGTCGAAAAATTGTATATTTCTCTCTTATCTCAAGATGACAAAGTTTACCCCAGCGTTATGCGTACCCACTCTAGTAAATATGTTTGTTTTACGAAGAAATATTATTCAAAATCACTATTTTCCAATCAGTTCTGTCGTGACAATTAAACTAATAACTTATTGACGTAATTATTATAAATTATAATAATATTATTAGTGCTTTATTTGTAAAATTAATTTGATCTTTGCGTTCCTCAATTTATTGTAATTTATTTGTTAGTTCTAGTAATAATACTTTGACATTTTTTTACAAAATGTACCTAACTTAAAAGAGTCGTTAGGAATACAAATAAATTTTCAAATGTTATACAGGGTGTTCCTTTTATGAGATATGACAATTACCATTTTAATTTGACATATGATATATGATTTCCAATTTAAGTGCCCGCTTCCCCTTGTCCATATAATAAATCTTTATTGTCCAACAGGAAACATATCCTAATGACAATACAATATAGTTTAAAATAAAGTAAGTTAATTATAAAATATATAAAAATTATTCATAAATAATAGAATATAAAGACGACCATGTGAGTGTGCAGTACATTTAATAGAACCCAATACAAATAATTACTTACATTTTATTAAATACAACTCATATTTATAGTATTTGGTCTAAGGCTGTCAGTAGAGTTTTCAGTTTATCGTAAAAAATACCACAGGAAGAGGAAATTTTATTAAAACATCTGAATACAATACTGACAGGTGATTTTAGACCAATATCAGTTCCACGTACTAATAAATTAAATGTAGAAGATTGCCTGCTATGAAAAGATGGAATATGCAGCATAACTTTATTTATGAAGTCAGGTGAGTCAACAGAATTATGCAGAAGGTTATACAGGAAAGAAATACACATTTTTGTAGGGGCGCCCATGCTTCTCATAACACCAAATAGAACAGGACCGGCACCGGAATTTTACACTAGCTTTGTCTACAGCATTTAACTTTAAAGTAAGATATAATAGTATTAAGTTTTATGCGAATTGATTATTTTTTCATCAACGACACATAAACGTCATAATAACTCGTTCTCTAGTTGTAACGTTTCGTGCCCGAGCGTTTGTAGTACATTCGCCGAGTCATTATTTTAGCGAAAACAAAGGAAAAAATATGTATTCCTGAAATGTGTTAATTTAAATTATGATCGTGCAAGCGGCGGCAGAAGTGGGTAATGAATGTCGGAATGGAATTCCTTGAATACTAATTACGGTTTCATTGTAATTCCCTTATCTAAATGACTCTTTATTCCAGCTCGTCTGTCATTCAAGGCGGGCTATTTTATAGTTTTAATTAAGGATATTGCTGCGGCCGGTGGTGGCGGTGTTCCGCTTAATGAAAAACAAAACATCCGCTCTCAAACCATTTGAAAAATATGGGGCCCAGTCGACCATCCTTCTTGATATGCCCGGGCTTTTTCGCGAGCTTGTTTTTTTACGTTTTGTTGTTCGAAAGCGATATTTGATTTCGGTTTGTGAAATTAGGTTTTAATTTACGGACTTTTTTTACTACTGAAATGGTCATTTAGATTTTTAAAAGGTTCTGTATGTAAACATATACACTGGCAGATTGTTTTTTTGTTAAATAAAAAATGTGTAACAAAAAACCAATCTGTCAGTGTAGGGATGATCTTTAAAAGCGTACCTTTTAATATCCGATTATAATTAGTGTTTGTAAATATCGAGGGTGTGTGTTGAAACAATATACATCGAAAAGGCCTTGCGTATTATAATTTATTATTCGTCGGGGGCACTTGACACGGGGTGGTAGTTCTTGCGGGCATTGCGGCATCCCTCCAGAGACAGTTTATTGCGAAAAACACTTAGAGGAACGCGCGAGGGTTTATTTAAGAGATTACATTTCACGATAGTTTTATTTCACGCCGGACCGCCACTAATGCATATAGGAAATAATCATAACCCCGATGTTTATTTTACGCTTCCTCCGCAGCGCAGCAATTATTGCACTTCACTGAAAACGCAACTGCAATTTTCAGCTGCTGAAAGGGAATTGTTAATTTCAATTCTGACGCTGCGGGATGAGGATTGAGGATGTTAGCACACCTACACTAATCAATCTTCATTCTGGAATCCTAATTATTTAGCACGAATTAACAACTTTAAAAAATAATTAATAAGTTATAGTATAGCTTGAATTGCGCATTTCATGTACAACTCATCATCTTCCATTGTATTGTATGATTTCGCAGGCTTTAAGTTAATTAATTCCTATTTAAATTTAACTGATCCGTTGTACTGAATAATGACACTAAAAATATTGTCTGTAACTTCTCCAATATTTTATACAAAGCTGTTGAAGATTGTGTACCATTTAATTGTGTGAATTGTAATTCGAATAAATACCTAATATGGATGCCCAAAAAGCGTATATCGCAGAATTATGAAAATCATGAAATATAAAAATCAAATAATTTGTATCCTTAGACTTTATTTGTACATTCATATTGATGATTCTAATCAATGTTTTTTTTTTTTTAATTTTGATTACTTTCAATAGTTGTAGTTAACTTTTCAAATTTTTCGTTTGTTTAGAAAAACAAACAAAATAAATCTTAATGTTATCTTGTAATGTAATATTATTATAGATGAAAAATGTTTTTACATTAATTTTAAATGAGCGTTTTATATGCGTGGCGCATGAAATAAAATTTCGAGTTTAGAAAAGCCTGAAAATTTGGATTTGCCGGGGCGCGACTCGCTTCTCTCGCGCGCCCCTGCAAATCCAAATTTTCAGGCTTTTCTAAACTCGAAATTTTACTTCATGCTTAGTCTAGGAGTGGAAAACACTCGTTAGAGTTTTCAAATTGAAAGTTTATAATAAGATCACGAATGTCTGAAAATTTACATTTAAACAAAACATATACAGGGTGCCCCCGAATGGTCTGTACAACGTTCTACCACATATTCTCTGAAACAAAATAAGACGATTTAACTAAAAGTGGTTCCTAAGCCATCTACGAGGCCTCAACCATATTATTTTTTTTTCATTATTTTTCAAATATTTTTATTTTGGAATCAGGTAAGAACACCTAATTTGGCACATTTAATTACATTGATACCATGCACTTTTTGCGATATGTTTCTTTATCCTACGTTTAAAGTAAGTGGTCAAACTAGGACCCCATCGACTTCTTAAGATACCTAAATCTTTTTATTGAACAGGTCAAATCATAAGGAATACTTTTTTTCTGCAAGATCATTCAATTTTACGAATTTTTTGTCTCTTATAAAATTTTGCTATTTTCCCCACAAAAAAAAAATAATTTTATTTGTCAAAACAACAAAGAAATGAAATTCTAAAAAAAAACTAATTCTTTATTTACAAAAATAGAAATTGAGACACCTGTGAAATTCAGTTATCGGTGATTTTGTGACAACGTCAGTCATGTACTCAATAATGAATTAACTGATATTGTTTTAGTTTTTGGGTTTTGTGAAGATAATGGCCGCAAATGTGTAAGAGTGTACAGTGAAAGATTTCCAAATCGCCGAATACCAAACCATCAAACATTTGCTTCCGTAGAAAGGCGACTTCGAGAAACTGGCCGCTTAGAATACTCTGCGAGGGATTGTGGTAGAAGACGCACTGTACGAACTGTGGATGTTGAAAAAGAGATTTTAGAACGGATAGATGAAGATCCATCTAAAAGTACCCGGCGTTTAGGTGCTGAACTAGGCGTATCTAAAAATGTTGTGCATAAGGTGTTTAAAGAGCAACTGCTATACCCATATCACATTCAAAAAGTTCAAGAGCTAATGCCTCAGGATCACGATAAGCGACTTCAGTTTTGCCAATTTATTGTTAATAACCAAATTGACAATTTGAATTTCGCCAAAACAATTTTGTTTACAGACGAAGCGTGTTTTACCCGAAAAGGTATAACAAATCTTAAAAATGAGCATGTTTATTCCGAAGATAATCCACATGCAACTAATACCATGCATTTCCAACGGCAATTTAAAATAAATGTTTGGGCCGGTATAGGAAATGATATTATTGTAGGACCAGTAATTTTACCACAAAATTTAAACGGAGAACAGTACTTACAACATCTTCAGGAATTGCCAGTCTTACTGGAGGATATGCCGCTTTTACTTAGGCGTGATATGTGGTTTATGCATGATGGGGCTCCACCTCATTTCACTTTACCAGTGCGTACTTTTTTAAACCAAAAGTATCCCGGTAAATGGATTGGGAGAGGCAATAACGCACCAGTGCCTTGGCCTCCACGTTCCCCGGATATCACCCCGATGGACTTTTTTTTGTGGGGAACTATTAAATCTATTGTTTATGGTAAGCCCATAAATACGCACGACGAATTATAGGCGCGAATACAGAATGCGTTTCAAACAGTTAAAAACAATGTTGGTGTTTTACAACGTGTCCATTTTAATTTTTTGCGAGATGTAAATTGTTGTATTGCTGAAAATGGCAATCAGTGTGAACATTTGTTGTGAAACTAATAAATTTGTGTTTATTGTTAGGTACCTATCTTTATTTCTACTTTGTTATTTGTTTTGAGAAGCAAAATATTGTTCATAATTTTATTACTTTTTTTTGACAAATAAAAATATTTTTTTGTGGGGAAAATAGCAACATTTTATAAGAGACAAAAAATACGTAAAATTGAATGATCTTGCAGAAAAAAAAGTATTCCTTATGATTTGACCTGTTGAATAAAAATATTTAGGTATCTTAAGAAGTCGATGGTCCTAGTTTGACCACTTACTTTAAACGTAGGATAAAGAAACATATCGCAAAAAGTGCATGGTATCAATGTAATTAAATGTGCCAAATTAGGTTTTCTTACCTAAGTCCAAAATAAGAATATTTGAAAAATAATGAAAAAAAAATAATATCTTTGAGGCCTCGTAGATGGCTTAGGAACCACTTTTGGATAGAGATAAGTTTAGTTAAGTTAAATCGTGTTATTTTGTTTCAGAGAATATGTGGTAGAGCGTTGTACAGACCATTCGGGGACACCCCGCATACCCAGAAAAAAAATTTCTTGTATTTAAAATTTTTTTAAAATTTGAACATATAAATGAGCAGGTAATAAAGAAGACAGATATTCCTGAGCAAGAAATCTTACCTGATCCTCCTATCCTACGCCACGCGTATATTATAACACTGATTTCAAGTGAAGTTCAAAATATAGTATGTGTTGTAAAGTTGCAAGTTGTAGCGTTCTCTGTTTTGATAATCTCTGCATCGTAATAATTTATTTGACAAATTATGATTTATTTGTCACATTGGTAATCATTTACCAACATCCGAAAACTTGATGTTTAATATACCCTACTGTTTAAGCAGGACTGCAACTGTTCGCAATTAATACACCCTAAGTTTAGTTTAGCATAACCTCAAAGTTATTCCATCATTCAATGAGCAGTCTGCGCAACCGCACAAAAAATATGCCGCCTACTCTAAATCATAATTTAAATGATCGCATGGTACATGATTAAATGGACATATTGCAATATGTTTATTTCATTCTTCAATTACTTTTATTTAAAGTTATGATTAGCCGATGATATTTATTTAAAAAAATGAATTATATTAAAAAGGATTTGTATTCGTGATTCAAAAATTAGGATTTGAATCCATTGATGCGAATCTATTAAACTACTTAGTTTTTGTTTTGTTTTGGGTTTTACGTCATCTATTTCCGCTGCTATGGCCTATCATGACGCCGGAGATTAGGTCTACAGCTATCCGGGGATTTTGCCGAACCCGGTGGGAGTTCCAACCCACCGGTAGGGATCTTTAACGTGCACGCAACATCCAGGCAGTACACGGGTCCTACATGCATTTAACGTCATATCCGAGAAGACGGAGTGTTTGGCATTTCAATCCTAACCTATATAAATGCAGACAACTTGTTAGGCCGGTATTTGAACCCCGGCCCGTGGCGTGGCAGTCCAACACTCTAACCACTACACCACCAAGCTGCCCTAAACTACTTAGTAAAATAAATTCAACAATATCATGTAGAGGAATATTAAAGAGCTTTGGCATACTAACGGTATACGGGTTGTCTGTTTTTGAATGCGCATATTTCGATAATGTTTTTTACCCTGCAAAGTATCCTAACCGAAGAGGACATCAATATAATTTACCTAAATATAGACTTACAAAGTTTGAGAATGGTTGTTTTTAAATATGTATAAATATATACAATCACTTACCATGCCACATAAGAAAAATTACGGAATACCATAAGTTAAAGCATTGTCTCTTTGATTTATTATGTAACTTGGAACTATACTCGTTATCTGAATTCTTAGATAAAAAGTTTTAGTGTGCATTTTTTTTGCTTTTTCTAATTATGTACTTTGTTTTTTGTTTTTTTTAATTCATCTATGTAAAGTTTTACATTACAATTATACAGAGAGTTTTATGGAACACCAAACATTTTTATAACGAGAATTTTTCTTTTAAGTATACATTAGCATACCTTGTACATTTGCTGACACTCGGTTTATTAAAAGAATTTAATTTGAAGCTTTAAACGAGTGTTTTCCACTCCCAGGCTAAGCATGAAGTAAAATTTCGAGTTTAGAAAAGCCTGAAAATTTGGTTTGGTCGCGGAGCGCGAAGCGCGGAGCGGCCAAACCAAATTTTCAGGCTTTTCTAAACTCGAAATTTCACTTCATGCGCCACCGGTACAAAACACTGATGCAGTGTGAAGTTTAGCGGTGTGTTTTAAACTTCGTAATGTCAGTGTTTTGTACCGGTGGCGCATGAAGTAAAATTTCGAGTTTAGAAAAGCCTGAAAATTTGGTTTGGCCGCTCCGCGCTTCGCGCTACGCGGCTAAACCAAATTTTTGGGAGTGAACGCACTCGCTTAAAGCTTCAAATAAAATTCTTTTAATAAACTGAGAGTCGGCAAATGTACAACGTATTTTAAGTTTAAAATTGAACTCTTTTAAAAAAACAACGAGTGTCTAAAGATTTACGGCATATAAGTTGTAATTAAGACATCTATACTTAAAAGAAAAACTCCTTGTATGTACGAGTTGAGCTATTAATTGCGATTGATTGGCTACAATCTTTAATGGTCATGTACGCAATCCAATTTACACATAATTTAAAAATTAAAGGTGTCAAATTGTATTGGATGAAAATGTTCGGTGTTCCATAAAACTCTCTGTATATTTTGTATAAATTTGTAAATGTGAATAAAGCTGATTTTTATTATTATTATTATTATTTTATCATTTTTAGATTCGAGGAATTACATTAAATAAGAGGATATGAATTCGTGATTCGAATCCTTTTTTAAGGATCCTGCCTAGCTCTGTATGAGAATGAATTGAATTGTAAAATTTTATTGCCATCATTTTTAGTCTCATTAAAATATATTGTTCGAGTTAAAATAAAACGTTCATCTAACGAGTACCTATACAATTTTAACAAACACACTCGTAACAAAGACTGTTGTAGAAAGCGGTGGGAAGGCAAGTAAAAGTAATATCAGCGGGAAAATGCAGGTCTTATGAAGCTCACGCTTACTGGAATATCACATAAAATCCCAGTAGAATAAAACTGCGGTATAGAATACCGAAAGCTCAGTTGTGTTTTCGCCAAAACGGCACGACGAGAAGGAAGAGAGAGGGGTGGAGGAGAATAGGGCAGGAGCCAAATGTCCGTACGTGTCTATCCCGGATTCTGGACGCCCAGATCCGGAAACAACAATCGTAATAAAGACGGCCCCCGCGGCTCTTTCTAGTTAGGGCTCACAGTTTGAGGCGACTAATATTAATACAGACAAGGATATTAAAGACTGGAATAATGAATAACGTGCGCGGGCTCATGCATGACAGTTATGAAATATTTAATTACCGACGCCCGCTGATACCGCAAAAAGGGTCCCGACCGATGAAACATAACCGTAAATCACTAAATTACGTCCTGGCGTTCAGTAAATTAAAAATGTTTTTTCTTTTATGGTATGATAATCTAAAATACGTTTTTGTATATTGTTGGGCGTAATTCCCTTAAATATCCCGGCTCATTCACCATTTAAAAAATTATAAAAACAGCCCAGTGTCAGTAGTAAATTATTTGTTTGCCTAAAAACATTACTATATTATTAAAATAAATACTAAAATCTATGTTATTACTTGTTGTATAATCCAATTTTCGTCGGGGTATTAGCTTGAACTACTGGTATACACAATTTTATGGTATCTACTGGGGCTCCGTCAACTGGCCCCCCACTTTCAATTTTTTGGAAAAACACCATTGCGCAGAAAAGCCCTTAGCTAGCACAAGCTAGCACAGCAAAAATTAGAGCAAGCACACAAAGGGTAAAAAAGTTATAGGGGTTTCAAATATGGGGGGCTAAGTTGACGTTTGCCCCCCACTTTTGATTTTTCAACTTTTGTTATGTGATTTGGATTTCTCAGAGCTAGCACAAGCTAGCACAGCCAGTTTTAGAGCTAGCACAACCCCAACAACCCCTTAAAAATACAAAATTAGTTTGTACCCTAGCCCTCCACTTTAATATTTTTTTATTATTTCTAAGGGAATCTGCAGCTTAGAGCTAGCGCTGACAGAATATGCAAAAATTATTTAGAAAAAAAAAAATGGTTAAAAAGATATTTCAATTTTAATTATCAACCGTGAGCTTTCAAATCCTGTATGCGTAATTCCATTCATGTATTTAAATTACTATGCTAAATGCGTATTTTCTAACAAATCACAATATTACAACGGATTTGTTGACAATTACTTTGCCATATACTCAACTATGAGTTCAAAACATTGCTTTAAAATGCTGTGACCAGGAAAGCAAGCACATTAAAGACAGTGGCGTAGTGAGTTATTAATGACTAACCCTCGAATAATTTAAAATGTAATAACTCCACCAAATACCAACAGGTTTCAAAAATTCTTTTAAATTATAAATCACAATCGCATTGTTTGTTGATGCTGTGACTAATGAAGCTATCAAAATAAAAACAGTGGCGTAGTAAGTATTCAATATTCAACCCTTGAATAATTTAAAATGTAATAACTCTACCAAATATTAACAGATTTCAAAAATTCTTTCAAAATATAAATGACTAATGCATTGGTAATAAATGCCGTGACTCAGAAAGTTAGCACAGAAAAGACAGTGGCGTAGTAAGTAATCAATATTTAACCCTCGCATAATTTAAAATGTAATAACTAAACTGAATACAAAGATATTTCAAAAATTCTTTTAAATTATAAATCACTAATGCATTGTTAATAAATGCTGTGACTAAAAGAGCTAGCACAAGAAAGACAGTAGCGTAGTGAGTAGTTCATATTTAACCCTTGCATAATTTAAAATGTAATAACTCCACCAAACACCAACAGATTTCAAAAATTCTTTTAAATTATAAATCACAAACGCATTGTTAATTGATGCTGTGACTAAAGGAGCTAGCACAATAAAAACAGTGGCTTAGTAAGTAATCAATATTCAACCCTCGAATAATTTAAAATGTAATAACTCCACCAAATACTAACAGATTTCAAAAATTCTTTCTAACGATCTATAGGCAAAAATATAAAATAACAATAATAAATTCTATCCTCGCAACTGCTTCTTTTTTTCTAAAGTTCAAATTGTTTCTATCAAGCACTTTAGCAATATATCCAAATATACATTTCTTAGTACATTGAAAAGGTATAGACACTTATAATTTATAGGGTAATAAAAATCCATATACATATAATAATTTCTAAGTTGCAATTAGAGATATGTCTTTAAAAACTGTTGCTTTTTAGTGGCATTATTTCATTGCAAATATTTGTGGATTAAATTTCAATCACTCACTACTGTCTTTGTTGTGCTTGCAATCTAGGTCACAACATTCACCAACAATTATTTGTAAGTTGTAAAATATATTTTGACAGAATTTCTAAAATCCCTTGGTATTTGGTACAGTTATTACATTTTAAATTATTTGAAGGTTAAATATTGATCACTCACTACGCCACTGTCTTTCTTGTGCTTGCTCTCCGAGTCACAGCATTTATAATCAATGCATTCATAATTTATATATAAAATAATAAATTGAAATCTGTTAGTATTTAGTCGAGTTATTACATTTTAAATTATTCGAGGATTAAACATTGATCACTCACTACGCCACTGTCTTTCTTGTGCTTGCTCTACCGGTCACTGCATTTATTAACAATGTGTTGGTTATTAATAATTTGAAAGAATTTTTGATATATCTTAGTATTTGGTAGAATTTTTACATTTGAAATTATTTGAGAGTTAAACATTGATCACTCACTATGCCACTGTCTTTTTTGTGCTTGCACTCTTGGTTACAGCATTTATCAACAATGCGTGATAATTAATTTAAAAGAATTATTGAAACCTCTTGGTATTTAGTTATTACATTTTAAATTATTCGAGGGTTAAATGTTGATAACTCACTACGCCACTGTTTTTCTTGTGCTAACTCTCTTAGTCACAGCATTTATTAACAATGCATTGGTGATTTATAATTTGAAAGAATTTTTGAAATCTCTTGGTATTAAGTGAAGTTAATACATATTAAATTATTCAAGGGGTTAAATATTGATTACTTACTACGCCACTGTCTTTCTTGTGCTAGCTCTCTCAGTCACAGCATTAATTACAAATGCATTAGTCATTTATATTTTAAAAGATTTTTTGAAATCTGTTTGTATTTGGTAGAGTTATTCCATTTTAAATTATTCGAGGGTTAAATATTGATTACTTACTACGTCACTGTCTTTATTGTGTCAGCTCTCTCAGTCACAGTATTTCTCACCAATGCATTGATGATTTATAATTCGAAAGAATTTTTGAAATCTGTTAGTATTTGGTGGAGTTATTACATTTTAAATTATTCGAGGGTTGAATATTGATTACTTACTACGCCACTGTTTTTATTGTGCTAGCTCCTTTAGTCACAGCATCAATTAACAATGCGTTTGTAATTTATAGTTTATAAGAATTTTTGAAATCTGTTGGTGTTTGGTGGAGTTATTACATTTTAACCGGGCCGTTCCTATAGTGGCCGCCCGTGTGCGAGAATAGTTTGCATGGAAAACAAAATACACAATTTTTTAATTTAGAATACACTTGCCAAACTCTTGGAATTATTTCCCCGTTACTTAATGTTTTTTTATAATAAATGGATGAGAAACTTCTGTTGTCTTTATTTAAAGGGAACTTTACATCCGCTTCTGTATGTTGGATAGGGCCTAACTCTGTTAAAGTTAATTTAATTTTGTCCGATAGTACCGAAGGCCAACAGCTAGAATCCTTATAATCATCACCGTTATGAAAAATATCTTCACGGTCTTTGATCACGGTTTCACTTATTTCAGGACTTGGGTCTTGAATTAAAACATCTTCCTTGTTTGTAATTTCGGTTTCCATCTCATTTGTAGCTCTGGAACTTGATGGCGCCTCCAGCGATCTTGCTGGGATTAGCAATGTTTTTAAAGAACTACAAGCCTTCTTTACTAGTTCTTCTTTTTCAGGTTTCCTTTTTCTGTATTGTGCCCCAGAAAGCTTGTTTCGGTTATCAGACATCTGTAAAAAAAAAGGTTCACTTCGTAATGAACTTTGAAAAAGGCGCTGTTTCTCGATAATGATGCAAAGAAACGTTCAAAATTGGCTTTGTTTAAATGTTGTTCGTATTTAATACAGTTCCCCTTATGTTTACACTTTTTTCTGTAGTATATATTCAACATTTGTACAATAAAAAAATAAAATAAAACGTAACTTTACTTTCAAAATAAATATCAAACCATAAATTTATTCAATTTCTAACCACTCAAAAGAAATATTATCATGTTTACTTACCTCTGAAATATGTTTATTCAGCACAAGCACAATAAATAGAGACAAAACGTTGTTTTTCAGTTGTTGAGATAAGCCATAAACGAGTATTTAATTTTATGCAAGCTGACTAGATAATTGATGGACTGTTAAAATTAGAGATGCGAGAAATGCAAGTGCGCGGCGAAAATATTGTGGCGGAAAACGACGGGGAATCCCCTAAGAACGATTCGATCGATAATCGCTGAAGAACAAGCAGTGCATTTTGACTCTCGTTTCTCGTATTACAGACCGAGCATGCGTATGTGCATCCTTTTGAAACATTTTGAAGAATAACCGGTGAATTTCGTTTTTTTTTTTTATTTATATTACCGGGCTTTCTTGCCGCCCGCGTGCCCCGCACCCCTGGAACTCCCGGGTTGGAACGGCCCTGCATTTTAAATTATGCAAGGGTTAAATATTAATTACTCACTACGCCAGTGTCTTTAATGTGCTTGCTTTCCTGGTCACAGCATTTGAAAGCAATGTTTTGAACTCTTAGTTGAGTATATGGCAAAGTAATTGTCAACAAATCCGTTAAAATATTGTGATTTGTTAGAAAATACGCATTTAGCATAGTAATTTAAATACATGAATGGAATTACGCATACAGGATTTGAAAGCTCACGGTTGATAATTAAAATTGAAATATCTTTTTAACCATTTTTTTTTCTAAATAATTTTTGCATATTCTGTCAGCGCTAGCTCTAAGCTGCAGATTCTCTTAGAAATAATCAAAATATATTAAAGTGGAGGGCTAGGGTACAAACTAATTTTGTATTTTTAAGGGGTTGTTGGGGTTGTGCTAGCTCTAAAACTGGTTGTGCTAGCTTGTGCTAGCTCTGAGAAATCCAAATCATATAACAAAAGTTAAAAATCAAAAGTGGAGGGCAAACGTCAACTTAGCCCCCCCCCCATATTTGAAACCCCTATAACTTTATTACCCTTTGTGTGCTTGCTCTAATTTTTGCTGTGCTAGCTTGTGCTAGCTAAGGGCTTTTCTGCGCAATGATGTTTTTCCAAAAAATTGAAAGTGGGGGGCCAAGTTGACGGAGCCATCTACTGGTATACACAATAATATCACAAACATGTTTAAACTAATGATCTTTAACTTATTATAACAATGTACGCTTGAATTTCAGTGCTTTAATAAATATAATATATTATCAACTTTTATTCTAAACTAATCTTTTTTAAATTTTAAATAACATTTTGTTTTTAATAAATTATCAGGGAATACAGGGATTTTTTTGTTAAGTGTACGTATACTGATTTTCAGACTTTCGAAATTTTTTAAAAGTGTTTCATTTGATTTTTCTAACGAGGATCTCCACTCCCAGATTATTATTAATATTCTTTATTGATGCTAATAGAATACAGTTTACACAGGTCAGGAAAATCGGATATGAGTACAAATAATATAAGTATACAGTGGAAAATATACATATAAGTTCTGATTGGAGGGATAAATAAAAATATGAAACGTATATATAATAAAACTTGTAAATTATAAATAAAATAACAGTGCACGCATGATAGCCTTGCAGTTATTTTTTTTTTTAAATTAAAGACATTAAAATAATAAATAAATATACAAAACTATGCTTAACATTATTAAAACAGTTAAAAGGTACTAAATAGATTAAAATAAATATATATCATTTTTGTACACATTTAAAAAAAATTGAACAAAAGAACAAAACAGGTTTAAACAGGTTAAATTATATAAAGAAAACTATACATAAATCCAATGACATGATAATACATTTTAAAAAATGAACTCCAATGAGTAAAATGGTTAAGTAAATGTTTTTTTAATGCACAACTTAAATTGTTTTAGTGGCAACGATTTTACTTCCGGTGACAGTGCATTGAAGAATTTGGGAGCCCAATAGTTTTTGGCGTTTTGCGATTTAGCCAGTCTTACCCGTTTTATAAAGATTTTGTCTTTATTGCGAGTATTATGGCTGTGAACTGATGCGACTGAGTTAAATTCTGTTAATTTTTTTTAACATACACGAGACACTGAAATATGTATAAACTTGGTAAAGTAGTTATGCGCAGATTTTGGAAAATGACTACAGTCATCGCTGTATCCTAAGTTACCCACTATACGCACAGCTCTCCGCTGTAACTTAAACACACGCTGCCAACCAGGCGAACGTCCCCATGCTAATAGTCCATATGATAAAATGGAGTGGCATGTGGCATAATAAGAAGCCTTCAAGATGTATGCAGATATACTTTGGGAGAGATTACGCAACAAAAATATGTTTGTGAATAATCTTTTCGCCAGGTTGTACAGTCTATGCCACCTCATTGAACAATCTAGATGCACACCCATAAATTTGGCTGAAAGCGGCATAGGTGGTGTATGCTTTTTTAGAGTGAAAAGCAGTTGAACTGTTTTAGTGGCTTAGCAGCAACTTGTTGCTACTATACCATTCCTTACATTTATTATTAGCTGAAATGCTATTCTGCTTTGCTTCATCTAGACTACTAGAGCGATTAATTAACGTGGTGTCATCTGCATATGTTACTTTATAGGAATTATCGACATTATCGGCAGCGCGTTCGACTGATAATCAGCATATCTGACAGATTGTGTTCTATTGAATAAATATGATTTTATTAAGTTACTGCTAGGTTCATCAAAACCATAGTGCTTCAATTTGCCGAATAATGTCATGATTTACATAATCGAACGCCCTGCTTAAATCTACAAACGTTGTCTTTGTAAAGTCCCCCTCTTCGTATGACGACAGTAATTCATCTAGCAAAGATATTATGGCATCGGTTGTCGATTTGCCGCCACAAAAACCAAATTGTGAATTATTAAATATGTTGTTATGTTCAAAATATTCTTTAATTTGCAACAATAGAATTTTTTCGAAAACTTTCGAGAATACCGGGAGGATAGAAATCGGCCTGTAATTAAGAGGATTATTTTTGTCTCCTTTCTTGTAAATAGGAACTATTGTAGCACCTTTCATAGCATCAGGAAAAGTGGATTTACTAATACAAGAATTTATGATATTTGTTAGAGGAGATATAACAGATTTCTTGCATGACTTTAATAAATCAGTGGATAGTCCATTTATGTCTGTACTTTTACTTCACTTAATATTATTTATGGCATCTCTGACATCACTGCAAGATATTAGTTTAAATGAAAAGATCGTATGTCTTAACGGTACAAGTACAACAGGATCTACATTGATATTCTGGATGGTGCTTACAATATTGTCTACATAAGACAGAAGTTCATTATTAAATTGACCACTACTAATATCACAGAAATTATCACAGGTACGTTTACTTTTTCGACTGGTATTTATCAAGTTCCACATTGATTGCGTTTTGTTAGTTGAATTTCTAATATAATTATCACAGGCTCTTATTTTCGCCTTTCTTATTTCATTTGTATATGAACGTCTATATGTTTTACACATTTTGATGACAGAAGTATCTTTTCTAATTTTTACCGCGTCATGAAGTAAATTTAAATGTTCACGCATTTTACGAAGGTCTGGGTTGTACCAGTGTGTCTTATTAATGTTACTTGTTTTATTTTTTTAAATAATCTCGGGAAAACATAAGTGATAACAAAACAGAATACTATGTAAAAATATCTCATATTTTGTATTGCATTTATTCTCGTTTATTACTTCATTCCAACCCTGGGATATTAGTTTTTGGAAGAAATTAAATTTTCCTGCTTGTGTGATTGGCCTTAGTTTTTTCGTGGTCAAAAAATCATGAAATACTTCGTTTTTAAAATTAAGTTGAATACCTTTGTGGTCAGAAGATGTTAAACACGTTTGTACGCAAAAACCATTGGGCTTATAATTCATGAAAACGTTATCAAGGGTGTTGGCTCCTCTAGTTGGGAAATATACATATTGTGTGAGACCATATGAATTAAACAAATCATGAATATCTCTAACTTTTTGACTAAGGTGATCAAATACAGCATTAAAATCTCCTCCAATCAGAACATGTTTGTTAACTACGTCTAATAACTGTAGAACCGTTGTGATTGTATTTAATAATATATTGAAATCACCGTTCGGTGGTCTGTAGACAACAATAAAGGTTTTATTTGATTCCACTAGATTTATGCCGCAAATTTCACAATGAGATTCTATTGCCAAAGCGTTAATATTATTTAGCACTAAGAATTCGTGCTTTTTATTTACTAATACTAATGCCCCGCCACCTGAAGAATTTTTCCTTGAAAAGTAGGATGCACATACCATGTTATTTATATAATAGTGTTCACTTTCATGTTCTTTTAACCAGTGTTCACTTATACATATGACGTCATATTGTTCATCTTCTATAATACAGTCTAGTTCATTGTATTTATAATTAACGCCTTAAATATGGTTAAGTTGTTGTTCTCGGGGGGATTCTTCATAATATATTGATTCTGTTGTCTCCGATTTTGGTGGTGCCCTTTTAAAAATATATTTGCTGATTTCTAGTCCAGATGGCCAATTAGATGGATTAATTAACACAGCGTGTTCAGAAATGTTAGTGATTTTCCATATTATTAATTGTTACGTCGCATTTTACACGGTTTAGAAATTACCAAGTTTTTCGCGGTTCTGCTGATATGACTCCCGATTGGCTACTACCGGTAGTGATTAATTTACGACATCTGTTTTTATTTGGCCTCTTCCCAGTGTAATGAGCATAACCATCCGCATCTTGTTCGTTGTTTTTTTGGGGCATTCTTATCGGGCGCAATGGTCAATTCACGACGCGTATCAGGGACTTTGGACTCTTCGCTAGTGGATGGAGCCGTAGAGTTGTTTTTAGTTTTTACTTGCTTTCTTTCGTTTTAAGGAACCGTGATTTTGATGAGTTTATTGGAAGATTCTAACACCTGTTCAACATTTCCGACATCTCTTGGTGCAGTTACATTTATTGGTTTGTAACCTTGCTTATTTTGGAGAACAAGAATTTTATCTTTCAACAGACTGTTGTTCTCTATAAGAATTTCATTTTTGCTTTCAAGTTCTTTGATTATTTTTCGCAGTAATTTATTTTCTTCTGTAAGAAAACTCATTTGAATGGCACTTGCTGTTGTTGTGACTTGTGACTTAACCTCCATTTCTTGATCGCCAGAAGAAAATGTCTGCAGTTTTCCACAAGCCTTACTATTTTTTTTAGACAGGAAGCGTGGAGTAATATTTCGAGTTTAGAAAAGTCTGAAAATTTAGTTTGATCGCGTAGTAAAGCGGACCGACCAAACCAAATTTTCAGCTTTTCTAAACTCGAAATTTTACTTCATTCGCCACGCTTGTAAAACATTGATTTCAAGTAAAGTTGAATACTACATAATCAGTATATTTTGAACTTTGAACGATTTTTAAGTGTTTTATACGCGTGGCACATGAAATACAATTTCGAGTTTAGATAAACCTGAAGATTTCATTTAGTCGCTCCGCTTTGCAAAACCACAAAATTTTTAGGTTTTTCTAAACTCGAAATTATACTTCATATATCAAGGAAAACGTCCAATGACAAAATTCCTCGTATGTCGTACCTAGTAGCTTTAAAATTCAGTTTCTTACACTCATCGCGAAAATTTGAAAATATACAATAATCCTGATCTAAAAGATTGTTTTGAAACTTTGCGTGAGCTAACTTCTTCTTTCGAATTAAGGAAATTAAATCATTCAGGAAAAACCTACCAAATTTTGAATTGATAAAAACAAACTAAAGGGGCTGTTTTATGTTGCACCCGGTATAATAAGTTTAAAATAATATTCAAACTATAGTTGTTTTTTTTTGTATTTTACATTAATTAAGGGCCTTATTGTAATAACATGATATACTACAAGTGAACAAAATTGAGATATTGCACTTTGAAATTTAGAAAAAAATGTAAAACGTATTACTATGATATTAAGAATTAATAGTAGATTGTTTGACAAGTTTTAAAAGCTTCAGTTTGCATGTGAAGCATACTGTCGGGTTTTATATTACTGCTTAATCAAATCGATGAATAATACAGCATATTTTGGTTGTGTGGCTTATCATGTTTTTAAAGTAAGCCCTTCAATTAAAATAAATATATTTTCAAATTAAAGTATTTCCATAGCTAATTTATCATTGTTGAAATGGAAGCAGTGATTTTATAAATGCGCAGCCCTTTGTTCGTCATGGATATACGGTTTAAAAATAGTTTTTTATTATAGCTAGAACAATTGAAAACGTGCACCAGTTTCCAATAGAGGACTTTTTGTTTCGACTAAACCTAAATTCGGTAATCCCATAATACTCTCCAACAAATGTACTAATATTTGGTAAATACAAAAAAAGAATAATAAAGCAGATATAAACTAGAATATTTCATGCATCCACATTAAATTGTAATATTTCAAAATTAAAAAATAAAACAGAAAGCAAAGTGAAGTAAATTTTACATGCATGATGACCCTAATATTATTTCACAAAATTATTAATGAAACTGGCTTTATTTTTTTCTAGGGAAAATAAATAGCATAGAAAGTTTCCAACGAGTGTCTATAAACTGTCGGCATTTCGGTTGTTTTGAAAAAAAAGTACATATCTCAGATTAAGTCATACGATTTGGTAAATCTCGGAAACGTCAAATAAATGTAAGTATATGTCTAATTACGACGTATGTTTCTGAAGTCAGAACCTACTGTGAGGCCGACAGTTTATAGACACTCGTTAGTATCGATGGGTTATTTTCCGTTCTGGAGCAAATGGCGATCTCTACATAAACCTATTTATTTCTTAAAAATCGAAGCAAATTCACAAACATTCCAATAAATGTATAAGCAAGATGAACAAATTTTCAGCAGAGAAAATTCTTTCACCAACGTTCTGGTATTTGAACGGCACGTGAAAATCGGATCTTTTAGAAGTTGAGACTTTTTGCAAACGTTTAGGCGTTAAATGTGTAAAGTACAGAACTTATGAAATGCTTATAATAATAAACAATTTCATGATTTCTAATAAGAGAATTGGAAATTAAATTTACAAAGGGTGTCCTAAAATTAACGCAAGATTTGAATTAGATAAAAAAATACAGCTTTTAGTCTTTAGATTGTCATTTTTTTATTGAATCATAAAGTACATAGGATAGGGTTATTTATGGAATAACACATCGGGCAAATGGCCTCCACGGTTTTGCTGGCACATGCGCCTTCCTTTGTCGAAATATTCCATAACCATTTTGCATAAATGTGGCTGAATTTTGTTGATGCAGCGTTTACTATCCTCTTGTAATGCACGAATGGTTGTGGGCTTGTTGACATAGACCTTTGACTTTAAATAACTCTATAAAAAGAAATATAATGTTCTGTAATCCCACGATCTAGGAGGCCAATTCTGTTCAATTCTGGCTGAATTTCGTTGATGCAGCGTTTAATTTGCTCCTGTAATGCATGAATGGTTGTGGGCTTGTTGACAGAGACCTTTGACTTCAAATAACCATAGAAAATCTAATGCTTTAAATCACACGATATAGGGGGCCAATTCTGATAACCGAAACGAGAAAGTACACGACTAGGAAATGTCTCATGCAGTAATTGGATTGTTTCACAGGCTGTATGGCATGTGGCACCGTCTTGTTAAAACTACATATTAGCCACATAAATATCATTAAATTTCGGCAGAAGAAACTATGTTATCATGTCACGATATCGGGCACCACCAACAGTCACTACTTGACTAGCCTTATTTTCAAAAAAAGTATTGTCCAATATGCCCAAAATCCGCACCAAACAGTGACACAATGTGGATGCATTTGTTTTTCGACACTAACATGTGGGTTCTCCGAACCCCAAATACGAAAATTTTGGCGATAACAAAGCCATCAAGGTGAAAATGTGCTTCATCGCTTAGGATGATTTAATCAGCATCCATTTGTTGATGTTCAATAATCCATTCAACGAACTCTCTTTGTGGTGCATGCTCAGTAGGCTTCAGTTGTTGTGTTAATTGAATTTTGTAAGCATGGAGACACAGATCTTTTGTGAGTATACGCTGCTTCTTGGAATTTGCATTTCTTGTCCACGACGCCGAATTGATATTGTGGGGTTTTCACCAACACTCACGCACTGCTACGGTATTGGCATTTGAACGGCTTGTTTTTGGACGACCACTGTGTTTAGCGTGTCCAACTGAACCAGTCTCCCTGAATTTTTCAATTAATCTCTTCACAGTTGACGAAGTTAAAACACTGTTAAAAATCTTATTTTGTATGAAATGTTTAAACTGTGGTCGTTAAACTTTAATTATTTTTGAGATATTGTTCAATAATGAAAACACGTTGTTGTATCGTGTAACGCTACATTTTTACCAACCCTAAACCCTCAGCTGTCAATTTTTTTTTAGGGTCGCGAACAATTTACTGCACAAATGGCGGTAAATTCAAATCTTGCGTTCATTTTGGGACACCCTTTAAATATTCAGAAAAATGAAAACTACTTTCAAGTGGCATATTTAAAATTAAATTTACTTTAATCTAAGCTTTGACTTGTTTCTGTAACTTAATTATTCCGTCTAGTACAATCGTTCATAGTTAACACTTAACTTTAAATATAATTTTAAGAAAATATCATCTAAACTCGAAGTGGCAAGCATTTTTGGATAAAATAATACCATACTAATAATAAAATATTCCTAGAAATATTTGAACTGAAGCTTTTCTAACTCGAAATTTTACATCATGCAGTGGAAACACTTAATTTTTAAAAAGAAATGTATCGGGATATGTATACTTAAAAGAAAAATTCTTGTATATTAGAAAGAAAAATTAATCAGAGTAATAACTTCTTTTCTTTTTTCTACTGTGAGTAAAACTAATAATATTTGCATGCCGATATCAACCATTTGCATAACTAAACGTTTTGAAGCATGTTGATAGCATAATAGAAATAGTTACGAGATAAAACGATAGCATAAACGTTGAAATTCCGATATTTGCATAATTTCATAGAAACAACATCCGCGGCGCAAAGATACACTCCGCACCGAAAACAGGGGGGATATTACAGCCCCCCTTTTCACATAAACGAACTTTATAAAAGAGCGCATTACTTCATGCATTAGCACCAGCGAAACTCGCTAACGTCACAAACACAACTATATCAGCATTAAAATAAATTACCTTAATACATTTACTTCATTATATAACTGTTTGTGTATATATGTATACAGGGTTGAATTTTCCAGTTTTGGCAGTCATTATAAAATAAAAGCGCTGTGCGCTAATAACGCCATAGCGCTAACTTTTATTCAATATTTTGTTCCATTTTTTGGGACTGTATTATTCATATTATTATTAAATTTAATGTGGGCATTGTTCTAAATTGAAAACGCTACCGGAGTGGATTTCGGAATTCAATGTTGTTTTATAACTAAGTTTTAAATTGGAATATATTTTAAATTCAATTTATTTTATTTTGTTTAATAGTTTCATACAATCTGCTTTAAAAAATCAGATTAAATTTTTGATTATTGCGCTTGCATCAGTTTATTTGAATTGAGTAACTGAACATTCATTGTTTTATTGCGGTTAAAGGAAAACTATCATAATGCTGTCATTTTGATTCTTAAAAAACGAAATATTAGTATTATCACATTTAGTAAATATTCACAAAAGAAATATTTCTTGCATATTTTCGCTTTATCTTAGTAAGTTTCTGTCACATCTCAGCAGTATATATTTTCAACTTCACTTTAAATCAGTGATTTAAACGCGTGGCGCATGAAGTAAAATTTCGAGTTTAGAAAAGCCCCGTGAAAATATGTCTCGGGTCGCTGCGCGCCCCCCGACACAATTTTTTACGCAGGGCTGTTACTTCATGCTTAGCCTGGGAGTGCAAGAAACTCGTTACTTTAAAATATGTCACAACTATCAAAATACGTGTCGCAAGTGTCATAAAGAAAAACAATAAGGTGAGCATCTAATAATGTACAGGAAGTTTATCTTTTTAGTTTACATATCCCAGTTACAGCGTATATACTTAAATCTTCGGATATTCGTAGTTTATTGAAAGAGTTCAATTTAAAGCTTTAATTGAGTGTTTTCCACTTCCAGGCTAAGCATGAAGTAAACTATCGAGTTAAGAAAAGCCCCGTGAGAGTCGCGCAGCGACCCGAGACAAACTTTCTGGGCTTTTCTAAACTCGAAATTTTACTTCATGCGTATAAAACACTAAAATATTGTGAAATTTATGTATATTTGAACTTCACTTGAAATTATTGTTTTATACGCGTGGCGCATGAAGTAAAATTTCGAGTTTAGAAAAGCCCAGAATATTTTTAACGGGCTTTTCTAAACTCAAAATTTTACTTCATGCTTAATCTGGGAGTGGAGAACACTCGTTTGAAGTTTCAACTTGAACTGTTTTAAGAAACAACGAATATCGGAAAATTTACAGCGCATCCATATGTATACTTAAAAGAAAAATTCCCTGTATTTCAAATAATAGTTGTCTCAAATTGACAATAATTTTGATTTTTAAAAAACGAAATATATATTTGTTTATGTTGTTATGTTCTTATCATTATTAGAGATGAAGCATATTTATACATTTTACAAAATGTCAGTTTTTATACGCTTGGCGCATAAAGTAAATATTACCAGTTTAGATAACCCTGAAAATTTGGATTGATCGCTTTGCTTCGTTTCGCGACCAATCCAAATTTACCAGGTTTTCTTAGCTCGAAATATTTACTTCACGCTTAAACTTGGAGTGCAAATATTCGTTAGGATAAAATTAAAGCCTTTCCTAAAAGCACTGAAAGGAGAAGCAAATAATTACTTGTTGCTGAAAAATTAATAAAGAAGGAAATATTGAAGGAAGTGTAACCAACATTATTACTACAGATTTCTCTGAATTTTGTTTTTTTTTTTTTTCTCTGAATTTTATATATTAATATTCTGTTGAATTTTTAGAGAAAATATTCGCCTTACTCAACTATTATTTCTTTATAAATGAATAGCAACTTCTTATAAAAATATTTCAAAATATTTAAAAGTAATGGTTATTATAGAAATTAATAAGGATAAATAGAGAGTCGTCAATATTTTCTACATTGAAACGTAAAAAATTACTCTGCCATAAAAACGAAATTTCAAAATCTCAAAGCAATGAAAATTGTCGAAAATCAGGCTATAAGACGAAAATTACACAGTGCAACATTTTCGAGGTCATCGAATGTAAACTACATTCTAACTTCAGTTTCTGGAAGTATCCAAACTAGCAAAACCCTATTTGGGTTTTGATAGTTCGAATTTTGTTTTTGCTATCATGAAGTTTTTTGCTCGAGATTAGGTTTTGCACAGATATATTTCGTAAATTATTGGGAATTTCTCAATGCAATCATTTGACGGAATGTTCTTCACACCAAAATACACAACTTTTGTTAACATGCCGAGGCCAGATTATCACTCTTTCAGGGTGTTTTTAGTGAAGAAAGTCCGAAAAATGCAATTTTTTCATATTTTCGACCATAACTCACAAACCGTGCATATTTTACCATAATTGTCTTTAGTGTAAGCACGGCCAATTTGATTAACGTAGAATCAATAATAACACGCGTAATACTAAAAATCGATGCTCAAAGAATTAATATATTGTAACGATAGTAGAAGAAACAAGTGGAAAACACTAGTATGTTCTACCGCCGCGCTTAGACAAGTGTGACTCATAGCGCGAGGGAAACAAAATCGCCCGACAAAATAAACAACGGTGAATCACGAAAATATCTGGATTCTTCTCGAACATTCGATGAATCATCAGCCCCTTTATATAGCGCGCGTTAGCAGGAAGGAGGGGGGTTTTGAGTACGAACATTCGCATCGTCAACAATTATTTATAAATAAATAGTCCGTGCTAATAATTAAATTAGTGACATTATAAGTGATAACTTATAATTTAGAATATAAGTATTTGTGTTAATTATTAAGTTTATTTTAAATAAACAAATAGACATTGTTTTACTCATTTGCGAGTTTATGTAAACCCGATTTCGTAACAATATCTTCACCCTAACATACTGCTAGAATGAAGGAATGTTGTGAGATTTATTGAATTTCCCCACTCTTTCGGTTTTCAAGTGGATAGAACGTTCTCGGACGTTAATAGTCCTCATAGCATATTTAATGATATGCAAGAAATAATAAAAACCGGCATGCGTCACGTAACCTGTTCTCCAGTCTATGGAATGAAGTTTCCTGATGTTGCGTGCCTGATATTTTACTATATATACTCCCACACATATATATGTATACATACAATCATATATACACAGACCGCCCCAGACCTTGTTGGCCATATTTTCATATAAACCACATACACACACATAGCGAGTTTGATTTATATACAGGCTTAATTGCCAAACAATCAAAATCTTAACTCTACAAACCGGAATAACATATCTTGAATGATATGTTGGTAATAAAATATATAATGTCGTGATTAAGGTTTGATAAAGGTATTTTTATAATTAATTCAATCAAGAGGAAAAAAATTGGAATAGCGATAGAGACAAAATAACTAAGCATAATGGTGACAAAGAATGTAGATATTTATTATTACACTTGATTTATTACTTTTTTGATTCGGTGATTCTCATTCTCACCACATGATTTTATCATTTCAAGAATACTTGAAATTTCTAAATAGATATAGCTTTGAATCGTTTTTTTTTTGCTTAAAAATCAAAGGAAAAATTAGTCTCAGTTTAAATTGACCGATTTTTCTAGTTATCGGTAATTCGCACATTTACAGACGTAAGTTATTAACTGGTATTAATACTTGTATTTATTGACCTTTACAGCTAATCCAGCAATATTGTGATACATCAGTTTAGAATAAAAAATGTGCGAATTACCGATAACTAGAAAAATCGGTCAATTTAAACTGAGATTAATTTTTCCTTTGATTTTTAAGCAAAAAAAGAAAAACGATTCAAAGCTATATCTATTTAGAAATTTCAAGTATTCTTGAAATGATAAAATCATGTGGTGAGAATGAGAATCACCGAATCAAAAAAGTAATAAATCAAGTGTAATAATAAATATGTACATTCTTTGTCACCTTTATGCTTGAATTTTAAAGGCATATGATTTTGTTGGACGAAGAAATTTAAAATTTCGAGTTTAGAAATGCCTTAGAATTTCGTTTGGTTAATCTCGTCCGAAACTTCAAATTAAACGCTTTAAAGAAAGCGATGAATACCTAAATATTTACTACGTACGCTGTAAAACAAGGTATACTGAATACCTAATAAACATTACCTGTATTTCGTTCTAAAACGAATAACGAATACATAATAACAAGATAATGAATGTAACATAAAATTAACAAGTACAAGTATTGATCTTTCGATTCCATTTTACAATTACTTGGAATGTTTGACACATTTTTTATTTTGTGCATTAAACGACAGCTTGACTGAAGAAATATTACTATTTCATAGTAAAAATTACGTTAGGTTAGATACAATTTACACAAACATACTAAAGTGAGATTGAACCCTATTATTTTTTCTATTTTATTAATAACATAATTGCTTGTTTAAACTGTGACTATGTCATGTCAATTCTTTAATCGTATTATTAGCATATTTATTATTATTATTCATTAAAAAATTCCTGACTTTTCGCTAAAAACGCCTAATTTCCCTGACTTTTCCAAGACTGTTCCCGATGAATAAAATCCCCCGACTTTCCCGGTTTTACCGGTTGGTCGCTACCCTGCTTTATAAACAGTATGAACGCATTCAAAATAACGTTATTAGTTTTGGATTAATAAAACATTAAAAGTGATAGATACTTTGAATGTTCTTTTGTACTAACTCTGTATTTCATTTTCTTGTATTTATATTTTATTAAGTAATATGTTTCAGCGAGTGCCAAATGAGTAATCAATTCAAGAAATAGATATCCTGATATAAATAGCCATATCATGATATAATTTGTAATAATAATATAATCTTAGCAACAAAAAAATTGTTTACCGATAAAATTGTAATCTCGAATATCCTTAAATATAAAATACACTTTGTTTAAATATATGCGAAGTTTGTTTCTTTTATATTAGATCCATTTGAGGAGGTTTACCATACAAACACGACCCTCGGTCCTAAATCTACAATCGCAGAAGAAGAAAAAACTTCCCTTCATGTATGGATCGCTTGTAAAGCTCGTGTCCGCTTTTTTCCTTATCAAATATCACCGAATGTATGTTTCGTTTTTTCGATAGTTCCATATTTACAAACGGCCGTTTCAAGTAGCAACATATTTTCATTCATGACCTATATTTAAAAAAAAAACATTATGGTAGTGAAAAATAGTTTATAATATTTAAACAAATATTTCTTAAGATCAGATATTAAATATATAAATCAAACTGAGTTTAATTTTGGACAAAATTTAATTAACAATAACCGCATTGGGGATTTCTTAGCACTACGTTAACATGTAATTTCTTTGACGAATAAAGCACTAATAACTTTTCTTCACACTTTTATTTGGATTCCCAAATGTACATTTTGGACACAAAGTGACCATTATCAATAGATTAACACTGTGTTAATCCATTGATAATGGTCACTTTGTGTCCGAAATGTACATTTGGTAATTCAAATAAAAGTGTGAAGAAAGGTTATTAGTGCTTTATTCGTCAAATTAATTTGATCTTCACGTAACTCAAAATCAATTTATGTAATTTCTTATCCGTATTTTATGTGTGAATTCCTTTTAAGAGGGGACTCGGTGCTCGGTTGTCAATTTTGGCTTAAACATCGCTTGAATTTCATAGTCACTTTTTAACGTCAGATAAGATGGCAGAACGTTCAATTTAAGAGGAAGCAAGTTACTTTCTTATGTCATTTCTAAACATTTGTTATTTGAAAACAAAACTACTTAGAATCCAGAGAGATTATCGCTTCGATGTATTGTTTTCTATACTTCACATGTCAAGAGTGACCATTATATAATAAAATGGTGAAAATAGAATCTTTATATAAACTTTTATGTCCATATAAATAATAAATTACTTTATGTCAAAATAGACCTCTAAACAAACAATATTTCTGCGTTAAATAAAACAGCTAAATAAATATGTTTCCGCCATTTTGTTACAAAAGGTTCAATGCATATCTTTGTAAAAGAACATTTGTAATATATTATCGTATAAAAATGCTCGAACCGAAGTCCGATACAAATTTTACATGGCCTATATTGTGTATTTAAAGCTTGAATTTCTACTAATTTGGCACTGTTGTAAATTCTAGCTTTCTTAAGAATATACGAAGGAAAGTCAGTAATTAAGTAACAAACACTGACACGGAATAGCTAAAACTAGTAGTAAGCTGTTAACAAATCTGTCATTAAGTGGCCGCACAATTCAGCTTAAGACATTGTTGAACATTAAAACTTGTTTTCGGCTAAGTATTTCTCTGAGTATTTTTATTAGCTTCTTGTGACCTATTTATTGATATTTCCTCGTTGACTGTCTGGTTCTTTGAGGAGTGCGCATTTCTGCACTGCACTTAGGCCCATTGTGCTTCAATGTCTATGAAATTAGTAAATTTCTTTCTTAAATGTATTTTTATTTTTGCACTTAATGAAATATATCTTAAATATTTATGTTCGCATTTATTAAACTCACTGAATGACAATTTTGTAAAATTATGTTTGAATTAAATATTTGTATTGTTCGTTAGTTACAATATTTCTTGTTTAATTTATTTGTGGTGATATGAAAACCGACCTATTTGCATACCGACCGAAATAGCTAAAATGTGCAACATACGTCAACAATAAAATATAATGTACTCTATACAGGTATGTATGAATTCCACTATAAAATTAATTTTATGTATGTAGTTTACATCAAAAGTTACAACACGGTGATTTTTGATGTAAAAATACAGCGAATTTTTATTTTAAACATATGTATACTTAAAATAAAAAATTGGTGCATAAGCTGTTAAAATTCGGGCGTTAATTGTTTTTAAAAGCATTCTATTTAAGTAAAATTAATGGAGTAGAATTTTGAGTTTAGAAAAACCTGAAAATTTTGATAAAATCCGAATTTTCAGGCTTTTCTTAACTCGAAATTTTACTTCATGTTTCAACTCGTATAACACATTGAAATATTGTGAAGTTCAAAATATACAGCCTTAGCATACTGCTTCAATTTATTTGAATAATATATTATGTAAAGTATTATTTTTTAAAATGTACATAGTAAGTATAATTTAAAAAAAATGGTGAAGTGTCCATCATAGCACTTCCCCCGTAAAGATGTGATGATTTAAATATCAACAATATGGAAAAGTTGCTTAAACTAAATTTATTCTACTTTTATTATTATTATTCCAAAACTATTTATAAATAAAGTAATTCTTGCATTTTTGCGCTACATCTCGGTAAATATTGATCACCATCACACTAAGCGTTATATATTTTCAACATTATTGTAAATCAGTGGTTTATACGCGTGGCGCATGAAGTAAAATTTCGAGTTTAGAAAAGCCCTGTGTCAATTTGTCTCGGGTCGCTGCGCGACCCTCGATAAATTTTCTACGCGGGGCTTTTCTAAACTCGAAATTTTACTTCATGCTTAGTCTGGGAGTGGAAGACACTCGTTACTTTAAAATGTGACTCAGGTGTTAAAATATGTATCGTAACTGTTCAAAGAAAATAACAATAACATGGCGATCTCATTATAGTTCAATTCAAACTCGTGTCAAGCTGGCACGATTGGATAAATGCCGGCTTGCGCCGACTTGTGAACTGTCATTATAGTTCAAATATCGGCTACCGCCGACTTATGTCAACTGTAAATATAGTTATTATAGTCAAAAGACCCGTGAAAATTGCGTTAACCTCGACAAATTTACGTGGGGCTTTTCTTAACTCGAAATTTTGGAGTGGAGTGGAGTGGAAGTGGAAAACACTCACTACCTTAAAATATAACACACGTGTTAAAATGTGTATCGTAACTGTCACAAAGAAAAAAGAAATAACATGGCGATCTCAATATAGTTCAATTCAAACTCGTGTCAAGTGATTTAAGTAACCTAACTAATTTAAATGATATGATGATCAAAAAGTAAGGGTACATAGCCTGCAAAGAAACGTGTATATTTTGTATCCTTACTTTTTGATCACCATAATATTTTAATAATTTTATCAGACATGTCTGAAAAGCATTGATAATACCAGACATTGCAAAAATAATTAAAATGTGGAAATAAATGAAATTATTGATAAAATTATTAAACAGTGGTAGAAAATCCTGAAAAGAGATACACAAATCTTCCTAATTTAGAAAATGACGAGAGTAGAACGAATCTTTCTATAAGCAATCGACTAAACTTCAGTGATCTGAACGTTTTAGCAATTTCTTTTTAATTTTGACTTAATTTTAGTGTTTTCATCTATATTTTATGTGCTGAGCATTCGTAACATCGATGATTTTTACAAGTTTTCGTAAATGTTGTTGATTTTCTTCAAGTTGTAAAATTTTCAATCAATCTCATATTTTTTTATCATTTTAGTAATTATCGCTCAAATTTATAAATTAATGTCCCGTTTCACTAACTTTAGTTAAATAGTATACGAAGATTAATAGTAGATTGTTTGACAATACAAGGTATGAGCATGCAATGCAGCTTTTAAAACGTGTTTAACACTCTGCTTTTCCTAGGACCAAACAGCGCCGTTAATTGTTCTTCGTCACTACTCATTTCATTTTAATAATTTTGACACTGACGTCCTCACACGTCTTTACTTGACTAGTTATGAAAATCCAATTTTTAAGCATGATATTACTTCTCAAAATACAAATATACAATTGACACCTTGTAAAGGACAGGTATAGCGACGAAATTTCTGTTTTCGGGAGCGGTCGTAGGAAAATTTATTTGCTGCTTAAAATACCAATTTTCTATAGAGCCACGACTAGTGTTGTTCCATCGTACTTTTCGGATATCGGTATAACACTTCAGCAAATTTCGGTAGATCATAGGTACACACTTTTAAATTGAAAATGAACAATTTTTTAAATAAAAAGTTTATAAAAACTAAATTCAAAAATTAAATAAAAAATAAAAAATATCATACTTTTTAGGTTTACAAAACAAAAAATAACGTAGTTATGGAATATGTCAAAGTGCATATGTAATATGAAGGGTGTTTACGATTAAACTGTCGCTTGTTCAAATGTTCAGGAAACAACAACGAAGAGAAATTTCAGAAAAAAAAAACTTCATAACATTTTATACATCTAATATAACTTACTGAAAAATAATCTTAATTATGCTCTAATGTTTGTCGGCTAAATTCCCTTACTGTAGACATTACTCGGCTCATATTTTTTTTTTTGCACTGAACTATTAGAGTTTAGTTTTGTGCATCACACTTTTTTTTTTTTCTTTTCAATATTCTAAAGAAGTAGATGGTTTAAATGTTTTTCTGAGTTAATTTTTTGGTTTGGCAAAATATTTTTTGATACGAACATTTCATCGTTTTCTATTTATTGATCCGGGTTCCTTTAATCTTTTAAAAACATCTTTGTATAGTTCTTTGTAAAATTTAGCAACTTTTTGCAAGAGTCAACGTTAAAATAAAAATACTCTCAGTCTACTTACGCTCAATTTTTTTCGCGAATTGCATATTCATTTGAAGATATTTTAACATTTTACAACAATTTTCCAACCTTCGCTAGTAGCACAAAAGCATTCATTAAAATCCCTGGCAATTTATTGGAAACTAGGGATTATTGTTTAGTTTATCCCAATACACGTGAGCGACAATTTAATAGTAATCAGTCTATAATTAAAACAATTCAACAAGTAATCATCACTAGTTTAATGATTTTAGAAAACCTTATCATTCATATTAGCTATAATTTTTTTTATTATTTAAAAAGTCAATAAAAATTATGATTATGTAAGTTTTTGTATGTAAAAGGTGTGTTATTGATTTGGTACTTAATATATTTCTTTGTTTTATCTTCATTAATTGCAGTAATAAAAATCATTCGTCATTTAGAGAAGAATATGGAGGGCATAACATATTTTTGAATAATTTATTTAACAAGGGAAATTCATATAAACCAGTACATCGAATAATTTTTTCACATTTTTCCAAAATTCATAGATATTGTCACTAAATTTATGACATTCGTCATTGTTACAAAGTCACCTCCACTATGAAATGTTGCAGCTCTGGCAAAAATATTATATTTGGGAAAAGGGTTAAGTATCCAAGTTTTACGAATTAATCACCAAGTGTTCCTCAAAATTAAGGTTAGCGCAAATAATAGATAAATTTGCGGTTTAACATTTATTTTCTCAGTTAAGAATTACAATATTGGTGAATTTACAAAATCGGTTGAACCAAGAATCGTTTCGGTAGATCAATAGATAGTCATGAAATTCGGTACATCTACCAAAAAATCGGTAGACTGAACAACACTGGGTACGACAAATGTGTATACAGGGTATCAATTTAAAAACAAGCCAGCCAGAATATCTTTGGAACCGTAACAGTTAGAGAAAATATTTCAAAACCGTTTATAGGATATGGAGGGGGGACCATTTTTACCCACATAACAATCTTCTGCAACCAACCCCTTAGGCTGTAGCGACCCTTGCCCATTTTGTTTAAATGGCACGACCCAACTTGTGATATATCATTAGAAAGGTCTTTCAAAATGCTAATCAGTGGTAATAACTAACATTTTCAATGTAATGTAAAAATGCAAAAAAAAATTAAATCAATTTATTTGATTTTTAAATTGTTGTCAAATTAGGTATTATAACAATTTATTTTTACAAATTACAAATGAAAAAGGACAGATAAAGCAAGTTTTGTTATTATTTTAATATTTTTTTTTAGAGTTGTCTATATATTAATAAAACAATAGATAACTCTGATAAATATTGGGTATTATTGTGTTTATCTGTGCTTTTTCATTTGCAATTTATAAAAATAAATTGTTATAATACCTAATTTGACTACAATTTTAAAATCAAGTAAATTGATTTACATTTTTTTTGCATTTTTTATGTAACAATAAAAAACTTAGTTGCTGCCACTGATTAGCATTTTGAAAGACCTTTCTAATAATATATCGCAAGTGGGGTCATGCTATTTAAGAAAATGGGCAAGGGCGGCTACAGCCTAGGGGTTGGTTGCAGAAGATTGTTGTGTGGATCAAAATGGTTCCCCCTCCATTTCCTAGGAACGGTTTTGGAAAATGTTCTTTAACTGTTACGGTTCCAAAGATAGCTCGCTTGTTTTCAAATTGACACCCTATATACATTAAATGCAAATTTTTTTGATTATCTACAACTTTTCCTACCAACAGAAAATTTCCAAAAATGCTAAGAGCAGTGGTAGTTTGCCAGTTTCCGCATTTTTGCCAAATTTTGATCGAAGACTACCATTGTACTAAAAAGCTTAAGTTTATAGTATCATCTTAAGCTCTTCCGGTTTAGTCTTTATCGTGGCGACAGAATTACAGAAGGACAGAATTACAGACATTTTTTTTAAACGGTCTTAATTAACTCTAGGGACCTCAAAATGGATATATCTATTCAAATTTTTGATTTGAAAGTGTTCGCGAAAACAATATTTTCCCTTTGTTGTGCATATGGAGGAAAGTAAAAAGATGAACATGTGGTGCAACAATAATATTTAAAGTGTTTTTATCACTGAATCAATTAATTAAAAAGTCACCGTATTTAAACAAATTATCAATTATGTTTGGCTATCATGTTAGTAGTAAGTTCCCAATCGGTTTTTTCGATTGTTAGGAAATAATGCTGGCTCACAAACGAATTGCAAAAATGTATAAACCAAGAGTGCACAAAAGCCCTTCATATACAAGTTGCCTACAATATTTAATCTACGACCAGTATTTTCTTCTACATATCTAAAATAAAGCCATTGATACTAATTTCTTAGCAATTCGTAGATGCTTAATTTTAGGTTGTATCGTATAAACTCTATGCTAACTCTTAAACTAATTTCTCACCTAATATCTGGTGAAACATATTAATTTTTTTAAATCTTTTACCTAATTATTCTTGATTTTAGTGAAATTGCAGAAATTCAAGCATAGCAATAATTATACAACAATATTTCATAATTGTTCATCGATTTTTTACATCACCCTAGAAAAGTGTTTGTGCCTTGTAACTTCTAAAGGTATTTATGTAGAAGTACAATATCTTTGCAATAATTCAAAATCACCATTCAACTAATTTCATTGTTATATATGACAGATAATAAAAATCGGTTTATAAAATACTCCCATTAAAAATGCATTTATGACATAAGCACTAGCATCATTCATCTGTCCGATAAAGCCACTGTGTGGCGAGACAATTGTTGCAGTGTCAACTAATAAATAGTGAAATCTTAACCAAGTGTGTTATTTACTAAAAGTGTTTGGCACTAGTGCTGAAAAAAGCTCTACGCATAATAATCGATGCATAAATGATTTTTTCGGCACTTATTCTGTTTGTTCTTCTTTTTTAATAATAAGTAATACACAATTATTTAATATTAAAGCAAGTTAAGTATTTAGATTAAAATAACACAATCGCAAGAATGATTCCTTTTATATATAAATGAAACGTTAAATATTATGGGGATTTTTCACGAGGTTTATTCCCTTAGCGCAATCTTCTTTGTGGGCCCCAGAAAATATAACATCCATTTTCATTATTGCCGCAATGCTTTTCTTTTTATTCTCCGCACTTTTCACGCGGCGGTCACTACGTTTTCTTTTACGGCCCATAAGGGCCGCCGTGAATATGACGCATGCCTCCGTTATTATCAACGTTCTTCGCCCTTTTCCGGTTCCGGTTCCGCGCGCAATTATCCAAAACCTATTTTCACACACACACATAGAGGCGCGTATACAACCCGAAAGAGTCAATCTGTAAATTGGATTTTAACTTTATCGACAGTATTAAAAATTAATAATAGTAATAAAATTGCAAAATTGAACTTGATTTTTATTAATGTGCTTATTTTTAATAGATATCGTGTAAAGAGCAATTCTTATGGAATCACTAATAACTAACTAAAATCAAAGTAAGGCATATGTAAGTCTATATTATTATTTTATTTGTTTGATAATTTGACAGAAAAATATTTTAGCTTATAGAAATCGTTAAAATTGATCAACTGATTGAACTTCTTCCCCTCTAAAAATGTTATTCTATATATAGCTAACATGTGTGATAGAGCCCTTCACGGGCCGATTTTTTTTTTGGCCCAGCCCAGCCCGGCCCATAGCAAATTTTGCAAGCCCGGCCCGGTCATGAAATAATTGACTTAAGCCCGGTCCAGCTCGACCCGGGTAAATGATCGAACAGGCTCGGCCTGGCCCGGTCAATATTTTGGTCTAAATAATTCAAAATTTTGACGGAGTTTATAATGGTTTAACACACTTCAAAATATACCGGGTGAGCATTTTTCATTCGGAACATATAATATAATTAAGGTGAGCATTTTCATTATAGAACATGTAATAAAATGAATTATATAAATGACTTTAAATTTGTCTATTGTTATACGTTGTCGAACTTAATTTGCAAAATAAATATTAATTATACCACTGAAGAAATAATTTTCATAGTAAACACGTTTTACACTGGAGGAATGTACGTGATTTATTTATTTAAGGACGCGGTACCTTCAATGACTCAATATTTGAGCGGGAATTTTCAATAATACAATTATTGGACCGTTTAAAATTATCGGAAATTTAAATTCGACATCATTTTTAGAACTTTTTATTATCAAAGTTGGCCTTGCAGTAGAAGGAGCAACACGTGACAATCAGGAAGTTTGGTTTCAACAAAATGGCGCATTTTAGAATAGATGTTCGGGAATATTTAGAAAAAACCTTTCCAAATCGCTGGACTAATAGGTCGTGGTGGAATATTTAATTGGCCCGCTAGATCTCTTGATTTAGCGCCTTGTGATTCTTAAAGGAATGCAATTTTTGAAGTGTACGTATTAACGGTGAAACACTAACGAATCTGCTTAATGGATTTTATAATAGGCTAGGGCAGGGGTCTCCAAACTGTTTCCTTTGCGGGCCACAATTTTACATAATCAAATGGGCCAAGATTAAAATAATTGTAAAAGCATTTTTAAAAACTTCAATTTTTATTTACTGTTAACTAATGTGTATTTTGAACTTCACATCAAATCGGTGTTTTATACACATGGCGCATGCAGTAAAATTTCGAGCTTAAAAAAGCTTGAAAGTTTGGATTTAGTCGCTACCATGACCAAATCCAAAATTTTACTTCATGTTTAATTAAGAGGTGGAAAACACTCTTGTATAATATTGACAACTTTGATAAACAAATATTAGAAAAATAACAATTGACATTTTTTTAGACCCTTTTTATGGATCACCCCGCATAAATACAGATAAGCCCATCTTGTAGATTTCGCCGAAATAGTCGAAATGCATGTATTATGCTTTTTAAGAGCTCGAATAGTTTTTGAGTTACAACGTGTTTTATCAAAATTTAAAAATGTCGAGAATTTACGCGAGTGCGCTCGTTTTTTTGGTATTTTGCAAACGTTGCGAATAACTCAATAACTAATAGGAATACATAAAAATTGTTACAGTAAAAGTTTTAAATAATAAAATGTTGTATAATTTTTCTATCTTTAAGTTTTTTCGTAGCTCTCTTTTTTCTTGGAGAAAATCGATAGTTTGTTGAAAGATTCGTAAAAACTTATAATTTTCACAAAATCATGGAATAACTTTTTAGAGCTATTTATTGAAATTTGTGTATGTTTTTGAACTAAATCAGCGTTTTACGTGCGTGGCGCATGAAGTAAAATTTCTAGTTTAGAAAAGCCTGAAAATTTGGTTTGGTCGCGTAGCGCTACGCGATCAAACCAAATTTTCAGGCTTTTCTAAACTCGAAATTTTACTTCATGCTTAGTCTGGGAGTGGAAAACACTCATATATAATATTAATAACTAATAAACACTCGCCTTCTTGATTTAGTAAAAAAACAATTCATATTTTATTTTAGATACTTTATGAATCACTCTGTATAAAAGCAAATACGCCCATCTTATAGGTCTCATTAAAATATGCCAAAAAGCATCTATTATACTTTTTTGTAGCTCGAATAGTTTTTGAGTTATAACGTTTTGTATCAAAATTGAAAAATGTCGAGAATTTACGCAAGTGCGCTAGCTTTTTTTGTATTTCGCAAAAGTTGCAAATAGCTCAATAACTAATGGTAATTTAGAAAAATAGTTCAAACAAAAGTTTTAGATAATAACATTTTGGACAATTTTTCTATCTTCAATTTTTTTCGTAACTATCTTCTTTCTTAGAGAACAATGGCTGTTTGTTGAAAGGTTCTTAAAAACATATAATTTTTCAAAATCGTAGAATAACTTAGAATTATTTAATAGAATTCGTGTGTGTTGTCTAATGTTTAACTGTAAATTATCAATTGTTACTATGTTTCCAATAATATTACCGAGAATATTACCCAATTTTAAATTACAGATAATTGTATATCACTAATTGGATAAAAAAACAATGTTAACACTAAATTATTATAAAATATTTCATTTACGCAAAATGTATTTGTGGTAGCGGACCAGAGTCAAAATGGCTCAGGCCCGATTCGGCCCGCGGGTCGTAGTTTAGAAACCTCTGGGCTAGGGTACTGTTTGGCGCAAAATGGAGGGTTATTTAAATTTTTACTATAATTTTTATGAGACATTCAATTTGTTTTTAATCTTTATGCTGGAATTGAAATGCAATTAAATTGAAGAATATCCCTTTTTTTGAATTCTTGGGTTCTGCATTAAAAATTCTCACCTTTAATTATATTATATGTTCCGGATTGAAAATCCTCACCCGGTATATTTACTTATTTATACAATACCATAACGTTTCTTCTCTTCATGGTTATTTAGATGTGCCGCGAAATTGTTTTTCTTTGGAAAATGTGAGACAAGAGTAAAATAATTGAGATATACTGATATAAGTAAATACTTGTCAAAAAATGAATAAGTTTTGAATTTGAATTATAAAGTAGTTTTAGGACTCAGAGTAAATAAACTTATTCAAAGAGTGTAGAATTGAATTGTATTGAAGTTTCGGTGGAGACGGGGTCCTAGTTTTAATTTAAAAGCACACACCCAATTTAATTTTTAGAGGGTAAACAAATTTGCATAAAATTACTTTCCCGTAATTAAAACGGGGATAGATTCAAAGTTGCTTTACGGGAGAGACTCTCTGCAGGAATTAGGCCGCCGACACGTGCCCGACCAAACCGAAACGAAACGAAACTCGTCCCTCGCAGGTTTTCCGGATCGAATTCGATTTCAGGTTTAAGTTCGGCTTCAGGAAGCCTGAAACAATCGAAATACAGACAGATAGGAATCGCCGGGGCTGAAGTTGCGAAGTCGAGTTGTAACCGTCGTCGTCGCTCAAGTGGTTTCATTGTGCGGGTTTATCGTTTATCTCTGACGCCACGTGGTGCGACTGACAGATTTCTCAAATATAACCCCGCGCTGCTAAATTGAATTTATCCCGGCCCTGATTGACAGGGAGAGAATATGCGTGATTTCACGGGCGCTTATTCCTTATATTTCACCTATTCACCGATAGCTTGCCACACACACACACACACACACACTCAACAACCAGCACACAAATGTTCTTGATACTGCGTGATACATATTTTCTGCTGATTAGCTGCTGGATTGGATCTAACACGGTTTACATCAACATCGTGAAACTAATTAATCTCCACAAAATAGCTGAGGCTCTCAGTGCCACACCGAGAGTTCATGCGGCGTTCCTTAACTCAATCATAATCTGTTTAAAGGGCGATCACGTGATACGGTACTTTGTTACTGTTATAACGTGAGCTCTCTGATAATCTTACCTGATTTTTATGCTTGACTTCAATGGCATTTAATAACTTCTTAATCGACTTACGACGTCACGTTTTCATAACAAAAATAACCAAACGAAGATGGTTAAATTAGACAAAAGTTTCCATTCTTAATAGAAAATAAAACTGCTTTAACAAATTTCATCTAGAATCATTTGGTTTCAAGATATAACAAAAAAATTGTGAAAATCGACAAAACAATCTGTTTCGCTATAAATTTGTTAATTAGAACAATAACGAGGTGAAATTTAAAATGTACTCAAAAAACATACCAGAAACACAATTAAATTGACATATTTTGTACAGGATGTCCCATTTTTAAAATTCGACATTAAAGTCAATTTTTTCTTCGTTAATAAAGCCAGTCGTAGCGGACTGGAACAGCAAAAATTCTTAGTACCGGCACAACATTTTTTATTAAATCTAATAAACAAAGGCAGAAACATTGTGAAAACAATGTTAATAATGTCAATGGATATATAAAAAAAAGAAATTTTCACATCAATATGTCAAAAGTAGACAATTTTTATCAACTCAAAAAAAATCGTTGCAGATACAACTGTCGACATACTCTCTAAAAAATTTGAACCACACATTCCACATCAATGCGTCATAGGACAGCTCTCCCGAATTCCACTATAAATACGTATTTTATTGATTGCATAAAAGGTTTCAACATTATCCTAATGCCCTAAATTCGCATGTATAAAAGATATATTTTTTTACGAATTTGAATTGCAGACCAAAATATAATTTCTTATGATTACGAATATTATAACCATGAAAATATAAATATTAACCTTTATTTTCCATAACATTCTTTTGAATAGTTTAATTGAGAAGCTGCATAATTAGAACAAAGCATAATTATAGACCAAGTTTAAGAATGTTGAGAAGAATTTAACGACGCCCGCATTTTGGGAAGTTGGCCTGAATACAAGCGTATTTGGGTTTAAAACTATTTGCAGGCGAAAAGCAGTTTTCCCCTCGGTCGCAATAACAGAAGATTTAAATAACACAAACACTTTGCATCGCGTCAAAGTGTACAACCTATGATGTACATCTCTTTCTCTTTCTAAGTTTCACTAATGCTTGTACACAATACAAAGAATACCATCCACAATAATGATTCTTACAAAATAATCAGTATTGCTAAAGAAAAATCCTTGTTATAAAGCTGAAGTTCATAATTTTTATTAAAGTTAATTATTTTATAACAAGAATTGGCTCAGAAAAAAAAAATCAAAAAATCATAATATAAGAGGTGCGTTTAAGTTATAACACCTCCGATTTTTTTTTTCTCAAAAACTAGTCATACGAAATCTGTGAAACATTTGTTATTCATCTACATAACCTTCCCGCAACCGTACAAATATTTTACAACATCGACGCCATAATGATAGTCGCCGAGAATGCTTATTTAGGAGTCTGATTTGACCACTAGAAAACCGCATATGCAATAAAAGAACACGCATGCAGCCTATTCTGGTCGATTTTCACGAAATGCTTGGAGATTGTTCTTCAAAACAACTTGATAGGATCCACCTGTAGTGCACTTTGAAAAGCAATAAATAAAAATTACCCCATCGCTGTCCCAGAATGACGGTTACCATGATTTTTTTATTTTTTAGCGATGGCGCTTATCCGAAATTTTAAGCAAATACACCTCCAGATATTGAATTTTACAATGAAAAATGTAAAATCTTATTTAATTTGATTTGTTACAATGCTTTATTAAAGTATATATAACGTTTAGGTCAAATTCTCTTCAAACCAACTAACAAATACAAATTTAAAATGAAAGGAGAAATAACAAAAAATTAGAAGTGAAAGGACTTGGATTAAAACGAATGTCTTAGGCCATCTATAGACGCGTTTCGAGACTTATCTCTCTTCAGTATAGCTTTGCTTATGACATTTTAATCCGAGATTAAGCATGAAGTATAATTTTAAGTTTAAAAATTGTTTTAATTCTAATATTCCTTACTTACCTCTTCTTTATTCTAGACAATATGCGCATATATAATATATTTATTTACGGTATCAGTTTTGTACAAACAGTATAAATTTATATATAAAACAGTAATAATAATAGTAATGTATATTTGTGTCTATAACAATTCAGTTTTACATACGTCAACAAGGAAAAAAATAATAATTAAGACTAATTAACATATTGTATTTAAAGCACAAATGGATTTCCATGTCTTAACTATTAAAAGCAATACTTAACGTTTCCAGAGCAGCATTCACTAGGCCCAAGTATTTTTTAAATGAATGTTTTAAATTATATCCTTATTTTGTATGAACTAG
Organism: Philonthus cognatus; assembly: GCA_932526585.2. Classification (NCBI taxonomy): domain Eukaryota; kingdom Metazoa; phylum Arthropoda; class Insecta; order Coleoptera; family Staphylinidae; genus Philonthus; species Philonthus cognatus. Next base: position 62,413,008 of record OW052241.1, on the reverse strand, counting down.
TTGATGCAGTAGGGCGCCTATTTAATGAAATAGTTGTTAATGTGTTTTTTTTTTTAATATAATGCGTGATCCAGATTAGACTTTAAGATTTGTTCTTTAAATAACACGCAAGATATTTGAACAATCCGAATTTTATTGTTAATAGTGTAAAATATAGACTTGGCAATTATGCTGTGGCGGCTAACTTTTTACTCTCAGGAGGCTGGGTCGTAGTTCAAAAAGAAAAAATGTTTAAATGAATAAATGATAATCACAATTTAATTAAATTAAAAAATTTGCACATACAAAATATAAATTAAAATAACGCTTTACTTAACTAAAAATATAAAAATAAACAAACAATAGATTCCACAATGACCTGTACAAAAATAACTTAAATTGGGCGCCACCTAGGAGCACTGTCCTAGGACGATAGTATTACAACTGCTTGTAAATTAAATTTCATAAATTAACGCTTGAATTTCGTAAATTAACTTTCAAGGATCTTCAGGTAACTTATCTGTTATTCCCTTCCGCAACCGGGGTTAATTCTACCCAGTTGAACGGCAACACGGTGGTCGGCGAATCCCTGTTTCATCTCTCGCTGTCTCTCTCTCTCTTTTTCCTTCTTTGCAAAAAAAGGTGAGGCTCCAGCCGGGATCAGAATATTTGGTTGATAAACTTTATTCGGTAATCGAAAAGCCCAACCGTACTATGTCGAACGCTAGTAGCGCTAGAACGCTAGTAGCGTAACTAATAGCGGCAATGACCAGCAGCGACGATATCGATAAATGGTCACAAGACTGAAGTGATTATTGATGTCGGTACGATATAGAAAATTTTCTATAATCTGCGATGTGCTCGCACACTCTTCCTCGCTCGCCGCAACGGAAAAAAGTCTTGCGCACGCCAACCCCGCTCGGCGAAAAATGGACGCGCTCCGAAATTTTCAAAACAACGTTTTTAACAAAACAACATTGCAGCGTATGCAACTGAAGTTGCGCGCGTATATTTGCAAATTTACAAATGTATCATTTTTTTTCCCAAATAAAAATAAAAATGCTACAATGCATAAAATATGATGTCGGCTAAATGCCTTCCACGACTCTGCTGACATGATACCATTCTTTTAGAGAAGTTTTCTGTAACAAGTACCAATAAATGCGGTTCGATCTCGGATGATCTACTTTAGTTCTGAAATCGTAGCAGGTTTGTTGACCCTTTCCTTCAAATGACCTCAGAGAAAAAAGTCTAGTGGGTTAGATCGCAAGACCTCGCTGGCCAATTGATGTCGCCCCTCTGAGAGATAACATGACCAGGAAATTTGGTTCGATGTAATGTCGTTTAAGATCAAATCATTAGTTTTATGGAAGAAAAAAATGTTTAGCATCCCTCGATAGCGTACACCGTTGACTGTAACAGCGCTACCGGCTTCGTCCGCAAAAAAGCACAGACCAATGATCCCTGTATAAAAATAAATACAATTAAAATGGACAATACTTATAAACACATTCGCAAGCGAATTTTTCTTTTAAGTATGCTGTAAATTTTCCGACATTCGTTGTTTTTTCAATATGAAGGCTTAATCGAGTGTTTTCCACTCCGAGATTGAGCATGAAGTAAAATTTTGAGTTTAGAAAAGCCTGAAAATTTGGTTTGGTTGCGTAGCGAAGCGAAGCGACAACACCAAATTTTCAAGCTGTTCTAAACTCGAAATTTTACTTTATGCGCCACGCGTATAAAGCACTGATTTATTGTGAAGTTCAAAAAATTTTTAGGATCTTCTAAACTCGAAATTTTACTTCATGCTTAATCAGGGAGCAGAAAATACTAGTTTAAATCTTCACATTGAACTCTTTTTAAAAACAACGAATATCCAAAGATTTACTGCATATACGCTATAATTATGATATGTATACTTAAACATTTGTGAATATTTTCAGGATTTTCTAAACTCAATATTTTAATCTGGGAGTGAAAATACTTGTCTAAGCCTTCACTTTGAACTCTTTTAAAATACAACGAATGTCTAAAAATTTTCAGCATACTTAAAACAAATCCCCGTATAAAAAGAAATACAATTAAAATAGACAATACTTATAAACACATTCCCAAGCGAACTAATACTACATATCGGATTCAACTGTACTATTAGCAATATATTATAAATGACCGAATTCAAAAAGGTTACTAAGTAGTTAGCTTAAATTAACATTAAATAAATTCACAGTCATTCTGTTGGAATTATGAAGGAGACTCAAAGTTTCAAACTGTTTTGCTTATTCTGTTCTTTTGATTGGTAACAAAAACTGGAACTCTTGTTGATACAATAGTAAAGATACGCACAACTTGTAAGATATTTTGATTGATCATTCTGCTTTAATAAATCGAAATGCGCTGATATACTTACAAAATATAAAAGTGGATTAAAATGTTTGATTGTGTTTATTTTTAAAAATAATTAAAGGCATTTGAATCTTCACAAAATTTTGTAATTAGATTTAACAAAATGGATTACATTAATTAAATTAAAAGCACAGAAAATGTTTGTCTTTCGTTTATTTTTTTTTTTTTTTAGTATATCACTTTTAACTATTCATTATCAAACCAGTAAATTTGAACACGTAATATTGCAATATAAAATAATTCTACATGAAAAAGATAAAAGTGTTCGCTTTCGTTATTTTTCGAATATCTTTTATAAAAATCTAAACAAGTACATTAAAAAAATCTAATAACATTTTAAACTTATATTTTCAAATTTTATACTAGTAACTTGAAAACTAAAAAATCCAGTTGTGTTCTCTCTGCATCTTATTTGTTAATACCTATACAGGGTGTCTACAGATTCATTCTCAACATGGGGATTTCCGCTATTAGAAGAGATAGATATCTGGTTAAAGGGGATGAAATACTGCTTAGCTGAAATCGTACTTAACTCCAAATACATTTTGCTCATATTTTACGTAGTTCAAGCGTTCAATTTTCTTTATTCTTTTAATTTTAACCTATCATTGTTAAGATCATTTATTTTGCTATTTTTACCATTAGTTTTTATATTAGACGTCACAAATTATACATTTCTGAAAATAGAAAAAAAACTCCTTTCAATGGTACTATATCCAACTATAACTTCCATAGGAAAAATCAAAGTTGAGTCTTGTAACTTAAATATGGTAAAAATGTTCGAAAATCTGAGTACACTACGAGATTTCTAGTTAAAAAGTGCCTTAAGAACATGTAAATTAAACTTGATTTACTCCGAAAATAATAAAATTCACCGTTTTCGCCATAGCGCCTGAACTACGTAAAATATCAAACTTTTTTTAATGGGGATTAGTACAATTATAGCTAAAGAGTATTTCATCCTATTTAACAAAATCTATATCTCAGATCCCCAAGTTGAGAATGAATCTGTGGATGCCCTGTATATATCATAATACTGCGGTGTAGGGTAGATTACATACATTTCTTAAAAAGTACACTTTATTGGACAGAATGAGTTAGTTTTATTTCCTATTATACTGTAATTTATTTTCCCATCATATTTTTAATGTATTGCAAGAAACACGCAATCCATTTCACTTTTCACATTCTAACACAATAAGTGAATTTAATCAATTTATAATCACATACCCTAGGAAATTAATGAATAAATTTCCTAAAAAAAAAATTGATAAACCACTACCCATTATTTAACACCTTATGCAATATCCGGCTGTCGCGTTTAGAACAGCCCTCCCACTAAAGGAAAAAAAAAACACAAAACGCGATATGTATGGAATTCCATGAATACCTGATGACACACACTCATTTCACGGAACCGAGAAAAGGGCGATCGAGAAAATTGCTCGTAAGTTTCATGATAAAACTTAAAGTGTTTTATATTTCGAAACGGATAATGTAAGAGAGATCCCTCCCGCTCGTTCTTAGCGTAAAACAAACTTGGATTTTGAAATGTTTCTTCGGGGGGACGCGCATGATGGCACAGTCTGAAAAGGCCATTCCGGCTCGCCCCGATCTTAAGTTTTGATGTCTATTGGCTCGAAACAGCTCGGACATCTCTGTTAAATTTATTTCGTCTCCGGGGGGATATTTTCCGCACAGGTCGAATTGAAATACAACTTTCGTGTGTAGTGTATGCAATATACTTTATTTTCTTTTGTGTGTGTTTGAGTTTTTTTTCTTTTCTTTCCTTGGTTGTATATATTACATCAATAAAATTTTCTATTTACTTCAAGACATTGATACAAAAAATGTATTCTTTAAAACTCCCACAATTTTCCAGAATTTTCATTTAACTTGTTACAGTTTTACATTTCCACAATCATTTCTCGTTTGGTTGTATTCATTCTTTTGTCTGGACTACATTAGACAAATACAAACTCGATTTTTTTTATAAATATGAAACTATTCGTAGTTTTATAGTGATATGTTACACTCAATTGCTTTAAATTTTAATTAATTTATAGATTATTGTTTTCAGTTCCTGATTAGGAGGAGTCACATAGCAAATATTTTTTGTTTTCAAAATACAGACATTTAAAAAATATTTTTTTCAAGAATAATTTAAATTAAAAACTATTTGAATTCGAAAAAAATGGTTTACGCTTCTTATAGTTTGCACAAAATATATAATTACGACATTATTCGTAAAAATAATATGCACACAATACGTCTTAATAAGGACGTATAGTTTGTATTTTATACGAATATTGTCATAATTTAATATTTTATATATTTTCTTTATTTTTTAGTTTGCAGTGTAACAGCTGTATATTTTTATATTTACGCTAAATAGTAACAACTGAACCTTTAAAATTCGAAAACCGTTCCTTTGAAAAATAATTTGGATATTTCATACAATGCTTCGTTCAATCAATTACTTCCGGTCGATATTAATTATAAAGTAATATGCATGTAGAGATGTGCAGTGATTTCCATGTAACTGCTCTGCATTTTGATGTAAACATGAAATCTCTGGAGGAACAAAACTCATTTTAACAAACTAGATTGAACTTCAAAGAAATATACGCGTATGGCAATTTGCTGCTTCACTAACGATAGCGATTTTTTTTATTAAAAACTGTAATTCGATCCACCCCTTTGTAATTACATCTCCATAGCCAATATTTTTTTCCTTCTATGAAATTATATCAACTTTAATAATATTTAATAATTAACTTATTGCGATAACCCACAGACGCGTTTCAGAATGCATCAATCTCATTAGTGTGGGAAGTTAAGTTTTTTAATTTATTTTGAAAATCACAAACGTAACTTAAATACAGGGAGTTTTTCTCTTAAGTATACATATCCCAGTTATATGCTTCAAATCTTGAGACATTCGTTGCATTTTTACAAGAATTTAATTTAATGCTTTAAACGAGTGTTTTCCAATCCCAGACTAAGCATGAAGTAACATTTTGAGTTTAGAGAAGCCTGAAATTTTACTTAATGCGCCACGCGTATTAAACACTAAAAATATTGAAATATTGTGAACAAGTGACCTTCACATGAAATCAGCGTTTTATACGCGTGGCGCATGAAGTAAAATTTCGAGTTTAGAAAAGCCTGAACATTTGGTTTAGTCGACCAAACCAAATTATCAGGCTTTTCTAAACTAGAAATTTTACTTCATGCCTAACCTAGAAGTGGAAAACACTCGTTTGAAGCTTTAAATTGAACTCTTAAAAAAAACGTATGCATATTTATACTAAAAAAACAATGTTGCTGAGTTTTACTGTGCATTTTGTAAAAATGATTCAAAACCACGCACCAAAGCTGCATTTAGTACATTCAAAGTTATACAGGTAATGTTTCTTTTAAGTATACATATGCATACGCATACGATGTAAATTTTCCGACATTCGTTTATTCTTGTAAAGAGTTCAACATGAAGTTTTGAACGAGTGCTTACACTTCTTGACTAGCATGAAGTATAATTTCGAGTTTAGAAAAGCCTGAACATTTAGATTGGCCGCGTAACGACGTGGAGCAACCAATCCAAATTTCAGGCCCCATTATCTTCCCTGGCTACGGCCTTAGTCGAGAGAATAGCTTTATATATCAATGCACTTATATTTGTATATGATCTGTAAATGGAATATACATATATGCATACCTTTATTGAGGACAGTGTCTGTGTATGTGTACATATATTCACGCTTTTGTTAATGCTGGGCGCGGAAATTAGAATTTATGTCATAGGGAATTTGTTATTAGTGTTAGAAGCAAACAGATAGGAAGGAGGAGGAAGAGAATACGGATCCTTTGTAATTGTTTGCCGGCACGCACGCCGAATCCATATGTACTGGAATGTGTCCTGCTTATTATATGTATGCACAGTCTCGCGTATCGCCGACTGTAAGGATTAATTGCGCTAATGAAATAATCATTCTAGTATCGGCGAATTAACTTAATATCATAGAGGAGTCTGCTTTGAGATTCTCTTTTATCTCGTTTGCGGTCACATTTGTCAAATAGTATCTAATCTTGTTAGTAATGTATTTATTATACATGTAGGACTATATATATTATGTTAGGTTATGCATACTTATGTACAATACTACATAATATTCATTGTATGGGGTCGTACCATAATTTTGTAGCGTTTTTATGTATTGTCAACTTTCATTAAATACTACATTAAAACAACAAATCAATCAATTCTACGTTGTTATTCACAAAATCGTCTCACCTCTCGAATAATTTTTAAAGCCATTGCCAGAAACCGCCAGTACAGGACCAGGACCAGAAGCTGGTTATTATCGAAGGTTACAATGTTTATATGGACGGATTGAAAAAAGTGATAATCGGATGGTGTGAGGTCTTTAGATTACGGTCTTGCTAAAGAATCTCCAAATCAAGCTCATGGAGGGCGTCTTTGGCGATTTTTGCCGTATAAGATCGCATGTTGATATGCTGTAGGACGAATTCTTCTTGACGTTGGCTATTTTTTGCTAGATGCCGTCTTTTGAATCGGCTCGTCATTTTCGAGAAATTCCCAGTGCAGTGGATCATCCCAGTTCTACCAAATGCGTTTTTGTTGTGATTTCTGCAGTCATCCATCGCTATCCTTGCTTCAAGTTGACGTAGATATAATTTTTTCACATTTACTCTTCGCGAACAAATTTTGGTCTTGACGTTGGCTATTTTTTGTTAGATACCGTCTTTTGAATCGGCTCGTCCTTTTCGAGCACTTCCCAGTGCACTGGATCATCCCAGTCCCACCAAATGCGTCTTTGTTGTATTTTCTGTAGTCATCCACCACTATCCTTGCTTCAAGTTGACGTTGACATAATTTGTTAACATCCGGTGATGATTTTGTGCAATAATGCAGATGGCTTGAGCTGTTTTGCGTTTATTTTTTGTTTTTAATTCGAAGAATATCAGTTGCCGTAAATAATTACTTTTTGCAGAATTTTTGTTTCACTTAACGAGGCTCTCATTTGCAAAACATAGTATATACAAGAAAACGATAAACGTAAAAATGTAGAGCAGAAAACGCACTTTCAAAACAGTGTATACATTTTGCATTTTGCGAATCAATTTGTATGAAAATAATAATATTCAATAATGAGTGGGTGCATCGGTGGCCTAGTGGGTAGAGACCATGACCATGACCATAAACACGGGTTCGAACCACGTTCGGTGGCCTCCTTTATAAGTAATAAATGATTCCATCTAGGGTAATGGATGCAGTGTAAGTATGTTGTGATGTCCGAGGTGTTATTTATAAAATTACAAGTATGTAATTTAATAATTAAATCTTTAGAAATCAGTAACTGATTAACTTGACCTCTGGGCGAATGAACAAGGATTCCTACGCCAATAAAAGAAAATTGCAACAACAAGACGTCCATCTGTTTGGGCTATCGACCTGCAAAGCCGAAAACGCTTGTTTCCTGTCGAACAGGGTAGAATGACCTTTCTTAACCTTCTGCCAAGAGGGCCTCTTTACATTTCGCGGGGTCCAAGATATGAAGTTGCGCTATTGAGGGCAGATCATTTGATGGTCAAGGCAGATCAAACTATTGGCAAACTCAATTTTTATTTATGTATAACACGAAATCAAAATACGATAGCCGATTTTTGTTTGCGCCATTGAGTTTATCTCTAAAAAAGAGATCAAGGATGCACCATTTGTTTGTTTATCTCTTCTACTAACCGAGATTTACTATTGTAACACCCAAATGTGACTACCCTGTACAAACGGTGATCTGTAAAAATATATGAAATTAATTGAAAATAAAACATTTGCCAATTTTCGGTGCTGGACCGATTAAATCAAATTAGAAAAACCCAAAATCAAAAACATTTAAGTATGGACAGTAGCCACTATTTTATTTAATTATATGTACCTTCTATATTTTTTTCTAATGTAAATGTGATTTTTATTTTGTTTAGCCTACCATAAAAGTACTAAGATTTTTTTTTACAGAAAATGGTTGAAAATAATTTAAGACAGAGTTATATATAACCAGAGACAACTTTTTTAGATCGCTATTTTCCGTTTCCATAAGGTCAATATTTGTTTAAACTTATATTTAGGGACTTAAGCCCTTCTCCATAAAACCGCATATTGCGTTCAGGCTTTAACCTGTAACAAATCTATTTAAAGTATAAACTTTAATGTAATTCTCGTGTATGTAAGTTTTGATAACAGGACGTTGGGCATTCTCAACTTTTCAGGCTATAATTAAAATTATTTCCGCTACTTTGAGTCTGAAGGTTGCAGTTTCATATGCACCTAATGTGGACATTACTGTTCTTGTTGCCGCTTTCATAACCATCATACAAGGAAGTTTTACATCGGTTAATCTTTTTCAATCCGAAACACAGCAGATAGAGTTTCACGTCAACACTTTTATTCGCAGTTAAATTTAAGATTCCCGCATTAAAAATAAAATGTCTTTCAGTAATATCTAAGTCATTACTATATGTCATTAACTATACGGTGAACATTTTAGGCAAACGTTCTTTCTAAAAAGCGTTATATTTGTAACTTAAACGATAATATTTACTCCTTGGTTAACCATTAAGTTAAATGTTGAGTTTAGAAAAGCTTAAAAATTTGTATTTGGAGTGTAGCGACCAATCCAAATTTTCAGGTTGTTTTTTATTCGAAATTTTACTTTATGCAGCACCACAAACATATAAAGCAGTAAAATATTGTTCAATATTCAAAATATACAGCTAAACGAGTATATTTAAACTTCACAATATTTCAGTGTTTATTATGCCTGGCATATGAAGTAAAATTTCGAGTTTAGTGAAGCCTGAAAATTTAGAATGGTCGCTCCCTTTCGCTGCGCGACCAAGCCAAATTTTAAAGCTTTTCTAAACTTGACATTTTACTTCATGCCTAATTAAGGGGTGGAAACACTCGTTAGAAGCCCATTATTTTGCATAGCGATATGTACTATATATCGTATGTTCAATAAAAAAAAAACCTATTTGAAATAAAACAACACAGTTGGGAGGGTTTCACTTTAATTGTTGAACACTGCAACATGTTTCACCACACAGTGGCTTCATCAGGCAGATGAAATAATGATTTTACAAAGTACAGGTAAGAGCTTATATACTAATGCATTATATACTAATGTAATGGTAAGAGCTTATATACTAATGCATTATATACTAATGCATTAGTATATAAGCTCTTACCTGTACTTTGTAAAATCATTATTTCATCTGCCTGATGAAGCCACTGTGTGGTGAAACATGTTGCAGTGTTCAACAATTAAAGTGAAACCCTCCCAACTGTGTTGTTTTATTTCAAATAGTATTATGGAGTTTCATCATGTATCCGCCTCATCAATTAAATATTTAAAAAAAAACCTTTAGAGTGCCATGATTTTATCTTTTTTAAAATTTAAGCTGGCTACATGCTTTAGGAATTGACATATAAAACGTCAAACATAATAATTATAATGTATAATTTAATAGTTGCCCACCTACAATATTTTCCATGGCACTCTAGAGATTTTATTTTATTGAACATACTATACTTAAAGCGGTTATTTTATAATTGATTTGAACACATGAATATCATTATTCAGAAATACATTTCAAATAACATGCATATTTTTATTAAATTAATTGAATAATTAATTAAATATAATTAAACTTTAGAGAAATTCAATACACATGTAAATAAGTATCAAAATAGTATCAAACGTGAAATAAATCTAAGAAGAGAGTTAAGTTCGTTCATCATTTTAAATGTTCTCATGATGATGAAAGAAAAATCAAGTTGAGTTGGCATGTCTTGTTGTACCAGTGATTACTTATGCATGTATACGGAAAATTTATCGAATACGCGAACGCAAATAATACGGACCTAATATTATCAATTACGGAAATTTATCAATTTGCGTTTGCAAACTCCGGATGGGGGACGCTCCGGTCCCGGAATTGTCAAACACTCATTGTTATGCAAATGCGGTCTAATTTAAATTCAGTATAAATATCACAATGGAAGATAATCAGCGTTTGATGACAATCCTTGATCGAAAACTTTAACCCGGGACTAAGTCGCGTTTAATTTGAATAACCCCCCGAAACCGACGTCCCTTTATTACGGGAAAAAGTATGAATTATCATCCGGCCGACCCTCGCACAATATTTAACATTTCATTCAAGCCTAGTATTGAAATGAATTATTCAAAATGTTTTTTGTATTAATGTAAACTTAATTTTAATATATTTTCACAATGTATAACAAATGTTATATCTGGGATTGATATTATTACAGTTGTTATAATTAAGTTAGAATATTCTTTGTATATTTTAGTTACGTGTGGCCAATTGTTTAGTTACGTCGCTGTGGGTAATCGATATGTTTTATTTTGTTAATGGTTTCAGTTCTGTTTATTATCATGCCGGACAACAAACAAATTAAATTAACTAAATTATACGCACTGTTTTATTTGTGTGCTCCAAAATAAACACACCTCGACACTCGCAATGAATCTGAACAGATTAATCAAACAAAATGTGGATGCAAACATTTAGCAATATAACGTTCGGGAACAAAAGTTTACCGTTAATGTTTTTTTTGCAAAGCATGCTTTGGACAGGATTAATTAAAATGCTAATTATCCCAACAATTGTATTTTATAATAATATATTTTTTTAGGTGTATATTGTCGTTTTAAAGGTAGAAATCATTAAGTGCTATGAACCTTTAAAACAACATTGCATTTTTAAAGTTAACTGAGTATACAAATAAAGTTATTATTATTATTATTATTATTAATTTAAGCCTAACGTACTTTTACGTTATAAAAATAAAGGGTATTTCTACAGAATGATAGAACTTCTGATTTAGACAGCTTTAACATCAGTTACACAAAACAGTTATTGCGTAATATTTCTTTATCTAAATAAACTAAAATAATCGCTGTGAAAACATCGAAACTATTAACATTTTAATAAAAATAATTTGATATTTAGTTATTAAACATAAAATGAAGGGTCAAGATATTAAATATATGTTAAAACTTGAATGGATCTCACTGCACTTTGTATTTTATAGTTCTCAGTTTAATTTTCGTAAGCGCAGAAATTACAAAACTAATTATTCCTAAAATATTTACCATCTTTTACTGTGTTTGTACGTAGAACAAACCCTTCACACAAAAAGACAGCGTGTTCAAAACAATGTGCATACTGTGTTATTCCTCTGACTGGAATTGCAAACTTTAATTAGTAAGGAGTGTAAAATGCTAAAGTGTTAAATTTGAAGTTTAGTTGTATTCAAATAACAGCATCACAAATAAATTAAATAAATAAAATTATTAATTATTTTATAAAACTGATACCAAATTTATTTACTATTTTGTCGTAATAGTTATTCGTTTTAGAAGTTTCTCAAATAAATTTAATAAAAATCTTGTTTCTTAAACGCGAAGTTTAATTAGTATACAGGAAATTTTAATTATAAGTAGACATATCGCGATTTATACGCTATACATTTTTGGGCATTTATCGATTTTATAAAAGCGATCACTTTAAAGCTTCCCACGAGTTTCCATTTCTTGATTAAGTATAAAGTAAAATTTAGAGTTTAGAAAAGCCTGAAAATTTTGATTGAGGCGATCAATCCAATTTTTTAGGCTATTCTAAACTTGAAATTTCATTTAATGCGTCACTTGTATAAAACACTGATTTATTGTGAAGTTCAAAACACACTTCTTAAGTTTGATTTAACATTAATAAATATTTTAGTCTTAAAACTGTACACCAATTTTAAATTTATTAGTTTTTTTAAGATAATACGATTTATTTGAGAAATCAGAGAATGCTTAAATTCGTTTTAAAATCACATCAAACTCCTGCGGAACTTGTATATTAGTTCATTTACTGATAGTTGGTACACAGTTTTAAGTCTCTATCAAGCATGTCTCAAAAGTTTTGGCACAAAATCGAACTCTATGAAAAAAATTAAAAATATTCAAATATTGTGTAGGCTTACAGAAATCGATTGCTTTGCAGTCGCTTATAAATTAGATCTTAGAAAAAGCGTTTATAATTTAGTTGGGCAGATGCCTAAAGTTCAAATAGTCCGACTTTTTGAAACTCAAAATGTGTCGCATTTGTAAGCGGTATACCATACCTTAATCTTCCGAAAAGTGGAAGACCTAGACTGTTAACTGAACATAGAGCAATCCAGTTAGTCAAAAGTGCCAAGAATAAAATTGGACAGTCAGTGAGCGAAAGTCTGCTCGGTGTTTCCAAGGATACAATTTCCAGAGAACTAAAGGAAAACGGTGTAGAATTTCGCAAAAGAAGCAAATGTCCTAAATATACGCCAATTAAGTTAGCTAGAATATCGAGATTTGCATTCAAAAAAAGAATTCACCAAAAATGGCGCCCATAAAAAAACAAAAGTTGGCTATAGTCCCTGGGTAAATGTTATAGTTATCTTAAAATAAAATATGTTATGAAATTAATCGTTAAAAAGTGCCTTTATAATGTCAAAGTTGTAAATGTCTGGATTCAATAGTTTTTCTATAAAAATATAAAAGCGAAATTTAAAAATATCTGTTTTTTGACATTACCTCAAAAACTAAAGAAGATATTTTACATGTGTTTTTAGATTATAATTGGGCCCTAAATTACGCAACTTTTCCCCAATTTAATCGACTTTCTATCTCTGAAAATAACCAAAATCCTCATACATTCTGTTGAAATACGGACACCCTGTATCTGTTCTGGAAAATTGCCGTAAAATCATTTTAACCTTTTAAAATGTTCTAAATAAATTTGTGCCAAAACTTTTAAGAGATACGTTAATATATTTTTGAATAGAATTTTAGAAAATTCAATTATCTGTTTTAAACAGAGAGTATTTGAACTATTATTTAAATTTAAACTGAACATAGGAATTTATTCATCTATCAGTACTAGGGATTGTAATACCGGTAAATCGGTTTACCGTTCTGCCTGGAAAGCGTAAAAAAACTTCTGAAAAATATTGGTTATTTGGCGATATTTACCAGTAATTCGGTGTATTCAAAAACAAAAATTGATATACTATAAATACATGTAATTTAATTAAAAAAAGAACAAGTTATAATTATTTTCATAGTTGTGATATTTTCATAAAACAAAAAATGACGGCCAAAGATAAGATTGTCGAGCTATGATGTCGTTAAATGGTTTTAAACTTAAATGAAAACTTAAATTGTATGTCAAAGTTAAACATTATTTTATTGGCGAATTCGTAAAAAGAATCGATACTCGTGCATAATCTAAAGTTAAATTGTTCCAAACTTAGACGGAAACTTACATTTTAAACCGAAATCTATTTTAACGTAGGTGTTGAAAAATGCCACTAAACTAAGTTCAATATGATGTACTTAGTTTATGTTAAAAACTGATCACTAAATCAGTGAAACAAATAATTTTTGTTATTAATAATAAAAAATTGATATCTGCAATCAAACTCAATCTAATCGTGCAAAATTTAAATCAACTGTAGTTTTGTAAATGATAAAAATCGTACCTTTGTTTATTTAACCTATTGTCTTCAAATTAGTGCCTAATTAAGATGTGAATTTTTTACACCTTCCCAAAATAAATTCTCTTTCTAGTTTTGTAGTTACAATAATGCATATTATTTCAGTTATTATTATTTATAAATAATGAAATTAATTTTTATTACCTAACTAAGTTAAATAACAGATATTTAGTTTATGTTAAAAAGTGATCAGTAAATCAGTGAAACAAATCATTTTTTTATTAATAATAGAAAATTAATATCTGTAATCAAACTCAATCTAATAGTATTTTTCGACAGGTACGTTAGATTATATTTCGACCTAAAATTGAAAAGTATAGGTTGGTTGTCGGTAAAAAAATATCTGCCACCTAACCTAAGTTAACAACAAAATATAGTAGTTAGATAGATTAGGTAGAGACTTGGCTTAGGCTTTGAAAAATTGATCGTGTTAAAACTTATGCTTAAGAATAAAATAATTACAAAAAATGTGTAAAAGAAATATCACTAATAATTAAATAATCATTGATGCACCTTCAAAATAAAATAGAGTTTTATACAGAGAGTTTTATATAACACCAAACATTTTCATAAAAAGAATATTTTTTTAAGTATACATATGCATACGTTGTACATTTTCCGATGCTCGGTTTACTAAGAGAATTCAATTTGAAGCTTTAAACAAGTGTTTTCCAACAAAATTTTCAGGCTTTTCTAAACTCGAAATTTTACTTCATGCGCCACCGGTACAAAACACTGATTTAATGTAAAGTTAAGCGGTGTGTTTTAAGCTTCGTAATATGTCAGTGTTTTGTACTGGTGGCGCATGAAGTAAAATTTCGAGTTTAGAAAAGCCTGAAGATTTGGTTTGGCCGCTCCGCGCTTCGCGCTACGCGACCTGACCAAATTTTCAGGCTTTTCTTAACTCGAAATTTTACTTCATACTTAGCCCGGGAGTGGAAAACACTCGTTTAAAGTTCTAATTGAATTCTCTTAATAAACCGAGCATCGGAAAATGTACAACGAAATGCATATCGGCCATTCCATAAATAAGTGCACACTTTTTGGGGGTACATCAGGGATTTTAGCGAATTTCACATATATTATAAAGGCTATCAAGACATGGTGTTTGGTTGTTACTAGAGGCTAAACAAATTATTGTGTCAAATGTTATAACAATATAAACTTTTAGTACACTTTTATTTTGAACTCAAAAATATCGTAAACCGTTACCTATACAAAAAAAGTTATTCTGTACTTTTTTGTACTTAAATGTTTAAAGTTTAAAATAAATTGTTTTCCAAAACGAAAACACTTCATTTATATAGATTTTTTTTAATAAATAAAACATATCTCAAAAAATAATCAAATGCTCATGTTTTAATTTTCTTTAAAAAAAATATATGTTATACCCTGATCCTTCCTAAGAATATTTCCGTTTTCAAAAAGATGGGCACTTTAAAACTTTTTGAGATATGATTTTTTTACCCGAGCGCTACATTGACATGAGGCGCTCCCGCCAATGGTATAATGGCCCGGATCGCGGTTAACGCCTCGCGTCAATGCAGCGCTCGGGTAAAAAAAATCATATCTCAATAAGTTTTAAAGTGCCCATCTTTTTGAAAACGGAAATATTCTTAGGAAGGATTGGGGTATAACATATATATTTCTTTCAAGAAAATTAAAACATGAGTATTTGATTATTTTGTGAGATTTGCTCCGGTAAAAAAATCATATCTTAAAAAGTTTGAAAGTGCCCATCTTTTTGAAAACGGAAATATTCTTAGGAAGAATTGGGGTATAACATATATTTTTTCAAGAAAATTAAAACATGAGTATTTAATTATTTTGTGAGATTTGATTTATTTATTAAAAAAAATCTATCTAAATAAAGTTTTTTCGTTTTGGAAAAAAAATTATTTTAAACTTTGAACATTTAAGCATGAAAAAGTCAAGTATAATTTTTTTTGTATCAGTAACGGTTTACGATATTTTTGAGTTTAAAATAAAAGTGCACTAAAAGTTTATATTGTTATAATTTTTAAAACAATCATCTGTTTAACCTCTAGTAACAACCAAAAACCATGGCTTGATAGCCTAAATTCACTAAAATCCCTGATATACCCCCAAAAAGTGTGCACTTATTTATGGAATGGCCGATATGTATACTCAAAAGAAATATTCTCGTTATGAAAATGTTCGGTGTTACATAAAACTCTCTGTATGTCTGGCGCAAGACGTAAAATTTGAAGTTAAGAAAGGCCTGAAGTTTTGCAGTTTTGAGGCTCCCTTTGCCCCGCAAATCCAAATTTTCTAAACTAGAAATTTTACGTCATGCTTAATCAAGGAGTGAAAATCTTCGTTGAAATGCTATTAACTTCCCATGCAATTAACTTCTCATGCCCATAATGACTGTTACACTACAAACAAGCAGATTGTAATTTACCATCAATTTACTTTCAGTCCTGAATTTTGTTTCCGTTTTTTTAAATATTTATGACCTGATTTGTTTTTAAAACAAACTTTTCTTTTTACAGACACATTCGGCAAAGAAATCAAAGGAAACAAGTAAAAAAAATTCAAAGGCAGCTTTCTTTTTGGAATAAATATTATAGAGAACACAAATAAATATTATATAGAACAGAAAGAAAATTTCTGAAATAAAATTTCTGTTCCATATAATATTTATTTGTGTTCTCTATAATATTTATTCCAAAAAGAAATCTGCCTTTGTATTTTTATTTTTACTTATTCCTTTTGATTTCCTTTCCGAGTGTGTCTGTATAAAGTAAAAAGAAACGAGGTTAGTATTTAAAAGTACATTATGCAGTAAACAGATATAGTTGGCTTAATGTTCCGACTGCAATCTCACGAACGTTTACACGAAGATATTACAATTTAGGGATTAATGTTTGCATTATGTGTTTATTGTTGTCGGGTTTTGGACGATATTCCAGTTTAGCTGTTTCGATTTCATTGTGAGAATATTACTCGAGAGATATGTCCTTACCTTGTGTATTAGTGAGTGTGTTTGATCAAGAATATCCAATTCCGAAATGAATATTTGTTAAATAACCAAAATATAATGTTTTATAAAATAAATTGTATGTGCTGTGCTTTATTAAGAATTTATTGTTTGCTGTTGATTTGAATGTATAGACTATCGCTAATAATTAAATAATAATAATAATATAGGCTGTTTATAACTGTATTGTTAATTTCCTTCTAAAATCAAACATTAAAATCTATCATCACTTTGATAAAACACTTAATTTGTTTAGGTTTCAAAATTGTATTTATTGTACTACAATTGTTTTACCATACTGTGGCTTCATCAGGTAGATAACCATTCATCTACCTGATGAAGCCACAGTGTGGTGAAACACTTGTTGTAGTACAATAAATATAATTTTGAAACCTAATCAAATTAGTGTTTTATTAAAGTGATATTATTGAGTTTTAGTAATAATTATATCAAATAGCTCATTAAAGTTTGTCTTGTCCTATATTGTAATTCCTTTGTAGTATGAACCTATTAACCGTGGTATACCTGTTTGTTGTTAAAGTTGCTTTGATTTACCCCTTGGCGTAAAGAGTATTATTTGTTTAATCCTGTTTAGAGTTATTTTTCATAGAAATATTAAAACAAGCGTTAGTGGCTGTATGGCTAAACCTATGCCAGTAAACAATCAAAAACAATAATTAAAAGAACTATAATATGGACAACTCATTTATTTGTTAGTTTTGCGGAAACATTAAAACAGTAGACAATAATTTCTGAAGTCAGAGTCTAGAGTCAGATCAAGTGTAAATAACACATTTTGTTCAGAGGCTCATTTGAAGGCAATAGTTTACATAAACATAGGTCCGATTTTCATTATTTACGAACTACAGCTGAACTTAAGTTTGTGAAATAAAGAATTGTTACAACACAATTTAACAATTTGAACAAAACTCAAAATAAGCAGTTGTAATATTTATTAAGATGAATTCAAACTTAAGCAGTATATTTTTAACTTCACTTTAAATCAGTGATTTGTACGCATAGCGCATAAAGTAAAATTTTGGGTTTTGAAAAGCTTCGAAATTTTATTTCATGCTTATTCCTGATTAATGGTTTCCCATAGAATCATGTTAGATGCGTTAAATTTACCGCTTGTTTAAAAACGAAACGCTTACAATTTTATATACTTAAGAGTGCGCTCTACCCTATGGAAACTAAGAATACAGATTTTTTTGTTATTAATTTGAGTTTTTTTAATTTTTTCTTTAGAAACCTATCTAAAATTGAATTGCAGAGGGCATTATGATTTGATTTAATTTTTTATTTAAATATAGTTAAAAATAAAATTTAAAAACATAAAAAAGTTTATAATGTAACTTCATCATGCCCTTCACAATGATTTTGTAATTATATAATTCTAATATCATTTTCTAATAAAATGTATAGTTATCAAAATATCCACTTTTTCCTTTGAAAATACAGACCATTTCTTTGGATATATATATTTTTTTTTTCAGAAAGAGTGCTCAATTATGTACGAAAATATATATTTTTAAACCACAACTTTATCTGCCTTTATATTATTAAACGATTGTAAATTGAAACGACAGTACCGGTTGAGCGCAGCCTTAAATGAAAACCTATTTTGCAAAATTTAAATCGATTGTAATAAATAATGAAAATTGTATCTATATTTATTTAACCTATTGTCTTTAAATGAGTCCCTGATTAAGATGTGATTTTTTTACACCTACTCTAAATCATCCTGTATATTTACTTAATCGGTGTGTTTATTATTAATACTGCCTGGCGCGTTCACCATTTTAACAAAGCGTTCTAATTAAATTCTCTTTCTAGTTTTTCAGTTACATTAATGCATATTATTTTAGTTATTATTATTTATTAATAATGAAATTAATTTTCTATTAGCTACATAAATCATCAAAACATTTCGGGTAGAAAACCGTGGACAATGTGCGAGGAATATGGCGAAAAGCGAATGAATATTTCATACACTCCCGGCGATATCGATCGTACAAATTTATTCCGAAAATCGTATGCTGATTACTAAACACACCATGCAAATGTATAATTGTTTATAACGAGGTCGTGGCTTTTCATAATAATCGCGTGTCATTGGGACAAAACCGCAGAACACATTGTGCTGATATAAAACGAAGGAATAATACATTTTATACGGGTCGAAAAGCAACCGGTTTTTATTTAGAAATTTTAACACGATCTAAATACAGTGCGGTCATTTAAATTATGATTTAGAGTAGGCGGCATTTTTTTTCGTGGGGTTGCCTAGACTGCTAATTGAATGAACGTCAAAATTAAATAGATATAAATATACATGACAAATATTAAAATACATAAACTAGATAAAGGAACACAATTATGATAGACTTTTGAACTAGTTCTTGTCCAAAAGTCTGGAATCTAGATTTAGAGAAGTTCAGCCCTCTGGATTCTAAATTTCTAGTCAAGTTTCTGACTACAGATTTTGAAAATAATTTACACTATTTGGATTGATTGAGTTACTTGAAGATAATTATACTTTGATTAAAAAACACTTAGAACCTTTCTTCAATACTTTATTTTGTAACCAAATGTACATTTCGGACACGAAGTGTCCATTATCAATGGTTTGATACTAATACAAAAAATATATATTTTACACTGATTTATATACACTAAAAAATGAGGGAATTAGAGGGTGTCGGTAGGGGGTGTGGTTATGGTGGTAATAAACTAATTTTAGCCGAAAAAAGGTTATCTGTGGGTAAGTAGGTACGTGTTTGATGGGGATTCCAAGGGATTAGGAAAACACCCGAGTTTCAGGTGGACACACTAAATCTAATAAAACATTTTCGAGCGGACTTAAATCGAAATTTAACAGTAGGTTTTCTTGTTTTTTCATTTGAATTGCCTCCAACATATTTAAATGATAGTGTGTAGAATGTTTCAATAATTTTACGTTTTCTAAAGTGAACTTATGGCCCGTTTCAATTGCATGGTTAGCGACCGCAGATTTATCCGGATTCAGGTGTTTAATGTGTGAGACATGTTTCTTGAATCTAGTTTGAATGTTTCTTTGTGTTTGTCCTATGTATATTTTGTCACAATTCGAACATTTAATGGAATAAATTCCAGATTTTTCTAAGAAATGTGTTTTGTTAAAAGTGTTCCCTAGTAAATTGTGTAATTTTGTATTTACATAGTACGCTGGGGTTAAATTGAATTTCTTGTACAATTTTTTGAAATTATTTTCGATTGTGGGGGAATAACTTAGTCTGACATATTTTTTTTCTTTTATGGTTTCTATATCTGTAAGTGAAGTTATATTTCGCAGTTTATATTTACGTGAATGTCTATTAATTAGTCTCTGTATTGTATTTCTGTTGTATTTAAGGTGTGCTGCTATTGTGTGAATGAATTTTAGTTCCTTTTTTCTAATTTCGGGTGATAATGGTATGTTGAAGGCTCTATTTATCATACTATTAAAGGCAGATAGTTTATATGTCATTGGTGCAAATGCGTTGGCATGGATATAATTGAAAGTATGAGTATGTTTCCTGAATATATCAAATTCTAATTTACTGTTTTCTCTTTTTATAAGAATGTCTAGGAAGGGCAGTGAGTTTTCGTCCTCTAACTCGTATGTAAAATTAATACTATTGTAAATATTGTTAATGGATGAGATGAAGTTGTTAATATCGAAATTTGTTTCGACCACAGCAAATATGTCATCGACATATCTAAACCAAATATTCGGAAACTGGGTTATTGATTTTTTGGCAATATTTTCAAAATTATTTAGAAAAATGTGAGCAAGAAACGGTGATAACGGGTTACCCATGGCAGTGCCAAATGTTTGCTTATAGTATGAATTATTGAACTCAAACACGTTACAATCCATCACTAGTTCGGTAAGCTGTAAGTATTCTTTGATTTGTTCGTTTGGAATATTATTTTTTATTAAAATTTCTTCTAGAATAGAAATGGTGTTCTTGATTGGTATGCTCGGGAATAGTGATTCGACATCGAAGGATACTAGTTTATGATCGGATGAGATTTTTATCTTTTCTAAGTGTTTTGTTAATTCTATGGAATTTCTAACTGAAAAATCGTTTTCTATTTCTAAGGTTTTGAACTGGGTGACTAACCATTTAGCAATTTTATATGTGGGAGATTTGATATTTGAAACAATCGGGCGGAATTTATTACCTGGTTTGTGAATTTTTGGTAAACAGTATAATTGAGGTATTTTTGGGTTTTTGACTTTCAGATTTAAATTAAGTTTTTTATCAATTAAAATTGTTGAGGCCTTCAGTGTAGCATTAATTTTCTTGATATATGTATTTATTGGGTTTTTTTTTTCGAAAAAGTTGATATCATACTTTCTATGATAACATTTAAAGACTGATTTACACATTTTTTTTTTACAAAAGTTTACTAGTTATACATATTAAATTAGTTACAATTTTACAATTACTAAACATTTTTATACAATATTTTAAGGTAATCTTTACATGTAGAATGAAACTGTCTATGAATTTGATTTTTTGTTAGACTTTAGATTAAAAAGATTTATTTATGGTCAAGATGTGTCTATAAGTTCTTTACCAATAATCATAGCCAATTATCCAAGACAGAAAACCAGAATAATCTATCCTAAGTAGAAATTTTGAGTATTTTAAATGAACAATTTCGTAAATTATTGGGGTTTCAAAAACTTATCCGTTAATTATATATTGTCAAAATAATTTTATATTCTCAGACATTGCCCAAATAAAACCGATTTTATTAACCAGTATAGAAACACAAAGTAATCTGCGTAAAAGTAAAGTTGTGTGCTTTTTAAATGGAAATCTTGGGAAATTGTTTCAGAAAATAATTTGAAATAATAATCCATTACAAAGCGCGGTTGAAAAATGATTTTACGAAGACTAAATATTGATATTTTCATTAATAAAAATAATTTCGCTATTATAAAATTTTGATAGCATTTCATTATAGTCAACTGTATTTTCACTATCATGGCATTTTGAAAGTAGTTCATAATTAAATGACTATTGTAACATTCTGACGGTAATTTCAACATAATGGCATTTTGATAATATTTTATCATTAAATGACTATTGTTATATTTTAACGGTAATTTTACTATTATAGCATTTTGATAGTATTTCATCATTAAATTGACTGTTATTTAACTATTATATTTTGAATCCCTTTTAACTTGTATCAAAATTGGCATTCCGTTTCAACAATACAAAATATTCTTCGTCAATAAAACGACAATAAACTTATTACGTATTTCTTTTAAATGATTTTAATGATGAAATAAACGATTGTCTTCCACTCCCAGGTTAAGCATGAAGTAAAATTTCGAGTTTAGGAAAGCCTGAAAATTTGGCTCAGGGGCGTAGCGAAGCGAAGCGACCGAGACAAATTAGGCTTTTCTAAACTATAAATTTTACTTCATTCGCCACGCGTATAAAACGCTGATTTAATATAAATGGTCTTTAACCGACTGACAAGTGAAATAAGTTTAGTATGTCAATTATCAATTGTTTAGGTAATGGGGAAAGTGCTATGATGGACACATCACTATTTTAGTTTAATCATTTTAACATATTTTTTTTATATTGGTCAACCAGATTTGGGATTTATTTTTCTTGGGTTTTTTCACCATTTAGGTGTCCCTATTGTTTTCCATGTAATGGCATTTATATGTAAATGCCATGTTGCAATTGAATAAATTTTTGACAGAGAAGTGGTAATAAAATGCCGAAAATAATGTTCCGCCACTAAATTAAGCTTTATGACAGGGTAATTATGGCAACCATGTGAAAACCATAACCTTAAATTTATTTTGAAGGCAATAGTCAGAATTACAATAAAAAAAAAACCAAATAGACTATTATTTATCCCAATCTAAATATTGTAATAGTATTCAATATTTACAATTTTCTGCCAATCATTTTTAGATTTTATAAGTAATTTTATTAATAACTTTGTATGTATTGAATGCAGGTTTTGTGCAGGATTTCGGATATTTTTTTTTAGAATTTTTATTATCAATTATTTGATGTTACAAATGTTGAACGCACAATAATAATTGGCAAATAATAGAAAATTCCCGTTTATGTTATTTTGAAATAAATTTAATCTTAATTTATTTAGGTTTAAAAAATGTGTTCTTAATTATTTTACAAATCACGAAGTGAATCTAAAAATTCATGCAGTTTCATAATCAGTAATGAAAAGGCAAATTTTTCGCTTAGTTTGTCTTTAATCTTACAAAAACAAACAACAGTTAACAAGTTTTATAAGCAACAATCTATCTAATTAAATTAAATTATTGTATGTAAAAACTATGTGGAATTTATTTTCATCTAATATTTATACAATATTAGTTGAAACATGAAAAAGGCGGAGTAAGCAGGATTATATTTAATATATATATTTAAATAGCGCTAGGGTTTAACATCTAACATGTGAACGTGAAGATCGTCTAATTGTTCTGGATTAACCATTATTTATTCCCCGGCCCTCTCCGTTTTCCCGCTTGCGTAATGAAATTAGCATATTGAGTGAATGCAGGTAAGGAGAATTACCAATTCAAAATGCAGCCTTTTTACTTTATTTATATTTATATATAACTTCATTTAAAATTGAAATTGTTCATTTCTGGATTCGCTGATACGGATTATTTATTTGCAGGTTTGTGCGATTTTTTGTGCTCGTTTGTTGATTGTTCATGGCGATTTTCGATTGTGTGTTATATTTTATTTATAGGAGTTGTTAGTAGCGTATTTGGCGTTTCACGCTTGGCGATCGCTGTAATTATTTCCCCGGTGAATGTGTCTAATCATGCAGATTGGGTGCAACGCTTACAATAATTATGAGGATTAATTGCATTATATTTTTATTTGCTGTTGGGTTTGATATGATGAATAATTTGCCTGTGAGTAAATTATTCAATAAAGAAACAGGTTAATATTTTCTTTTGTATTGATTTTTAAAATTTTAATATAAAGGGTGTCCACAGATTCATTCTCAAGATGGGGATCTCCGTTATTATAAGATATAGAGATTTGATTAAATTGAATAAAATACTCCTTAGCTAAAATTGTACTAAGCCTTATAAAATATCTTTAGATATTTCACGTTCAGGCCCAATAGCGAAAAACGGGATATTTTTATTTTTCTATATTCTGTTATAGTTTATTGATTTTCAGAGAAAATCAAGTTTAATTTGCATGTTCTTAAAGCACTTACTTACTAAACACTATCACCACTTTTCTTTAAACGATTTAAAAATTCTACACACAGGTAATAAGGGCGAGTAAAAATGTGGTTAACGACAACGAAGACCTTTGGAATTCTCCCATATTACCCAATAAACTGTTTATATTCCCAAACAAATCCATTTGTACATCATTCTTGATAATGGCATTAAAATACACATAAGTTGAAAAAAGAAAAAACAAGTGAATTTAATTTACAAACTAATATATTTTTGAAAATATTTTACCAAGTGATTAAAGAGAAAAAAAGTGTCCAATACTTTCCCTTTGTTTTACATATGAGAGAAAATAAAAATAGTTTAGTTATCTCTACATAATATTTCATAAATAACCATCAAGGATTTTGTTAGTTATAACTTGCTGGTATTATTCTATAACAAATGTTCATAAATTGGTTTGATATAATCATAAATTTTACATTTCTTATAAATTATTCTGAAATTATTTGGTATTTATATTAACTTAAATTAGATTTTTTTTACTTTGCAAGAATGCAAAGTAAGGGCAGTAAGTCATCTGTATTTTGCATTGTTATCTACGAAAAAACTTAAGATTAATTGTACCTTACTTAAAACTAATGTTATAACTTCCATTTTTAATCCTTAACTATTTTCCCTTAAACGAATCCAATATGCAATTACCCCAATTAAATCCCCTTAATTGAATTAAGCCGAATCACAACTCGACTTTTTTCGCTCCAAACTAAACTGAATTTAATTACAGTCCCAAGAACGCAATAATAATAATAATTAGTTGGTCTCAAAGAAAAATTAATATACGTAATCAATTCCCTCTTTCAGTCCCTTCCTCACCGCTTTCCGAGCTCCTTTAAAATTAAAACGACATTAATTAATTCATTAATCCCGCTTATTTAAATCGGAGAAGGCGCAAATAATCAAATTACGTCTTTTTTTCGGAAAATTTTGTTGTTTCAAGCGTCCGCCCTGGATTATTGAAATAAATTTATAATTAATCTCGGCGCCCATAAATTTCCGGAGCCTCCTCCGTACACCGGAATTACCAACAGCGTTATTTTATATTTTTAGATAGGAGGTGGGATTTATGGGGGATATACATTACGTTTACTTTTTTCGCTCTCTGGTGTCGGGGAAACGTTGACTGGCACTTAATTATCGATGATTTAACCACACTCATCAATTTAATAGAATACTACAAGACAAATAACAATATTACGTTGGTTTGCCTATTTTTTTAAAATTATTTCCATGCCGAGCGCAGGGGAGCGATCTCTTAGTGTTGCCAAAATATTTGTATCATTTAATACAAAGTCTGTTAAGGTCGGAAATTCACATGTTATTTGGCCATAAGAACGAACAACGAATAACCTTACACAATCATGACAAAGATCTTTGAAACTTATACATATTGCACATTATAGCTTTCCGATTAAATTGACACTATTCTTTTAAAAAAAAATGTTTCCTTAATTATATATAAATTAAATAATGCAACTCTCTTAAATGATCACATAAATCCGTGCAATACTTCCAGAGAAAACATTATTTCTTCTACATATTGCTTTAATTTATTGAAGTAATTATTATCAACATGTTGTATTAAATAGATTAATCTATTAATATAAATGATAAATAAAATTAATCGTTGCTTAGAAATTTCCATAAGAGCAATGTAAATTTTGATTATGCTTTTAATCAATAGGGTGCAGCATTGTGCTATTTTAGTAATATCTTAAAATTATAGTGTAATTTCCAAAAACATGTGAAGAGAAATTGGGTTTGATATGTAGAATTCGTGTACGGCATTTGTCGCGACACGGGTTCCCGGTGCGCGGCCTTGAATTGCGAATATAATTTTTCTGCCATGAACTGTTCATTGATTCTGTTGTTGAACAGACATTCTTAAAATATTTCCCGATACATTATTTAAATATAAGTGCATTTCTACATTCATGATTTGAATAGGAATGTGGAATGCCGGTATATGTTGATTCAAGTGATGAGTCAGGTTATCGTCTAGAGTTCGAATTTTGTTATTGTAATTTCTCATTTTCTGTACGGCGCGCGGCGGCTTAGCCTACTCAGCTTGAAGTGTCGCCTACTCAGCTTAGAGGGTAGACCTCCTCTCGTGTTCGCATCTATTCCTTTTGTGTGCTTTATTGCAATTTACCAAATTAAGGAGTGCAGCACGCGACAGTGATGTATGTTATTTGAATTTTGATAGTAATCATTTAAATCACTTATGTAGTTGCAAATAACATGAATATATATTTTATGTTGCCAGAATTTAATTGTTTGTCTACAATATAAATACAGGGAATTTGTCTTTTAGGTAAACATATGTATAAGCTGTAAATTTTCCGACATCCGTTGTTTTTTAAACTCGAAATTTTACTTCATGCGCCACGCGTATAAAACAATGATTTCAAGTGAGGTTTAAATATACTCAAATTTCATAGTATTTTAGTGTTTTATACGCGTGGCGCATAAAGTAAAATTTCGGGTTTTGAAAAGCCCCGTGAAAATTTGTCTCGGGTCGCTGCGCGACACTCGACAAATTTTCACGGGGCTTTTCTAAACACGAAATTTTACTTCATGCTTAGTCTTGGAGTGGGAAACACTCGTTTAAAGTTTCAAATTGAACTCTTTTAAAAAAACAAAGAATATCTAAATATTAAAAGACAATAATCTGAATTTAGAATACGTATACTTTAAATAAAAACTCCCTGTATATACTCATATGGTATATCAAACTAAAATCATTAATAGTGAAGGCATCTGTTTCGTTATACAGTTGTTTGTATGTCGATATAAATTAAAATCGTGAATAATTATCCAGTTTACTTGTGTCTTTTGTAATTCAATACCCATTCATTCATTCGCACGGCGCTATGTAAACAAACAAACAATGCACTCATCATTTTGATCATTCGTTGTGATAAAATTTGACAGGCACTATAAACCAATACATAGTCAAAACTACTTTCTGCAATTTTGCTATTTCTGCGCCATCTCGTATCCCAGAAACGCACATCCAGCAAAAATTGGCCCTCTTAACAAACCGTACGAAATGTCTTAGGCATCAGATGTTTTTAGGAATTACGAATCAAAAGAATATGCCTTATTTTGGTGTAAGCACAGTTACAATTCATCAAATAAGAAAAAATACAGAAGGTTTTATTGACATTCCATACATTTAATATATTCGGCCCACTCATACACTACTTGCATAAAATAATGGTGAAAAGATCTTAATATTCATGATGTCATGATTTAGATAAATATTTGAAATGCATTTTACTCAAAACTTTGTAATGGTGGGTTGTGTCGGTGTTGCCCCGAGCCTTTTAGTTGTCTGGCTGCGTGTATGACAATGATTGTATTTTTTTAGACGAAATACTAACAAAAAATAACGACCCTAACCTAATCTATTCTGTGGTGGAGACGGTTACTTTCTGATACATTTTAACTATTTAATTAAATATAAAAAAATACTATTTTTATTTACGGTGACTAGTATCAACTCGTTAGCTTAGTTTGATAATGGCTTGCTAACGAGTAAAAACTAGTCACCGTATAATAAAAAAAGTGAATACAGAGATACGAACCTAATCCAACTAAATAAGATGACATTGACCCAAAAAAACCATTTAGGCAAAACAATCGATATTAACATACATTTTCCATTCAAAGTCAAGATTAATATTAAATAAAACTGCCTAGAATGTAAAAGACTAAGTTTCTCATAAAAAATATAGAAAAAAAAAAAATAAGAATTAAGGGATATGTGTGCATGTAATATTTCAAAAAATGTTAAAATTCGATTCTCAATCAATTTTTATCAAATTTCGAAATAGTTATTTCCATATGATTATAAAATTATGATAATCCTCCCGATTCCGTACGCGAAATTTTAAATTTAATGTATACATTATTTACTCTTACAATCTAAGCATAGATACCAATTACTGAACGCACTAAGACTGTGATGTTAAAGAATAACATGTACGTCACGTTCTACCTGATTCATAAATTTTGTAAGTATATATATAAGGACCTCAACGTTAATTTTAAGTACTTGGTTTGAATATGGCTCACTGACGAGTCGAGACTAGTCACCGTAAAAATAAAAAAAGTTAATACGAAAAAGTTAAAAATGTTATTTAATTAAATAGTTCAAAAGTTTCACAAAGTAACCGTCTCCACCATCAAATATTTAATAGAAGCTAGTGTAGCAAAACAAGCGAGTAAATACTTAACACTAATGTTATAGAAAGTGCAGCATCTCAAAACATTTGGTTTAATCAAGTGCCTAAAAACCGAAATCATACCACAATTCGTCCAACTAAAATCAAGCTGTAAAACTTTTGCCGCTAAGAAAAACCTTAAAAATAGCTCAAAAGCTCTGGATGAAAGAAGAAATTAAATTCTGGGGTCTTCACGTATTTGAAAATTCTCCATATTGAACTCGCTCGTCACTTACATCCGGTTGAGTTTGACCTTCTGAATGACTACGTCAGAGGAAAATTCAAATTCAAATTCCTTTATTAACGGCAATAAACCTTTTTACATCAGAATGTAAACATTATAAATAACAATTAACAAATTATACTGCTACTAAAGCAACAGAGACTAATTATAAATATTGGCGTAAGATAAAATTCAAGTAAACGTAATAAAAATCAGAAATGTACTTGCTTTAGTTTTGACATAAATTGAGAATGGGATTGTGAGAACAAATCGAAATTGGGATCAAGAGACAGTGAGTTTGAAATACGCATGCATCTGGAGAGTGGATTGTTGTAGGCGTAGTTTGACCTATGCAGGGGAATACGAAATAGTGTTCTATGACGAGTAGTACGATCTGATATATTAACGAAAAAATTAACGCGCCCCAATAAATACGGACATTGCATTTGGCTACTCAGCAGTTTATAAAACATTGAAAAGTCTAAAAGAATTATGCGTCGCTTAAGCGTATCAATATTAAATACCGTCATAACTTGGTCATCGTTTAAATGTGACTTAAGAAGCAAGGATCTTCAGAAAATTGTTCTGAATTCTCTCAAGAGCATTACTATGAGTAATGGTATTGGGAGACCAGACACATGAAACGTATTCCATATTAGAGCGTACATAAGCAAAATAGACAAGTTTGAATGATTGAGCTGATAAATCTTCGGCCATCCTTTTTATGTAACCCAACATTTTTGATGCATTGTTGGAAATTGAGTTAATGTGGCTATCAAACGTTAATTTTGTATCCAGTAACTTTCCCAGATCTTTTACTTCACACAATTGCTCAAGATGTATATTATTGATACTAAAATTGAATTTATTAACATTTGATTTTCTGGAAAAAGTAATTGCTTTACAGTTTTGAATGTTGAAGAATAAATAGTTATCGCAACACCATTTATGAATAGAGGAGAGGTCATTTTGCAGCAGGTCACAATCCTTAACATTTGATATTCTTTTATATATCTTAAGATCGTCGGCAAAGAGTAAAAATGAAGAATATCTTATGACTTGTATGATGTCATTAATAAATAACAAGAATAACAAGGGACCACAGTGTGATCCTTGAGGTACACCAGATGGGACAGCAATTACTTTAGAGAAGACATTCTTCACTTTTACATATTGCGTTCGATTAGTTAAGAAACTATTGAACCACTTCACGATATTCGCATGAAATCTATAAGCAGATAGTTTGGCAATTAAAAAAATCATGATTTACACGATCGAATGCTTTGGCAAAATCTGTGAAAATAGCATCCACAGATTGATTACATTCAAAGGTATTCATTGTATAAGTGTACAATGTACAAAAGTACATAATCCCGAAAAAAAAGATAGATGCACTAAAGAACAAGAAGACAGAAGAACAGCCTAACCTACATCACCCCGAGGCCTCACAGGACACCTTCCACTCCAGGGTAATTAACTATTCTGAGGTAAACTTCACCGACAAGGAAATCGCCCTGATGGAACTTGGCATAACTATAAAAGCCAACAATATTAAAGAACTGCTAGTTGTTGAAACAGAGCTAGCACTGAACAATATAAATGATAGCAATCTAACAAAATCAAATATTTGTAACATTATTAAAACATCAACCAATACTTTAACTAAATTAAATTATTTAAATCAGTCTACAATTAAATCTATTAATTATTAAGTAGAGGCTAATAACCTTACAATAACCAAAGCAGACAAGGGACATTCAGTGGTAATTTTAAACAAAAAGGACTATTTTGAAAAAATCAATAATTTTATTGAAACTTCAAATATTATTCAAATTAATAAAGACCCGACCATACATTTTGTTAATAAATCAAAATGTAATCTTCAAAATTGCAATTCATTATTTTCAGACTACGAAAAACGTTTATTATTAGCAATAAATCCCCCTTCTCCAAACCTTTATGGTTTATTTAAGATTCACAAACAGCATTGCCCAATTAGGTCAGTAGTCTCATATATTAATTCTCTCGTCAAATATGCATACAATTAAACCAACTTTATAGGTAACTTACAGATTTCAAAGATGATCATGCCGTTGAAAATTCAATAGACTCTACAGAAAAACATAAATCAGTTAAAATAGATCAAAATTATAAATGAGTCTCCTTTGATGTATCCAACATGTTTGCAAAAATTCCCCCACTATAGTGTCTTAAGTTAATTAAAAAATCGTTCGATATTAATAATATAAATCCCGTAGTACAAAATGAATTTATTAAACTTTTGGAAACCTTATTAAATTTTAAATATTTTACTTTTGACAATAAATTCTTTGATCAAAAGGAGGGGCTAGCAATGGGGTCACCACTCAGTCCATTACTTGCGGAAATATTTATAAAAAATATAACATTACTAATATTGAATTCACTCCTTGGAAAAATACACATTATAAAATGGTACAGATATGTTGACGATATTTTTGCCTGTTTTATAGGCTCTAATAGACAGCTGGATCACTTTCTAAATTTTATCAACAAATTACACCACAACATTCATTTTACATTAGACATAGAGCAAAATAATTGTATTAACTTTTTAGACTTACTAATATGTAAAGTAAACTCCAATTTCGAATTTGAAATATACAGAAAACCAACTTTCACAGACATAATAATTCCCTAAAATTCTAGACATCCAATAAAACATAAATTAGCGGCGTTTAATTGTATGATACATAAAGCATTACACTTACCCCTAACAATAGACGCATTAAACAAATAAATAGGAGTAATCGAAAAAATTGCAAACAATAATGGATACACAACGAGATTAATTGATCATTTAATCGAACGACAGAAATTGAAAC
This sequence comes from Philonthus cognatus, assembly GCA_932526585.2. Classification (NCBI taxonomy): domain Eukaryota; kingdom Metazoa; phylum Arthropoda; class Insecta; order Coleoptera; family Staphylinidae; genus Philonthus; species Philonthus cognatus. Next base: position 62,381,383 of record OW052241.1, on the reverse strand, counting down.
AAGTACAAAAATGCATTTATGCAAAAGTAAAAATAATGAGCAGAATAAATATGGGGTACTGACCTTTTTCAGTAATATTAGTTTTAAAATTAGAAATATATTACAGAAACATAATATAATAGTAGCTTTTAAACCATCTACAAAACTCAGGTATGAGATGTTTAACCCTAAAACGAAAACAGATAGTAACAAAAAATCCTGCGAAACATGTAAAGGTGTGTACATAGAACAGTCTGGAAGAAATTTCGAAACTAGGCTCAAAGAACATTTAAGATCATATAAGTTGAAACAAGATAAATTAACATAGAAGAAAAGCATACTTTTGGCAAAGATCCACTTGCGGTATTACATTCACTGAAAAGGGCCTTAAAATGAACCTTTTGGAGTCATTAGAAATTCACAAAGCCAAACTCAATGCGGGAATTCCGTTAATATACGACCAGACTGAACTGATGTACACTCCTCTTTTTGACGTGTTTTTACCTGATTCATAATTTTTTTAAGTATATATAAGGATAGTAATAAAAGTAATAAAAAGCCGTTAAATTCCTTTCTTCACTCACGAATACATATATACAGAGAGTTTTATGTAATACCGAACATTTTTACCCAATACCTTTCATTTTTAAGTTATGTGTAAATTGGGTCATATAGGACAATTGAAAATGGTAGCCAATCAATCGCATTTAATGCCTTAACTTGTTCATACAGGAAGTTTTTCTTTTAAATATATTTGTCCCAATTACAACGTATATGCCGTAAATCTTTAGATACTCGTTGTTTTTTTTAAAAGAGTTTAATTTGAAACTTAAAATGAGTGTGTCCACTCCCAGACTAACTATGAAGTAAAATTTCGAGTTTAGGAAAGCCTGAAAATTTGGTTTGGTCGCGTAGCGCGAAGCGGCCAAACCAAATTTTCAGGCTTTTCTAAACTCGAAATTTTACTTCATGCGCCACCGGTACAAAACACTGACATATTACGAAGTTTAAAACACACGGCTAAACTTTTCATTGCGTCAGTGTTTTGTACCGGTGGCGCATGAAGTAAAATTTCGAGTTTAGAAAATCCTGAAAATTTGGTTTGGCCGCTCCGCGCTTCGCGCTACGCGACCAAACCAAATTTTCAGGCTTTTCTATACTCGAAATTTTACTTCATGCTTATCCTGGGAGTGGAAAACACTCATTTAAAGCTTCAAATTAATTTCTTTTACTTTCTACTTTCCTTTATTTCGTGTTACTACAAAAGTGTACACTCGTCATGGGTAAGATACATAAAAGTATAATGAATAAATAACATTTGCGTAAAAAATAAATAAATAAATAAACAATAATAATAATTGATATATATGGATTAAAAGAAAAACATTGCATTGTACAATATAAATATAAAACAGTGAAATGTATGGAAGTAATACAATATCATTACAAACACATTAATAAACCGAGCGTCGGCAAATGTACAACGTATATTGAAAATAAAATTCTCATTATGAAAATTTTTAGTGTTACATAAAATCTTCTGTATCGGGGTGTGATTTAAAGTTTCGAAGGATTTTTAAGTACGCGTTGTAGTTTTGACATTAGATTTTCATAAATTAGAGGAATTGTTAAATTTAATAGTGGAAAATGGAAATTACAAAATTTTGTTTGCGATTTATAGGTATATTCAGCTCGAACACACAAAATGTTATATTTAACTATTTAATTAAATAACACTTTTAACTTTTTTGTATTCACTATTTTATTTTGACGGTGACTTGTTTAGACTTCTCAGTGACCCATTCTCAAACCAAGTACTTAAAATTAACATTGAGGTCCGTATATACTTGGTTTGAGAATGGCTCACTGAGAAGTCTAAACAAGTCACCGTCAAAATAAAATAATGAATACAAAAACGTTAAAAGTGTTATTTAATTAAATAGTTAAATATAACATTTTGTGTGTGGAATCGAGCTGAATATACCTATAAATCGCAAACAAAATTTTGTAATTTCCATTTTCCACTATTAAATTTAACAATTCCTCTAATTTATGAAAATTCAATGTCAAAACTACATCGCGTACTTAAAAATCCTTCAAAACTTTAAATCACACCCCGATATAGTTCCAACAAATACTATTTCTAAACAATTAATCAAATTCTTAAACATAAACCTCAGTAAAAAAGAAGTAACAAACCACAGCCATCCCTCTTCCCTCATCCTGTCGGCTTTATTTATTAAGCCCTCATTGTCTTCTGTCCATTCTAAGGTTAATAAATAACAGGGGTGTAATTTCCTAGGGATGTTTTATTTAGGCGTGTCTGATCGCCCTTTTCGTTTGGAGATGAAGTCCGGCTTTTGTGCGTATTTTATCGCCGGGACAAAAAATGGGGACTATTTAAAATTCAGCTTATAATTAATAAGGGCGAAAACGTAATCGTATGGGGGGATGCGCCGCCCCTGAGACTGTCATTAATTGCAGTCGAGTTTAGAACTATGCAAAAAAGGTGGAGGGTGTTTTGTGTGCGACGGGGGATTTCAGGTGGTTTTTAATTTACAGTCTAGACTGCTTAGACTAGATGTATAATTGTATTGTTCTATAAAATATTGTCATTTTTGCAATTAACTTCAATTTGAGAAAAAACGCAATGAATTAATTTGTTCCTTTATTTCATTTTAAATTGTTCCATAAATATTCAATAATTTTTTGTGACTTAAAAATCGCAAATCCATGGAATTGAATATTTGCGATTATTTTTTTAAATTACAATAAATGTATCATTCAAAACACGAGTATCATGAAATTAAATTATTTAAAAATTGGTCTATGAAGGGTCAAAGTAGACATTTTAGTACACTTTAGTAGAATCACAATCGTCAAAAATTCACTTACTAGAACTACAACGCCTTAAATGCGAAAATATATTGATATATTTGTAATATTTGTAAGTTTTCCTTTTAAGTATACATACTTGAATACACTGAATACGCTGAAAATTTTCAGATATTCGTCGTATTTAAGAAAAGTTCTAATTGAACCTTTAAACGAGTGTATTTCACTCCCAGTTAGTGCATAAAGTAAAATTTCGAGTTTAGAAAAGCCTAAAAAAAATGTTTCATGCTAAACTCGAAATTTTACTTCATGCCTAATCTGGGAGTGGAAAACACTCGTTCATAGCTTCAATTTGAATTTTTTAAATACGACGAATATCTGAAAATTACAGTGTATATTGGGGTATGTATACTTAGAAGAAACTCCCTGTATATAACGGACCTAAATATTACAAATATGTGTCAACTAATAAATAGTGAAATCTTAACCAAGTGTGTTATTTACTGAAAGTATTATAAATATATCAAAATATTTTCGCATTTCAAGCGTTGAAGTTTTAGTAAGTGCATTTTTAAAGACTGTGCCGACTGACGGGGCTCGGGGCTGGTAGATGATAAAATGTATTAATGTTAAAAAAGAACACTTCTTTCATTCGTAAGTAATAAATAAAAATAATCAAGATAAATCAACATTTTTCAAGTTATAAAGATTTTACCCAGTTTACGACATTTTAAAGAAATGACATATATTTCGTAAACTTTATTTTTTCCAATATTTGCAGAACTTTAGCTTATGTAATTTTGTTTATAGCGCCGTAGAATTTTTTTCTTTCCGATTTTAAAACAAAGCTGATTCACCCGATTGATTTACTTTTTTTTATAAAATTACTTTAAAATGTTCCGGTTTTTTTACGAAATTCAACATTCAATAGCAAATGGTATTCTATTTTTTTTTTAATAAAACAATAATTTCTTCCAAATTTTCTAGTTTTTGACGGAATTCAACATTTAACAGCTTCATTAATCTTGTTCACAACGTTTAATTTAATTGTTTTTTTATATTTTTATGTATTTTTATTTCATAGTGCCCTAGAATTTTTTTCTTTCCGACTTGAAAACAAAGCTGATTTACGCAATTGATTTACTACATATTTTTTTTAATAAAATTACTCTAAAATTTTCCAGTTTTTTACGAAATTCAACATTTAACAGCGATTGATTTTCTATTTTTTTTTTTAATAAAGCAATAATTACTACAAAATGTTCCAGTTTTTTTCAAAATTTTCCAGTTTTTCATGAAAATCAACATTCAACAGCTTATTTTCTACACCAGAACAAAGCTTAATTAATAATAAATTATGAATGTTAGTTTCATACAATTGTTAATTTGTTATAAACTTATAAAACATCATATATTCTAGAATTTCTCAATTTTCCCCGACTTTCTGTAATTTTAATAACAGCAGCTCAGTTTTGCTTTTTATTACTTTAGATCAAGGGGCATTCATTTATTAAACAATATTCTCAATTTTATTTAATTCGTTCATGTTAAGTAAATATAAATTATTTAAAAATGTGTTTATTTTGTACAATTTCAATTTGTCTAATTTTTTAATTTTCACTATTTATTTCACGATTTTGTATTTGATATATGGTGCATGTATCCTTATAAATGAATTACTAATTTACAACCCTGTAAATTAAGGGTTGTTAAAAACTATTAATGGATTCGATGGATTCGAGCATTAGATGGCGTTAGCTATCGAATCCATTAATGTTTAAAACGTGTTTAAAACATCTTTAAAATGTGTTTAAAGATAACCAGACTTATCAATAGACGTTAGCATAAGCGTTAACACAGTTCTAAAGGTGATTTTGACATTTTCGGATTAATAAAACGTTTTAGTAGATTACTATTGTAAGTTTACAACTAATAATTTAATAGGACTAGTTTTAGTTGAATTCATTTAATAATGCCATAAATCATAAATGTATAAACCTTATCATAATATTTTGAACTTCACTTGAAATCAGTGTTTTATACGCGTTGCGCATGAAGTAAAATTTCGAGTTTAGAAGAGCCTGAAGCTACGCGACCAAACCAAATTTTCATTCTTCTCTAAACTCGAAATTTTGCTTCATGCTTAGTCTGGGAGTGGAGACACTCATTACTAGAAAATTTCAATTTAATAATTTATTAGAAGAAATACATTTTCACAAACATATAAAAACAGTGTAATACATCTTCTGAATTACTTGATTACAATGAAGTTAGCACACATGAAAATGTAATGTTGCCACGTTCATTTTATCATTATTTGAAAACTCACTAAAAGAATGTAGATTTTGCTCTATTAATACGAAATGTTAGTATCGTGTTTGTAACCACAATGATATTAACGGCAATTCTATTAATAAGGCTGAACATGTTTAACACGTTTTAAATCACATTCATGCACACATAATTGTGATATTTTAATATGATAACATTTTATTTTAAATTATGTAATTTGAAATATCTTTATATTTTTACTTCATGTGCCAGGCGTGTATAACATTGATTTGTAGTGAAGTTCAAACATGCATACCCATCATCTTCAAAGATTTTCAATTTTAATAATGAATAATTAGGTTTTGATTTTTTTTATAAAGAGTACTGTTAGAAGATTTTCTTTTTTTATAAAGAGTACTGTTAGAAGTGGTTTTTCAAACATTTTTAAAATCGTTATGATCTTATGACGAAGAAAGAACGATGATAGATAATTCACATTTTTTGGTGAACATAAATATCATCAAATTTAATTAGCTCAATGAATCGCAAAGAACGCATGCATTTATACCGTTAAAAGCATCATTTAATTTAGCGAAATACCTGTAATATATTTTTGGTAAATTCTCTAAAGCATTTTATACGATTACTTGTATTATAACTGACTTGCTGGTATTACAATCACTAATCATATTATTCTTATTGTATTCCTTAATTTCCTTTAATTACAAATTACGATTAGTCGATGTTATTTATTAGAGAAAAAAATATATATTTAAAAGTATTTATATTCGCAATTCGAAAATTATCATATTTTATCGATCTTTGATTCAGGGTTTTATGACTCGAATCACTTTAAATGTGATGATGATGTAAATCATTTTTTGATAAATCTATCCAGCTCTAGTTTTAAGTTATACATATAAGTATTTTAACACCAATTAAAAAAAAATAGACCGTTACTCCTTTTGACATTACAAAAAATAGAACGAAGAGGAATTAGAATATAGCATACAACATTTTTACAATTTTTCAATATGATTAGGGTAACGAAATAAAAATTATCGGCAAAATTAATATTTTCGTAACTTGATTTAGTATTTCCAATAATACAAATAAAACAGAAAACACAACGTGAATAGAATTAATTAAATAACATAAATATTTTTTGCTTGTCAACCAGCGCCTATATAATACAAATTAAATTTAATTTCGCGTGAAATTTATTTGCAAATAAAACAATTGACGTGACCCAAGCGAAATAAACGCTCCCCGAGCGCAATGAAAATGGAATCGAAAAGTGAATTAAACACCCAATAACGATCATTAGTGTCGGTGGAAATGATTCGAAAATGGTATGCAAGAAAATGAGCGCACGATGCGATAACCGCCTCAGAGAACTACTTCGCAATAGCAATAGAATTTTAACGGATGGCCGAGATTGCATAATTTTTAGCTTGTGAGAAAAAAATTTAAAAAGGCAAGGGGAAAATGTATGCAAGCCCCGGCGAATCTAGGTTGAATATTAAATGAAATTTTTAGTAGCTATTTGCCACAAGACAATATAATATTAAAATGAAAGCTAATGAAGTACAGAAAAACGTCTCTGCAGGAGGGCATTTTTGCTTGTAAGCAGGTAGTGTTTGCTTGCAAATTGCTGGCAGGATTTGAAGAGGCCCTGCATAATACGACATCATCCCCGGTGGTAATCTACTATCTATTCATCCTGCATATATAAACTATAACAATTAGAATGGGGAGAGGGGGAGCGCCCTTTGCAAAAACACGCTGTAATGGAATACGGTGGAGCACTTCATTCTGTCAGGGCCTCTACCAATTAGTGATAACGAATAAATTGCGGTCGCTCTCTCGCTACTCCCCTTATTAATTACTAATGATTTATTAAATTTCTTGCTTGCATTTAATATCGCTGGATGCTCTAAATAAATCAACATTTGATTATTCCACGTACCAGTCTTTAGATACTGCAAGGGGCATTATGTTTGCTCTAACAATGTTTTATAACTATATATTATCATCTCTTGCTATTATTCAGTTTATTGTTTTTAGCCTATAGAATTGTTGATAATACTAAAAACAATCTATCAGAAGAGAACGATTATTATAGTCTGCTCAATTTAATCATACAAATTACAGCAAAACCAATCAAATGGATTTAAACTTAATTAAACACAATAAAAAACGTTTTAACTTTATTTGTATAACACAATTTATTTTTATGTGACTGCAGTATCGGCAAATTTAGCTTGCCATTATTGAACATGAAGTTCATGTTCGATAATAGCAAGCTAAATTTGCCGAGACTGCAGTCAATTAAAAACGTTTTAACTTTATTTGTATAACACAATTTATTTTTATGTGACTGCAGTTTCGGCAAATTTAGCTTGCCATTATTGAACATGAAAATAAATTGTGTTATACAAACAAAGTTAAAATGTTATTTATTGATAAATTAACGTACTTCGTTATACACGCTAATTTATCAATATATAACATTTTAACTTTGCCTCCACAATACAAAATTTGTTATAGTTATATTCCTTCCTTTTATTTGATTTGATTTTGCACCACGAGGATGACCGGAATGAGTCGGTTCGCCATCATGTGCAGCAATTTAAGAACTTTTTTCACTTCTCGTTCCTCAATTGAATGGCACGAACGTGGAATAGCTGTGGTTTCAGCAAGACGGCACATCATGCCACATAGCTCGCGTCACAACAAATGTATTGAAGGAAACATTCGATGAGCGCTTAATTTCGAGTAATAGACCTGTAAATTGGCCTCCACGATCGTGCGATTTAACACCTTTGGATTATTTTCTGTAGGTATATGTGAAGTCACTAGTCTACGCCAATAAACCAGAGAGGATGGAATCTAACATTCGCCGTGCTATTGCAGATATAAAGTTGCTCGAAAAAGTGGTGAGAAATTGGACTTCTAGATTGCGCTTTATTCGAGCCAGCCCATATACACGAAATTATTTGTATACACAAATGGTACAACATTATATCTTCAATGATGACAAGTTATGGTGTTTGCAACGATTTTTATGTTTTATTTCATTTTAAAGTTCTATACCTTTAAAAAAACTTGCTAATATGCAGTGGTGGCTGGCCAGGGAAGGCAGGTGGGGCAGTGCCTTGCCAAGAAATGTTTGATAAAAATGCATATTATCAGTATCGGTAGTAGACCGACAGAATCAATACAATGTGCAACAAATGAATACTAAGATACAGGAATTTTTTTTTTTTAGGTTCTAAACTCGAAATTTTTCTTCATGCGGCACGCGTATTAAACTCTAAAAACACTGAAAACAAGTGAACTTCACTTAAAATCAGGGTTGTTATGTTTAAAACAGTTTGTTTTAAAACAGTCTTTTAAACATGTTCAAAAACAAACAGCAGTCGAGTTTTAAACGGTTTTGTTTTAAACATGTTTTAAATTTTAAATTTGTCTAAAACATGTTTTAAACGTTAACTTTGCTTAAAATGTTTTTTTTTTATTATCTTAAATTTGCTAAATTATATTTTTTCAAGACTTTTTGTTTACAGTTTTAAATATTAACTAGATTGTTGAAGATTTTTCAAATTACATTATTAAACTTAACATTTTATTGCAAGAAAATATCACAACTGTGTGTGCATTAATGTGATTTTTAAATACAGAGAATTTTTCTTTCAGGTATACGTGTGCATACACTCTAACATTTTACGACATTTGTTGCTTTTTTAAAAGATTTCAATTAAATCGAGGGTGGTCCACTACCAGACTAAGTATAAAGTAACATTTCGAGTTTAGAAAAACCTGTAAATTTGGATTGGCCGCGTAGCGAAGCGGAGCGGCCAATTCAAATTAGGCTTTTCTAAACTCGAAATTTTACTTCATGCGCCACGCGTATAAAACACTGAAATATCGTAAAGTTTAAAATAAACAGCGTTAGCAATCTAATATGTAGATGTAAATAAAACGTAAGTCAAATTCTGCGCTTAACAAATTGTTTAAAACAGTGATTATAGGCAACCCAATAACTCTAACGTATATTAGGTTGCTTATAATCGTTGTTGTATGTGTGTATTTTTTTAACTTCACTGTAAATCAGTGTCTCTAAGCGTGGCGCATGAAGTAAAATTTCGAGTTTAGGAAAGTCTAATTTGGATTGGCCGCTCCGATTCGCTACGCGGCCAATCCAAATTCTTAGGCTTTACTAAACTTAAAATTTTACTTCATGCTAAGTCTGGGAGTGGAAAATACTAGTTAAACGCCTCAAATTGACCGCTTTGAAACAACGAATTCCCGCAAATTAAAAAAAAAAACGCTATAATTATTACGCTATATATACTCAAAATAAAAATGCTCTGTATATTCTGTTTTAAACATATTTTAAACGTGTTTTAAACATATTTTAAACATGTTTTAAACACGTTTTAAAAATGTTTTTTATTTGTTAACATTTTAAAGGCTGTTTCAATGAAAAAAACACGTTTTGTAAAAAAAATTGCTTAACCTGGGAGTGGAAACACTCGATTAAAGCTTCGAATTGAACTCTTTAAAAAAAACAACAAATATCTGAAGATTTACAACATATAATTGGAATATATATACTTAAAATAAAAATTCCCTGTACTAATAACTTATAAATATTAAATATTTATTTTTCTTGTAGACATTAGTTCAAAAACTAAATAAGAAATTATCAAGTTTAAATAGTAATGATCATTATTTCATTATCCCATACAAACAACAAACAAATCTGATTTAGATTAAAGTTATAATTAGACTTTAGAAACAACCTATACTTTAAAATGAGTACACTTTTTAGTTAGAGAAGAGAAAGAGATTATTTGTAATTTTTTTGTTATATATTATATATAGGTAGTCTAACATTAAAATTCACATTCCCCACTTTTGAAAACTTTTGGCAAATTGCAAAAAACTCGTGTACTTTAACATGACGGACATAAAGAAAACGTCAACTTAATTGTCACAAAAAGTGGAGAATGTGAGTTTTGCAGTTAGACCACTCATATAACAAAAACTCCAATTTACTATTCAAAATGTAAAATAAAAACAAATAACGAACATCTGTTGATACCTTAAATGAATTCAAATTCAATAGATCCATTAAACAGATGAAATTTGGTAAATGTCAAAGTATATTGTATAAAAAAAACATTCATTTCTATTTTTATTTTTTAGAAAACTTTACTTACTTAAGTTGTCTGTAAACATACGTGTTGTTTTTTTATTATCTCCATTTTTAAAGTGTATATATATATATATATATATATATACAAAAATGCCTATTTTTCAGTTAGTAAAACTTCAAGTTTCGAATTTTGTTCGAAATAAATGGTGGTCCATCTAGCGGTTTATTTTTTAATCATATATTATTTTGACTCTGACCAATCTTCCGCGCTCAAAATATTGACACAAACTTAGTATCGTATGCCCACGGTACTACATGTATGAAATTCAACACCCTTAGGAAATATTGAAAATTTATTTTCAAAGTAACGGGTCTGTGGTCTAAAAAGTTCGACTTCTAAAAAAAATCGATAGAAATGAAGCACCAACCGTGCCTGCTGTGCGCAAATCCGTGCAAATAGTTCATAAAATTGGAATTTAGTGTACCATAGATGCCGCCCCTCCCCCTCCCCCTCCTCATCCAGTGCGTACAAACAAGAATATTGCTATTGTAGCCCAAAGTATGACAGACAATTCAAAAACATGAACTCGCCATTTCGGTCAATGGGGAGCACTACAGAGGCATGATTATCGACTTATGTGGCCAGAAATTGAGGACATGGACGATCTTTGGTTTCAGCAGGATGAAGCAACATACCAAAGCTTATCAAACAATCGATCCTTTGTGCACTAAGTGCGGTAATCGCATAATTTGTCGTTTTGGTGATATCAATTGGCCTTCACGGAGCTGCGATTTGATGCCGTTGGACTATTTTTCGTAAGGTGCTGTTAAATATCTATGTTATGCAGACAATCTATAAACGATTCTGGCGCTTAAACACACTATTAGTCGAGCTATTCGTGAGATAGAGCCCTCAACTATCGAAAATGTACTAAGAAATTGGCTTGACAAAATGAGTTTCTGTCGTGTCAGCCGAGGCAACCACATGAATAAAATTGTATTCAATTATTAATGGGAAGGATTGCTCTTGCCAACAAAGCACTAACATTTTCAAAAATATTGATCGTAGTTTATTTTATAGCAGTTTTTAAAAAGAAACCGCTAGTTGGACCACCTTATATAAATTAAAAATAACTTTTTTAAAAATATCGAAAATTAAGAGTTGACAATAAGTGATGGTAAATTGGCCGAGTTTTTAAATTACCGGTAATTCAGTAAATATGTAAACCAAATCGATAGTTTATCGGTAAATCACAATATCGTCGTTTTAACGGGGGTTTAGATATCATATTTTAAACAAAATGCTTAATAATCGTCTTCACTAATTAAATTCAAGTTCCCCTCAATCATTTTTATAACTGATTTAAAGTCAAGTTACTATTTTAAACAATTGGTTCAATGAAATTATACACAGATAAAAACGTTGTACGATGAAACAACTACACTAATTTATCGAAAAACCGGTAGGAAATAGTAAATTACCGATACATTTTCTAAATCATTTTATACAATTTTCCAGTTAACCTGTAAACAGATTTACCGGTATTACAATTTATATTAACAACTGCCGATGATTTCAATAATATTTTAAATTGCAATTCACAATCTTTCGTGGTTTTTTCTGTATTTGTAAGCCAACTAAAAAAAAACTTAATCCACTCATAGGAACTTGAAACAAATATATTAATATTAATTTTTGTAAAAACAAAATGTCGAATCCACGAAGTCCACCATATTGACTTAAACTTACAAAATAATCCTGTTTTAATCAAAATTAGGTTATCCTGCACTTCGAGGTCCTGACAAGATTTTATAAACGAATGAAATTCTTGAAAAAACTATTAATTATTCTCTAACGAGTGTTTTTCAATCGCTGATTAAGCATGAAGTAAAATTTCGAGTTGAGAAAAGCGCGAAGAATTTGGCTTTTCTCAACTCGAAATTTTACTTCATGCACCACGCGTATAAAACACCTATTTATAATATAATTCTAAATATGCTGCTCATTTAATAAAGTAATAAGTAATATGTGCATTAATATATTCTTAATATATTCTTCACACTTTTTCAAAATGCTTCCAATTTTTGACATTTCATCACTTTTATTCCGTGATTCTGAAGTGGTTAAGAAACACTGTTCTAAGCTTAGATTAGACGAAAAGAGAGAAAATCAAATTAGATATACATGTAACTCAATATTGCACTCATTCAGTGATTCCTCAAGTAAATTTACCTCACCACTAGAAAAACCACGAGGCGCCACTGCTAACATGTATATTTAGAGTGTAATACAAGACTTATCTGATTAATTCTCATTTATAAAAGCATCACATATTTAATATTAATTCTCTCTTGTTGCAAAAACTAATTAAAATTTGCACATGAAAACTAATGCAGATCTATATTTGTCATTACCTGAAAACGCTCCTAGTCCGTTATTTCTCGACTCCACAAAGGGCGAATTCAATTAATCCCTTTGCAACAACAAGCACTCCGTTTCTATATTCTATAAAATTCCATTTCCTGTCTCTCCCCCGAGTAAATTCTTCGCTGCATTGTTTATAAAGGCATGTACACATATTCCCCCTCTCACTTTTCGATATTGAAGATGGTTGGGACTAATACATACGTGTAATACAAATATACACGTAGCGAACACGACGCCTTTCATACCTGATGCATCTTAACGTCCTTACGCTACCCGATATCTTTGAAATGTTATCAGATTACGAGAACGCTTAAAGCTCTCTCTACAGTTTTGTTGGGGGGACCGTTACGTTATTGAAACTTGATGGAGAACGCAAGGAGAGGATTTTATATTACAAGATGTGGTTTAACTTTAACAAACATTTCACAAAGGAACATAATTATTAGTTAAAACCAACAACTAACCTTTGCGAAGAGTTTGCAAATAATACATGTTTTTATATTAAAAATGCAAACATAACTATACGATATATCGTTAAGTTGTTCCTCATTGACCACTTGGTGAAACATTTCTACTAATATATAGGTTTTTAATTAAAATTCACTAGATTTGTTTTACTAATAAATTATTAAAATTTTAACTAGTTTCGGTTTCATGCCATTTTCAAGAAATCTTTTAAAATGGCATCAAGCCGAACCTAGTTGAAAATTAAATAATGTATTAGTAAAACAAACCAAGTGAATTTCAATTGAAAACCTATACAGGGTGCCCGTAGAATGTATGGGAATCTCAGTTATTTGGAGAAATGAAAAGTCGGTTAAATTAGGGCAAAGTTGCGTATTTTAGGGCCTAACAATAATCTAAAAACAATTTTGAAATATCTTTTTTTTGTTTTCGAGATATCAACAAAAGACGGATGTTTTTTAAAGTCGTTTTTATTATTTTTTTTATTCAAAAACTACTGAATCTGGACATTTAGAACTTTGACAATATAGAGGCCAACTTTTGTTTTTCTTACGAGCGCCATTTTGGATTTTAATATTTTTTGAAAGAATATTTTTTTCTGAACTCAGTGATGTATCACACTCATAATTTATTTTAGATTTGATATTTAAAATTATGATATTTTCTTTTTTGCCTAGTGCCTTGGAAACAATGAATATTTATTAATCAATAAAATCTTGACAGCAGTCAATTATTGTTAGCAGTCAAAATTAATTAATAACTGTCAATCTTTTATAATAATAATAATAAGTATCGATTATCAGATAAAAGTTGCAGAAACTAAATTTATTCTACTTTTATTATTATTATTCCAAAACCATTCACAAAAAGGTAATTCTTGCATTTTTTGCTACGTCTCAATAAATATTGATCACCATCAGTCTAAGCCCTAGAAAAATGAACTCTCTACAAGATTCAAGCCCATGTACTGGAAAATACTGCAAAGAGCGCTGGACGGTCATTACGCCAACTAACTCTACAAAAACTTCGCCGGCCCTTTGCGGCCTTTCCCTTAAATTTATAAATTGATTTCATATTACAAAATGGAATAATACGTTTACTTTTTTAACGTATTATTGATTTATAACTAATGAAAATTTTGAATTCATAAATATTTTTATATGTAAATATCACTTACCTTTAATATCTAAATTATGAAGAAAATAACTAAGTTTTTATTTTTGTTTAGATTTTATATTTTATGTTTATATAAAAGGATTTAAGAGGAATAAGGAATAATAAAGAATAAGGAATAATAAACATTAAACGTAAAAAGCATGAGATAGTTTAATAATAGTACTAGAAACGATACAACATTAAAGTAATTTATTTAAATAAATTTTGCCGCTCGTTCATGTACAGCTTCTCAAATCTGGATTTCTGCTAACAGAAAAGAAAAAATTTACAGTTATAGGATGCATAAAAACGGTTAATTTTTAAAATATGCATGTTTCCAAACCACCTTTAGGCAATTACAAATATTCAACAGGGTAAGTTAACTTTAGGAAGTCGATTGAATTTTTTTAAGTGCCCTGTGAGGTAGAGTTTTCAATTTATTTTTTTTTAATGTGGTATCTCCAGGAGTATGAGTAGTAACAAGTTATGTTAGATTTGACACAAAAACTGAGGTTATTAATTTATAATCAATTTATCTCTTACCGCCCCACTGCGGAAGCAGTATTGTGAGAAAAATATGTAAAATTAATTCTATTTTTATTAATAAATACGCTTAATTCACATTGTTTTATGAAATTTGAACTTTAATTTAGGTGAAATAATTTTTATTCAGGAAAATGGACACACACTGATTATGGAAAATAATAATTATAATTAAGTACTGAATATTTCTCTGCACTTTTTTACGTTTCCTCCGTTGTAAACCGCATTTAAAAGCCTGGTCATAGGATCGCTATTCCTTTTCGCAATGCGCAAATTCTTATTAAGAAGTACCGTATTGACTCCATTACATCAGTTGTAGCAAAACAGTTTGCTGAAATTATAAATTACTTTTTTGGTAACTTCCTCGGTGTGTTTACATTTCTCCAAATTAAATGGTTTCCTATCTTCGATATACTTAATAAGGATTCTGAAGGAGTGTTTTTTATGAACAATCTTGTGAAACAGGGCCAAAAGAATATTGTTCATATAAGACAATCCTTTTATAAAACGGGGAGTGAAATACTTGAATTTAAAAGGGACACTGTCACTGAACTCTTTTTTCAACAACAAAATCATGCCACTCATTAACTATATTGTTATCACGACACAGAATATTATATTTACAAGTATCACATTTTTAAAGCGTACGAACTTTCTTTGCAATAAAACCACTTATGTAACCAATACACATCTTATCCAGTGGCTTATTCCGCTCGATTTGATCGATTCCTTCAATGTATGGATCTTATATATGTTACGTATCCACTAAATTTTCTTGCAAAAGAAAGTCTCGGATGCCATCTATAATATTTTTGTGATTTTTGCCATACAATTTGCTCCGATTGAATGAGTTGTGGTAAAATTATTAAGCAATAATGACCTGTAAATATAGTAAAAGCATACGCTGACGGGTGATCGTTTGAGCCACTATATTGTCTTACTTGACCAAAGAAATTCTCAAGAGCATCTTGATTAAATCTCCTCGGCATAACAAAAGACATAATACCCGATTGCAATAATTCTTTTACCAATATTTCCAAGCCTTGTATTATCATTAACCATTTTTATTAAGACGGAGGTATAGATTTTGTTGTAGATTTTTTTATTTGAAAATGCATGTTGGATGTTTAGCTTCTAGCCAAAATTTCCGATGTTCTGATGTTTTGGAAACCGTGCATCTCAAATGTTTTCTATTCATTGGTTCTTTAAGATTTCCATTACAACTGTCAAAAAGTTGGTCGAAAAAATGTATGATTGTGGCAGAATATTTTGCTCGGGGTTCCAAAAATGTTCCATCGATTGCCTTTTAAGGAGGATCTCTACACGATGTTACTATCACAGCTGTGACTGATCTGTGTAGCGTAACATAACTTCATTTTCGGTATATCCTCTTCCAAGATGTGGTTGCCATTTAATTTTGGCAATAATCGAAGTTCTCCACTTGTGTTATCGATGTTGTACACTTTAACGATGTCGCTCCATTTACATATTAATTTTTCATTTTTATTTCGGTACCAAATTAAATCATTTTTTAGTAAGCAATTCTCGATTCCCTTGACGAGATAGGGAGGACCATAAATGGGTACGACTTTTTTTCTGTTGACTTTGAAGAATGATTCCTTTTGAGTTGCCCCCTTTCTAAGGGCTTCTTCTTTTGACCGAGCAATTAAATAATTAATTGCACCTACATTAGTTCGGCCCTGATCACACACCGTTGCAACTACGTTCAATCCGCAGTCTTGACATTTCTTCAAAATATCCCTTATAACCCTTACTAAATCGATTGTCTTTGTGGTACTTCCATTGAATGCATGGAATTTGGGCTGCTTCCTATTTTTCCTATTCCTTTTTACATAAATACTAATGCATGCTTGCCTATAGTACTCGTCATCTTATCACTCAAGTTCTTAAAACCGATAACACTTCTATTATTTATGTCAAACGTTAGTTTAGGTTAAATGGCCATTTTATCAAATATTAAAATACAATTTTTATCCAATTGATTTAATTTTGACACATTTTGTTTTAAGTTGTTAAAAGCGATATCGTTAAATCCTCATGTAACTGGAACATTCTTAAGAACCCGCATTATTGTGCTTCTTGATGTCATGATGAATTTTTGTTTTAAGTGGCCTGTATATCCTCGGACTTCGTTTATAAAAAGCAATACTTAGAACGTTATCGTTGAATGTAAATTTTCTGTTGTTGCTAGAGACTCCTTGTAGCCTAATTTGTGATGTTATAAAGATTTTTAAATGTATCTGAACTTCTTGTGTTGCTAAATCCAACATTTCTTTCTGAGACACACTTTCATATGTGTCGAGTCTTTTTCTGGATGTTCTTTGCTTTCTTTTCAGAAGCCAATTTTCTCTTTTAAGGTGTGCAGCGCTCTTCATAATCTTCCTTGCTTTTGGTGTTAAATTTGCACTCGGTCTAAGTCTTCGTAATAATGCAAGGACGTTCGATCGGATCTCATTATCTACCAATTTAACAACCTCCATTAGTTCATCTACATTCTACTTTGTCCAGGTCATTATTTACTTCATTTCTTTTACCTGGTTTCGAAGGTAAAAGTAATGTGGGTACTGTGTTAGAAGTTAAAAAGTTGTTCGTTGACTGATGCTCTTTGGCAAAATGAAGAGGCGCACCATCTTCCGTTTATGACTTAATTCTGGTGATAAATCATCTAATCCTTTATTATCACACGCTGCAACCAATTGAAGAAATCTTGACATTTCTTCATTGGGTTTAGGAAATAAGTGTCTCGATGAATATTTATCTTCACAATCTCTAATTACACATTTCCTATTTCCAGGCATTTTGTCACAATTCTATTTACAACACGTTTAAATAACCTAGATTTATATTAAAACACTTTTCTATATATTATAAATCACTCACAATTTAAATTCTACAACACTGTTTAATATCTATGCTAAATTTAAAGAGAAATTAAATATATTTTTAAATGTTACTAAAACAAACACCACGTATGTATTTAGATTTCCAAACTTAGCTAAATTGTTTTGTCAATAAATTATTAAATCATGCTAGAAATCACACCATGCAATAATAAAACACGGTTAAATGCACTACGTCAATATTAAAAATTAATATTATTAAATTATGCTAGATTTCACACCATGCCATAATACAACACGTTTAAATACACTATATTATTTTTAAGAAATTATAAAATTAAATGCTAGAATTGACACCATGCTCGATACAATACGTATAAATGCACTGGATTATTATTAAAAAAAAAAAACTTTTCTACGTGGAAATATTATAAATCCCTCATAGTTTGAGATATAAAACACTGTTCAAAATCTATGCTAAATTTATGGAGAAATAAAATGTATTTTTAAATATTACTATAACAAACACCACGTGTTTGGATTGATGAACCTAACCTCACTAAATTGTTTTGTAAATTAACAATTAAATCATGCTTAAATTCACATCATGCAATTATCAAACGAAGCGTGAACCGACCCTGATCTTAGCGTTATATATTTTTAACTCTACTATAAATCAGTGGTTTATACGCGTAGCGCATAAAGTAAAATTTCGAGTTTAGAAAACCCCCTTTAAAATTTCGTCTGCGGGTCGCTGCGGGACCCGAGACAATATTTTTACCTCGTGCTTAGTCTGGGAGTGGAAGACACTCGTTAGTTTAAAATACATCACAACTGTTAAAATATGTATCGTAACTGTCACAAAGAAAACAACAACATGGCGATCTCAGTATAGTTCAATTCAATCTCGTGTCAAGTTGGCACCATTGGTTAAATGTCGGCTTACGCCGAGTTATGCCAACTCTAATTATAGTTCAAATGTAGGCTACCGCCGACTTATGTCAACTGTTATTGTAGTCCAATTGTCTCCTGGTGTCGACTTGTATGTCAACTGTTATTATAGTCCAAATGTCGGCTGACGCCGACACTCATCAAGTTGACACAGCGGACTATATGTTGGCTAGCGCCTAGTGATTTATTGTTATTAATTCACATTTTTACTATTGTGACGTTATGACTGTTAGTCACTTGGTTAACTGCTTTATGGCTATGGTAAGATTTTGTCTAATTATGTCTTTATGGACTGTATTTCAACTATTCTGGTATTATGACTGTAAGTCACTTGGTTATATAACTATATTGACTGTATTTCATACAGTAATTTAAGAGACTTACGACCATAACATCATAATAGCCGAAATAGTCCATAGAGAAACATAATCAGACAAAATCTTGGCATAGTCAAAAGACAGTCAATAAATCCACTTACAGTTACAAAAGTCAAAATACGGTCAATAAAGATATAATATGACAAAATCCTATGCTAGTACAAAGACAGTCAATTTATAAGATTCAAAATGTCATACCAGTATTTCGTTTATAAACAAATACATTTTTTTATCAGTACAGTAATTATTCAGCTGGATGTCCGTCTTCAGTGGTGATATGGAAGCAAATTATGGGTCCTAGGAGTTGTGAAATAAGTGAGTTACTCAAGTGTTTCCAAGGCACTCTTTACAAAAAAATAGATAAAAATTTTACATATAAAATGTATAATAATCTATAAGTATAATACATCAATGAATTCAGAAAAAAAAATACTATTCCATAATATAAAAATCCAAAATGGGGCCCATAATAAAAACGTAGGTTGGCTATGGTCCCTGGGTAAATGTTATAGTTATCTTAAAATAAAATATGTTCCTAGATTTATCGTTTTAAGTACCTTTTTACCTTTTGAATAAAAAAGTAAAAACGAAATTTAAAAAAATCCGTATTTTGACAATATCTCAAAAACGAAAGAAGATATATTAAAAATTTGTTTTAAGAATATTATTGGGCCCTAAAATACGGAACTTTGTCCCAATTTAACCGAATCTCAATCTCTTCAAATAAACGAGATCCCCATACATTCTGTTGAAATACGGACACCGTGTATAACTATACGATTTTTTAAATCCTATTCGTATAAAATGACAATTTTGATAAATGCAAAAAAACTAAGAACCAGTAAATTATCTATAATATTTTTTTACGTTAGTAGTTAACGTCATAAATTACTTATGTGAATTAAATTAAATATTTGAATTAATATAACTACAAAGCTCAAATAAATAGAATAATTTTTAAACAAGAATAATTCAAATTCAAAACTATTTAAATTCGAGAAAATAAGTTTAAGACGTATTGTTTGCATTTTAAACAAATTTTCGTAATTTAATATATTATAATAATTTTTATAGCCTACTAATAAAAATGGTTGTTTATCCAAAGATACAAAAAATAGAAACTACCGACTAAGTTAACGGAAAACTGCTACTAATTCACGCTTTATTTTATTTTCTACTGTGTAAAGTAATTTATCTTTGTTGGTGTTTTAAGTATGTATCCACACACTTCAGCAAAGATAAATGATTTGACTTTATTTATTGCAATTTTCGTACAGGAATATTAATTAAAATTATGTAATTTTCAATTAGCCCAGATTAACCATAATACAAATTTTAGTGTATAACTTCTAGTAAATTAGTGATTGTGTTTCCTCAGGTAGTTTGTGTTTGAATACTGCCAGCACAGGCTTGCGGATATTTACTCAAGTAAGATGATTATGTGGGATTTCATATGCTGTAAATATAAGATACCTGTGTACAATTCATGTTACTCGCCTCGACCAAATTCACGCCAATTAAGTGAGAAAATTATAATTTTGCTACAACAATTGAAAACAGAGTGCACGAAAATAGATTTTGATAATTATGTGTTGTATTAAATCAACTATAATCCCAATGCAAATCGCCAAAATGAGAAATCTCTTGTAATGCGGTCTGCAAACGCTTTCTTGGGAAATTTTGTATTGTGGAGGCTTCTACTTCGTTATACTTATTAATTAATCAATAAAAAACGTTTTAACTTTGTTTGCATAACACAATTGTCTTATATAAACAACGTTAAAACGCTTTCTTGAAAAGTATAGTGCTGTTTTATTTGGTGTTGTATATTTTACATCTGTCTACTTCACAAATGTTATAATCCCCCTGAAATAAGACGGTATTTGCAAAAATGAGAGCATCTTTCTTTTGGCCCACCATGAACTTATACTTATGCAACTGCAAAGAACGAGTTCATGCTATCTATATCTTGAATTAATTTCCCAATTGTCACTTGATGAAACATACGGTACTATACAGGGTGGCTGATTCTTTAGAGTCCAGCTGATATCTGCTAAAATATTGAAGTATATATCGGAATATGTATACTTTTGACATTATAACTTGACAAAAAACGACAGCTACATTTTTATCCCTTTTATTTAATCATTAGCAAAATATGTAATTAAACAGTATTAACTATTTTTTTTAAAATTTTCATTACGTTTTATGTTTGATTTTGAAATCTATTTATGTTATATTTAATTATAACACTTGGTTTGTTTCACTGATTTTATATTTACGGAGTAAATATAAAATCAGTGAAAGGAACGAAGTGTTATATTATAATATGTTTTATATTAGAGTTTCAAATTATTTATATCTGTCACTTTTTTGAAATTATGTCATTCCATTGAGTGACGAATATTTGTATTTTCCTCAGCTTGAATTTATAATTTCTTCGAAAATTTGTGAGAACGGTTTGAATTTCGCATCAAAATTCATCCTCGTTGTCTTTGAAACACTTTGCATCAAAAATAAATCGTTATTGGATTGCTATTTAATAAAAATATCTCAGATTGCTAAACTAATATGTATTTCGTTCTTTTCAGGTAAATTACTCCGTGTGAAGTTTTCCTGTCGCGTGTGGATGATAAAATATAATATTTGGATCACAGGTGGTAAGACTTAGACTCTATGTTAAGCTCTCGGTATAATTGAAATATGTAACATGCAAACGTTTTGTTTTGTAAAACTTATTGTTAACTTAGAGAACTTAAAAAATACTTAATATTGCGCGTTGTAAATTAATATTTACAAAATTCTTGATGTATTTTGACAAATATTGATAAAATATAAAAACAAATTAAAATTAATATCAACTTTGTGCAAAAGTTTTGACAAAATTCTCGTAGAAAGTCGATATTAATTTTAATTCGTTTTTATATTTTGTAAATATTCTGCAAACTATTGAAATACTCATTTTTTTATGTTAAATTTTCTTTATGGTAAATATTAATAATATCATTATTAATGTTTGTCAGGAAATTGGCCTAACAAACATTAATAATGATATTATTAATATTTGTCAAAATTAAAGAATACATCAAGAATTGCCTTCTCCAAACAACATTTAACAAATCCGCATAAAAAATATCCGAGATGACGATAATGGCACATTCCTTTTTTTAATACTTCCCCGGAATTTTTCCCAATTGTCGAAATTCCGCGCCTCTGGGGACGGAAAAACGCCGGCCCCCTTTTCCCAGAATTAAATCGTACATCAGCGACGAACAATAAAGTTTGTTCGTCTTTAAGATCGTAAACATGTATTTACCGATTCATCTTAAACTCTCACTGTTTATGTCCCTGGAAAATCCGGAGGCCGTAAATACGTGAGCTTATTTTCCCGAGTCCCGCTGCCCCTGAGGGAGTTACGAAAAAAGGGGGGAAAGGGTGGATGATGGACTGTTGGCTCTTTGCTTTCACGCAAATAAAATAAATGCTATTTAAATAAATGAGGTAGTGTTTGAGGAGCGAGAGGCCAGGTGTTTTTCGGCTAGCTTTTATTGTTTATTTAGGAGGTAGTAAAATGTAATTTCGTGATATTGCCACTAAAGGTCTATTGTTTATTATTACTAAAGGCGCTTTTGTTATTTATAAATAATGCAGATATACAAAATGTAGTTAGATTATTTTTTAATACAAAAATATAGTTAAATATTTTGAACCAAAAAAAATAACTACTATTGAATGAGTATTATAAATATTGAAATAATCGCACATTTAGTTAAAAAATATATAGAAAAATAAATGAGAAACTATTATTGGGATATTTTTAGAGATTACCATACATATGCAGAGAGAGCAATATATACTGTATATAAAGGGTGCCCGTATTTCGACAGAATGTATAGAGATCTCATATAGTTAAAGAGATAGAGAGTGGGTTAAATTGGGGCATTGTTAGGCTGAAAACAATTTTAAACTATCTTTTTTGTTTTCGAGATGTCAACAAAAAACTGATTTTTTTAAAAATAGTTTTAATTTTTTTATTCAAAAACTACTGAATCTGGACATTTTGGGCTTTGACAATATAGAGGCATTTTAATGAGGAATCTAGTAGCATATTTTTTTCTAAGATAACTATAACATTTACCCAGGGACCATAGCCAACTTTTGTTTTTTTATGAGCACCATTTTGGATTTTCATATTTTTGAAAGAATATTTTTTTCTGAACTTAGTGATGTATCACACTCATAACTTATTTTAGATTTGATATTTAAAATTATGATATTTTCTTTTTTGCAAAGAGTACCTTGGAAACAATGACGTCATATCTGTTAATAAAATCTTGACAGCAGTCAATCATTGTTAGCACTCAAAATTGAAAAATAAGTGTTAATCTTTTGTAATAATAATAATAAGTATCGATGATCACATAAAAGTTGCACAAACTAAATTTATTCCATTTTTATTATTATTATTCCAAAACTTTTCACAGAAAAGTAATTCTTGCATTTTTTCGCTACATCTCTGTAAATATTGATTACCATCACATCTAAGCGTTATATATTTTTAAATTTACTGTCTATCAGTGGTCTATCCGTGGTCTCGGGTCGCTGTGCGACCCTTGACAAATTTTCTACGCGGGGCTTTTCTAAACACGAAATTTTACTTCATGCTTAGTCTGGGACTGGAGGACACCCGTAAGTTTAAAATACATCACAACTGTTAAAATATATATAGTCGGATGCCCGTCTTCAGGGGTGATATGTAAGCAAATTATGGGTCCTAGGAATTGTCAAATAATTAATTTACTCAACTGTTTCCAAGGCACTCTTTACAAAAAACAAAAGATTAAAATTTTACATATAATATGTACAATAAACTATAAGTGTAATAAATCATTGAATTCAGAAAAAAAAATTCTTCCAAAAAATATGAAAATCCGAAATGGCGCCCATAAGAAAAACAAAGGTTGGCTATGGTCATTTTAACTATCTAATGTCATTTTAATTGTCTTTGTCTATACTTAAGGAGTATGTCATACGTTTGTGCCAATAAGCAGTTCTTCAATGTCATGATCATTAATGTCAATGGGAAATGTTAATGAAATAAATTCGTAAATCGTGATTTCTGGGAATTTATATTTTGGGCTTATATTAGGATTTCAGGATATATATATAATTTGTGTGCGAGATGTTGAAGGCGTTCATCGGTTGGGATGAGGTTGCATTTTTGGTATAGGATTATGAAAAGGATTTAATGGGTGTCTGATTTTTGTGATCACTCTGAGGGCTGATCTTTCAGCTACTTAGAGATTGTGTAGAACAGTTGGTCGAGGATTGAAGAACAGGATGGCGGAATAGTCGAGAAGAGGTCGGTATTTAATTTTGTAAATATGTACCGCAGTTTTTGTTGCAATTCCATGATTTTTGTAAGTTAATATTCTGAAATGCCGAGCTTTCGCCCCGACTTTTGCCTTGAGGTTTTGGGAATAAGGCTTGAAGCTGAGTTTAGTGTCAAATGTAATACCAAGGTATTTACAGGTGTTAGACGGGGAAATATAGTTGTTGTTTATTAGTATTTTAAATGGAGATCGGAGAGGGCGGTGGTATGGAATAAAGAGTTAAGGTTTGTTAAGTTTTACGGTTATTCTCCGTTTTGCGACCCATAATTGGATGCTGTAGATCAGTTTCTGCAGAGTGCTCATGTCCTTAAGGATTGTAGGAGCGTGGGATACTAGGGCGGTATCATCGGCGTATAGCAAAGGTTAGGTAGTTTTATTTAGGTAATTTGAATTGGGGTTATACAGATCATGCACAAATATGTTGTAGAGGAGAGCCTTAAGGTAAACCTTGTTCGGGTATAAAGGTATTGGAAAGAGATGTACGGATTTTACCTTAAAGAGTTCTATTTGACAGGGAAATTGTCTACCAGGTTGATGACGTGCGGAGGGATATTTAGAGAGGTCACTCACTTAAACAACAAACCTCGATGCCAAACCGAACTAAAAGCTATTTTTATATCGAGAAATACTACGGCGGATTTATGGCCCTAAGTAGTGTTATTTTAATTTAAAATAAAAAAAAGTATTTAAAATCAAATAATTTGGTTATTCAAAATGTACAAATCAAGTCGTTTTATTTGAATTTATTATTAAAAATACTTATAATCATGTTTTATTAAGTGATCAATGATAAACAATACATAATGAATGTATTGTTTATAGTTATAGTTTTTTAAATATTTGAAAACTGTAATATTTTTCGACAGTCGTGAATATATTTTGTTATTTACTCTATCACTTATGACATGATAACGTTTTTCGCTAATTTGTGTATTCGTTTACACTTTCTGTGTCAACAGTTAGGCTGGGTTAGGTGCCATATACATTAAGTAGACGATGTTACCTAACCTAATTTTTGACACATTCGACACGGTGACCACGTGTTAAGTTTGGTTGTATATCACATGGTCAAGGTTTGTGAGGTTAGGTATCACTCTGATAAGTTAGGTTAGATATAATGTCATTCTCTCGAGTAAATATCATCAACTGCAATTATTTAATAGCTGAAGCTGTTATTTGGTGAAATTCCATATCAACACTTTTAGTAAATGACACACTTGGTTAACATTTTACAACAATAGTTTCACCACACAGTGGCTTCATCAAGCAGATGAAGCCACTGTGTGGCGAAATAATTGTTGCAGTGTCAACTTAAAAACAGTAAAAACCAAGTGTGTTATTTACTAAAAGAACTGTAATTATAGTTCAATTATCGACGTACGTCAACTGTCATTATGGATTAACATAAAACAAACACAATAATTAAGATACAAATTCACAATTAACATAATTGGTATCATAAAAATGTCATAAGTGATAAGATAAGAAACAAAACATGTTTACGACTGTCTAAAAATATTACAATTTTCAAAAATTAAAATATTATAACTATCAATGAATGTATTGGTTATTATTGATCACTTGGTAAAACATGATAATTATTTGTGTTGAATCTAAATATAAAAAAATATGTATTACATTATTTTTTAATCCCAGTAATTGATTTTATTTGATTTTCGACACGTTTTTAGTTTTAAATTTAAATAAAACTACTTAATTTAAAAAGTAAATTATTTTAGGCACAAGTTTTTAATAATTATAATATAGAGCAAAAGATGCTAAATAAAGATTATTATTATCTTTGAATAATGAATATGAGTGAGTTACGTGAAGATGATAATAACTTTAAATAAAAACACTTTTTAACCTTTCTTGACACATTTATTTTGTACTAGATGTACAGGTAAAATAATATATTATAATGTATCAATTGTAATATATTATTTTACCTGAAGTAAGAATGTGTAAAGAAAAATGTAAATATTTTGTTATTTAAGTATTTGGATTATTAGTCATTTTTAAAGTGTATTTTTAACTTTACAATATTTCCGTGCTTTATACGCGTGGCGCATGAAGTAAAATTATATAGATAGCTTTTTTTAAATTATCCGTAATGTATACGCTATAAATATATTGACTTTATAAAAGCGTTAAATATGAAGTTTCTAACGAGTGTTTCTACTCCTTGAATAAGCATGAAGTAAAATTTCGAGTTTAGGGAAGCCTGAAAATTTGGTTCAATCGCGTAGCGAAGCGAAGCGATCGAACCAAATGTTCAGGCTTTTGTAAACTCGAAATTTGACTTAATGCGCTAGGCGTAAAAATACTGAACTATTGTGAAGCTCGAAACATACTTAAATTTATTTTATTTAAATGTATAATTTGTAATAATCTAAACATTCAAATAACAAATAATTTACATTATCAAGTCAGGTCAAAAAATTAAATTTATTAAATTAACTTATTTAGTCATAAACAAATATTTCATAATGTTGCGTTATTGCATCAATGGCGCTTAATGGGTTAATAAGCTAGTTATCTTCTAAACTCCTGCATAATATCAATTTACTTGTACTTTCGGCAAATGGCTCTTCAAGGTAAAACTTGCAATACGGAAAGACTATACAATTTGTGAAGGTTGAAAGACCTAGGATGATAGCAATTTGTGACTCTATGAGTCCAATAAAATGTATAATTAATATTTTAAAGATGTGAATATTAATGTGGCAATTTTAAGAAGTTAATATTTTAATAAATTTGTAGAAATTCATATTTATGGAAATTCCATATATGAAAAATCTCTTATTCTATTTTAATAAAACCATTTATGCAATTACGAATCCACTGCGGTTTGTTCTGTGGGCAGAATCTAATTTGTAATTCAACAAATTTCTGTGGCTACAACACACACACACACAATGCTTTTTGTTAATAAATTTTATATTACACAAATAGGTTTTGTTAACCCTAACTTGAACTTCACTCACAAAAAGTCGATATAGGATACCAAATTATGCATTTAAAAATAATACATTCAATTCGTAACGATGCCGAGGTATTTCTAGGATTATCTGTAAATGAGATATATATTTTTTTTTTTAATTTTAAATACTTTTTAATTTATTAAATCGTATTGATTATAGATAAAGACAAATGGAACTATAAAGAAAATACTAGATGTAGATATAAAGTCTATTTTCTTTTTCCGTAGGATATATTTTTAATCAAAGAAATTCGCTAATATTTAGATTGATTTAATACCCCACTCTCAGTCTTTTAGTGCAAACTGCAACTAGACAAACCGAAGACCCAATCATCAAAACCGCTGCATTTAGGATATGGATTTTTCCTCCAACTCCGAAAAGAGGAAAAGGTGGCTTTCGAGTTTTGCGGCCACTTGCGTTACATGATAATCTGGAATGGACGGAAACTTTTTCGAGGCGCTTAATTTCAGGAAAAGACTGAAGACCACCCCTCGACACTTTATTTATTTTTCCAGCGGATTATCAAAAATAAAAATATAAAAGAGGGGAAAACTTTGTGGAAAACTGTTGGAAATACATAAACGACATAACGAGTTGTGCAAATCTTTTTAAATCTCTCGTTTCAATTTATATATGTATATGATTGTTTTAAAAGGATACCTTATTAAATGTTATTAATTACTAATGCATTTAATGACTTTTCTTTATTAACAGGATAGTCTGTAAAGAAAACTAATACTTTTCATGTGGACCTCATTACTAATAGAATGGCAAATGATATCGAGATAGTCTCAACTAAGGAGCTAAATATCTTAGATGACAAATTAGGACGAAAAAATGATATCAAATTTGTTGCTTATTGAGTAATTTGAACGACAGAGAATTTGAAAAGGTTAAATAATAATAATATGCCTCCCATTTTCTGAAAGGCCCTGCTTACATCTATGTATTAGTAACTAATCGGGATCGGGATGTTTAACAATCTATGTATTAGTAACTAATACATAGATTGTTAAAAATCCCGATGAATTCGGAAAACTATTCCATTGAACTCCACACCATAAAAACAATTGCAAAAAACAATGGTTACAATGAAAATATTATCGATCAAATAATTAAGTCAAATAAACAGAAACAACTCATGAAATATTTTTATATAGAAATAGAGAACGAAAAGAAAAATTGAAATAAGTTAGAATATGTTAAAAATCTAACACCGTTAAGCAAAAATTGTTTCAAAGGGAATAAATTTAACATCATTATAACCAACCCCATTAATCTTAGCAAACTTTAGTGAACAATAAATTTAAACAAAATAAACTATGCGACAGTGGAATATACGAACTACAATGTGGAGAATGTGATGCAATATATATTGGACAGACAGGTAGATATTTCAAAACTAGATTCGATGAACACCATAAAGATATAATTAATAATAAACAGTCTACAGGTCTGCCCAAACATTGTAACACATTCAGACATTTTTTCAATCCGAATAATTTCAAAATCCATTATACAGGAAATAAAGGTCGTATCCTCAACTTCCGAGAAGGCTTGGAAATTAACAGAGCCATAAAATGAAAGAAAAACGTCGTCAACGACAACGAAGACATCTGGACATCGCCGATCGCGAACGCTCTTATTGCCTGACCCTCTCCCTTTTTGTAAATCTGTATATATTTTCTGTAAAACATTATTTTTGTACATTCCTTGAAAATGGCTGATAGCCGAAACTAGTCGGAATAAAGACGTATAATTAGTGAAACATACCAAGTTATTTTATTTTAAATTTCATTTTTCAAAAATATGTATGATATATTTCTTTTGAAATAAATATGTCCTGTCTCTCCCTCTCTCAGAGATATAATTATTGTAATAAAAATTAAATGATTTATTTCAGTTGAACTACAAAACCGTTCTTTTATTATAAAATGTATATTTCCCCCGGATATGAAATATGGAATTTGCAAAAGCATAATTTATGGATTTGTCTGCTGCTAAACGTAAGCCGTAACGCTATTAGTTGGTTGACATTTAATGCTGAAAACAGAATCGAGATAAATCCTGTAATTAACATTTGTAAACTTTGTTGTCAGTCAAAGGCGGATCACGCGTTTCCCTCTCTCTCTTTCTAACACACTTTGCGAGTTTATATATGTGTGTGTATGTATGGTGGGAGCACAAATGTCAAAAGCTAATTGTTTCGCTTTGAAACCTATAATGCACATTATTAGCCTCCTGACAGAAAAATTCTAATTAGGTTTTAATTGTTGTCAGATGCAATTATCCAGTTTATTGTAAAAGCTTTTCATTATTTACATGGATATGTGTATGTCAATTATCGGTACGAGTATATTTTTGTTGTACTGGTTAATAATTGGTTAATCGCATTTTCGAGTTATGTGTTTTATACACCTAATTCAGATTTGAATAATATTTTATAAATAAAAATATTTGTAAAGGTATAAAATATCCACCGGTCATAAAACGTTCATCATGAGAATAATCACCGCATGCTACAAATTCCACAAGAAACGATTGAAAGAACATTTCGAGTGTATGCCTTATGCAAGAAAACAGCAAATTCGACTACATGACAGAAAATTGCTAGGAAACAATTTTACTGGCTGTGCTGGCGAACATCAAATATCTCTTAAGCCACCCAATTGGCGATTAAATGTAATTCTTGTGGCAAAACAGATTACGGCGTTTGATCCAGCTCATCGCTGAATTAAGGGAACTCCAAATGTTAAAATACCTTTAATGAAAAAAGTGATCTACAAAATTGATGATGCTCCTGCTAAAAAATCATGTGTTCATAATCTAATCACTATGTGTGAGTTCGATACATACTTCACAGAAATCAACAGTCCTTTTGATACCGACGCAAGGTCTGTCGGTATCATAAGGACTGTTAATTTCTTTATAAAAAAATTACGCCAACACATTATCACCGTATTTAACATCGATACTCATTTTTTATTTTCGGGCAACAGAATGCTTGTTGTAATGTACGATCTCGAACAACATAATAGTGTTCCTTCTAAAGGTCCCGTGCTTTTTATATAGCAACCTCAGCTTCATTTTCAACAAATGTCTTATTCTCTCCCCCATTACCTAGCCAACAACCCTGTTTACATTAATATGCTAGTTAAGTCTAAACTTATGACCTCTTTCTGTTTTAAAGATTGACGTTCTATTCAAATGCCAATCTCCACTATTCACAACCAAAAGAAGTGTGGCAAACCGTTATTTGCTAGCATAAAATTTGGTAAAGACACACATATTCTGAGTATTCCTCAATTGATGATCCCATGTTCACAAGGCGTCTCTTAATGACAACATCGTAGTTATTGACTTTAACAAATCCCAATTTCTAGCCAACCTTGACTTTGTCCGTATATCAAGCGGTACGCCCTAGCCCTTGAAGATGCATTAAAAATAATCGATTGGAAGGACAGAGGTATTAATATCAATGGCGAGAGGCTAAGCCAACTAATGTTTACAGTCAAATTGAAGATACTTATAAGGAAACAAAGCGGATTTGCTACCTTATAAGTATCCTTGATATGAATTTCAATAAAACTACGTATGAAAGAGACGAACAAGAAACAATTCTGGGAGCGAACATCAAATATAAATACCTATGGAAAATTGTAACAATACGGAAGGCTAACCAAGAACTGAAGATACACGAAAGAATAAGACAAGGATGGGCTCCATGCGGAAAAGTAAAAGACATCTTAGCTATGGACATGCTGCTTAAGCTAAAAACCGAACTATATAATCAGTGCATCCCACCAGTAACTACCTACGGATCACAAACATGGGTTCTTACGAAATCAATACTAGAAAATCTGGAAGAGCTATAGAAAGAAGTATACTGCTCATATTCTTAAAACACCGAAAAACGAAAATACATCACTTCAATGAAATGGAACTGAGCGAGGCACGTGGCAAGAGATTAAGATAAATGGAGCCGTAAACAAATCAGGTGGAGACCATGCAGAAATATAAAAAGCGCTGTTCGGCCCCAGAGAAGGTGTAGCGACAATCTGAAACGTATTGCGGGAATAAACTAGTACTAAGTGACCCAGAACTTAGATAGCTGGAAGATTTTAGGGAAGGCTTATACCCAAATAGCAATAACCCTTTTTTTAGAAGCAAAGGTGATTAATATATATTCTCGAACAAGAACACACACCATCCCTAATTTCCAGTTATAAACCTATTAACCCTTTCTCAGTATTAGGCAAACTTTTAGAATCTCTCACGACATACCAAATTTCCAATTTCTATTCGTACCAAAATGAGCCCAATACCCTAGACCAGTGATGGGGAAACTACGGCCCGCGGGCCAAGTCCGGCCCGCGGAAAGGTTTAATCCGGCTCGTTTAAGAGTGCCGTCGTGAGAATGTTTGAACGCGTTCTTACTTCGTAATGTGACGACCCGCATAAAAACTACCTACCTACGATTAAGCATTATTCTTTGGCCCGCTACGATTGTCTGGTTATTACAAATGGCCCGTCTTAAAAAAAGTTTCCCCACCACTGCTAGACCTACAAAAAAATGTTAACTCTGTATGGCATTAACGTTTACTGTTCAAGTGTCATGTCCTAAATATACCAAAACATCTCATTCTAGTTCGCAACAATTTTCTATCTCATAGAACTTTAAAAGTAAAACAACACATAGTATATTCATGCGAAAGGGGTTCCACAAGGTTCGAATCTCTCTCTCCAATACCATACAATATTATTTGCTCCGACTTGTTTGCACAACCCTGACCTTGAATACTCAAATCCCTTATTATTAATCCTATAATACACCTAAAAAGGGAATATCCATTATAGCTGCAACCCATAGAATTATTTGCTGTCGTCTGCTTGATTAAGCACCCATACACTTTTTCTTAGTTATCAAATCCTACTATACAAAGCATACAAGTTAGCGGACAAGCATTTTATCGAGCCCTTTTAAAAATATGCCATCCTTACAATTCTATATTTAATCTATCAAATCCTGTATACCACAACTAATGTATCCCAAATAGAAAAGAGAATGGAAAGAGAATAATAGTACTGCAAGCGTGTAAACCCCCATGTTAGCTGAAACACATAACATCAAATGTTTATTATACAAATAATTAAATACATTATTATGCACAAAAATAAATATAATTAAACTTAATTTTTTCTTGATAAATGAAAATCGGTCCGAGATATTTTCGCTGAGAATGGATTGTTTAATATGTCTGCTAGTGTGGGTGCTAAGATGAAATGAACTCAAAAATGGTAAATGTAGGGTGTTTGTATTTTCGGGCAATATACGTGTTTACGCGCTTACTGTATTAGGAAAAGAATTGGAAGTTTGAGGAATTTTTCGCAATTTTTTCTGAGAGGTGTAACATTAAATTAGGGATATATTAGTAGGGGTGTAGAGGAGTTGATTTGACGGGTTGTCAAACACACAAATGTCCCACATTTACCATCTGTGACTTCATTCCTCTTCACCAACTTTAACAGCTAAAGGTTAAAATCACCCGTGTCAACGGGAGGGAAGGTACCCCACGCTGATTTCCAACTAGCTCAGGTTGGTTGAGTTTATGAGAGATGAGCAACTAACTTTTGAAACACATAGTTGTTTTTAATGATTTATTTTAAAATAAAGAAAAAGACAAACATTAAAACAACAAAAGAATAAAATAAGGGTAAGAGAAACAGAACAACACAGTGTACGAAGGTACAGGGCACTTGGTGTGGCGTCGGCGTCGCGGTGTCGAGGTAGGGACTTCTTAGTCTGGCGGTGGCGTCGGGATGGAGGCGGTGTCCGGATGGAGGCGGTGTCCGGATGGAGGCGGTGTCCGGATGGAGGCGGCGTCCAGGTAGCAAGACGGCGTCTCGGTGTGAGACGGCGTCCTGTGCTCATCGACTAGATGTGGCGTCGACGTCGGTGGGGTGTTGCTTCTGGCTGGATCCGGGGGCAGCAACAAACACTACGCTGGTAGTGTGGGACATTGAGGCGGCTGCTCTGGCAACCTTGATGCTCGGTGACGGTAGTGACTTCAGAAAAGGCGGCGGAACGGCTAGCGTCGGCGTCGGGCAAAGTTTCCTGGAGTCGGTGGTTTGCCAGCCTGGTCTGGATCCGGCGAAAGCAACGAACGCTACACTGTAGCGTCGTTGTGGCGTCGAGGCGACTGCACTGGCAATCGGATTCTCGGCGTCAGTGTTTAAGAACAGGAACGACGGCTGGGACGGTTGACGTCATCGTCGGTTTGTTTCTTGTTGTTGGTTTCTTCTTCTAGCGGCAGGAACGACGGCTAGGACGTCTGGCGTCGGCGTCAGTCAGAGCTTCCTGGCTTAGATAGAAGAGTCGAGGAACTTAAGTTCCTTTTGAATCTACATGCTGTCCCTTTCTTTACTAAAAATGGCTTAAAGAAGGGATGTTTTGAGGACTACGTAACTGTTGATAAGGAATTCGCTAAAAAGTAATTATCGCAGGCAAGATAATTACTTTTAGCGAACCCCCAAATCCAAACAACCGTTAAGCTGCAATTTGAAAGAAGTATAAAAATTTATAATCCCTCTTCTTTCAAATTGCAACGGTGGTTATTAGTCTCCCTTAATTGCCCTATTTGGAAAAAAATAGGAAGAATTATAAATGTAAATTACAATTCTTGTTGCCTGAGCTTAAAATAATTCCCGCTAATACCCGGAAGAAAACGTCATCGATTCATTTCAATCAAAATTTACTGAGAAAAATGTTTAGTTTATTTGTTAATTTATATAAGAATGTATTTATTTATATGCACCTATTTATTACAGGTCATTTCTTAAAACTTCGCGATCAGAATAACAATCAATCCTTATCGGCGGTTTTTCGATAATTGGTAAAAAAACGTCTGTACAGTTACTATTGTTGATAACTGATAAGATATCCGTCAAGCTGACCTAAATGAAAATTGTTGTTTCGCCTAAATTAATTGTTAATGGTGGATGATTCTACTTCGTTTTACATCATAACTCACAAATGAAACACCTTTTAACTTTGTATAAACGTGACTTTATTAAATGACTATAGTTTCGAAAACTTCAACTTGTCATTTTCAAACTAAAAGTGATTCAAACTAACAATTGTACAACTGTGTTTTTGAGTTTACGTGAAGTGATTATTACACTAAAAAATACTGTTATTCCTTACTTCACTTTTTATTTGTATCGTTAAATGTACATTTCAAAACACAAGGTGCTCATTATCAATAAAAAAAAAAAACGTTTTATTGATAATGAGCACCTTGTGTCTCGAAATGTATATCTAACGATACAAATACAAATTGAAGCAAGGAATAACAGTATTCTTTAGTGTAACAGTTGTACAGGTATATACAGGGTGATTTTGAATAGGTGTAAAAAATGCACATTTTGTTCTGGGGGCTACTTAAAGTCAATAGGTTAAATAAGTCCAAGTCTAATTTTTATGATTTAGAAAACGACAACTGATTTAAATGTACTAAAATAAAGAATTATTTTTGATACAATTCAGCAATATAAAATAACTGAATTATAAAATAACCTACCACAAATAATAAAAACAAATTTAAACTTTACATTATGTCAGGGTTTTATACTCCTATCCACGAAAATAACTAGGAAATTGTTTAGTCACACTCGTTTGAAATTCTTTTCGAAAACATAAATATATGAGATACTTAAGATTTGTTGTTGTTATTGTCGCAGCCCTCTTAACTTTTTAGACAATTTAAAAACATAGCTGTTGCAGACACAACCTTCATTAATTAAAATCACATAACAAATAAATCCACCTTCATTAATGTATCTACTTCAACATCAACATGAAACGCCATTGGGTGATGTCATTAAATGAATACGTTGGTGGTGGTGGCGTATCGCTCCTTACACGAATCAACCCTCCCTCATTTGTAATTTCCAGAGGATGCTCTATTTATACGAAGGCAGCAACAAATAGGATTAAATACAAGAGCACATGAACAATGCATTAGTGCACGTATTACACAACCATAAGGGCTGAAGTAATTAGCATTATGATCTATTATGTATTGTGCCTGCGTACGCAACCGTTTTCCAAAGAATCATCCCCGTCGCACAGGAAGTACACGCGTGCACACCGCTGATGTTCATTTGCATTATACAAGAGCTAAATAAATATGTGAACATTCACACAGCATGCGGATGCGTATACATCATATACATGTAGAGATTTTATTTAGTATTGAATAATATTATGAATATTCTGGCTGGTATACTCAATTTTAAATTTACCACATTACCACATTCAGCCAATTTTCTGTAAATCTTTAGATATACCTTGTTTTTTTAAAGTCAATTTGAAGCTTTAAACGAGTGTTTTCCACTCCCAGACTAAGCATGAAGTAAAATTTCGAGTTTAGAAAAGCCCAGTGAAAATTTTGTCGATGGTCGCGCAGCGACCCGAGACAAATTTTCAGGGCTTTTCTAAACTCGAAATTTTACTTTGTGCGCCACGCGTATAAAACACTAAAATATTGTGAAATTTATGTATATTCGAACTTCACTTGAAATCTGTGTTTTAGACGCGTGGCGCATGAAGTAAAATTTCGAGTTTAGAAAAGCCCGGAAAATTCGTCAAGAAGCTTGGAAGCCTATTACACAAAAAATTAACGAGGATAAATTTAAAACACGCAATGAGAAATAGTCTTCTGAAAACAAGCAAGACACTTTAAAAACTAGTGGAGGATAATTTGTTGGAGAATATTTAACACACTTTCTTTCGTAAGCCTAAATCCAGAAAAAAAACGGCCTGTAATCATACTTTTAGAAAGTTCTCCCGTTGATAATTATGATGAAGTATTTCTTCTTCAATATCTACCATATCTACGAAATCTACATCATATCCAGTTGAAATAACACTTAAAATAATTCATCTGCCATTTTACAAATTCGTATTGATTGAAGTTACTGTGACGTTTAGGTTAGAATCAGCTTCTTAAGACGCCAGTTTTGGCGTCTTATAATATAAGACCTTCTTATGACTTTAAGATCTCATTTATAGTTGGTGCAACACTTTAAGAGCGTCTTCTTTTTAAGATCGATTTTATCTAGATAAGATTCGTTGGAGAAACCGGGAGTAAAATACGTTTAATCCCGGCGCATTCACCAAATATGATTTTCATTAAATTTGTATTATTCAAGTTACTGCTTTCTTTAATTGGAAATGTTGTCACCAAAATATATTTCTAGAATTAAATTTAAGTTAAAAAAAATTAAGGGTAAAATTGTTTCATATTTCAGATGTAAATATAAATGACATTTAGTAGAAAGCAGCAGAATTTATAAATTATAGTTGTATTTTTTCTTGTATGAATTTTCAAACGGACACAAATGGCTTACATGCCATTTATTCATACTTGTTAAAATTATAATAAACAAGATTTGGAACCTTCAAATAATAACAAACAATTTGTTTGCGCTAAACATCGCGATGAAGTATTTTTTATATATTTTTATAAATTTGTGTGTTATTTCTATTACTTTGAATATTTTGTAAACATTACATTCGGGTTGTGAAATGATTGACCATTTTACAATTCATTGTATCCTTTCTGGTACCTGCAGCCTTTGTGTCGCAGAGGCAGGGTGCGTTTTATAACTTCGAACTACTGGAAAACATCGTAAACCGAGCGGTAAAACTCATTGTCAAAAATTTTGGAGCAGACAATGGTTTCCAGCAGTACGTGCCTTAAATTCCATAATAAAGATTGAGCTCTCATCCAAGACTCAATAAAAATAAGTTATAAAACGCAGCCCTGACCTAAAATATTTTCTCATGAATTTCCTTCCCCATCTTACTCTTTTCTGTGCAAAATTACTATCATCTCTTTCCAAACATTTTCCCCACTTTCAAAACTTTCAACCAATCCTGTGCTTCCTTTAGTTTTCATTCCACAACATCCCTTCAACTGAAATCATTCTAATTCCAACCACGACACAAGTAAGTTTAAAATATCTCACCTAATTGTGAAACTTTGTTATAATTCATTTTCTTGTATTTTTTCAATCTTTAACTTGTATTTTTTTGTCATTTATTCTTGTCATTTACTAATTTACTTTATTCATTTTTGTTATAATTTTGGTTTGTATATATATTCAGATGCACATTTATTTAATAAATAGTTTGTTTATTTATGATACAATGTGTTTATTTTAATTAACTATAAAAAATCGTTAAACTCGTAAACACAATTATTTATTTAACAACATTTTACACGTCGATATCTGACAATTTTTAATTTTATCTAAAAAGCCCAGTTATATGTAAGTATTTTTCATTATGTTTAGGTATAATGTTTTCTCCTTTTCTGCTCTTAATTTTGTGTGTCTCTTTATAAAAAATATCATTGTATTTATTTATTTTAGTTTTAACTTGCCCTGAAGAAGCTGACAAAAGTCCAGCGAAATATTGGCTAAATAAAAATGAAGCTCTGGCTAGAAAAAATACAACTATAATTTTTGAATTCTGCCGCTTTTCCACAAAAAGTTTATAGAAGTTTTTGTAAATATAAATGTATCAGAACTGGGTACTATCCTTAAAAATAAGAATTCGAATCACGAATCGTAAACCTCGCATTTACTATGATTCGAATCAAAAGGATTCGCATCCTAATAATCGAATCACGTATAAAAATAATATCACAATTTCAATATAAATTTTGTCAAATTATCTTAGAATGCCGATGAAAACAATAGTCCTGTTTTTATGTACAAATATAACGATTTCAAACAAAAACAAAACCTAAGCCGGCAACTTTCTGCAAGCGCAGTGAGAAAATCCCCATCTTCCACTTTTCTGCTCAGCGCACGAAAAGTTAGCAGACAATTTTCCACGGCATTCCCTATAATAATTTACACCGTTATATGTGTATGGGTGTGTGTATAAGATAAGTGCAACTATCTATAGATGTTGGATGAGTTGTTCTTTATGGAATCGATATCTTTGATCTCCCAGGATTGCGCCAAAGGAAAAATCCGCCGGTCCCGGATTGAATTAAAGTGGAGTAACTGTATACACCCGCAGTCTTTTATGAAATAGAAAACTCTCCGACGGCGGATCAAATCCGATCGTCTCAAAGCAATCAAAAACATAGTTTCTTACTTTAAGTAATTACGCTGAGTGTCTATTAAAAATCGGGTTTTGCACTCGGGATCAGTTGGGAATTCATTTTGTGCTTTCGAGCTTTCAGCAAGGAATGATAAAAATTGATTAGCAAACGTTTAATTTATTGATTGTCGAGTTTTTAGAAAACCCAAGTTTTCTCGAACGATACGTTGATATGAGTCTTAATTTGTGAAACACGCGTGGCAAGGATTTTGACTAAAGAGGGGCACGAGGCAAAATGTGTGCCATATAAAAAAAAAACGAATATTCTGCAATAATTCTGTCTCGTAGAAACATTAACAAATATTTCGTAAGACTTTATCTTCAATATTCATTTCGTAGATGGGCCAATATTTTTTTAATTAATATACTTCCCAGTCAATTTTTAAATATCCTGTTGGTTCGTTTAGTTTTGTTTTAGAATAATTTGACCTGATGTTCTATTTTGAATATAAGCGTTGCATAGAAACAGTAAAGCTGTTCTATAATTTAATATTCATTGGGGGTATTACCCCAGGAAGTAATTTTTTCAATAAATATTTGGAAAATTCTGGAGACAAAATTATCAAGGAAAGAAGAATTTGCTTTTTTTGTTATTTGTTTAAATATTTTACAAATAATTGAAAAATTCAATTTTATTAATATCAATTGCACAGGCTAACAAATTTTGCCTTTTTGAAAGTTGATTTCGATCTTACATCTGATTTTGTATAATTTTGATCTGCTGAATTCAAATTTTGCCCTATTACGTAAGGTTTTTTTATCAATGTTGAAAATAAATCAATAAAAAATTTAGTCAAAATAAACGCTACTTTTATTGATACAGAGATAATTAAAAAACAAATTTAGTGTAATTAATAAATATTGAAACATGTTTCAATGTTTTTAACTACTATACCAAAAGTGGTAAAAAACATTGTAACACGTCTCAATATTGATTAATTAATGAGCGTAATGACGCTCAATAGTATTCAAATATTGAAATTTCGAGTATATCACAAAGAGTTACTTAACAAAATCCTTGATATATCAGCTTATTAAAAATAAATAAAAATTCCAATTCAGTTCAGGAAAATGAATCCGAAATCCTCTTAACATTTAATTCATTAAATAGCATTACGAGGAATATTATAAATACTCGCATACTGTAATTAATCTACTACATGATTTCATAACGCTAAACATGCGTATACAAATTGTCCGTAATCCGTTTGCGGTATAAATAATCTACAAATAAAACGCAAATACTGCGCTATTTTCGATAATTCCGGGTTATAACAAATAATTATTAGTCTGCGCCATTTCCCCGGAGAGCAGACTTGATAAATAATTATCGAGCTGCAATTAAATATTGTTATTGTTTATAATATTTAATCTGTTTTAAACAGCAAATAACATTTTCGGTGGAGGTTTTATATAATCTAAATCACATGGATAATCTTGTTTCGCTGTAAGAAAATCTAATCGATTTAAAAAATTTATAATCATGCACATATGAATAATTGTGATTGTAGGAGTAGATATAATGTGTAATTAAATAGGATTTTTCTATTTCTGCGAACATGTTTACGATTTTTCTAAATTCGAAATTTGCTTCATGCTTATTCAAGGAGTGGAAACACTTGCTTGAAACTTGAAATTAAAATTGGACGCTTGTAAAAAACAACGAATGCCTCCAAATGTATACGCATCGGGATATGTATACTTGAAGAAAAATTTCCTGTGCGTTTATGTCTGCAACCACCCAATAAATATTCTTATGAGCCGCCACTGCAGTTCTAAATCACATGAATAAATCACATGGATAAATTTTGAATTATATAGTCATACAATCACACAATATTGTATATTATAATCTCTATAGAGCTTTTCATAGATGTAAAAAGCATGCGCTAATACGAATAGGTAAAAACCACCGTAGCCCTTTTTCGTTCAGGCAAAAATTCTCTCTCCATTTTGAGAATAATAATATATGAAAGTGCTAGTAGTGTTAGTGGCACCTGCAGCCCTTATTTAAATATTTGATCGTAATGGAAACATACAGGAAAATCGATAGTATATGCATTAAATTTCATTGATCATAACTCTCAATAAGCGCTTGAAATATCGGCCCTCTCCATTCGGCTTGAAACTTGTCCTCCCTCTAAGAGTTTTTCCATAAAATATCACCTTTCCGATATATCACCGGTTTAAACACATTTTCATATACACACATTTTAAGTGTCTAATTTATTTTGCAATAATAAATAATAGCCGCCGAGTTTTAATCCGGTGAATTATTACGCTTCCGCCGTAAAGGATAATAATATCGAACCGCCGTGATATCATTTAAATATAAGGCTTATCTCACCCAGAACTTTTATCCCTTCTCGTTTTATGCGCGCTCGGGGGGTAAACGGTGTTTTTAAATATTTAAATACTTAAGAGCACTTAAGTTTACAGCCGTTTTCGCAAAGATTATTACTAATTATAATAAAAGTGTGCTCACTAATTACTTTATGAAAATATAACCTGAATTACTTATTTCAGTTTGCTAGAAAAATAAAAATAAATTAAAATTTAAGAGCATGAATATTTGCAAATTCGCAATTGTCGCCTAAGTAATCAAACTAGTGCCAGCTCGTGGGTTTCTCTAGTGGTGAAGCAAATTTATTTGAGGAATCATCACCAAATGAGTGTCGAGTTATGTGTATCACCAAATTTTTACTCTTTCTTTTTATCTTGTATAAACTTAGGGCAGTGTTTCTTAACCATTTCTGAATCACGTAATAAAAAGTGATAAAATGTCAAAAATTAGAAGCATTCTGAAAAAGTGTGAAGAATTTATTGGTTCTCATATTAGATTTTTTGAATTACATGGGCAGTATATTTTCATTTTACTATAAATCAGTTTTATTCGCGTGGGTAGTGGACATCTTACAGATGCGATATTTGGATACTAATAGTGTTGTTGTAAACGTTACTTATTATAGTTTCAATTTATTCCAAAATTTGTCACATACTTTATACGCTCCTCCTCAGCAAGCTATCAAAAACCATTAAATTCAATTTCCGGACCCTTTAAAAGCAATTTTAGTTAGAGAACTCTGATTCTGATTCAGAGTACTATTAACTCTACTATGACTCGTATAATACTCGTATGTTTTTTTTTTTTTAGTTAATTCTATAAATAATAAATTTTCCCCAATACACGCAATACAAGTTTAAATTAATCACAAACACAAACATGTTTTTTATTTATTTATTTTTGTACAGTGTGTGTACATAGTTTCAGCCCAGTAATCATCAATGTTTAAATTGTCTATTTATCACGCTGTTTGTTTTCGGCGGATTTGTATGGGGACGTTTTATTGCCGAGAACCGTGATTAATGCAAATCCTAATATTTATCGGTTATTAATGAGTGTTTAATTTCTAA
The DNA here is from genome assembly GCA_932526585.2 of Philonthus cognatus. Lineage (NCBI taxonomy): Eukaryota > Metazoa > Arthropoda > Insecta > Coleoptera > Staphylinidae > Philonthus > Philonthus cognatus. The sequence continues at coordinate 62,339,384 of OW052241.1, read as the reverse complement.
TTCAGCTTAACGAGCTGATTATAAAATTATAATGCACACTGCATATTTATTTAGTGCCCTGTTTGAATATTGAACGCGGACTGACGATAATGTAAATATACGTTGGGTTTGATATCGTTGCGCTCGACGCAATGAATAAATGTATTTATTAGTGCCGGATAGAAAAATGTTTTTATGCATGGGATTATTGCGATTAAATGTTCAAATTCTGACTATATAATTTGGATACTGAAAATATGAGGGATTTAAATGCACAACCGGCTATTTTCACTTGACCTAATTTTAAAGGAGTGACAATTTTATTAAATGGTTTTACATAAAACTATTAGAAAACTCCTGATTTTAAATTTACCAACTTTTTAAATTACCAGTATTTCGATAAATTCTGTCAATCGATACCGCTTTACCGATAGTTTACCCGTAAATTACAATATCATTGTGTTGGGGGTAAAGGAAGTGCATAGAAAATTAATAACGCTCGATAAATGTTATTGTTTATGTTTCTTTATTAAATATTTTATTATATAATAGTAAATATTTAAATAAATAATATTGCTGCAAATACAAAAAATAAAAATATTAAAATTAAAAAGAATATACTAAAAATAAATACACATATGTATATATATACATACATACATATATACACACATACATACATATATACATACATACATACATACATACATACATACATACACACATACATACATACACACACCTACACACACCAATATCCCCATTAATTAAATCACGCAAAATACATAACCGAATAATTATACTAATATATATATTTTTTTTTTATCAAATCATATACAAATGGTGACATCAAGATGATTCAACCGTCTCCTAAATTGTTCAATCGGTTCATTAAAAATATTCAAATTATAATTCGCAGAAATTACATTTAGATTTCTCATGATTCTTGTTATTGGGTTATTTAAACCATAATTCGTATTATGAAATGGTAGTCTGAACAAATCTTTGAATCTCGTATTTCTTGATACATTAAATTGAAATGAATATAACAGATAGTTACAATCAACAAGCCCATTAATAAGTCTGAGACCAAAATTTACGTCAATTACTATTCGCCTAGTTTTTAATGGTTTTAAATTCAGAGGAGTTAACATATTCGAATGGCTAAAGTCAATTCTACGGTAAACCAATTTAAAATTAACAATTCTCAAAAATTTACTCTGTACCATTTCAATTTTGTACGACCATTTTTCATATGTAGGATTCCAAATAATAGAGCCGTATTCAAGTTTAGATCTAACTAAAGATATGTACAACAACCTACTAGTATTTGCAATAAATAAGGATGAAAATCTTTTAATCAGACCGAGAGTTTTGAGAGAGTTAGATACAAGGTTGTTGATATGCGGAATAAATGTCAATCTATTATCAAATTGTTACATTTGCAGTAGGTTTCTGTATGTAACAGCAAACACTTGTTGTATAATTCAATGTCCGTCGGGGTATTAGCCCGGGAAGTAGTTGTTTCAATGAGTGTTTGATATAGTCTTTGTAAGACTAACTTGTTGTAGATTGCGAAAAGAATCGCACTTTTAATGTTTGAAGTATTCTGCAACCAAGAATTGGCAATTTCATTTATACTTATGTTTGAACGGTAACGTGACCGCCAGTCTAGGGTGTCAAATTGTTTAGAGGGAATGGCAAAGCTATACTGATGAGAGATAAATCTCGAAACGCGTCTATAGATGGCCTGAATAATTTGACCCAAATTGTTACATTTGCAGTAGGTTACTGTATGTAACAGCAAACACTTGTTGTATAATTCAATGTCCGTCGGGGTATTAGCCCGGGAAGTAGTTGTTTCAATGAGTTTTTGATATAGTCTTTGTAAGACTAACTTGATGTAGATTGCGAAAAGAATCGCACTTTTAATGTTTGAAGTATTCTGCAACCAAGAATTGGCAATTTCATTTATACTTATGTTTGAACGGTAACGTGACCGCCAGGCTAGGGTGTCAAATTGTTTAGAGGGAATGGCAAAGCTATACTGATGAGAGATAAATCTCGAAACGCGTCTATAGATGGCCTGAATAATTTGACCCAAATTGTTACATTTGCAGTAGGTTACTGTATGTAACAGCAAACACTTGTTGTATAATTCAATGTCCGTCGGGGTATTAGCCCGGGGAGTAGTTGTTTCAATGAGTGTTTGATATAGTCTTTGTAAGACTAACTTGTTGTAGATTGCGAAAAGAATCGCACTTTTAAATTTAAATATTGATTAAGCGAACTATAGTCGGCTGCCTTAAAATCAAAGTAATATAAATCCGCAGAAAGATATTGACCGGCCGACGCATTTTTCACTCTAATTGAGTAGGGTATGTGATGAATACTTTTTTCAAGAAGTCTGTCAATAGATTTATAAATACCAATATCATCAACATTCGAAAAAACTAGATCAAGATAGACACCTCTTGAATTTGGGATGTTGTTTACCTGCTTTAAATTATTAAAAGCTAAGCAATCGCTAACACAACTCTCTATAGCTCGACAGATATAACTAGCATTATTTTCAACGAGTGAACTTCGTAGGTTATAATCACCACAAAATATATACTTTAAATTTGGGTATTCGATGCATAATTGATCAACACTCATGGTGTGATTTTCATAAACAGACAAAGAAGAATTAGGAGGAATATAAGTGGCGCCAATAATAAACTTATTACAAATTTTTACAAATAAATGTTCAACATTGTCAAATGTAGGAACTAGTATAGTACACTCAATAGAATTCTTCACTGCTATTAAAACGCCACCGCCTTTATATTTTGTGCTGGTTAAGAGTGATCTATCACATCGAAATATATTATAATTAGAAAGTCTCATTTTAGCATCACTTATTGAATTATCAAACCAAGTTTCAATAATAATAATAATGTCATAGATGGAGCAATTAATTAAATTGTGTAAAATATTTAATTTTGACCTAAGGCCGCCGACATTGTGAAAATAAATATTTAGTTTTTTGCATTAGAATGAGTAGCACTGTCCATTTCTACTATTTTTGGAATACCACGAATATATTTAATGCCTGTTTGTTTCCCCATGTTGTTTCCTCTCCTTTAGTTCTGCGGGTAAGGTTTTTAGAAAATCTCGTTGGTTGTTTGTTAAATCTGATTTGAATTCAACATTCTTCGTTTGTGTAGATCTTGAGACCTTTAAGAAGTCAATCGCGGCTTGTCGGTTTTTAAAACATATTTTGATAGGTCTTGGTTTTGTTGATGGCTTGCCTATGCGAATAATACTAGTGGGATCAAACTGGGTATCTTGACCAACGATGTCCCGAATAGCAGCTTTATCCATTTCGATTTTACGGTCTGTAGATCCTGTTTTTTCAGGGATATTCTAAGCCATAACATTACATGACCTACGCTGTCGTTCTTCTACTTCACTAATTACTTCTTCGACGTTGAAGTTATTATTTGAATTATGAGTCATAATACGATTCTCAAGAGTATTTATACGGCTCTCAAAGTTAGTTAACTTATTCGAGAATAACTGAAATAATTCATCCTTAATTTTTTTGAAGTAATCATCTAATGTTTTGTTAAGTACATCAGGAGTTAGGGAATCAACTGAATCTTGACCGATTTCATTACATTTTTCACAATGCCATTTAATATTCACGTGTTTGCTTATACATGCAACTTCTGAATCATTCAGATTAGTACATTTAATGTGAATTGATCGACGACATCTTCCTTCACATTTTATGTATGGTGTGTTTGGCGTGACGCCTTGATCACAGATTCCACATTTATTTACCATTTTAATGATTAATAGATAATTATATAAGAGGATCAAGACAGGGTTACACACTTCACACTACGGGGTCGTTCGTGGTGACTTTGCAAAAAACAAACAAGGGCAGGCAGACCGCGGAAGAAAGGTAAACACAAAAGGGTAATAGTACACAGGAATCAATTTAAATGGAGTTATATTGATAAAATAAATAAAATTCACTTAATAAAACCTGCAGACCGCTCGAATTAATTAGCAAAAAAGAGACCGTGTTCTTATTAAATTTAATTTAATTTAGTGAATAAAAACAAGGCGGTCAAGGTCGAATTAGTATAAAAATTGGATATTAATTAAATGAATATACTGATTACTAGAAAACTGAGGTAGATAACTAAAAAGTAATTTCACCAATATAAGTAAACACTTATTCCAGTAGTTGTTGATAACTCACACTTTAAACTGACTTGAATAACACCCCTCAATAGCACTTTTCTAGGAGCAAACAAATACTCTGCAGCACACGTACGTCTTTTAAGTGTTTAAGTTATATGAGGAGTGTAAATGTAAAACCAGCTTCATGAACAATTTGTACCAGTTTTGTTATTTTTTTTGTGTATAAATTATTGGTATTGTTACTATTGTTTTGTTTTCGTTAAAATGATCAATTTTTAATGTTTTTGATATTTTGCAAAATGTTCAGGGTTTTATTTTAATTTTTGTTATTTTCGACATTTTAAAAGATTTTAATTGATTTTTATTATCAAATTGGTTAAAGGCAAACACACACACACACACACACACACACACACACACACACACACTATTGTTCCATGTTTTTATTTCATGTTGCTTGATACGTGTTTCGATCCGTTGCGATCATTTTCAAAGTTAAAACGTTTTATTATGTTTATTTACAATATTAATATGAATCATAATTATTAAAAATTTATATTAGCATTTTTTCTTCATATTGACATTCTGTTTGATTTCAATTGAACACCTGACTTGTGCAAAACATTGTTTTTTGACACAAATAAATTAAAATGGAAAATTAAATAAATTCGTGAAAATCAACAAATATCATGAGATTCAACAACATTTGTAAAAATTGATAATTAGTAAAAAAAAAACAATATTATAAAATTTCAATTTATGTAATGTACATGTGTAATGAACAAATGAGGCATTATTTTTAATCTATTGGAAATAACTTAAAAACTGTAAATGTACTTATTTGTTTATTCAGTCCATTTAAAAAATACTTAATATATTTCGATTAAAAATATAAAATTAACACATTAAAATATAGAGTATTTTTTGTGTTTTTTTATATTTTTAGAGTGAGATTTACTTGGTACACATACAACAAATTTTCAAAGTTTCTAGAATTTTTAACGAATTTCCAAAATTATTGTTAATCTTTAACGCTTTTCTTAACTTTTCCAAGATTTCCTTAATTTTTTAAAATTTATGAATTGTTTAGACTTTCGTTAATTTTAAAATACATTTCGTCAATTTTCCTGTTTTTGTGAATTTCCTCAAGATTTCTATTAATTATGCATTGTTGCTGATTTTTAAGTTTTAAACTCCTTTCAACTTTTAAGCACTTCATGAAATTCCCAGATTTTCGTTAATTTTAAAAATTCTGACGGTTTTCGTGAATTTCGTAAATTTTTAAAATATTGATGCTATTCACGAATTTTAGAGAGTCGTCAGATTTTAAAACGTTGGCAATTTTCATGAGTTTTCTAAACTTTCGTTAGTTTTTATAAATTTCCACAATTTTAGTTAATTTTAAAAATCTCATTTTTCGTGAATTTGCAACATTTTATTCAATTTTAAAAATCAAAACGTTTTTCGTAAACTTACAAGATATCCGTTAATTTTAAAAATTCCGACGCCTATTATGAATTTTTCAAGATTTTCGTAAATCTTTAAAATCTAGAATTTCCAAGATTTCCGTTCATCTTTAACATTTTCATATAAGTGTAAATTTCCAAGAAGGTTTCAAAATTTATTATGAATTTTCAATAATTTTTAAAGTTTATCATTGATTTTCCGGCATCGGTTAATTAATTTAGACGTTTTATTAATCGTTCACGAATAATAAACGTTTTAAAGTAATGCCTCATATTTTTTGTCAAATAAGTTTCTTTGAAATTTGCGAGCGCTAAAATTGCCGAAATTCTTAAAAATTCATGAATAACGGCATTTTTTTAAATTAACTAAAATTGATTAAATTATTTAGACGTTTTATTAATCGTTAACGAATAATAAACGTTTTAAAGTAATGCCTTATATTATTTGTTAAATAAATTTCTTTCCAATTTGCGAACCCGAAAATAAACGAAATTCTTGAAAATTCATGAAAAAACAACATGAAAGGCGTCAAAGTTGAAAGGAGTTAAAAATTTGAAAATTGGCAATAATTCATGATTTTTGTCGAAATTTTTAAAATTGTTAAAAATTTCGGAAATTAAAAAAAAGTTTAAAAATTAACGAACATATTAAAAAATTCAGGAATTGTAAAAATTTTAAAAATTAATTGAAATCTTGGAAACTCACGAAAATTCACAAGATTTTAAAAATTGAGCAAAAACTTGAAAATTCTCAAGATTTTGTAAAATATTGAAAATATTGTAAAAAGCTAGTGATTATTTTTTAACGAATGTTTTCCACTCCCAGACTAAGCATGAAGTAAAATTTCGAGTTGAGAAAAGCCCTAAAAATTTGGATTTGTACGCGCAGCGTCCAAATCCAAATTCGGGCTTTTCTCAACTCGAAATTTTACTTCATGCGCCACGCGCATAAAACACTGATTAATTGTTAAGTTTAAAATATTTTTAAAAAAATCTCTTTTTAACATATTTCAAATTGTTGTCAAATTTGTATATATATATATATATATATATATATATATATATATATATATATATATATATATATATATGTATCACTGTTTCTTCGGGTTTGGTCCCGCGTATTTCCTTGGCTCTGGTCCATTTTATTTTTAATTCGACGTTTCGATGACGTCGCAGTCATCATCGTCAGGAATAACTATCAAAATTCCATTGCTCTAGCAACCACTTGTTTGACTTTTACGTACTACTTGATGCGTGAATTTCTTGTTTGGCTTCGTGTTACTCTTCTGTTTTGTTCTTCTAATGATGTAGTAGTGACAATTTCAATATTATTTTCGGAAGGGGTTGGATTTTGAATTTCTTGGTTGTTGTTCGGAGATAATATATTTTGACCAGAATTTATACAAGATTTCCAAATTGGTGGTAGTCTTTTAGCATCATCTCTTTGATTTAGACTGTTCGGCCTCTTTTCAATTTCTATCGCTTCTCTAATAATCCTAATAATAATAATAATAGGATTATTAGAGAAGCGATAGAAATTGAAAAGAGGCCGAACAGTCTAAATCAAATAGATGATGCTGAAAGACTACCACCAATTTGGAAAACTTGTATAAATTCTGGTCAAAATATATCATCTCCGAACAACAACCAAGAAATTCAAAATCCAACCCCTTCCGAAAATAATATTGAAATTGTCACTACTACATCATTAGAAGAACAAAACAGAAGAGTAACACGAAGCCAAACAAGAAATTCACGCATCAAGTAGTACGTAAAAGTCAAACAAGTGGTTGCTAGAGCAATGGAATTTTGATAGTTATTCCTGACGATGATGACTGCGACGTCATCGACACGTCGAGTTAAAAATAAAATGGACCAGAGCCAAGAAAATACGCGGGACTAAACCCGAAGAAACAGTGATATACATATATATTTATAATAATCATTATTAAAGATCAGTACAAAATAATTGTTTACAATATGGAATGAAATGTATACATCTTAAAATTTAATCTTGATCTTTGAAGGGCTATCGACCAGAGGTCTTTCAGCCCGTAGTCTGCTGACATTGATGTTTTAGTTTATGTTATTGATGAGATGAGATGTACTGATATATGGTATTTGCTGGATGCTTGAATTTAGGATTTTGATTGGCATAGGTGATTTAGGGTGTCTACGATGTGTGGGTTGGTGGCGAATTTTGTAATTTGATATGTGATGCGTTCTTCAATTGGTATTAACTGGGTACGTTGATATAGGAGGGCATTAGAAGGTTTATGGAGTGGATTATCTGGATGCCTAATTTTTGTTTGTATTCTAAGAGCTGATCGTTCACCTACTTGTATATTTTTTAAGGATGTAGGATTGGGTTCATGGAATAGGATAGCTGCATAATCAAGCAGAGGCCGGCAAATCATTTTATAAATGTGTACTGCTGTGTTGGTTGAAATTCCTTCATCCTTGTACATTAAGGATCTGAAGTGCCGAGCCCTATTCTTGATTTTCAGCTTAAGGGATTTGGTGTGGGCTTTAAACGTAAACTTGGTGTCAAAGGATATTCCAAGGTATTTGCATATTGGGAGTGGAAATAATTGGTGGTGATTAATGGCGACGGAATATGGATAATTTGTAATTCGGTGGTATGGGATGAATAATTGGGATTTGTTACAGTTGATTGTTAATCTCCATCTACAAAACCATTGTTGTAGTGTGTCGATCAGCTCTTGAAGTGTGCCTAGTGCCTTTTGTAGTGTTGAAGCATGACTTATTAATGCAGTATCGTCTGCAAAAAGTAGGCAATATGAGGAAGGGTTAAAATAAGTAGGATCGGGGTGATAGATGTCGTGGACAAAAATGTTATATAGTAGAGGGGCAAATTTTTATATTTATTGACACTTCATCACTTTTTCACATTGTTTCAACATTTTCTCAAATTTAAACATTTCATCGTTTTTTGACAACTTTCGATTTTTTTTTTTTTTAAAATACTGCCAAATTTTAACATTTATACCTTGACATTTTATCACCGTTCCATGTATTGCGCACCACTGACAGAGCATACAATTCTAGATGAAAACTATAAACTCTATTATTATTATTATATTTATTATATCTTGACGCCCCCCCCCCCCTTCTGCGGGCGCCCATGGACAAAACATTACTTAAATGTGTTTGTTTACTAGGAAGGGAAATCCGTTTCAATTTCAATCCGTTTCCGTTCGAATTCTGCCGAAAATAATGTAGCTGGGTCAGATTATACGTCAATCTTATAGGTTAAATTACAACCTAACCTAACATTAGTAATTGTAGTCTTACCTAATTTTAAGGTATCTAATCTAATTAACTCTCAGCTAACCTAAGCTAAATAACAAATGGAAGTTTAGTTAAATAGCAGTAATTATCAACTAACCTCACTCAATTAATTTGTATTTAACTTGTACCTAACAGCTTAGCTTAGGTTAGATAGATTTGGTCAAGCTGCAGTAAAAGTAGCCGTTGCTCACGAAATTCCCATTATTTTCTAAAGGTGTCAATCAAGTTGAATATTTTGTCATTATTAGGTTCATATTTCACTTGCTGTGCTGTTCATTTATCCGATCCACTAGGGCGAAATATCCGTCTCGCTGTTAAGGTAAATAAAAATTACAACACATTTGATCATCCACATATCATAAATACAAGTAACCAGAAGTTCTCAATATGTAAAAAAACTGCATCGAAAAGTATCGAAAATTAGAGATTTTTTTTAGAGTTTACTTTTGCGGAAATATGTGTAAATGTATTTTGTATATTCCCTTTAATCATTAGTTGAATCCTGTGTACAAGAAAAGTGACATATATATTAGAAAATGGAGCAAATATTAGGTTAGACATCACATTGTCAAGTTAGGTTAGGTTAGATGTCACTTTGCCAAATTTGGATAGATGTCACATTGTTAAGTTAGGTTAGATGTCACATCGTCAAGTTAGTTTTGTTTGTCAAATTATGATTGCTAAGGAAAACACTTGGTTAATACAAATATTTTGGTTTTTTATTCCAGCTAGTTTTGACTTTGAGTCATTCTCAAGGAATACAGAAAGTTAATTTAGATGTCTTATCGTTAGGTTACATTTTATGTGAGATGTGGACAATTTGTCAGCTAATTTTAGCTGACAAATTGTCTACATCTCACCCAAAATTGACGATATAACATCTAACCTAACCTAACGATGAGAAGTTAGGTTAGATGTCTCATCGTTAGGTTAGTTTAGATGTTACATCGTCAATTTTGAGTGAGATGTGGACAATTTGTCAGCTAATTTTAGCTCACAAATTGTCCACATCTCACCCAAAATTGACGATGTAACATCTAACCTAACCTAACGATGAGACATCTAACCTAACTAAGTTCTGATTTAAGTATGAAAGAATTGCTAATATAACTAGATAGCCTTATGTTTTGGCTGTCGTTTACTTTCTGTTTTGTAAAAATAGCATGTTTTTGTAAAACCCATTTGTTCATTTATCTGAATAAAATATATAATACTTCATAATAGAGTTTGTGAAAGTAAAAACCTTTTTTTCGTAGGATGGACTTCGCTATTAAAGCAAGCTTACTTCTAATTGAACCTGAACCACATCAATGCCACTTTCCATACAAAAGAAGTGCATCCACAATACAAAACCACTGCAAAAATAAAATCGCCCTTTCAAACTTTTTGGCCAGATTATACATACGTGTATTCACCCTTCAGAAACTCAATTATAAATCGTGCACGTGTACGGTCTCTACCTTCTATTAAAAGAGATTTTCCGCGGGGGCTTAAAACAAATAGAAATTTCTACGTTTTCATTTGAAGTCGTGCCCGTGCACGGTCCCAAAAACTATCCTTGGAACTTAAGTAAACAAACCGTATACATTACACACACACTCACTCACTCGCTCGCTCACTCAGAGGGATTTTCTTGTAATGACATACCGGCACGGATTCGCCTTTATTCAGAGGAATCCGCATTTGCATTCTGCTCCATAAATACTTTCGTTAAGTCCCTTTGTACCTTTGCTGCAACGGAATGCTTAACTCCTGCGTGTAATTGTTGATGTGTAGGCTGCGCGCTCAATGATTTGTGTTTGATGTGAAATTTATTTTTTTAATTGATTGGAAATGGGATTTGGGTTTGGATAGTTTATAATACAAAGAGGGTGGTTTAAAGGTTGTGTAATTAAAATGTCTATCCTAATGTACTTTAAAAGTAAATTTAAACATTTGCTTGTCGATAGTACCTCCAGTTGTGAATAAGAATACGAAACCTAAGGCTCATAGTATTAAAGGTGATTGAGTTCCATAAAGTGTGGCTGTTCAACTGAAAATTTTAATTCCGGTTGGTACAGCAATAATTATAGTTGCAGATGTGAAATAAGCTGGTGTATGAACATCTATTCCGACTTATCTAAAATATTATTATTAGAGATTGTAAATCTTAAAAAAATGCAATCTATTTTTATATAGATTTATTGGATATTGGTTTTAAACCATTCTACCATTTCACCTTTGTATTTTCAATTTACTATATTTAGACGCCACAAATACATTCACATACATCCATGGACCGAGGTGGAATCATTTTGTACTTTAAAATGACCCCACCCGGCGGGACTCGAACCCGCGACCCCTTGGTTAGAAGGCAGGGCCTGTAACCACTACCCTACCGGGATCCCAAAATGCACCCTAAAATATGCATTGTTAATTTTTTGATTCTAAACAAATATTTCGGCAAATTAAATAAATAAATTGTACGATACCTAGTAAGCAGTTTCTTATTAACTATAAAAATGTTCAACCATGTTTTATCAAGTTATTATTGAGAATTAAACTAATGATTATTTATAACCAGGAGCTCAGCCAGGGGCGGCGGAGGGCACGGGCTCCTCCCTTGGCTGCGTAAAAAAAGTAAAGAAAGAAAATGACGTTTGTACTACAAATAGAAAATGTTATTTCTAAATAATAATAGTAAACACACAATAAATATAACTTAAAAAACCTGTAGCTTCCTACAAAAGTAAAGGTACACATCAATGCGGTATATTTTTAACTTTGCATTTAATCCGTGTTTATACGGCTGGCGCATGAAGTAAAGTTTCGAGTTTAGAAAAGCCTGAAAATTTGGATTTGCCGGAGCGCGACTCGCTTCGCTCGCGCGCTCCGGCAAATCCAAATTTTCAGGCTTTTCTAAACTCGAAAGTTTACTTTATGCTTAATCAAGGAGTGGAAACACTTGTTAGAAGTTTCGTTCACAAAAAGTATAAATAATATTGGCCCAAAGTGGGACCTTTGAGGAACCTTAGAAGCTACGGAAATTGGTTTCGATATTATGGTAAATAAACTTTAATTTTCCCAAACAATCCCATGAAATTTTACGTTATTGGCTTTCAATTTAATAAATTAAATTTTATCTATTTGTACAAAAATACAGAAATCTAATAAAAATATATTTATTTAAATGTATTTAATTTATTCATTAATCGTGATTTTAATTTTGCTAATTTTAATAGATTTGTCCAGGAAATTTTCTTTTAATTAAGGGCCTACCACTTTTACTCAGCATACCACGTTTCTAATTTTATGTATGAATAGCATCGTATGGGGCCTCCATCCCATTACGCACATGAATCCGTGGAGAAAGAGAGATAGAAACATTGTTCCTCGCTTATTTCTTGCAAGAAAATGTAAAATAGTCCAATAATTATTGGATAGTTGTGGGCAAACTAATAAATATATTTTTATGATTCAAACCTTTTATTAACAAAAGTTGACCTAGGTACCTAGTTTTAAAAAATCAAATATAAATATGTTTAAACTTCTTAAATTGACGATCAAATTAGTGTAAATATTGAGTATATTTAATGCATTTTATATAAACAATAAATTTAGTTTTTTATAAACTAAAAAACTACGAACATTGATACATCCTTTAACTTTCTCATCCTGAAATTTCAATACAACAGTATTATTATTGGTGGTAACAACGGCATATACATAAAGCACTATTTTCTCTTATTTTTCAAGCGAGTGGTATGCCCTTAAGTATTTACATTCCAATACTATACACTGTACAATTTAAATTTGAGGCTTTTAACGAGTGTTTCCAATCCCAGATTAAGTATGAAGTAAAATTTCGAGTTTAGAAAAACCTGAAAATTTGGTTTGGTCGCTCCGCGAAGCGGAGGGACCAAACCAAATTTTCAGGGTTTTCTAAACTCGAAATTTTACTTCATGCGCCACGCGTATAAAACAATTAAATATTTTAAAGATCAAATTACACTGCTTGTTTTTGATTTGAAATTAATAAACTTTAGAAATGTCACTGGAACAATTTCCTTCAGGATATACTAATACATCTATACATTTTTTGTTCCAGCTCATGGATTTAGGACATTATCTTAGTCATACTAGTATTAAATCGTGATTTCGATGACAATTAATAGTATTGTAGACACATAACCATCATTTAATATATTTTTGCTTGGTAATTTAGAGGGAATTGATGACAATTAATAGTATTGTAGACACATAACCATCATTTAATACATTTTTGCTTGGTAATTTAGAGGGAATTGAATTTTAAATAATTCTAATTGATAGAATATTCTCTTCAGTTCAATCACCTGTACCAGTTGTCAAAAACACATGTGAAGTCTACCTAAAACAGAAAAAAATGGTAAGTGGTCTCCGAGACAAAAGATTTGGGAATGCACTAGATCGATGTTCTAGATGCGAACGCACAAATGCGAAATAAATTCGTTTAAATGCTACTGTTGACAAGTCTCTAGCCAATGTTTTTATATAGCCTAACATCTTAAAAGCCCGATTACAAATTGCGTTAATATGACTGGTAAATTATAATTTTTTATCATAATCTTTGCCATTTATATTAACGCAATTTGGGCTTTAAAGAGAAACATTTAAGTAAGTTTTGTAACATTTAATTGTTCTAGGTGGTATAATTAAATTGTATTACACTTGTTTTCGTGGAGAAGTTCATGGTATTGTATTTTTTACATTAAAAAACAAATGATTATTTTGACACCAATTATAAAGAGATAATAAATCATTTTGCAGCAATGAACAATCGTCAATAGATACAATTTTGTTATACAGTTTCAGGTCATCGGCAAAGAGCAAAAAAAAGAACCTTTATTCAAATACGATTCAAGTGCCTTCGGGGTTCCTCAGTGTTCGCATTGTGGTCCATTGCTATTTTTACTCTTAAATAATGTCATTTCGCGGGTTACAAAACATTCCTCCGTTTTATAACCCGCGGAATGTCATTAATAAAGAGTATAAACAGCAATGGACCACAATGCGAACCCTGGGGAGCACCCGACGGCACTTGAATGATATTAGAATAAAAGTTCTTAATTTTGGCACACTGCACACGGCTACTTAAAAGGCCACTTGACATCCGCACTGAATCCCACGATCAAATGCCTTGGCACAATCGGTGAACACGGTATCAATATAATGTCTAGACTTAAAGGCATTAATGATAAATGAAGTGAATGTCAAATGATTTGTCGCTGTAGATTTTCCATTACGGAATCCATGCTGTTCTTCTATGAGTATATTTTTGCACATCTAATTTAATTTTACGGATACGAGTTTATCAAATAACTTAGGTATAACGGATTTTATTAATATACTCCAATAATTTGATAAATCATCCTTTTTTGACAGACTTAAATAGTGGTATAATATAGTTTTTCTTCCAAAAGTCAGGAAATATATTTTGTGTGACAGATGCTTTAAATATAATGTATAATGGATGTGCTACAAAAAAATACAATTCTTTAAAAATACTGAAGGGATTCCGTCAGCTCCTGTGCCATTGCTACTTTACAAATCATTAATATCATGAAATTTTTCACCTTTAAATAATTTTATTAGCATATGGGCTGCTTCAGAAGTGCTATTGATATAATTACAGGTTTATCGGTATTGTGCACTGTAGAAAAATAGTCCCTAAATAAATAAACACATTCAGCATTTGGAAATATAGAAATGACAATCGGATATGATAATATTTTTATCAATTTATAAGATTTTTGTCAATTTTTTTATTAATTTCTTCAGGCACTCGTGAATTTTTGACCAAATAAGTGCATAATTTTATTAATTTACTATGCCACATTTATTTTTCTAAAAACTCAATCGTATTTGATTTTTATTAGGGAGCCCTATACTAAAACAAAATCCTGGCTTCGCCACTATTATTCGTTAGTAAGACGAAATATTAATTTGTTTTGAAAAATATTTGTAATATATCTTTGTTTTTGTGCGTACAAAACAAATAGATACAAAATATGTTTTCATTAGAGCAAGTACATTCACATGATTGATATTGTGTTTGCTTACAACGCGTAAATTAAATAAAGGAAATGAAGACTAAAGCATAATATACTTCAATTAGTGTGTATTATTACTCGCTGGCTGTTAATTATGGCGTGTGTAGTACACTGTGTACGTTATTAGTTAGTTTACGATTACCTTTTATTTAATTTCTCTAGGGTCTACGCTTTCATAGATTCTTACGGTTAATTAATAAGAGATAATCCCTTTTAATTAAATTGACATCTAATAAAATAAATATTTTTTTTCAGATCTCTGCATCATCATTAATAAATTAATATAAACATATTAGTAGAACGAATCCTTATTTCTTTATGATAAATTTATGTTTATCTTCAGATATTTGTCATAATAGAATAAGCATTTATTCAACATTTGTGTATCATTTTATATAGTAATTTAATTTTTAAAGATAAGAAGAAAAAATATATAATTATGAAAATGTAATCTTCGTGTAAAAATCTCAACTTCTTTATAAAGTTATACTTGTAGACTCAGTGGCGCTGCCAGGATTTCGTCCCAAAGTTTTCAAATCAAATACGATCAAGTTTTTGGAAAAATTAAACTATGTCTCAATTAGTGAAATGACAAAGAGTCGAAATAAATATCAAAAATTGTCAGATTGAACACAGATAAATTGATGAAAACTATTAAAATTTACGTAAATCATAAAAAGTGATGAGTTGGTATTTTTATTGGTTGTACAAGGTGCAGCATTTTTGATGGTTTCTTCAAGTAAAATACTATAATTATCAATGATAGCCAAAGACTAATGTATACTTCCAGAGCTCTTTTTTAGAGCATATTTCATGTGCCTAATCAAAGAGGTATACGTCATAACTCAAAATTTCTCCATTTTGAACTATTGAAATAACTTCCGTATTTAAAAAGATATTGACATGCGATCAAAACTTTCGCAAGGCACTTTTTTAACTAGAATACGCTGATAATATTAGATTTTCTTTTAAGTTCAACCGTTATGACATATGACAGAGTTGTATTATTTTAAACGCAAATCATAGTTAGCCATGACTTTAATCGCCTGCATTTTTGTAAGCTATCCAAAAATATATCATTTGTCATATTTTGATTCGACTTTATTTATTTAAAGTTTTTTAAATTTTTAATCAATATGTCAAGAAAGCCATGATAGAATAATAATTAATTGTAAACAATAACAACATAGAACGTCAAATGTCTTGATATGTTGATAAATAGTAGTTATAAATATTTTTCGAAGTAAGTGTCATTTACATTCATACACATTTATGCATTTTATAAGGAAATCGGAGTGACTGTTTTAAACTTTGAGTGCATATTATTTTTGAGTTCTTCGTTGTTTCTCTTCTTTATAATATTTCTCAGAAAGAAGAACTATTAGAAAATTTTAGATTCAAATAATTTCTAGCAGTGTTGATATTGTGAGCTTTATATCACATCTTAGTATTGATATTATTTCTTATGGTAAGTTATATAGACATTTTCTCGAAAATAACTTTAAGTATTTCTAAACATTTTATTGGATTTATTATGTTATTATTATGCTAAGCTATATTATGTGTTCAATAAGTTTTGTTTATTTTGAATGTCTTTTGTTTTAAAATAAAAATAAAGTGCAAGTAATAAACCAATAAAGACAGTTGACTTTTTGTAATGTTGTTTACTATTAATTTATTTTTGTCATGGCTTTCTTGATAAATTAATTAAAATTAAATAAACTTGAAAAAAAAATAATTAAAGTTAGTTTAAAGTGTTGCAAATTATATATTTTTGAAATGCTGACAAAAAATAAAAAAATATGATCGAACGAAGGCTAACTATGATTTGTATCTAAAATAATACAACTTTATCTCATATCTCATTAGGATAAAACCTGAAACAAAATCTGATATTGTCAGGATATTCTACTTTAAAAAGTGCCTGAAGAAGGTTTTTACTGCATGCCAATATCTTTATAAATAAATAAGTTTTTCAATATTTCAGAATTGCTAAATTTTGATTTTTGGCGTATAACTCGAAAACAACTGAAGAGAGATTCATATTGATCAGATACAAGAAATAAGCTATAAAAAGAGCTCTGAAAGCATATATTAGTTTATGTCTATCATTGATATTAATAGTACTTTACTTAAAGACACCATCGAAAATGCTGCACCCTGTACATGAATTTGACAAGTGACTACATAGAATTAATAAAGTGGTACGTAATTACTTCCATAGTAGGGTTTCTTAAAACGTAACATTATTATTACTTTTTGGAAATGTACTTTACTTTACTTTACTTTTTTATGTATGCATCCCTCAACAGTTGTGCTCTAGGCAATGAAAATCAGAGGATGACACTGAAGTTTAATCCTATTAAAAATGACATTTCTCAATTAGTTTACAATATAAACAGAACCAATTATTACACATTATTAAGAAAATTGAACTAGCTATTTATTATAAAAGTTCTACAATCATATAACCGAACAATTTGTATATATATATATATATATATATATATATATATATATATATATATATATATATTCAAGATTACGACTCAATTCTTAAAGAGAATTTATGAAAAGATTCTATTATGTCATTTTGCCACCCGGGTGGCAAGAAGTAAATATATCTGAAATTGTTTAGTACACTTTTGGTTAAGTCCAGTTATTTTTTCAAAGTATTTAAAATGTGTTATTTTTCTAAGAGAAAAGATGCTGATGTGAACTTGAATTTAGCCAATTGATAAAACAGTGATAACCCATAATTTGAATTTATTGATAGGATGCATTAATTTAAAATTCAGCTTATAAAGAAAGATTTCTCATTCATATTTAGTTTATCTTCATACTTTTATTCAAAATTTATTATGAAAATAAAATAGATATGTTTCAATCGATAATTTCATCTTATTGATGTCTACATTTATTATGATGATGAAAATAGTTAAAAGTGGACGTTTCGTTCGCTTTCCCTCCGCAACTCTCTTTCTCTCATCGAGGAGAAAATGCATTGTTCCCGAATAAATGCAGATTCGCCGGACAATCGAATCACAAACTGTGTATTTTCTTTTATATTCGAGACTCTTGAGTTTTCCGGAAAACCTTTGATGTTATACATTTATTCCCGTTTTAAAAGTAATTTCACAATGCGCCGGTTTGGCCCGGAATAATTGCATTCTTGCATTATGAACATTTATCCCGGAATTATTCGGCTGAATCTTATTTTCTTTCATGATACTCCTCGACAGAAACACGTTTAACAAGAGATATAACGATGAATTATATAATTTGGTTGTGCTAGAGTAATAAACCGAAATGATTTTTATTTGCAAATACAATTCCACAAGTGAAACTACTTTATGTAATTTCTTAGCTACTTGCCTCCATTTTTATGTTATTTGACTCGATTTTGAAAGTAATTGACTTGATCAAGCTACTTTATCCTAACTTAAAACGGCACAAATAATAAAAAATAGTATGTAAATAGCAAGTCAAGTAATAAAAAAATTTAAAAAAGACATGTAAGGCTGACGATATGAAATAATTTATAATAATTTCAAATCCTTATACGGCTAATATTAGTTAATCAGACTCAATGAAATATCAAGTAATTGTTTCTACAATGTATCTAGATTCATTATTAAGAATCAAAAAATTTTCACAATTTATGCTGAATCTATAAAGACGTCTTCACAAATTTAAACAATTGAATCTGATTGTAATAATATAGTATACTAAGTATTAAGTACAGTAAGGATTTGTTACTGGTCGAAGACAATTGTTTAAATGACTGTTCGAGATGCTTATAACGTTTCTTGCATGATTGGGCAAGTAAAACAACATTTCTTTATAATTATTACTAATATGTCACTGACAATTTTAATAACGTTGTTTGTGTTAACCAAGTAGTTGGAGATTTCACTTGAAGTTAGTGGTTTATACGCGTGGCGCATGAAGTAAAATTTCGAGTTTAGAAAAGCCTAATAATTTAGATTTGCTGGGGCACGACTCGCTTCGCTCACGCGCCTTAGCAAATCCAAATTTTTAGGCTTTTCTAAACTCGAAATTTTACTTCATGCTTAATCTGGGAGTGGAAACCCTCGTTAGACGATTAATCGGGTACTTATTTTGCAATTTCCTTTATTAATGACATTAAATAGAGTTGGTGTTATTTTTTAGGTTAAATTTAGAACATATACATATAAATTTGTGTGCATTATTTATGTGTTACTAAGCTTTGACGAACAAATGGAAATTTTCATAATTTTGGATAAAAATGATCAATATCTAAGTTCCAGCAATAACGTGAAACGGTTACAAATTTAATAAATTGTTTGAAATTATCGATGATTCACAAATAAAATTATAGTAATTACTAAAAATTCACGAAATACTCCATTTAATAGAAATCGTCATAATTAAGAAATACTGATAAAATTTAATAAAACAACAAACAATTTTTTAAGTTTTTAATTCAATGTTTTGATTAAAGTTAATACATTTTTTCCATCTGTATAATCTGTTTGTTAATTGAATAAATAAATAAACGAAGAATTAAATGAATAAATGTTTTTGAATATTTCTGTATTTACTTTACTGGTCCAAGACAATTGTTTAAAGACTGTTCGAGATGCTTATGACGTTTTTTGCACAATTGCAAAAGACGGACAACATTTCTTCCTAATTATTATTAATATGTCACTAACAATTTTAATAACGTTGTTTCTGCTAGTCGCTATGGACTTTCTTTCATATTCCTCTCTTCCAATAATATCCAAACTATTATCAATCTTCCAATTTCAAATTTTAGTCTATATCATGTAATCGAAATAATATCCAACACAGCAAATATTTAAAACAGTTTATTGAAATTCCCAAATTAATTTATATAAAATTTGAAATTGACGATGGCCCGTTTTATAAATATTCGCGTGCATTTTCATATTCAAGTTGAAAACTGGACGTATTATAAATATTAACTAGTCAGTCCGGTTTTGTGTAACTATCTGGGTGTATGTGTGCGCGTAACGAATTGTTTTTTATGTAAATGAATATACAATGCGATATTTTATTTAAAAAAATACATTACGGACTATCAGTATAAACGCATTGAATATATTTATTTATATCCAGCGAGAAAATGCGTTTTTGCTATTAAAATATTTTTCGTACTAATATCGCGATTTTCGATGTAAATGTGTTCGTGTCGTTATTCTAGTTTTTAATATTGTTTATGTGTTATTAAAATGATATTTTATTTAAACACGCAAATAATTGTAATATAAATAGTATAACAAAAACAACAATATTAACAGTATTTAAAGGGTATGGCTGTTTGTAACTTTTCTAGTTCAATAAGGTTTATTATTTGAAGTGTAGTTAATACTTACCATTGTTTATTTGAAGCATTTGCTGTTCTAAAAGAATTAACATGTGCAGAAATAATAAATCTTTGTATGATTGAACTTGAGTAACAGGGTGGCGACCAATCGGGAAAACCAAGAGAGTCAGGGAAAAGTCAAGGAATTTTATTCATCGGGAAAAGTCAGGGAAATTCTGCCTTTTTTGGCGAAAAGTCAGGGATTTTTTAAATTAATAATAATAATAAATATGCAAATAATACGATTAAAGAATTGACAAATTGTTAGTAATGTTCATAGCACAGGTTTGACACATCAAACAATATTAAATTTAACAAAAAATTGTGATGTGCCTATCATAGCATAGCACTTTTCCTGTAATTTGAACAACTGATAACTGACATACTAAATGTATTTCACTCTAACCAAGTAGTTGTAGATTTCACTTGAAGTTAGTGGTTTATACGCGTGGCGCATGAAGTAAAATTTCGAGTTTAGAAAAGCCTAAAAATTTGGATTTGCTGGGGCGCGACTCGCTTCGCTCGCGCGCCCCAGCAAATCCAAATTTTCAGGCTTTTCTAAACTCGAAATTTTACTTCATGCTTAATCTGGGAGTGGAAACCCTTGTAAGACGATCAATGACATAATAATAATAATAATAATCTTTATTACCCAACAGGCAAAAACCCAATTACAGAGTAACAACTATAAACTAAAATAATCATTCGAATAAAAATGTTTAAAAAAGAAATATATATATATATATATATATATATATATATATATATACATATATAAGGAAATGTATATATAACTTACAAGATAAATAAATTAAATTAAATTAAGTGTAAAAAAAAACAATAGGTAGTCAATCGCCGTTAACCTTAAATGTTAAATTCCACACTAGAAATTAATGCCTTGAATTCTCTCAGCCTACAGTTAAATATGTCACAATCGAGATTATTGTGACATGCGCAGATACGACGCAATGGGGAGAATTCAAGGACGTTAGACCGCGCAGTGTTAATATGGAAGCACATACAATGTCGACTAGATAATCTAGGGATATTAAAGTTAATTTTAAATAAAAGGTCTGGACAATCAATCATGCTGTGAAGGATTTTAAATAAAAGTAATTGACCCAGAATGTTTCTCCGTGATTGTAGCGAGACCGCATCAAACTCATTTAAAAGCAAGTCATGGCTGAAACGCTGCGGAGGATAGTTTCCATGCCTTTTATACCACAGGTACTTGAAGAATTTACGTTGGATATTTTCAAGAGATTGATTATGTGTGTGATATATCGGATTCCAGATGATCGAACCGTATTCAAGTACAGAACGTACATACGAATTGTATAGAACTTTTAGTGCTTCTACATTTTTGAAAGACCTAGTGTTACGAATAATTAACCCAAGAGTTCTGTTGGCTTTACATATGATTGTATTGTAGTGATTTTTGAAATTGAAGTGAGCATCAAAGGTAACACCAAGGTCTTTAAAAGTTGAGAGTCTTTCCAAAGGTTGATTTCCAATGGAATATCTGAATAACATTGGATTACCTTTACGCGAATAAGTAACTACTTTACATTTAGCTATGTTTGGATTTAAATGATTATCACAGCACCATGCAGCAATTGTATCAAGCATATATTGTAAATTTAGACAGGAAGATTGTGTTTCAATATTAGAAAATATTTTAAGATCATCTGCAAATAATAAATGGTTACAATCTAGTAACACGCTAAGGTCATTAGCAAAGAAAAGGAATAATAATGGCTCCAAATTGGATCCCTGGGGTACATCTGTACGAGCAAAAAACGCTTTAGATGAGAAACCATTGATTGAGACATATAGATGGCGGCCAGATAGATAAGATTTGAATAAGTTAATCAGGTTGACATGAAATCCGTAATTTCCAAGTGTATTTAGGAGTGTAGTATGATCGACACGGTCGAATGCCTTAGCAAGATCCGTATATATACAGTCAAGCTGACCCTTACGATCGAGCTCACTGCAGACATATTCACTACAGCAACACAAATTGGTCGTCGTAGATTTACCTTCCATAAAGCCATGCTGATTTGTAGAAATATAATTTTTAACCTTTGGATAAATGTAATTGTAAATGACTATTTCAAATACTTTTGCTAAATTTGACAGCAAGGAAATGGGTCGATAGTTAGCGATTTCCTTGGAATCACCATACTTAAGCACTGGACATATTTTTGATTCTTTCCAAACTGACGAAAATGTCGATGATTTAAGAATAAGGTTAAAAATTGTTTCAAGTGGTTTTATTAAGAGAAAAGCAGCATCTTTTATTAAAAAACTTGGAATTCCATCTGCGCCGCAGGACATTGTATTATTCAAGCGATATATGGCATCATGAATAACATCGGAATTAATTGACGATATGTTAATAAGAGGGAAATTATTGTGCGTATCGGGAAGCGTATTCATTTGTGAAGCACTAGCATATACGTTATTGAAAAAATCAGCAAAAACGTTTACAATAGGAACAGTCGAATCTAGTGTGAAACCATTGTGTTGCATGACACCAGGAATACGAGTAGTGCGTTTTTTTTGAATTAATAAATGACCAGAATTGCTTCGTATTAGTTAAAATGTTGGAGGATATGTTATTAATATAATCCTTATAAGCTGTAGTTAGGTTTGCTTTGAGACCTAGCTGCTCGAAACTGCTGTAATGAGTTTGGACTTTTACTGCGTAAATATAGTTTACGTTTAATGTTTTTTATTTTGATACTATGAATAACGTCAGCGGTAAACCAGCAAGGAAATTGACTTTTGTATTGTTTGTGTAAAGGGACATATTTATCTAAACAAGAATACAAAGTGGTATAAAACGCATCAACAGCATCCTCCAGATTCACCTCCGAGTTAACTTGTGACCAATCGCAACGACTTAGTTCCGAATAGAGTTTGACTAGTTTGCATTTTTTAAAATTATAATTTCTATTATTAGATGAGTTTGATAAAAAAACTAGCAGGTTGGGAATACACTAATTCAAAACTGAAGAGTAAAACTGGGTGGTAATAATCTTGCTTGATGAATGAATTATAGCCTTCTATAATGGAACAATTTAAATTTGTAAATATGAGATCTAATATTTTGTTGTAACTATTTAATATGGAATTAACTTGTTTAAGGTTTAGATATGACGTGAAGTTACGAGTTGCATTGCATAAGAGGTTATTCGCATTGTTACAGTCGTTTACATAACTAGGAATATTAAAGTCTCCCATAATTAATATATTATCTGCGTGATTGCATATGTTACAAATATGTTCAAAAAACGATTCAAGATTATGAATAGTAGGCGTTCGGGGTATATAAATAATAAGTATTTAAGTATAAAATTACCAAGAACTATTTTGCAGGCAGTAACGTCAAATAATGGAAACGCGTCCAATAGAGTATCAGTATTAACTTTATAAGACTCGGTGTTTTTTTGTATTGCTAACAAAACACCACCACCACGAGAGAATACATCTGTTTTACGATCCTGCCTATAAACAGTATATGTAGAATTAGGGAACAATTCAATATTTTGAACAGATTCGGTGAGCCAAGTTTCAGTAATCCCAATTATTTGAACATCATTACACGCTACAAGACAGTTAAAATCGTCTATTTTATTATTAAGGCTTCTAGCATTTTGGTAGTAGCAATGTATACTGGTGAGTTTGCTGTTGGGGCTTACAAATTTAAAGAAATAATTTTGGGTTGACCATTAAAGTATTTAATTTTTAAGTTTACTTCTCCAGCAGTTACTAGTGCGTCTAATTCAGATTTAGGTTTTTTATAGTATGCCATTTGGCGGGGCGTTCTGTCAAATGCGATAGATATTTTATAGAGCGGTGATTCTTTTAAACGCGACGCATTTTAAATCATCATGAGGACTGCAGTCTCAGTTCGTAGGTCAACTCGAATAGGTCGGGGTTTTTCTGCAGAAAATTGTCCGAGACGAAACGTATTTGCGTTAGTCGGCGGTTGAGAACCACCGTCGGAGAGAGCCTGCAAAACGGAAGTGATTATTTGGCGATCCTTTTCGATGCGTGTGGCCGCTGAAAGTTTCGCTTCTTGTTCCGGAACACCAAAAAAAATCAGGTTGCGTTAACGCTTTTCACGGTCCATAATTTCACTGGTTACGTCTTCGAACAAATCATTAATGTTGGGAATTGATTCAATTCCATGCCTGTTGCTGTTTGACTGCAGTGTTTTGACTTCATCCTGTAGTGCCACGATTGCAGCTTTAAGTGAATTAAGATCAGAGCCGATCTTTGAACACTTATTGCAGCTCCAAGATATACTCTTTTTGGAAATAATTGTTCGCACTTCGGATATAGTAAGACCAGCACAGCTACTACGAAATGTCTTTTTGCAGACACAACAAATAGTGCCTAGATGTTCTTCATATTGCACAGCACAACAGGAACAAATTGCGTGAGAAACCATTTTTAGTTTATTGCCAATTAGTTGTTATTTAGACTCCTTAATATTTTTATTGAGTTCAATTACACCTGAGTCAATGCACTTTATTTTTAACACAAAAACAAAGCGCACAAAAACTGAACGTGACAAGGTCAGATGTTCACGGGAAAATTCCACACTCCACGCACCAAATACGATTACCAAAATACTAGTGAATCAGTAGTAAATCAGTTTTTTGAAATGCAAGAGCCTTTAAATTATTAATTATGTAGGATTTATAATTTCCAGTGAAAAAACCCGCGAGTTAAACCAATAAGATGCGGAGCACTTTAGACGCGTGTGTTCTGATTTTTCAAATTAAGTAAATAACATAAATAGAGTTGATGTTATTTTTTAGGTTAAGTTTAGAACAAACAAATTTGTGTGCATTATTAAGTGTTACTGAACTTTGACGAACAAATGGGAATATTCATAATTTTGGACGAAAATTATAAATATCTAAATTTCAGAAATAACGTGAAAAGGTAACAAATTTATTAAATTGATTAATATTATTAATAATTTACAAATAAAATTATATTAATCATTGAAAATTCACGAAGTACTCGAGTTAATAAAAATCGTCATAATTAAGAAATACTAAATAATTTGTAGAAAAACAACAAACGATCATTTAAGTTTATTATTTGTTCATTTATTCATTTCTAAACGATCATGCCTTTTCAATGTTACAAACTAAATTATGAAAAATATTACAACTATATTAAATATAAATAGGTACATACAAATAAAATAGAAAAACACTTACATATAAAAAAAGACAATATATAATGTACAAAATAAACAAGAATACTCTAATTAAATTAAATTAACTTCGTTAGATGCATTTTAAAAGAGTTGAGCGAGTTTTCAAAGTGTTTACATGGCTGGCGATACGTGGCATTGGACTATTGGACTATTCATGCCGTAAGTGGTTCTGTGGTGACCGACATGTAGGAGATCATTCGATCTTAGTGCTCGACTCGGCACACTGAGAATAATCACGTTATGCAGATTTTCACAGTTGATCATGCCATTTAGTATCTTATACATAAATGTGATGCCCATTCCCATGTGCAGTTCAGTTAGACCAACATATTGACAGGATTACTGGGGTGTAAGATATATGCTAACAATGCTTAACTTATAAGCTAATACCTTTGAACATTTGTGTTGTATAGACTCTAACTTGTCTACATGCGTTTTGTAGAGTGGAGACAATATAAGGCAGCGATAATCCAGGTGTGATCAAACCAGTGCACTGTATAAAATCACAAGAGCACGTACATTGACAAAATCGGTTGTAAACCGTCTAATTAACCCAAGCATTGTATTAGCCTTATTCACTATGTAGTCAATATGTAACTTGTAAGACAATTTAGAGTCCAACAACACCCCAAGGTCCCGGATACTAACTACTCTAGAGAGATAAGTGTCGTTTAAATTGTAATTGTAATAAGTTGGTACTTTATAGCGTGAAAACGGCATAATCTGGCATTTACTTATGTTTAGTGCCATATCATTAGTTTTGTACCAGCCTTGTATTAAGAGCAAATTATGATGAATGGTAGAGCAATCATTGATGTTGTTGATTTTGAGAAATATCTTGAGATCATCTGCAAATAATAAGTGTGGACAAGTAAGTGTATCAGATAGATCATTTATGAAGATCGAGAACAGCAGTGGTCCCAGATGGGAATCCTGAGGAACCCCTGATGTTACCCATATTTCCTTAGAAACGAACCAATTGATCTTTACATATTGAATTTAATGTTTTGATTAAAATTAGTACGTTTTTGCTATCTATATAACCTGAAATTAGATTGTAAATTGAAAGGAAGATTGAAACTTTGGGAAAATTTAAATAAATTACAGATTTATTGTAATTTACTATAAATTATCAAGTTACTGAAATTCACAAATTTTTTGAAAACAACGAAAGATTCAAACTTGACAAAAATGTAAAGAAAGTACAGATTTGTTGAAATATCTTCAATTTGGTTCTCATTAATCACTTGATGAAACATGTTTACAATATTGATAATTAAATAAAAGTCGCTAGAGAATGACGATAATTCGAAACTAGTCGAAGAGATTAAAAAATAGTAGTGAAACAAGCCAAGTGACTTTTAATTAATTATCAATTTTATTGAAATGTTTGTTCAAATTACTGAAATTCACGATTTTTTGAAAATTTTCTTATTATTATGTAAGTTAAAAGAAAGATTCAAATTTAAAGTAAATTTAAAGGAATACCAAAATCATTGCAATTTTACTAATATTATCTAGTGAATGAAATTCACGAATTCTTTTTAACCTTTATAAAAATAATGTAAATTAAAACAAAGATTCAATTTTGATAAATATTATGAACATCATACAAATTTGAAGAAACGGGTTAATTGAAATTTTACGAAAATTAACAAATTTCCTGACCAAAATTATGTACATATAATCTGTACAAAAAAAAAATACGGGGAAAACATGCGATTTATTAAAATTCAGTAACATTCTAACAGGTGTTTTCTAGTCCTAGGTTAAGCATGAAGTAAAAGGTCCAAGGACGGAGTTTAACAACTACAGGCCCATTTCAATTTTCCCAATTATTTCCAAAATTTTGGAAACGGTGCTCTTCAATCAAATTGTAGACTACCTCTCGGAAGAGGATATTTTGTGTGGCAACCAATATGGTTTCCGTGGTGGAAGATCTACTGGTGGCGCAATCGTCGCTTATGAGATTATGGAGGGATTTGACTCGAATCTGTCGAGTGTTGCGTCCTTCCTTGATCTCAGTAAGGCGTTTGATTGCGTCTATCACGATATTCTTCTTCGGAAGCCATATTTTTATAATTTTAGCCCAATTAGCTGTAGGATTTTAAATAGTTACCTGGAAAATAGATCGCAAAGAGTTTTTCTAAACGGTGGCCTTTCATCTGCTACAGAAATAAAATATGGGGTGCCCCAAGGTTCAATACCTGGGCCCCTATTATTTTTAATATATATAAATGACCTACCAACAGTCGCAAATAATTCATCAATTATTTTGTATGCAGATGATACAACTTTTATAGACAAAGCACGCGAATTGCATATTGCCCAGGAGAGAAATAAGGACGCTATTAATGATATCTCAAAGTGGTTTGTTTCAAATAATCTCTCCCTAAATGCAGAAAAAGCAGTAATAGTGACATTTTCCCTTAAAACCAATATTGAAACATCCTCAGTCCGTTTTCTAGGAATTATACTAGACTCAAAATTAAACTGGAATGCACATGGTATGCATACACCAGGAAAGTTATGCAAAGTCATATATTTACTACGACAGTTGCAGTCATACCTGCCCCTCCTAGCATTAAAATATGCGTATTTCGGACTGATTCATAATAATCTTACATATGGGCTGCTATCGTGGGGGCATTCTGCTATCATCAGTCGTTTGTTTGGTCTACAGAGGCGTACATTGCGAACTATTGTAGGCCTAGGGTACAGAGATGACTGCAAGCAAACATTTATTGATCTGCAAATATTAACTCTTCCGAGTGCTTTTATATTAGAATGTATCATGTACGTAAGAATAAATATTGAGACCTATGTTACTAATTTTCAATTGCACAATCGCGATACAAGACATAAAATGGACATTAGCTCAAAACAGCTTCGATTGTCAAAATATATGAACGGTGTAAATAATTACGGACCTCGCCGGTACAATGCGCTTCCAGACACGGTCAAATCACTACCGCATAATCAACTTAAACAAAAACTGAAGGCGTTTTACTCAATTCAGGAATGCATGTCCAATGGTTTCTCTGAATTTTAAATGTTGTTTGTTTTTAATTGTAAGCTTAACTTTAAGTATTGTTTAAATGTAGCTCTTATTCATTGACTATTTTAAACTTAGTGTATAAGCTGATATTTCAATTTGACATGTGTAAACATCTTGTATTTACACGAAGATTTTATAAATATAATAAATTAAAAAAATAAATAAATATTTCGAGTTTAGAAAAGCCAGAAAATTTGGACGAATCTAAATTTTCGGGCTTTTCTAAACTCGAAATATATACTTCATGCGCCACGCGTATTCAACACTGATTTTATGTGAAGTTCAAAAATACATAAAGCATTTTTAATTATATTAAATTGAACTAAAAGAAATAAACATTTAATATGAGTACACTTTTTGTCGTAGCTTTTTTAATTTTATGGTTATCTTAAAAACAGTAAATTTTGTAATTTTATTTGTTTAATTCGTATCTCAGTAAGCATTAATAATTAATAAGTAATTGGAATAATCAATTTAATATTTAGATTATTTTAATTCGCGGTCGGTACCTGTGTTGGCCACATCAGATTTTTATAAATATGTTGGAGAAAGTGACATGTCATACATTATCAAAATGTGTTAATAATTGAGAATAATTAGCACAAATATTAAAAATGATAAAAAGTTTTGTTAAGTGATGAAAATCAAAAAAATTTAGAATTATAATAATTTAACATATAAAAAGTATAATAGATTTTCTAAAAATGCACCTTTTTTACACTTTCACTCAATTTTGGACATTTCTCAGTTGTTGAAATTTAGACACAACAATCAAGGAATTTTTCTTTTAAGTACTAGTACATATCCCGATGTTCACCATGTAATTTTTCAGGTATTCGTTGATTTAATAAAAGAGTTCAATTTTAAATTTGTAACGAGTGTCGTCCACTCCCAGACTAAGCATGAAGTAAAATATCGAATTTAGAAAAGCCTGAAAATTTGGATTTGCCGGGGCGCGCGAGCGAAGCGAGTCGCGC
The DNA here is from genome assembly GCA_932526585.2 of Philonthus cognatus. Taxonomy (NCBI): domain Eukaryota; kingdom Metazoa; phylum Arthropoda; class Insecta; order Coleoptera; family Staphylinidae; genus Philonthus; species Philonthus cognatus. The sequence continues at coordinate 62,309,702 of OW052241.1, read as the reverse complement.
CCCTGCAAATCCTAATTTTCAGGCTTTTCTAAACTCGAAATTTTACTTCATGTCCTACGCGTATAAAACATTGATAATATTGTAAACTTTAAAATATACTTCTTATGTTTGATCTTTCGTTAATAAATTTTAGAGAAGTATTATCAAATCTTGCTTTTTCTAAATTTGTGCTTTATAATATGCTTTCTTTTCACCACCTAATATAACTTAAATCACTTTTTTCTTCCCTATATTTGGTTTGGTTATATGAATCTATTTTAAGGGATCAGGGAAAAAAATCATTAGAGATGAGTCCGGGAAAAGTCAGGGAAATTTAACATTTCAAATTGGTCGCCACCACATGTAAGGAAAGACTCCGTCAAATCTAAATTATTTGACCTCAGTCGCATTTTTTAATGGGTAGTAAGTGAGCACGGAATGCAACCTAAAATACAATGCAATACAATAAAATGTATATTGGGTTGCATTTAGTACTCGTAGATCAGTTGAAAAAAAATCTCTACGAGTACCAAATGCAACCCAATACACATTTTACTACATTTTTAGTAGTAAGTGAGCCTGAAATGCAACCCAACATACAATAATTAGACAATGAGTTAAAGTATTGTATAATTCGCGAATTTCTAATTATTTTATGAATTTATTTATTATCACCAATGCTAAGAATATAATAAGTTGTTTATATGTTTAATAAAATTTTCAAATTTCTGTATTATTACGAATTCTTAAACATATTTTTATGTTGTGTATTTCTGTGTGACAATAGCAGTTAGGGCTTTTGTGGGCGAAATTTAAATTCGGTAACAAGTTTTTTCCCCGGTGGTTTAGCGAAAAGTGGATATCCATCCCTGGAAGCCATTATTAATTCAGCACGTCACGTGATCAAAGTGTGTATCGCCGTTCTGGCTGAATTATATATCCGATATTGTGATGCTCCGAGCAGTGATATAATGTCGATTATTTTTTATCGCGCCTATTTCCAGAATCCTTGAAATCCACTCTTCTATCCTTTGACTTTTATCGATATCGTACAGAATTTGTAACCTTGATTTACCGACAAATTTAATAAAAGCATACTACCTACATCAGTGATCAGCAACCTTTTTTTTTATTATTAAACACAAAATTCTCATAGGAAAATACTATATGTGTGTAAATATTTAATTGATGAGGCGGATACATGATGAAACTCCATAATACTATTTGAAATAAAACAACGCAGTTGGGAGGGTTTCACTTTTATTGTTGAACACTGCAACATGTTTCACCACACAGTGGCTTCATCAGGCAGAAGAAATAATCTGCCTGATGAAGCCACTGTGTGGTGAAACATGTTGCAGTGTTCAACAATAAAAGTGAAACCCTCCCAACTGCGTTGTTTTATTTCAAATAATATATGTGTGTGTTTTTAAACTTAACTGTAAATCAACGTTTTAAACTCCTGATGTATGAAGTAAATATTTCGAGTTTAGAAATAGCTGAACATTTACGTTTCGTTTCGAGACCATTAGAAAACGAATCGTTAAATAATTAATCAATTGCAAAGTTTCATTTATATATCAATGTCATTACATAGCAAATAGTAGGGACACCTAAATAATCAAAGAACCTAAGAAAAATAAATCCTATATCTGTTTGGCCAATAAAAGAACTTATTATAGTTGTTCTTGTAATGTCTGGTTTATCGTTATCTTACAAGATCTCTTAGAACATCCAATATGTGTGATTTTAATAATTCTATAGCACTTTAATATTATACTACCATTTTTGTTAACAAAGTCGTCTATTTCTCATAAGTTTTAACTTTAAAGGTTTTGTATCTAACTTTATGCCTCATTATTTTTCTCGTAATAAGAATTGTGTCTTTTCTATAAAAGATAGTGCATTTTTTTTGTTAACAATCGATATTAATTTTATAATTGTGAAGCATTTTGAGATTTTTTAACGATTTTTCTACAACGAAGTCTACTGTTGTTCAGTTTTAACGTCGTTTTTTTAAGTTAAATATTTTGTAACTTTATTCTTATAATGTCAGTCACACTATTGTAGTGTGTTTAGCCACTCGGAGTAAAACATTGTAAAGTAATTCTAAAAGAATTTAATTGTGTAATAGAGTTTAACAATACAAGAAATACACAGATCGAAGTTAAAGCGTAGAGACAATTTAAATTAGATTATATCGATTTTTCATGTGAACTACTCGTATATCTGAACTAATCAACATTCTGTATTTTTTCCGTGTGGTTTTCGTGTACATAATTATTCAACAACGAAATAAAAAAAAACTATTCTCGTTAATTATCACCTTGCGTAGCTTGTTTGATTCGGATTAAAACCGAACGGTGGGGAAAATACTGTGGGTTTAATTAAGCGAGAGAGGCTCCTAAATTCCGTTCCACATAATTATCGCCGATAACTTTAAAAAACTGTACACGAAAGGGATGTATCCCTCTTAAATCCTTCAGTCCGGGTGAATATACGCCCTCGGGGGGCTTCGCGTATACGAATAAGGGGTGAATTTTATAAACGGGGCATCAAAATTCACAACCGATATTTGAGATCATGATATACTTTTACAACATTGAAATAACATGTTCTTGTTTGTATTTTAGGAGAATAAAGATCAGTTGCATTTCATATCAAGCTGTTTCCAAACCAAACATTATTATAATAAACTAATTAAAAGAGAAAGGTTCGAATTGCAGCTTAAAATAAAAACGGGTTCTCATATTAATGTAATATTATGTTCATTCAAAACGTTTTGTTTTTCTGAAAAACTACTGATGCTTAGTTTATACAATATTTATAAATGTTTGGTTAAATTGTTATATTTGTTTATTAAAGTAACTTGTATTATAATTCTTGCCCCACAATTTAAAATATTGCAATACTTACCGTATTTTACTTCCAACATTTATACTTGTTTGTACATTTTTATAATTCTGATTAACTTTCTTTAATGCCAATGATTTTTGTCAGTTTTGTTAACTGAAACAAATTTTGATTCAGAAAAAAATATGGAAATAAATACAGAGGTCCCGATTTAGTAGCCGATGCATGGGTATCTTCTAAACTTGGGTTGGGAATTCGAATATTCGTGAATATTCAATATGAAACATTCAAATTAGTCAAATATTTAAACAAATAAAGTATTTAAATTTATAAACTGTTTAGTTTTAGAAAAAATATTAGACTAATTTGTTAAAATATTAAAATATTCAAATAGCTAAACTAATGAATTATGTGAAAAAGTTAGTGATTTAATTCCCAGCCCTATTCTAAAAAGCAAGAGATAGAGAATCTGTTAAATGGGAGAAAATATGCAAGACAATAAGTACTATCTATGTCCGATGTAAAACCAACAAAAAAGTTAAACGTTCCAAGCACACTGCGAAAGAAACGATTTTAGCGATTTGTTATGTTCCTTTATAACTTGATTATTATTGATGATAAAATGAAGATTTTTTGACCTTATTAAGGCATTTTTTATGCTATTTAATAATATGTAGTTGGTTTCACTGTGAAATATTTTCGAAGATACGCATAATAACTTCATTTTTTCATATAGACGTCAAAGTTGGCACTTTTATTCATGCTGAATCCAAAAGTGTAAACACTCGTTAAAAACTTTAAATTTAAAACAGTGCATGCATTGAAAAAATGTCTTGTATGTAAAAAAATGTATATATTTTTATTAAAGAAACAATAATTCATTGCACCGTTATCAAAACAGAAAAAAACCTGTAATAAAATTCGCAATTTTTTTCCTTGTTGACTTCCTTGAGGTAATACATATATCGTCTCGGCAAAAAACGAAAGAACGCAAGAAGAAGGAACGAGAAGAAAAAAAAACGAACTTCACATTCTGTTTTATTTATATAAATAATATGATAATATAATATTGCTTTTATGAAGAGTCGAGACATAAAACACGCCCTTAGACACGCGGCGGGGTTTTGTTTTCTCGAAAACGGGAAATATATGTATGTGGGCGATATCAGGGCGTCCATAAATAGGAGGCGTTCGCGGAAAATACAAATACGCGTGCAACAAACATTTCCAGAAAACCTGATTAATTAGTGTATTTAGCATATTCGAAAAATTAAAAATTACGGGATAATTGTACGCACAGAAATAAAATAATGATAGAACTGTTATTCATCATTAAATATTTATGATGAAACTAAGGCTTAAATAATCAAATTTCATTACCACATTACACCTGATTGATTTTAATGTACAAGGTGACCAGGGATGAGTTTTATCGACTCTAATTGTCGACGTGACAACAACTCGACACTGCGACAATGTCAAGAACGTCAACAAAGTCGATAACGTCAACAAAGTCGACAACGTCAACAATACTATTAATAGGTTTTGTTATTATAATGTATACATTGTGATTATGGATATTTTTGGGTGTTTTAGATACTCTGTAAACATCAAAACATTTTGCTAATACCGCATCGCATTGTGCTAAATACTTTAAGTGTTATACTTAAAGAAACTATTATCGACATTCTCGACGTCAGTAATGTTGTACAAATAGTCGACGTCAACGTGATATTCGACGCATCGACAATGACATTGTCGACGTGAAATTGTTGACGCTGCACATCCCTGAGGGTGATCGACGGGAATCGGACACATTTTAGATGATCAGTTTCTCAATGAAAATTTGATTATACATACCTAGTCTGTTGTTCGTTTGAATTGCGTCATGTTGTGTGATATTCTGCCAATTATTGGTTGAATTTAAATATACTTGTCAAATTTTAGTTACTTTCAAGATTTCCTTAATTTCTTTTATAAAAACAGAAAATCGTAAATATTGAAAATCATTAAATCTATTAGAATATTAAGAATAAAATAAATAATCAAACTGTGTGGAAACTAGTGAACTAGTTAAAATAATTGTGAATTTGAACAAACAAATCACTAAAGCTAATGTAATATATTTTTCTTGAAGTAATTAATGTAACGATTGTCTTCCACTCCCAGACTAAGCATAAAGTAAAATTTCGAGTTTAGAAAAGCCTTAACATTTGGTTTGGTCGAGTAGCGCGTAGAGCTACGCGACCAAACCAAATCTTCAGGCTTTTCTAAACTCGAAATTTTACTTCATGCGCCACGCGTATAAAACACTGATTTATTTTAAAGTTAAAAAGCAGCTCATTCATCTTTCATTGTTGCCTAAAATGGAGTTAAAGAGGTCAAATAAATATGCAGGATGTTAAAATATGATAACAATTTTATGGGCTTCAGATCAGATTATGTTTCATTTAATATACAGAGAGTTTTATGTAACACCGAACATACTAAAATGTACTCAATGTTAATGTTCCTATGTTCGATGTGTACTGGGACGCATCAAAGCATTGAGTGCGATGTGATTGGCTAGGATTTCTAATTGTAATAAAGTCAACCCAATTTACACTCTTCCCTTCAAAAATAAATGAAATCTGTCAGTTATCGCAAGCAAGTGATATTTGGTGTTCTAGCACTTGAAGCAGACGTAGACGAAGAACGGAGAGTTAAACATATCAATAATGTATACAGAGGAGGAAAAGATTATTCTGGTAAACTTATACTATGGAGAAAACAGTTCAAGAAATTTCCATGATTTATTTTCTGAACAATGTTCTGTTCAATCAGACGACCATTTATTTCAACCATTTCGAACCTTCTAGAACAGTTTGTTTGAATATATTTCACAAGCGAGGAGTTAGAAGTCCGTCGATATTATCGGAAGAGATAAAATTAAACAATTTCTGTTATGTCGAAGAGTGTCTAATAATATCCTTACTATTGCAAAATCATTTAATATTTAAAAATCCTTTGTACGTAGGAGTTCTACAAGAATTTAAGTTTAGATCCTACAAATTCCAACATTACTGGTTGCTGTATAACAACATTAAGCGATAACATTTTGTAAAATTGTATTTAATATATTAAATTAAACAAATGTTGCGAAAAATTGTGCTTACTCATGAAGCGTTTGTATCTTCTTTCCTTCTTTGTCTAGTATTTACTGATTAAAAATATAACAAAAGTTGATAACCATTCCGTTGTACTAAAATATTTATAATACAACACATTGTGGTTGACATAATAATTGACAAATTTAATTTATTTTTGACGTGAAGAGTTTACATTGGAACAAGATAAATTCAAATTCAAAACTATTTGAATTCGAGAAAATAAGCTTACGCTTCTTATAGTTTGCACACTTTAAACATAATATATAAAATTACGAAAAAACTATTCGTGAAAATGCAAACAGTGTCTTAATTAATAAGACAATTTAAGACGATAAATATCCATTGAAACAACTACTTCCCGTGCAAATACACCTCCGGATATTGAATTATACAATGAAATATTTAAAATCTTATTAAATTTGATTTGTTACAACGCTCTATTAAAGTATATGTAACGTTTAGGTCAAATTCTCTTCAAACCAACTAACAATACAATTTTAAATGAAAGGAGAGATAGCAACAAATTAAAAGTGAAAGGACTTGGATTAAAACTAATGTCTTAGGCCATCTATAGACGCGTTTCGAGATTTATCTCTCTTCAGTATAGCTTTGCTTATGACGTTTAAAAAAATTAGGAATAAAATGAAAACAAACTTACTTGGAAAAAGTGTTGTGTGTGAAATGAACAGGTACACAGAAATGGAATGAGTGAAAATGATGGTCGGTATTTACCATCATTTTCACTCATTCCATTTCTGTGTACCTGTTCATTTCACACACAACACTTTTTCCAAGTAAGTTTGTTTTCATTTTATTCCTAATTTTTTTAAACGTCATAAGCAAAGCTATACTGAAGAGAGATAAATCTCGAAACGCGTCTATAGATGGCCTAAGACATTAGTTTTAATCCAAGTCCTTTCACTTTTAATTTGTTGCTATCTCTCCTTTCAATTTAAATTGTATTGTTAGTTGGTTTGCAGAGAATTTGACCTAAACGTTATATATACTTTAAGAGAGCGTTGTAACAAATCAAATTAAATAAGATTTTAAATATTTCATTGTATAATTCAATATCCGGAGGTGTATTTGCACGGGAAGTAGTTGTTTCAATGGATATTTATCGTCTTAAATTGTCTTATTAATTAAGACACTGTTTGCATTTTCACGAATAGTTTTTTCGTAATTTTATATATTAAGTGTACATTGGGTTGACTATATTACTATTAGAAATCCTAGCCAATCACATCGTACTCAATGCTTTGATGCGTCCCAGTACACATCGAACATAGGAAAATTAACATTAAGTATATTTTAGTATGTTCGGTGTTACATAAAACTCTCTGTATATACATTTCATTATTAAAAAAAAACATTTTTAACAAATAATACATTTAAAACAAAACCGTTTATAACACAACATTTGTATTAAACATGTTAAAAACACTGCTTTAAAACAAAGTATTGATACTAATTCAAATCACCCTTTATCGCAAATAGCTATCTACGCTACTGGAACGAAATACTGCTGAATTTGTATGTCAGGCTATTTAAGCCTAGATTTAATCATAAGTAATTGATGACAAATAACGTAATCAAAAAAAGTTTTCGTTATAGGTGAAGTCATTAAGTACGTAAACAAGTAACAGCATTTAATCAATCTGCAGTTTTTACAAATTATTAATTATTTTTAAACTTAAGAAACAATAGGAATGCATTTTTAACGTTTTTAGTATCAATTTTGTCAGTATTCGTCCAATACTATAGGGGCTAAAGCTTAGGGATTCGTACTAGTTTTAGTTAATTTTGTAAATTTGATTCTTAATATAAAAACTTGGACAAAATTCATCTTTATTTCTGTACCCTTGATCAAACGTATTATTATTATCATTAGATGATGTAGGTATCAGTTTTTAAACTTTACTTTAAATAAGTGATTTAAACGCGTGGCGCATGATTAAAAAAGTACTTTGTAGGGAGAAGCAGGCATTCAAATTTTTAATATAAGGTACGGTAATCACGTAATTTTTAAAATAACCATTATTCTAAGACTTTCGTGATTTTATTGAAGGTTTCAACAGTACCCCAACGAGTATGTTTCTGTTCTTTGATTAAGCAAGAAGTAAAATTTCGAGTTTAGAAAAGCCTAAAAATTTGGATTTGACAGCGCGAAGCGAAGGGGCGCTTCGCTTGGCTTCGCGAAACCAAATTTTCAGGCTTATCTAAACTAAATGTTACTTAATACACCACGCGTATTATACACTGATTTAGAATGAAGAAATTCGAATTTTATTTTGATTGATATTACGATTATCAACTGTCTTAATAATTTAAATGTCATGTGACATTATAAACTAAATGTAATATTATGGACTAAATTTCATCTGTCGAAAGTTGCACTCCTGTGCAATAAAATTAAGCACAAGTCTCATAACTATTTTTCACAATATTGTAGTCGTATAATTTGGGTCTGTGTTAATTGCCTAGCAACAGTTTCAATATATGATAAAATACCATAACTTGAAAATAACACTTTTATTAAAAAATCAAAACTAAGACATTTTAAAAAACGCCCATAATAAATATAACAAAGCCGAAATATAAAAACCATCTTATATTTTAGTTAGAATTCGAATTTTTGAATTGTTGTCTAAATGGCGCAGCATTCTGATATTAAGGAAATTGACACATTTACATATTTTCGTAACTAGGAAACTTATCATGTCCGTTGTAAACTATAACATATTTTTTTTGTGTGCTTAATTTTATTGCACAGAAGTGTACATCAAATATAAAAATACTAAAAATGTATCAAATAAATGTCGTTTATTAATTTCCTGATATGCCGATAAAAATTGTTAAATTACTGCTAAATTTTGGAGAGCATTTTTTTACCATTTACCGATAAACCAGTATATTATTACAAGGAGAGAATATACAATCGAAGCAATTCTTTTGTTATAAATATTAATTTTCTAATTATTTTTATTTTGGTTGAGCTGAATCTCACTGGCCGGAGACGGCAGAAACCAAATTTAAAATTTTATTAATCAATTTGTCGACTTTATATCTTATTAAAATGATGTTTTGCATTCTCTACTTGAATTAGTTGACCCTATACATATTTAAACTTCAATATTCAAAATAATATAATTTGTCTAACAACCAAAATTTTTTTTTATAAAATTTAAGAAAGAATGTGTTTTTAACTTCGACATAAATCAGTGTTTTGTGAGCATGGCGCATGAATTAAAATTTCGAGTTTAGAAAGCCTGAAGGTTTACTTCATGCTTAATCAAGTCCACTCCTTGATTAAGCATGAAGTAAATTTGCAGGCTTTCTACACATTATGTTTGTAAGATATTTCTGAAATCCTATGTGCTTACATTTTGTTTTGTATTTTCTTGTCAATTTATTATATTTTAATATGTACCTAAATGTATTACTGAATTGGAGAGTCCGTTAACACTGGTCTGCAAAACAATTTTTTTTTTCGAGCCCTGACACCATTCCTACTGATTCTTATGTCAAATGACCTCCTGAATCCGAATATGACCTCCGTTTTCCCCCATCACCCACCGTTTTCTGGGGAGGCCCCCCACCTATTTTTATCACTTTTCGATAATTTGGAGGGATGAAAAGGGTTATTTTAGCCTTTACATTTCTTCTGAGGGGCTAGAGAGGTGAAAAGTTCCAAAACATGAATATTTGTAGCAAGGAGGTAGATTTGGGGGGGCATTTGCCCCCTTAAATTGTAAAAAAATCATTAAAAATGATCAATTTTTTCCGTTTTTTTTCGCAGTTTTTTCACTTATTTTCTACATATTCCAGCTTCCATTCCCCCTCATCCTCCCCCAAACACCCCCAAATAATAAAAATGTATTGCAACAATATATAGCAACAATAATAAAAATATATAGCAACAATAATAAAAATATATAGCAACAGTTCGGAAGATTCACTGTACCACGCTGGCGCTCTCAATACTCCCCCCGTTTCTCCCATCCATTGGAGGGGTGAAAAAGGATTATTTTAGCTGTAAAGAATAATAAATAAAAAGTAAAATAATAAATGTAAAGAATAATAAATAACTAAGATAAGTACCTTCATTTGGTGCTTGCTTTCCTTTTGTACCCTAAGGTAGAAGTTTCTCGTATCAAAAACCAGCAGTACTCTGCTAACATGCTCGCATTCCATTTCCCCGAAAATCTCCTCTCGAACTTAGAGATGTCTTGATGAAACCGTTCCCCGTGTTCATCCGAAAATTCCTGGGCAAACCTGTGCGCGCGAGGTATTGAGAGCGCCAGCGTGGTACAGTGAATCTTCCGAACTGTTGCTATATATTTTTATTATTGTTGCTATATATTTTTATTATTGTTGCTATATATTGTTGCTATATATTTTTATTGTTTGGGGGAGGATGAGGGGGGATGGAAGCTGGAATATGTAGAAAATAAGTGAAAAAACTGCGAAAAAAACGGAAAAATCGATCATTTTTAAGGATTTTTTTACAATTTAAGGGGGCAAATCCCCCTCCCAAATCTACCTCCTTGCTACAAATGTTCATGTTTTGGAACTTTTCACCTCTCTAGCCCCTCAGAAGAAACGTAAAGGCTAAAATAATCCTTTTCATCCCTCCAAATTATCGAAAAGTAATAAAAATAGGTGGGGGGGCCTCCTCTGAAAACGGTGGGTGATGGGGGAAAACGGGGGTCATATTCGGATTCAGGAGGTCATTTTACATAAGAATCAGCAGGAATGGTGTCAGGGCCGATTTTCATGCCGACCAGTGTAATTAATAAATAAAATTAACTTTTGCGTACGCTGCACAGTAGTAAAAAATGTAAATGTTCATTCACTGGGCCAGGTGAACCAATAAGTTTGACTCTAGTTCATTTCTAAACTTTTAACTTAGTTTAGAATGACACTAATGTCACTTTAAACTCAGTTTAAAGATGAAAACTAATATTACTTTGATCTTAGTTTAAAATTTGAAAAATAATGTAAATGTGGTTCACAGATAAAATAGGGCATTAAATGATTTTTTTAATACTATAAATAAGGTGTTTAGTATCAAAACTAGTTGGATTCATTTCAAAAAATGTATCGCAGAGACAAACAACATCGCTCATTCAGGCGTTAGAATTTGGGTAAAATGTCTTTAGTGCTTTTGGAAAGAACCGATGACCATGATTGTTTTAACATACTCAAAAACATTTTCTGGGGTTGTTGATTCAAAAATAATTTTGGATTGAGCTGAGTTTGGTGTAAACCAGGTAGGTTTTCGATAATTTTGGTAGAAGAAAAAAAAAACAATGGAGAGCGGATACCATTTTCAGATTGGGCTGTATTTCTTTAAAAAATGTTCAATGTTTTTCCAAGTTGCATGTATATGGATTCCATGACTCAATAGTTAAATCAATCATTTGTTTTTTGTCTGAGCATCGTCAGGCAGTCAAGATCAATAACTTCATATCTTCTACTATTCAGATGACATGCGGTGTGCCCCAGGGATTACATATTTTACCGTTATTATTTCTTATTTTTGTTGATGATATCGGCAGAAGTTTTTTGCACTCGAATTATTTACTCTTTGCTAATGATCTCAAATTATATAATTGCATTGATGATGTATCAAATTGTTTCGAGTTGCAAATGGACCTATACAATTTATATAATTAGTGTGTACAAAATCAGCTATTTCTTAACATTAAGAAATGTAAATCCATTACATTTACTAAAAGAACAAGGGCGATAGATTTTACATATAACAATAATAGTGAGAGTGTAAATATGTAATAAATCCATCAGATTGCTAAGATTTTTATTAAGACATTGTAGAGATTTTAGTTGCGAGATATTGTGAGCAATTTATTGTGGATTGGTGAGATTTAATTTAGATTATTCTACTTCTATATGGTCACCCTATTATAAAAAATACTCGTACCAGGTTGAATCTGGGTAAAAGAAATTTGTAGGACATTTCATTTAAATTGAATTTACCATTTACGAATTATGAACTGGTATGTAACTATCTAAATATAGAACATTTTATATTTAAAAACATTGTAAATAAAATTAAAGCTACGAGCAGTACATTGTCTAATTTTAATTGACTTGATAGAATCCTTTTAGGTTTATTTGTTTAATTGAAGTTAGTATAATATTTATAAGTAAAATAATTATGTATCTTAATTTTTGTAGTCGAATTTATAATATTAATATTGTGTAAAAAAGGTGTTATGCGTTAATAAATAATAATAATAACTTTTATTCTCGTTTTGAAATACAAAAGTAAACGTCATTATCGTTATCAAAAACGAAACTTTTATTAGAATACCTTTTCAATGTTCAAAAGGAAGTAATAGTAACAGTAAAAGCATCATATTGTGAAGTAAATTACATTTTCACAATCTATTGTTTTTTGAAGCTGCTTTTAGAGCTGCGTTTCATTATAATTACTCAGGGACCTTAAAGAATAGTCATATGACCCGAGAAATACGAAAAGTAGTTTTGAAAATAAGTAGATTAATAAATTAGTTTGTAAATTAAATTCACTTAGTTTTGTTTCACTTATATGTATTTTATTTTCTACTAGTTTCGGCTTAATGCCATTATCAAAAATGATCAATCTTGATAATGGCATTAGGCCGAAACTAGTAAAAAATAAAATACATATAAATGAAACAAAACCAACTGAATTTAATTTATAAACCAATATATTATTGAAAATGTTTTACCAAGTGATTAATGAGAAAAAAGTGTCCGATATTAGTAGATTAAGCTGGTTTTGATACTAAATGCCTCAAATATCCAACTCGATATTAAGAGACACATGTTTTGTATGGGCTTATATAATGAAAAGTGGCTTCCTGTTTAAAAGTCGGAATGTGCAGGTAATAAATATTTGTCGGGTGGTCGACCTCGGCACCCTCGCCCCCCTCTAAATTTAGACAGACGCCACCCTCCCCAAGGGCGCCCAGTCTAGTGTAAACGCCAGCCATTCGGGTAAGTGCCGTTAATAGGTTAGGTTTACTTTTCGTACCCTCGAATCAAGTCAACAGTAAAAATTGAAACAACCTTAAATGTTAAACCATAAGCCAGATAATTAAGTTTTAATGAAATTAAGCACCAGGTTGTAACAGAAATGAAAGCAAGCGGCTTGTTTATTGCCAATTTACGGGTTAATAACGGCGGTTTTTGTGAATTACAATGATCAAAGTGAAAAAAAAAAAAAACTGTGTCCTAAAGGTAAAACTTATAAAGTTTTGTTCAATTTATGGATAATCAACATACATATAAAACACTAAAATATTGTGAAATTTACATACATTCGAACTTCACTTGAAATCCGTATATTACATGCGTGGCTCATGAAGTAAAATTTCGAGTTTAGAAAAGCCCGGAAAATCACGGGGCTTTTCTAAATTTTCTAAATTTTACCTCATGCTTAGTCTGGGAGTGGAAAACACTCGTTTAAAGCTTCAAAGCTTTTCTGTAAATCTTTAGATATTCCTTGTTTTTATTTTTAAAGTTCAATTTGAAGCTTTAAATGAGTGTGTTCCACTCCCAGACTAAGCATGAAGTAAAATTTCGAGTTTAGAAAAGCCCCGTGAAAATTTGTCTCGGGTCGCTGCGCGACCCGAGACAAATTTTCAGGGCTTTTCTAAACTCGAAATTTTACTTCATGCGCCACGCGTATAAAACACTAAAATCAAGTGAGTGATGATAATCAAACGAATGATAACTGCTATTGTTTGTTTCACTTACTACCGTTGAAAAATTGAGAAGTCGTTGTTTCAATGAATATTTGGAAAAGTCTCGAAACTACATTTTTGCAGAAAGTCGATATTAGTCACTTACTTTTAGTGATAATATACTACTTATTGTAAATAAAATCCTGTTTCCGTCATTTGATTTAATAAAATTAATTTGTGAGAAACATACTTTTGCAAATAAAATCCTACTCTTTATTTCACTTGAATTTAAGTGAAACAAATCAAGTGAATTTATTTACTTTGCGCTCAAAATATATTTGTCCTATTGTATAAAGTATTTTGAGTGAATCGTGTGTGAAGAATTTCGATTTACGTTGTCATGTTGAAATGTTTTACCTGGACGTACCTGTGTAAACGACGTTGCTTTGTTGTGTGCTGATATCGATGTTTCGCATCTTGAAATTTCTAGAAATATTTGTGGCGGACAAAGCTGAAACGAGTGGAGGTATGCGTAACCCGAGGCGTCGTGTTTTTACCTGTCTGGTTTATCAACTCGGATTTACGGATATTTTCTATCCAGAATGGATATTTTATTATTGTTTGTGAATCTGCGAAAAAATACCAAGTGGAATGAAGTGTATTTAATGTACAAAATTGCTTTGTTTGCTTCGTAATTCAATAAAACATGCTGTGTATAAACAGAAAAATCTGATATGAAGTGGAATATTAATTTAATGAAACATGATTTTGTGAAATAAAGTGCAAATTCTATCAATTTTGATTTGATTTTTAAGTATACATATCCCATTGTATAGGCTGTAAAATCTCAGGCATGCGTTAAATTCAAAGCTTTCAACAAGTCTTTCCATTCCTTGATTAATCATGAAGTAAAATTTTAAGTTTAGAATTTGATTTGGTCGTGCAGCGAAGCGGAGGGACCAATCTAAATTTTCAGGTTTTTCTAAACTCAAAATTTTACTTCATGCGTCACGCCTATTAAACACTAACATATTGTTAAATTAAAAATATACAGCCAAATCAATTTTAAAAATCAACCGCTAAAGCAGGATTAAAAAAAATACTACTAAACCAACAAAAAATAATTTCACAATATTTCAGTGTTCTATACGCGTGGCGCATGAAGTTTAATTTCCAGTTTAAAAAAAGCCTGAAAATTTGAAGGCTTTTCTAAACTCGAAATGTTGCTTCATGCTTAATCTGGAAGTGAAAAACACTCGTTTTCAGCTTCAAATTGAACGCTTTTAAAATTCACGATTGCTTGAAAATTTACAGTATACATATTTCAATATATCTTACAAACTAATTTAGGTATTTCTTTAAAATAATCTAATTTTCTAAAACTGGGATTAGATTTTTATATTCTGAAGATCTTAATTATTTTATGTTGAATTTATCAATTTCACCGAATTTTCAATGAGTATGTGAATTTTGATGATGATGTAAATGTTTTGAAATTATCGTTTCTGTAAATTACACTTCTGTTAAATTTTTAAGTTGGGTTGGGATGGGTTAGAGTTGGATTGCGATAAGTTAAAGTTGGGCTGCGATGGCTTAAAGTTGGGTTGGGATAGGTTAGAGTTAGGTTAGGATAGGTTACAGTGGGTTGAAGTTTGGTTGGGATAGGTTAGAGTTGGGTTAGGATAGGTTAGACTTGGGTTACTTAACCTTGATAATTCAATAACCCTCAGACCACGCTTAAATAAAGGAAAATATGTTTAAAAAATAAGAAAATTTGAATTAGAGTTTAAAATATTGCATCATTTTATCATCCTAACTATGGGATTGTGATTTCTATAGTGAGTGAACTGAAACGGTATTCGAAATAATATTATAACCCTAGTGGGTTTAATAATGCAAAAATTGAAGTCAAGAATTGAAATAACTTCAGTCAATTAAGCCATTAATTAATTTAAATGCGAAACACAAGTCGGGCATAATTCGCCGACATTCAAGCGTGCTTAAGTTTTAAACAATAACATGTTAGAATGGCTAAAAGTAATGCGAGAATGACCAAGCCTAATAGAAATTAATCTTAAGATTTTACTCTAGACCATTTCCATTTTATGAATAGACTTTTTGTAGAAAGGACTCCATATTAATGAACCATACTTAAATTTAAACGTACAAGCGATACATATAACAATTTTACAGTATACACATCGAACTCGAGTGAAAACCGATTAATAGCTCCTAGTGACTTTAACGCTTTGGATATGACTTTATCACACTTTGTCACACATTTACTAATATTTAAACTGAGTTTTCTATTAGAACACCACCGTGTTAAATTATCCAAGTCATTTTGTAGTGCCATACCATCATCGTCGTTTTTAACAATTGAAAATAATTTTTAATCGTCTGCAAATAAAAGAAATTTAGAATGTTTAAACCAATTACCGACGTCATTAACATACAGTAAAAAAAATAATTGGCTCACAATGAGAGCCTTGGGGGACACCCGAGGTTACATTTATTTCGTCAGATCAAAAAATTATCGATTTTTACAAATTGCTTCTGACCGTATGAAAAACTTTGAAGCCATATAAGCACTAAGTTCATAAATCCAAGACTAGAGAGTTTACAAAGTAGGATGTTATGATTATCGCGATCAAACGCCTTAGGCAAATCAGTATATATCGTATCAACTTTATAACCCTTTTCTAGAGCGTTTAATAAATAATTTTGATATGTCAATAAATTTGTAACAGTTGACTTTCCTTTAACGAAGCCATGCTGTTCCTCACAAAATTGGGTTGGGATAGGTTAGAGTTGGATTGGGATGTGTTAAAATTAGGTTCGACTTGGGTAAGGTTGGGTTGAGATGCGTTAGAGTTTGGTTGGGATGGGTTAGAGTTGGGTTGGGATGGGTTAAAGTTGAGTTGGGATGAGTTGGAGTTAGGTTAGGATGGGTTAGAGTTTTGGTTGTCAAATAAATTTCTTTTAAATTTGCGAACCCGAAAATAAACGAAATTCTTGAAAATACCGGCAATTTTTTTTAAATTAACGAAAATCTAGGACAAACATAAAAAGCGCCAAAGTTTTAAAAAGTTACCAAGGGAGTCAAGAATTTAAAAATCTTTAGTTTGGTTGGGATAGGTTAGAGTTGGGTTAGGATACGTTAGAGTTGGGTTACAGATGGTTAAAGTTTGGGATAGGTTAGAGTTGGGTTAGAATAGGTTAGAGTTGGGTTAGGATAGGTTACAGTGGATTAAAGTTTGGTTGGGATAGGTTAGAGTTGGGTTAGGATAGGCTAGAGTTTCGTTAGGTTAGGTTAGAGTTGGGTTACAGTGGGTTAAAGTAGGTTAGATTTAGTTTAGGATAGGTTAGAGTTGGGTTACAATGGGTTAAAGTTTGGTTGGGATAAGTTGGAGTTGTGTTAGGGTAGGTTAGAGTTGGGTTACAGTGGGTTAAAGTTTGGTTGGGATAAGTTGGAGTTGTGTTAGGATAGGTTAGAGTTGGGTTACAGTGGGTTAAAGTTGGGTTGGGATAGGCTAGAGTTGGATTGGGATGTGTTAAAATTGGGTTCGAATTGAGCAAGGTTGGGTTGGGATGCGTTAGAGCTCGATTTGGAGGGGTTAGAGTTGGGTTAGGGTGAGTTAAAGTTGAGTTGGGATGAGTTGGAGTTATGTTAGAATGGGTTAGAGTTTGGTTGCCGGATAAATTTCTTTGAAATTTGCAAACCCGAAAATTAACGAAATTCTTGAAAATTCATGAATACCGGCAATTTTTTTTTTAATTAACGAAAATCTAATAAAAACATAAATAACATAGCGTCAAAGTTTTGAAAAATTTCGAAAGGAATCAAGTTTGAAAATCAGCAATAATCTTGTAAAATGCATGATTTTTGTCAAAATTTTGAAAATTGGTATATATCTTGGAAATTAAATATAAATTGGAAAATTAACAAACGCATTGAAAAATTCACAAGTCGTCAAAATTTTGAAAATTAATTAAAACCTTGTAAATTCACGAATATTGTCAAGAATTTAAAAATTGGACAAAAACTTGAAAACTCTTAAGATTTTATAAATTAATAAAAGTATTGTAAAAAGTCAGTAATTATCTTTTAACAAATGTTTTCCACTCCCAGACTAAGCATGAAGTAAAATTTCGAGTTGAGAAAAGCCCAAATTCTGGCTTTTCTCAACTCGAAATTTTACCTCATGCGCCGCGCGCATTAAAACACTGGTTAATTGTTAAGTTTAAAATATTAAAAACATTTTTGTATCACAGATTATCACTTTTCGACGTACTTCAAAATGTTTCCAAATTTTACTATTTCTTAACATTTCATGACTTTTTTACATTGTTTTAACATTTTCCCAAACTTAAATATTTCATCGTTTTTCAATAATTTTCGATTTTTCCAAAATTTCAGAAAATTTCAACATTTTTACCTTGACATTTCATTACTTTTCCATGGTTTGCGCACCACTGACAGAGGATAAAATTCTAGATAAAGACAATTAACTCTATTATGATTATTATATTCTGCCCCCCTTGTAAAAGATTTTGCGGGCGCCCAAGTCTGTGTTATTCCAATTACAATGTGAATATATGGAGAGATAATAAAAAAATACAGGATATATGTTTTAAAACATTTATTAAAACATATTATACAATAAAATAAAATCAAACGGAGTATATCTGTATGTTGTAATAAAATATAGAATACTAACTAAATGATATTTAATTTCGGCGATTTTTTTAAATTAATTTTATACTGGGTTTTACGATCTTTGCGCTCTCGTGAATGATATTTATCTATTTAACGGAGTAGATTATTTTACAACAATAATATACAGAGAGTTTTATGTAACACCGAACATGCTAGAATGTACTCAATGTTAATTTTCCTACAGAGAGTTTTATGTAACACCGAACATTTTCAGAATTTTTCTTTTAAGTATACATAAGCATGCGTTGTATATTTGCCGACGCTCTGTTTTTTAAAGAATTTAATTTGAAGCTCTAAACGAATGTTTTCCACTCCCAGGCTAAGCATGAAGTAAAATTTCGAGTTTAGAAAAGCCTGAAAATTTGGTTTGGTCGCGTAGCGCGAAGCGCAGAGCGGCCAAACCAAATTTTCAGGCTTTTCTAAACTCGAAATTTTACTTCATGCGCCACCGGTACAAAACACTGATGCAATGTAAAGTTCAGCGGTGCGTTTTAAACTTCGTAATATGTCAGTGTTTTGTACCGGTGGCGCATGAAGTAAAATTTCGAGTTTAGAAAAGCCTGAAAATTTGGTTTGGCCGCTCCGCGCTTCGCGCTACGCGACCAAACCAAATTTTCAGGCTTTTCTAAACTCGAAATTTTACTTCATGCTTAGTCTGGGAGTGGAACACACTCATTTCAAGTTTCAAATTGATAATTTTTTTAACAACGAATATCTAAAGATTTACAATATATACAGTGTAATTGGGACATGTATACTTGAAAGAAAAACTCCCTGTGTGTACACGTTGAGGGACTAATTGCGATTGATTGGCTACAATTTTTAATGGTCATATAGGCAATCCAAGTTACACATAACTTAAAAAATAAAGGTGTCAAATTGTATTGGATGAACATGTTTGGTGTTACATAAAACTCTCTGTATACATGTAAAATACAAAACATTTATGTATAACATGAAACATGTTGCAGTGTTCAACAATAAAAGTGAAACCCTCTCAACTGTGTTGTTTTATTTCAAATAGTATTATGGAGTTTCATCATGTATCCGCCTCATCAATTAAATATTTATGTATAAGTTTAAAATGCATAAAAGAAACACTTTGTAACAGAAACTAACAGTAAACAATAAAAAGAAAAAGAAAAAATCAAAAAACGGTATGAATCTCACAGAACCTACACTCGTCCCGCAGAGGCATCGAAAAATTTTAAGAATTTTATGAAATTTGGGGCAAGGACTTTCTATCAATTGTCTAAATAATCATTTTAGATAATAGTGACTTAATATATGTTCGGTTAGACGACAGTGACACAGATTAGGTTAGACGGGAGTGACCAAAGTTACGTTAGGTAAGGTTAGATCCAGTGAATAAGATTATGTTTGATGACAGTAACAGGTTAGATAACAACGGTTTCAGTTACATTAAATGGCAGTGAATTAGCTTAAGTTAGATGGACAATTATAGGTTGGATTTAATTATACTTGCCAAATTTTAGTCACTCTTAACATTTCCATAATTTCTCTTATAAAAACAGAAAATCCTACCTAATAATTGAAAATGATTCATCTGTTAGAATAGTTAGAATGGGATTAATAATAAAAAAATTGTGGAAATTAATGAGATATTTAATATAATCGTAAATTTGAAATAGAATCACTAAAGTTAAAACTGATATGTTTTTATTAGTCGTTAATAGCATTTTAACGAGTGTCTTTTTGTTTATGTTTGTGTTCTTCTGCTGAATTATTTGATTATAATTCACTTCTATTCAGTGTTTTCAATCCCAGATTAAGCGAGAAGTAACATTTCGAGTTTATAAAAGCCAGAAAATGTGGTTTGGCCGCCCCGCCCTGCTACACGACCAAGCCAAATTTTCAGGTTTTCCTCAACTTAAAATTTTGCTTCGTGCTTAATCAAAAAGTATTATTCTTCGCCTGAAGAAGCCACAGTGTGGCGAAACAATTGTCGCGAGTACAATAAAGTGTTTGAAAGTAATAAGTGTTTTATTTAAACTAAAATCAAAGTAATCAAAAAGTGAAAAACACTCGTTATTATATTTATTCTCATTTATCGATTTTACTAAAAATATATTTAGGTATTTTAAAATACTGTAATAGTTTAATTAATTTTATATATTCACTGTTTTCTTCCAATTATTGTTATTGTAGATTTTAATATTACTTTTAAAATCTTCAATAAAAATAATTGGAAGAAAACAGTAAATACATGAAATTAATTAAACTTTTACAGTATTTTAAAATACCTAAATATATTTTTAGTAAAATCGATAAATGAGAATAAATATAATAACGAGTGTTTTTCACTTTTTGATTAAACATGAAGTAAAATTTTGAGTTAAGGAAAACCTAAAATTTTGTTTTGGATCTGCAGCGAAACGGGGCGACCAAACCAAATTTTCAGGCTTTTCTCAACTCGAAATTTTACTTCATGTGCCACGCGTATAAAACACTGATTTATTCTACTGTTCAAAAGCAACTCATTTATCTTTTATTGTTGTCAAAATTGGATTTAAAGATGTAGAATAAATATGCACGATGTTAAAATATGATACAAGTTTCAAGAGCTTCAAATCAGGTTATGTTTTTATTCAAATCAGTGTTTTCAACATAATTAAAAACAAGTGTTGTGTTTTAAACGGTTTTGTTTATCACTTTTAGTTTGTTTAAAATGTTTTTTTTTTCAATAATGAAAATGATAAAAACGTTTCAAACAAATGTGTGATTTATTTTGTTATGACTTTATTTTATTTTATTTGCATTTTAGTAAAAAATAATTTAATTTCGGTACTTATTTTTGAAGAACATTAAAAAATTAAACATATGAAACAAGCTACTCAGTCAAATCCTCCCTATCACAAATAGTTATCTACGCCACTGATCTAGACATTTATAACTTTGACATTATACAGGCACGTTTTAATGAGGAATCTAGTAAAATATTTCATTTCAAGATAACTCCAGTATTTATCTAGGAACCAAGCCAACTTCTAATTTTCTTATGGGCGCCGTTTTAGATTTTCATATTTATTGAAAGAGTATTTTTTTTCTGAAATCAATGCTGTATGATATAGCCTGTATCCCACTTATTATTTATTTGACATTTGATAATATGAAAAATTAAATAAAATGGTTTTTTTGTATAAAAAGTGCTTTGAAAACAGTTGCTCACTCAATTGACAACAATTAAGAAGGTGGAATATTTTTTGGGCAATACAAAATGCAAAGAAAAGAGTGGAATTATGTTTGGAGATGGATGGCGATTTGTTCGAACACATATTACAATTTTTAATTTTATCGTTTTGCACATTGTTAATTGTGATCTTTATCGTTAAGTTTGTCTTTTTTTAAATTTTACTCCTATTAGATATCTTAAGCAACCTGTTACTGTCAAATTTCTGTGAATAACTGTACAATTTTTTTGACTTTATTGACATTTTCAGATTACTGTGGGTACGTTGCCGATGTAACGCATACATTTTTGTATCAAGAATAATAAATGTCTATCATATCTTCTTACACTTATGTACTCTTTACTAAAAAATAACTTTTTTGTTAATAGTTATGAATAAGACTAACGCATAACTATCAGCTGGAGGCTCATCCTTTAAGGCAGGGGTTCTCAACTTTTTCTAGGTCGCCCCCGCCTTATAACTCCACGCCCCTCCCTCCCTGATTTAATTTGGGTTTTTCAGTTAGATTGAAACACTATTATAGCCTTATTTCACTGTACCTACTCTTTAGAAAAATTTTCGCGCCCCCATGAAACTTTGCCACTCCCCCCTAATGTGGCGTGCCCCCCGGTTGAGAAACCCTGCTTTAAGGTTATGTATAAACAAATGATGAGCCGTTAAATATATTTCAAATTTCTTTACAGATTATTACTGTTAAAAGAACTTTGCTCAAATTTATCCGACTCTCTATATTTTTAAATAACTGAAATCCCCATACATTCTGTCGAAATACGGACACCCTGTATATGTTTCAGAATGGGGACAATAAATTATTCTTTATTTCTAGTGTTATTAGAGGTTCAAAATTTGTAGTAAAGGCGGTAATCGATTGACTTTGTGAAGAACTGAAATTAATATGTTTCTTATAGATTTTCAAACAGCGTGTTGCTATTGATTCTTTGCATATTTAATACAGGGTGAGGCCCAACATTTTTTTACTCCTTGCGTGTAGTAAATCAACAAGTATTTCTTTATTTTACTATGAATCACAAGACTTCATAATTCACATATTGACACATTATTAACACTTACAGCTCTGTAAATTTCACACCGAACAAACCTTCACTGGTATTAAACAGTAATCACTGGAATAGGTGCGATTCCTTTATTTTGGCACCCCTGTCTGGCGTGCACGGGAATTATTATCATTAACATGATGTTGTAGAGAGTAGATGAGCTTATTGTTTGGGATGATTGTTGTGTACCAGATTGGAAAATTAACTTCGCTCCACGAACGCATCCACGACCGACTTCTTGTCTCCAACACTAACACGACCGCCATTCATCCAACTTCGGCACGTCTTTGATTAATTCCCACACAACTCGTCGCATTGTGTGAGTTTCACGGCCCGCTAATGGAATATAGAGTTATTTCAATATAAATCTAAATAGGATTTTGCTAATATACAGTTAATTTTTCTTTTAAGTACACATATCCTGATGTATACCTGTATATATATATGTACATTTTCGGGCATTCACTGATTTTTCAAAAGCGTCAAAATCGAAGTTTCTAATGAGTGTTCCACTCCTTGATTAAGTATGAACTAAAATTTCGAGTGAACAGTGTCTGAAAATGTTCAGGCTTTTCTAAATTCGAAATTTTATTTCATGCGTCACTCGTATAAAATTCCGGTTTAAAGTAAAGTTAATATAAATATACTGAGCCTGCTTTCACGTTAATAAATGTTTCAGATCTCAAAATTGAATTTGTGTTCAGTATTCCGGCACCAGATACCCACAGACGCGTTTCGGACTTCAAGGTCCCTCTTCAGTGTGGTCCCGGCCCAGTGCTGAGGAATACTGAACATTTCTGACTAATTCAAGCCAATATTTGAAAACTATTAATGGATTCGATAGCTAACGCCATCCATGCCACTATGGAGCATTATTACTTATTGCTTATTTTTAAGTGGATCTTAAGAATTTTAAATAAATTTGACTATCGATGCGTTTTTGGTAAGCCTTTGAATTAAAGTGTTTAATTTGGGGGTCTCACAACTTAAATTTACGATACAATATTATCATTTTCTAGACTGAATAATAGAAATGGTAATTTTAAAAAAAAAAAAATTTTTAGGTTCAGTATATAAGAGCAAACTACCTAATTCTGAAAAAAAATCAACTTAACTTCAGATTAACTTGTATAAAATTTATAAAAATTACCATTACCAATCTTTCATCGTTGAATAAAACACCAACTCTATTTATTTTAGTCATACATTTTACATTATAAAAAAAACTTCAAAATAAGTTTATGATTGATCGTCTAACGAGTGTTTCCAATCCCAGATTAAGCATGAAGTAAAATTTCGAGTTTAGAAAAGCCTAAAAAATTTGGCTCGGTCGCGTAGCGAAGCGGAGCGACCGAGCCAAATTAGGCTTTTCTAAACTCGAAATTTTACTTCATGCGCCACGCGTATATAACGCTGATCTAATGTGAAATAGTCTTTAACCAATTATTAAGTGAAATACTTCTAGTATGTCAATCATCAACTCTTTAAATGAGAAAGTGCTACGATAGACACATCATCATTTTCTGTACCGTGCAAGCGTTTAAATTATGATTTAGAGTAGGCGGATTTTTTTTTGTGCGGTTGCCCAGAATGCTAATTGAATAATGGAATAAATTTAAGGTTATGGTAAACTATGTGTTAACAGTCGGTAGTGTCAATCTTATTTAAAATTCAAAGCATGAATAAAACAAAATACTAACTCAAATCCCACCCCCCATTCTCAAAAAGCTATCTACGCCAGTGTCCCTAATGGAATATAGAGTTATTTCAATATAAATCTAAATAGGATTTTGCTAATATACAGTTAATTTTTCTTTTAAGTACACATATCCTGATTTATACCTGTATATATATATGTACATTTTCGGGCATTCACTGATTTTTCAAAAGCGTCAAAATCGAAGTTTCTAATGAATGTTCCACTCTTCGATTAAGTATGAACTAAAATTTCGAGTGAAGAGTGTCTGAAAATGTTCAGGCTTTTCTAAATTCGAAATTTTATTTCATGCGTCACTCGTATAAAATTCCGGTTTAAAGTAAAGTTAAAATAAATATACTGAGCCTGCTTTCACGTTAATAAATGCTTCAGATCTCAAAATTGAATTTGTGTTCAGTATTTCGGCACCAGATACCCACAGACGCGTTTCGGACTTCAAGGTCCCTTTTCAGTGTGGTCCCGGCCCAGTGCTGAGGAATTCTGAACATTTTTGACTAATTCAAGCCAATATGTGAAAACTATTAATGGATTCGATAGCTAACGCTATCCATGCCACTATGGAGCATTATTACTTATTGCTTATTTTTAAGTGGATCTTAAGAATTTTAAATAAATTTGACTATCGATGCGTTTTTGGTAAGCCTTTGAATTAAAGTATTCAATTTGGGGGTCTCACAACTCAAATTTACGATACAATATTATCATTTTCTAGACTGAATAATAAAAATGATAATTTTTGAAAAATTTTAAATATTTAGGTTCAGTATATAAGAGTAAACTACCTAATTCTGAAAAAAAAAATCAACTAAACTTCAGATTAACTTGTATAAAATTCATAAAAATTACCATTACCAATCTTTCATCGTTGAATAAAACACCAACTCTATTTATTTTAGTCATACATTTTACATTATAAAAAAAAAACTTCAAAATAAGTTTATGATTGATCGTCTAACGAGTGTTTCCAATCCCAGATTAAGCATGAAGTAAAATTTCGAGTTTAGAAAAGCCTAAAAATTTGGCTCGGTCGCGTAGCGAAGCGGAGCGACCGAGCCAAATTAGGCTTTTCTAAACTCGAAATTTTACTTTATGCGCCACGCGT
This sequence comes from Philonthus cognatus, assembly GCA_932526585.2. Taxonomy (NCBI): domain Eukaryota; kingdom Metazoa; phylum Arthropoda; class Insecta; order Coleoptera; family Staphylinidae; genus Philonthus; species Philonthus cognatus. The sequence continues at coordinate 62,284,221 of OW052241.1, read as the reverse complement.
ATATAACGCTGATCTAATGTGAAATAGTCTTTAACCAATTATTAAGTGAAATACTTCTGGTATGTCAATCATCAACTCTTTAAATGAGAAAGATAGACACATCATCATTTTCTGTACCGTGCAAGCGTTTAAATTATGATTTAATGTAGGTGGATTTTTTTTTGTGCGGTTGCCCAGAATGCTAATTCAATAATGGAATAAATTTGAGGTTATGGTAAACTATGTGTTAACAGTCGGTAGTGTCAATCTTATTTAAAATTCAAAGCATGAATAAAAAAAAATACTAACTCAAATCCCAACCCCCATTCTCAAAAAGCTATCTACTCCAGTGTCAGGATATGTATACTTATAAAGACAAATTCCCTGTATGTAATACTACTTCATTAAAATCAGTTGTATATTAAAATTGAAATTGAAACGAGTATTGTCTAAAATAAATCACAAAATATTTGCGAATCCCTAGAAATATCTTAATTCCCGCAACCGAAAACATCGAGATCCCTTTCTTCGTTAAGTAAACGGATCTATAATTTCCACAACCACAAACATCTCTCTTTCTCTTAAACGAAACTTAATTAAAGTAGAAATGTTATTCGTTGCTCGTCCACCATTCGGATATAACGCACGAATGCCGCTAATTAATCGTTTCTTTCGCATCTAATTAATGTGGTATTTTAATTGATATTTTTTGTTGCTTTTTGGTGCTGGCTGCACGATCTTTCCGGCCGTATAACTTTATTGAAACTTTCCTCATTATACTTGGAGGAGAGCCACAGCTAAAATCAAGCGGAACGCGTGCCATCCAGCAAATAGATCAATGGAACATCAAAGTCTATTAATTACGGATGTTTTGATTAAGGGCGCCCACAGACTTTTCGTGGGGAAAAAATTATTAGTGCTTATTGAAAAATTGAATTGGACTTTTACTCACCTTGATTTCAATTGATCTAATGATTCTGAAAAAGAAAATGTAACGAGGCTAGATCACTTTTACAATACAGGGTGGTTGATTTTTCATTGTCCAGCTTATATCTGCTAAAGTATTAAAGATATAAAATAGTTCAATATGAAACTGAACATACGCAATATCATCTAGAAAATAAAACAAATGGTGTTTTTAAACAAGAATAATTCCAATTCAAAAATATTTAAATTGGAGAAAATAAGCTTACGGTTCTTATAGTTTATATAGATATTTATTATCTTAAGTTGTCTTATTAATTAAGACACATTGTTTGCATTTTACACGAAAAACATTTTCGTAATTTTATATAAAATAGTTGTTTTTTGTAAAATTCCTTTTTTTCGGAAAAATGTCAATATTTATTTAAATGGAACACCCTGTACATTTTTTTAACATCAGATTCTTAGTAAAATTCTATTTATAATGATGGATCATAAGCACTTTTAAAGTACGCTTAATAAAAAAATACTGTATTTATTTCATTTCTAAGCATTTTTACTGAGTTACACGATCGAAAATTCGTCCAAAAATTATATAGCGAGCTATTATTTAGTTTTTAGCAAAATAAGTTATGGAGACCGTATTTTTTTCTTAACACCAGCACGAATTATTAATACACCTTAAAGATTTCTCGGATGTTTAGGTAGTTACCTATCGGAATGTTGGACGTTACACATCCCGATGTAATAGCTCTAATTTTTCAAGCATCCTCTGTTTTTGTTAAAATATCTAACGAGTGTTACTGTTTCTTGATTAAGCATGTGTAATCAACATATTTTTGAGTTTAGAAGAGTCTGAAAATTCGGATTTTCCGGCGCAAGTGAACCAACCGTTATTTTATGTTTGATCGCAGGGTGATATGCAAGAAATGGCGCTAGTCGTCATGAAGCAATTAAGATTTAATATAGAGGGAGTGAGAGAACATTTGGCTTTTTAGGGCGCTTCCACAACAAAGATCAGGTATATATTTAAAAACACGATCGAGAAGGCGTTACTATTTTGATAGAAGGAAATGGAACGAAAAAGTGAAGTCTCGGCTCAATTTACGTTTTATCATACCCGACATAAATATTAGATTGTGTTAGATTAACATTGACAGAAACGACTGACAAAGTTACGTACAACCTATTTTTTTAACACCTAATAGTTATGTAGAAAAGTTGTTAGCATTCGACAATTTGCACTGGATCAGATCTCACTGATGAGAACCAGGAAATCTGTGTGTTACTCCTGGGTAACTCACAGATTTCCTGGTTCTAAATATTCAAACTCAATGTACAATTTGGAGGTGCCACATATGGAAAACTTTTTTATTTAAAGAGATATTGAAAAACCGTTTTCGCAAGCCAGGATCACTTTTTGTGTTTTAATTATTGGTGAAAAGAAAATTGATCTATCTCCAACAAGGATATCCTACTTGCTGCCTTCTTATATACAGCATTTGACAATACATGCTTTAACTCCATAACCGCTGCCCTGAGGGAGCGGAGGTTGGAGAAAACTAGCTGCAGGTGGATTGACTGCATGCTAAGGCAAAAAATGGTTTACACTACGTTTGCTGACCAGACACTAGCATCCAGGATGGCCGGGGGTTGTCCTTAGGGAAGAGTTCTCTCACCCCTGCTGTGGAACCTGGTCATTGATGGACTGCTAGTGGAGCTCAACAACGAAGGATACTCTTCCCTAGGATACGCAGATGACCTAGTTATTCTCGTTAAGGGAAAATTTAACAACATAATCAGAGAGCGCATGCAACGCGCACTGAACGTGGTAAATAATTGGTGTACTAGAGAAGGACTTAAAGTCTCACCCCCTAAGGCCACTCTTGTACCATTTACACGCAGGAGAAAACTGGAGGGCCTAGGACCTCTCTTTCTAAATTGTGTTAATCTAGAAATGTCGGGTGAGGTGAAGTGCTTAGGAGTATTGTTTGACTAAAGGCTCACCTGGACCTCGCACAACTTAAAAATCAAACGTAAATCGAAAATTACCCTCGCGGTAATTAGACGAACGTACGACAAACAATAGGGGCTCAGACCAGGGATGGTATACTGGCTGTATACCAGAGTGGTTAGACCCGCAATCATGTATGCTGCTTCGGTGTGGGGGCCTAAAGTCACGCAACACACAACCATACAAACCCTTAGCAAGATTCCAAGGCTTGCTTGTGTCAGCATAACGGGGGCTATGAGAACCACGCCCACTGCGGCCATGGAGACGCTCCTAGACCTCACCCCACTTCATATTCTGATAGTGGGGGAGGCAAGATTTTGGCACTCCACAGGCTGCAGCTATCATCAGTCAACATAAGAGTTGACACGCCACACAGAAGACTCTTGACAGATACAGGGGGACATCTCTTGCTGATGAAGTCGGACCATATGACAGTCAGTTATCTTGAAAACGCACTCTTTAAAGTCACTATTCCAAACCGCAACGAATGGAACGACTTTAAGGAAGACATTCACAAACATAGCATGATCTGGTATACGGATGGTTCTAAATCAGACACAGGTACTGGATCAGGAATCTACAATGAAAACATGAAGACAGGCTATGCCCATTCGCTGGGCTGCCTGGCATCAGTCTTTTAAACCGAAATATTCGCAATTATAGAATGTGCGAGAACCAACATAGAGAAGGACTGTCGTGACAGGCAAAGCGGCACTGAAGGCTCTAAAGAGCCAAAAGACTTCATTCAAACTGGTGTTAGACTGCTTCGACACACTGAATCACCTAGCGAGACAGAACAAGATCACACTTCTCTGGGCACCGGGTCATTCAGGTATCGAGGGAAATTAAAAAGCTGACGAGCTAGCAAGGCAGGGAGTTACCATATCATTTATGGGACCTGAACCTGCCTTGGGCATCACAAGTAAGTCGATTCGCCTAGAAGTCAGAAAGTGAATTCGCGACAAACACAAGCAATACTGGGTTAACAGACCAGGCCTTAACCATAGTTAGGCCATTATAAATGGACCTAACTCTAACCAAGCTGCAGAACTACCGACACTAAGTAGACGGCCCCCACAAGAAGAAAAAGAACCGTTTCCGCTCTATAACCGGAAGTTGATAAAATGTCGTTTTTATGAAGTTACTGTAACTTATTTGATTTTCAAGTTATAACCAATCTGTAAAAAAATGTTTATCGCTCGCGAAAACGGTATTTTAATATCTGTTCAAACAAAAAAGTTTTCCATATGTGTGGCACCTCTAAAATGCACCACCCTGTACTCGAAAACAAAACAAATATAAAACGATGAAAAATGCACGTGTTCATTCGTATTCATTGTAAATTAAAAGTATTTGTGTAAAATACAAATTAAAAAAAAAAACAACCAGCTCTGTTTTATTTAGGAAAATACGAAGCTAATGAACGTGGCGCGCCACCCAGAATTCATTTCAATTGTCGACGGCCAGATATGGAATACTAACGAAGTCATGCGTTTAATGAATGCGCCCGTGGATTTAATAGCTCCAAACTGTAATAACACATACGATATCGCACCCACACACAAGGAATGAATCCCTTCATTTCCCTAAACTAAACACAGAATTTACAGAATAATAGAACTTACAGTTTTGATATTAAACGTCTCATATTGTGTGATTTTATTTTATTTATTGTAGGTATTTAATTTATAAAAGACTTAAATAAAACTTCGAAAAATCTATACAGTCAAGAAATGTGTTTGATAAAAATACACCCAACGCCATAACTCTTGTATTTATTGACCGATTTTATTGAACTAAAAACCAAAGTTAATGGCGGTTTAGATACTTAAAAAATGATATGAATATTGATTTTTTCAAAAATAACTTCATACCCAAAAAATTATAATTAAACAAAGATTTTGAAATGGCTGCCTATAATTTTTTTAATTTTATTACATTAGACATTATTTTTCTAAATCCAAAACGCTCAATTTCTTGTCTTTGTTCAATGTTTTACTCGATTTTTTTTTTAAATCATCTATTTAAAATTATGTTTTATAAAAATTATAATTAGTGTGCCTTGTAGAACAAGTGACAAATGTCATTTATTGTGAGGTTATGCCATTAATAATAATGAAGTAACAAATAAATACCTACGTTATAACTGAATGTAGAATGAAAGTAAAGGAACAATGTAAATTATTTGTTATTTCAATATTTCGATTATAACTCATTTATTCAAGAGTATTTATAACTTCACAACATTTCAGTGTTTTATGAGCGTGGCGCATGAAGTAAAATTTCGAGTTTAGAAAAGCCCCGTGAAAATTTGTCTCGGGTCGCTGGCGCGACCCTTGACAAATTTTCTACGCGGGGCTTTTCTAAACTCGAAATTTTACTTCATGCGCCACGCTCATAAAACACTGAAATATTGTAAGGTTTTAGAAAAAAAATGCTTTTATTTCGTTCGGTTGGTTGACAATTTGTGTTGAATCTTCTGAGCTGATTATATGTACATACTAATTCTATTTGTAAATTATAATCTGTATTAAAAGACCAATTTGTTTCAAGGCACACTACTTTTATTGCCAAAAATCATGTAAACAAGATTTATTATAATTTTTTTCTGCCATATATATTAAATTAAAATCAACATATCGAGCATAATTCAGGATTCAGAAAAACCATGTCCAATATAATAAAATAAGAAAAGTATATGCTCGCGTTTAAAAATTTAAAGTTGACTTTTATTTGGCAATGGAGTTAATTTAGTCAATTTATGGTATTGAAACTGCGATTTAGCGATTTACCTTGTTTTTTAGTTCATTTAAAGCGATCAATAAATAACAGAGTTATGGCGTTGGGCGTTTTTTTCGAACACCCGGTATACAATAGTTTTTATTATTATATAATCTAAATTTGATAGAGGCCCCTATGATCATTTTTCGCGCTTAACTTTTCGGATATTATTTTTAAGACCATTTGCAAAGTCTACTTTCAATTATCCTTCTTTGCGATCGGATATTTTAATTAACTGTTTTTTGTGTGTATGTGTACCTTCATTAATGTAACTGTAATTTGATGGATATTCGGGTCGACACATAACATGTAGGTACTCAGAGGGCGAATGCTCGTATATTGTTTACGATGAATTAAATAATAGTGCTATTGATTGCCTTCAGCAGGTAGTAATTTAAGGAAAATTGTATTAACCTAATTGCCCTGTTAATGTTAATATGTTACACAACAGCCTAAATTACTCCTACACATAGTTATACATTATATCACTACACAACTGAAAATTAATAGAACGGCATGAAAATCGCCTAAATATTTGTATGTATATTATGATTTAATTATCATTTGTAATTGTACATACCGTGTGTCCCCGGATTACTGCCCGGATAGGAAAACTTTTTTATTAACAATTTTTCGACAAGAAGTAATTCTTTAAAAAAAAGTTTTGGGTGACTTAAAAACAACGTGTTCCGTATCAAATCCTAATTTGACCACAGAGTGCGCTCAAAACTTAAGAAAAACAAAAGAAATGATAAAAGAGAAGTACCTTTAATTATATTTTTAGGGGAAAATGTTATCGGAAAAAGTACTTTTTAATGAAGAATTAAGTCTAAATACAAAATATTAGCTTGATAGAAAAATTTTTTTTAATTATATAACTTTTCAATGTTTTTTTCGTATCTTATTTAACATTTATTCACTTAAAATAATTGTATTTCTATTAAGTTACTTTTTTTCAATCAAGTTATCGTACATACCATGTGTGGCTAGATGATATTCATTATCAATTTTTCAACCAAAAGTTATTTTTTATAAAACGTTTTACTTTACCTCTCTTAAAAATATCATTACCATAAAAACATTACAAATTTGATACAAGGATTTTTTAATAGATAAAGAATAAAATTGGCTTTTAAGAGTAGTGGTTTAAATTTTGACTTTAGAGAAAAATATCATAAGACAAAAATATATTTAATGGCGTAATTAATTTAAATATACATTGAGTTTATCTTTCAAGCATAAACAGCGATTTTTTATTTTAAGTATATATATATATGGATACGCTGTACATTTTCCGACATTCGTTGGTTGTTTCTAAAAATCAATTTGAACCAAACCAAATAATTAGGCTCTTCTAAACTCGAAATTTTACTTCATGCTTAATCTGAGAGTGGAAAACACTCGCTTAAAGCTTTAAATTGAACTCTTAAAAAAACAACGAATCTGTAAAGATTTCCAGAATAATTGGGTAAATACCCAATTATTCTATAAATCTTTACAGATTAGTTGTTTTTTTTTTTTACTTAAAGAAAAACTCTTTATTAATTTAAGATATTTTCAAATGATTCAATTTTTATGATATGGTAATTTTCATAAGCTAAATATCACAAAATTCGATGAAAATTAGTAATTTATTAGAAATAAAATTATTTAAAAATATACGATATACATATAATTGTAAAAATAAATAAATTTAATAAAAATAAAATTGCTTCTAGTAAGTTCATATTTTGTTTGTAAACATCATTCTCGATTACAAATTATTTTATCAAATAACATCAATCTCTAAAATAATAATTAGAGGTAGTTTTTGCTTTTGAAAATTTTTGATTTACGAATTGATTAGCGCCCTCTGTATAAATTTAAGATTTGACAATGAAAATCGTGTTTAAAAGTCATCCAAAACTTTTTGTAAAGAATGACTTTTTGTCAAAAAATGGACAATAATAAAGTTGTTACTATCCGGGCAGTAATCCGGAGACACACGGTACATAATCAGTATATTTTGACCTTCAATTAAAATCAGTGTTTTATACGCGTGGCGCATAAAGTAAAATTTATCAAACATTCTTGAAGTCAGTTAATGTTATGTAGATAACTAGAATAAAATTAACTTTGACTCAAAATTACAAAAAAACAAGTTTAAAGGCGTTCGTTTTGAGACAGAATTCGTCAGTTCTACAATAATTTTACAGCTTATTGAATTATCACGATTTTTTTTAAATATCTTATGAATTTATCTTTACTTAGTAATTGGGTTTATTCTGTTGAGTGATAAATATTATTATTTTATGTGCTATTATTATTATAAAAATCTTCATAATTTAGCATTTTTTCAACTTTGTTTCATAATTAAAGAAAAATCAACTGAGGTATTTAATATATTGTATATTTACTGATTATTACAGAGATTTTTAAATGTTAAATGTTTAGTCATTTTAAAAATCAATATTTTCTCAAATCGAGCATTTTTTTAACATAATTTAATATTTGCTATAAATACAGAATAATCGAGTGTGATATTTAATTGTTTTACTAGTTATTAAAGTGTATTCAGTTTTAAAATTTGTGGATATCTTCTTATTAGATCGTGCAATTTTAGAACAACTCTTTAATAGTGGCTAAAATAATAACATATTAAATTTTTGAAATTTTCTCAAATTATTTGGACGATTTTTGAACAAACTTTCAACTCGAGTTTTCTTTTAATTTTGTGTCAGTTGCATTCAATTTTAAACTAAATTAATTGTAAAATAATACATACGATAATACGTGTTAAGTTTGCTTTTAATCGACTCTATACGGGGTGCCCGTTTTTCGAGCGGCACTATGTGGATCTCGCTTATTTGAAGAAATAATGAATCGGTTAAATGGGGGCAAAGTTGCGTATTTTAGTGCTTATAAATAATCTACGAGATCAGCGAGATCCCTATAGTGCCGCTTGAAAAACGAGCACCCTGTATATTAATTTTGACTACAATTGAAAGACTACCTAAGCGAGTTCCCCTTTATGTTTAATTATTATTACACATCATTATTGTTGTTATAGACAGCTCAGTTTAATGAAGATTGTTATTTTTTAAAATTTTCTTATTACTTTGAAAGTGTATTTTATATGTAATATGTCCTGTAAATGTTTTTTTTTTGCTGTAGGGCATCCTAAAGTTACTAGTATTATTACTATTAGATATTAAAATTATCATTACTGATAATTAACCTGCATGCATTTTTGAGTTAGGTTTTAGATTTTTCAAAATAATTGAAAAACTCATTTTAGCAATCAAAAAAAATTTATTCAATATTTTAAAGATGTTCGCTGACTAGCAATCAACATTTGTAACATCAATAAATTGATAATAAAAATGCGTAGATATCCTAAATCCTGCTTAAAGCCTGCAGTCAATATATACAAAGGTAATATTAATTATGAAATCTAATAATGATTGGCTGAAAACCGTAAATACTGAAAACTGTTACAATGAGATAAATTAGTAAAAATAAAATCATGAATTTTCAATAAAATCAATAAAACAGAATCAATGCTTTCATTAAAGTCCTCAATATAATTCTAATGAGTGTCTTCTACTTGTTGATTTAGCATGAAGTAACATTTAGAGTTTGGAAAAGACTGAAAATTTGGATTTACCGGCGCGAGCCAAGCGAAGTCCCGGCAAATCCAAATTTTCAGGCTCTTCTAAACTCGAAATTATACATTATATGCCACGCGTATAAACACTGATTTAAAGTGAAGTTCTAAATATACTTTGATCTCACGTTAATAATTTTTTGGATTGTCTATTTATTGCGTTTGCATAATTTGAGCTCATCGAGTAATTTTTAAAAAAGGCCTGTATATAGTGATCAACTGCACACGCGCAAGAAACGAATGTTAGCAATATTCCCGGAACTGTAACTGTCGTAATTTACGACAAAATACTAGTAGTAATTATCACTAACATCACTATATATAATGTACATGGGTGGATCAAATATAAGCGAGCCTTTATTTTTCACAGGAGGTACATAATAGAAAACATCTACATTTCTATAAATTATGCTTCTACATTATATCCTCTATTTAAAATACATTTTTTTTTAAAGTTTTGGAAGTTTTTTTAACTTCATTATCGTATAATGAAGGTGGGTGGGTATGTAACCAATTATGCACAAACGTTTCCATTTCCTCGTTATAGTGGAATTTTTTAAATTAGGCACTCTCATGTGCAGAACGAGCACCATTCGTGTATTTCCGCTGCTCAAAAAATAAGAAAGTGGAACCTGACTACGTTGGGCGCATATTTATTTGAAAGAAAGGAATTCGTGCGCACATGCCAGGTGGTGCATCAGACGAGGACCCTTCCAGATTTCAATAGTGTTATCTCTGCGAGAGCCAGCGCCGAATGGTACAATTACGGCCCAACGTATTCGGGACTGTCTTGCCCACGTTCGGTAAATTCTGTTCTACCGCGCAAGTGCCTAATTTGGGTAATACATCCATACTGTCAAATCGATTGCCTTTAAGTGCATCTCTTAGGGGTCCAAATAAGTGAAAAGCGCATGAAGACTGGTCTGGTCGGTCTGGTCGGTGTTCAAGTGTTTGTCAGGTAAATTCCATCCTTTTCTGCTGGCTTACAGCTCTTCTATAGGGCCTAGCATTGTGATAGAGGAAAAATACTTCGCAGATGGAACTATCTCATATTTTGTGTCGATTCTAAAGCCTAACTTAATCTAGAAAGCAGTAGCAGCTTGCGTTGTTGGTTCGACGTCTGTGTAAGAAATCTACTAGGAGAAAACCGCGGAAAACTCAGAAAACCGCGGCCAACTCAGACAATCTGATTTTGGTTTTCACAGGTTTTCTTGGTCTCAGCTTCTCGCTTGATTTCGAAATGGTATCTTTCCTAATCTGGACCTGCCGTCTGCGGTAAATTTCGACTGGTTTCACGTTTCTCGGGCGAGGAACTTTAGAATTACGCGTTGCGCAAAAGAGACAGTCCCACTCTTCGCATTTATTGTTATAGCCATTAAATAAATAACTGAACAAGCCGACTAGTGTGGTTTCCTAATTCTAGGTATCCTAATCTAAAAACCTTAACAGCCAAATCACAAATAAATAACATTCCCAACGCTCGCAAGACAAAGGCTCGTTTATATTTGATTGACTCATGTATATAATAATCAGTTAGTGAGAGCGAGAGGCGAGATTTTGATTTAATCAAGCTAACTAAATAGTTTGCTTGATTAAAGCAAAATATAGCCTTTTTACTAATTTATATGAGCAAGAAAACATTATTGTACATATAATACAGTTGTTTGCTAACATAAATATTAGTAGATGATTAGCATGAGGAAAATATTGAAACCCACGCAACTTATCTCTTTCCTTTCTGGGTTAAATAATTAAATATAAACCCACTCTCAACATTTCTAGTGCATATATGCTGAAACGAAAACAAGATTCTTTGTAGGAGTTATTATGACTATATCCCGCCAAAGACGGCGAGCTGAAACACGAATGAATTAGAACCAATCAGCTTCTAGAAGTCATTGTTGCCGTGATAACAAATTCATGTAGAGTTCGATTTCGGCACTGTGATTGGTTCTCTACTCGTATTATGTTTCGGCACGTGATTGGTTATCCCAATTCATTGTTCAATTTTTGTAAATAAACTGAACGTTAAACTACTGTCAAATAAAAATTATACACTTCAGTTTTTGTGAACGCTATAAAAATGATCGCAAACACACGGTTCGGAAGTACACCTCTAGAAGCAATTCACGAAAAAGTAAGAAACGCCCAGCCTATAAATACATTATCATCGCAAAAATATATATGGTAACAGTTTATGGAGTTTTGCGTGGAGAAAAATATTACGTTAAATGCGACTTGCACTTTGGAAGACATTTCTAAAATATTGGATAACTGGGCATACAATATGATAAAGAGGGACGGCACGAACTATAAAGAAAAGGTAGTCAAGACGCTATGGAATACCACTGCTAAGTTAGTGCAAGAGAAGTACTTCAGTGAGTTTCAAATATTGTTTGATCCATTTAAAGACTTAATATTCAAACCGGCACGAAGCGCCTGCGATGCCAAACGCAAAGAATTGCAGCGGTTTCCTGAGAAGAGAAGCATGAGTTCTGCACCGTTATCATCAGAAGAATTTCAAGCGATAGTTCTTCAATTTAACGAGGACAGTCCCGATGAGTTGCAAAGAAAATTCTTTCACATAGCGTCGGTTGAACTCGCGTGGAGAGGAGGCGAAGGGACATCAACATTAATTCAGCACTTCAAGGATGAATTAAATAATTCTGCAGAATGGACTTGAAGAAAAATTTACAATACCATATTTTCTAAAACCTCTCGGGGTGGAGGATAACGCTTAGCCGAAAACAAATGGCTCACACCAAACAAGAGTAATGAAGATGTGTGTCCGGTACGATTACTTAAGAAATTATTGTCAAAACGTGGCGACAACATTAAAACAGATCATCTGTTTTTAACTGTAAACAAGAGTTGGCCATCGGGAAAAAAACTGGTATAAAAATATGCCCATTGGCCGCAACGAAATTGGGAAGTGGGTTAAACAAGCGGCTCAGAAAATCGGTTTAAACACCAAAATGATTAAAATTAGCAATCACTCTAGTAGAGCAACAGCTGTGAGTCAATTAATGGAACAGGGAAGTAGTGACCAAGAGGTTGTTAAAATCACCGGGCATTCTGGTTCGCAATCACTTAAACCGTATTTGCAATTAAATTCTGACCATCATACTAAGATTATTAACAACCTCAGAATAAAATACTCTAATACTCTTGTGACAAGAAAGGAACAACATAATGAACCTGATAAGCAAAATATAGTATACAATAATTGTACAATTAATAAATATTATACTCAATAAATATCTTCGTTTCTTTTGAATAGATTCCTTTTTTATTGTAATATTTTTGTTGGGATATAGTCTGATAAATTGCTCTCGTGCATTGGAAATTATCGCAAGTTTGCACGCTTGCGACAAACACAGTCGTATTGCTTTAGGCAACAGCCCCTCGCCCTACGGGCTCGGGACTGTTGCCAAGCAATACGACTTTGTTTGTCGAAAGAGTGCAAACTTGTTACCGATAATTTCCAATGCACTTGTGCAATTACTGTTGAAAACAACTCCATTAAAAGTTCGATTTTGAATTAAATTATATTTGAAAATGGAAATAAACAAAATAAAAACAATATGATTTTTATATAAGAATTTGACAGCTTCATTAATAAATGTTTGAAAACCAATATAAACTCTGTTATAAAAATGTAAATATTATGCTTCATAAAATCTGTAATCATCAATTATGAAATCTGAAAACCATAAGGTAGGAAACGTTTTACTAATAAATAAGATTGCACATTCAGTATCTATCTATTGATAGTTCATATCACAGCAAGAACGAGAATAAAATATAAAATAATCCCTACTAATAAAAAATTCAATTGCAATGTTTATTCTCATGGAAATTTTGTAAACACAAACAACATTAAGAAAATTTAACATAAAGAAAAAAATGAGTTTGTCAATAGTTTGCAGAATATTTACAAAATATAAAAACGAGTTAAAATGAATATCGACTTTATGCAAACATTTTAGATGGCTTAGACAATTAATATTCATTCCCTGTAATTTTTTCAATTTATTTCAATTTCCTGTTATTTCATTTAGTTTGGTGAGAGAATAGTTTGACCTAATGTTGCATTTTGCATATAAATTATGTATAGAACAGTAAAGCTGTCGTGTAACTCAAATATTCGTTGTATAATTCAATATCTGTCGGGGTATTAGCTCGAGAAGTAGTTGTTTCAATGAATATTTGGAGATTTGTCTCAATGAGACAACATTTTTGCCGAAAGTCGATATTAATTCTAATTCGTTTTAGTGTTTTACAAACAACATTAATTTCGATTTTTTCAGCTTCTGTAAACAAGTTACACACCCAATAATGTAATGTCGATAAATTGTATTTGACATTTAATTACGAACAATGTGCAAATGTTTAACAATCACTTAAGTATACAGCCGTATCAACCTGAATATTCGAATATTAGCACTCATATGAAACATTTCTTGTTAAATTTCTCATTTATTTATTAATCGATTGTAAAAAACTGTCTATTGCATTTAACTTAAAAATTCCATCCAATGACGTATCAAAATTAATACTTTGCTAATTTTATTTTTAAAGTTGGATTGCCAGTGCTTAGTGTAGGAGTAGAAGCGGACCCAGAGAGGATTTTTGTTATCTTTCAGAGACAGTTTTAAAATTTAGGTTAAATTTTACTAATCAATAACTCATATTCGATACTTGTTCTGCTACTTTCTTGTTGGAATCAGATTTTCACATTAGGTAAACTTTAATACTTGTATTGTTCCATGTTTTTATTTTCAGTTGCCTGACACGTGTTTCGATCCGTTACAATCATTTTCAAAGTTAAAAGTTTTAACTTTGAAAATGATCGCCACGGATTGAAACACGTGTCAGGCAACTGAAAATAAAAACATAGAACAATACAAGTGTTTAACTTTACCCAATGAATCAATGACTCGTTTAGAGTTGTACATTTTTGTTGATTTGGAAAATTTTAACATTTTTGTCAATTTGTAATAATTTTCACAGTTCTAAAGTTTTTGTAACATTTTATAATATGTGTTGGTTTTGAAGATTTTATTTAAAATAGTAATAATTATTTAAAATTTATGATTTTTGTTAAATATTAACAAACAAGGATATTTTCTTTTGAGTATAAATTCACATATTCCATATACACTATACTAAAATTATTAAACATGTGATCAAACCTAAGCAGTATATTTTAAACTTCACTTTAAATCAGTGTTTTATACGCGTGGCGGATGAAGTAAAATTTAGAGTTTCGAAATGCCTAAAAAAGCCTGAAAACCAAATTTTCAGGCTTTTCTAAACTCGAAATTTTACTTCATGCTTAATCTGGGACTGGAAACACTCGTTAGAGGCTTCAAATTGAAAGTTTTTAGTAAAACAACGATTGTCTTTTAATTTACATCGAAATATCGTGATATGTATTCCTAAACGAAAAATTCTTTGTATTTATCTTCTTATTTTATTGATTTCAACATTTCTATACTATTTTTATATATTTTTTAACGTATTTTTTAAATTCTAATATCTATTTTTAATAAAATTGTAGTATTTCGTATTGTAATTGGATCTCAAAAATAAATAAATTAACTAATTTGATCGATTTGTACAAAAAACTACAGGCAACAAACAAAAAAATTATAATTGCATTTTCTTTATTGTTAAAATTGTCAACATTTACAAAATTTATTAATTAGTGTTGTTGCTTTTGACGATTTGAATTAAAATTTATGTTTTTTGATACTTTTTAGAAAATATATTTAAATTGATTTTTATTAAATTTTACTAATTTTATTAAATTTCACCATCTATTCGATACTTGTTCTGCTACTTTCTTGTGGGAACAGATTTTCACATTGAGTAAAGTTAAACACTTGCATTGTTCCATGTTTTTATTTTCAGTTGCCTGACACGTGTTCGGATCCATTACGATCATTTTCAAAATTTTAACTTTCAAAATAATCGTAACGGATCGAAACACGTGTCAGGCAACTGAAAATAAAAACATGGAACAATACAAGTTGATTACTATCTGTTTATAAATTCTACTAGTTTTATCGATTTATGAAAATCCACAAATTTAATTTTTCTTTAAATTTTGGCTATTTTTCTAATCTTGATTTTTGTTATCAATTTCCCTCGTTTCTTTGTTGATATTTATTTAATAATGTGATCAAATATCAACAAAATACAACGTCTTCAAGTTGTCATAATTTTTGGAAATTTTTGTGTCGTTTTGAACTTTGCTTAATTTAATTAAATCTGTTTTTGTTCCTTGGTTTTTATTTTTTCCAGTTGATTTTTAAATTAATCTTTACTATTTTTACAGCTTTCGCAAATCTTTATATTTTATGAGTATTTTTACTAATTTTTAAAATTCTTTTTATATTTATTTATAGGCTTTATTTATGAATTTAGATAATTATCATGGTTTTCAACAATTTTAAGTGAATTTTAATTATTCACAATTTTCGTAAAATGTAATAACCCTTTCAATTATTTGGTCAATTTTTACAATTTCAATTTACTTATTTTTTTGCTGTATCTGGGCGTGGCCACATATACGGATTTTTTTTTTTTAAGTATACATATCACGATTTTTTTATGTAAAATCCCCCCCAAAGCATGCTTAGGGGTGGAGGGCTAAAAATTACATCTTTAAATGACGATTATAAAAAATTCGACGCGTCCCAGCTTTTTTTGAATATTTCCGTCAACAATTTTATGGAATTTACCCGTCATTTTGTGAACCCCAGTATACAAACATTTCTATTTCTGAATAAACAGTACTTACTTAATAATTGTTTAATATTACATTGATGAAATTAGCTATTGACCAGAGGTCTATCCACCTCATTTATTTGACATGTGGTATATGTTTTATTCATATAAATTCTTGTTACAAACCATTAATTTATTGATATTATAAGTGAAATCCTATTTATATTTCGAGTTTAGAAAAGCCCCGCAACAAATTTTCACGGGGCTTTTCTAAACTCGAAATTTTACTTCATGCGCCACGCGTATAAACCACTGATTTACAGTAAAGTTAAAAATATACAACGTTTAGATGTGATGGTGATCAATATTTACCAAGATGTAGCGAAAAAATGCAAGAATTACCTATTTTTATGAATAGTTTTTGAATAAAAATAATAAAAGTAGAATAATACATTTTAAATAAAAATAATAAAAGTAGAATAAATTTAGTTTGAGCAACTTTTCCATATTGTTGATATTTAAATCATTACATCTTTAACGGGGAAAGTGCTATGTTGCACACATCATTCTTTAATTTATATCGGCTAAAACAGATTTTAAAGGAAAATTTATAAAAATGTGCGTTGACCAGAAATGAATTAATTTTACTTTGTTGGCCCTTGAATAATTCGCGTGCGAACAATTCAGCAAAACGCCTTCCGACAACTTTACGGCTTTCATAATTTGCCCTTCGATAATAATTAATCAAAAAATCGCGATCGATTACCTGCTTAATCAAATATGCAGAATAGCTTACGTTAAATTTACATTTGTATTCGTTCCGAATAAATGCGTTCCGGATAAAACAGAAAAAAAGAGTCCGTACATGCAGAACGATCATTGATTGGTCCTTTTGCCTGTTCTCTTTTTGGTGATTACAGTAATGAAATACTGATGCAGATACCAACCCTCGAACTGGAAAATAATGCGAATATACGGAGGATTTTTTTATTGTTCACGAGCGGATAAAACGTGCGGGGTTATAATTTTGTTAAATTTGCGCGGTTGATTGTGTGTTTGTGAGTTGCTTTATTCTTTATTTTCAGTGTTAGACAAAGTGACGATAATTTGCACAAAATGGCAAATTCTTGTAATTAAATCTTTTAAAATTCAAATGCCTAGAGCACTTTCTTGAGAATAGAGGGCGGTATCGAATACACTATAAAGTTATGCGATTAAGTTATTTTTCTACGAAACAACAATAGCCGAATTTATACATTTTCAATTCAGGGTAACTTGATTTTTTTAAATGGAATCATATTATTTTTTTTAAGATCAATCGAATCAAGATTCAATTCTCTTTCGATTAGATTTATAATTTTTATCTCCGTAACTTTACAGTTTTTAAAATAATTATATTACATCTACAGATAAAAAAATATTATAAAATTCGAAAAAGACTTTCATTTTGGGTCGATTGATGTAAAAAAATGTATATGGTTTCATTTAAAAAAATGAAGTTACCCTTAATTGAAAATTTATAAATTTAATTATTTTTATTTCATAGCCCAATAACTTAAGCGCGCCAGCCGATAGCGCCCTTTATTCACAAGAGAATGGTAAAATCTGCAACACTCTATCTCATTTAGTTTCAGAAATATTCAAACTTTATGAAACCACTGCAAACATAATTTTTGTTTATAAATGTCAAATAACTCCGAAACATTACGACTTAGACCAAATGTTTTTAATAAAATGATACGCAATTTTTATGAGGAATTGAAAAACAAAATAATATACAGGGTGATCTATTTAAAATAAGCAAGTTGCATCTGTATACAGGGTGTCCCAGACCACACGTAACAGTCTTTTTTTGAGAAAACGGCTAGTCCTATAGAGTTGGGATAAAAAAATTATTACAAAAGCCATATTAAAGAATCGATTGGTGATATTGTTTTTTCGCAAAAAGGTTGGCATCACTAAAAGTTTGCTTAAAAATGTCAATTACTTCGGGTTTTTAAATGGCAAGATAGGTCAAAAGTGGTATTATTAAAAAGGTCTTTAAAAAATAAACAACTTTGGCAGGAAACCTAATTTTGATACTGGCATCGATTTTGAATAATATCTGATTAAATTTATTAATCAATTTCAATTTTTTATGGGTAACTTATTTTAAACATTCTAACTAAGTCCGTGGACGTCGCTCAAGAAATATTTGACTCCAAATTCCTCTCCAACTCTTCCATTTTTTGTAATGTCTACGCTAACTCTGACTGCTGCTTCGAATCATGTAAACATTTTAAATAGTCACTTAATAATGACATTTTTTGCAATACAAATAAATGTTTAAAGGTTACCACATCTGCATAATTGCAATCTAATAGTGTTTTTTTGGAAAAAAAATCGAAATTTTGGTTTTCTCTTATACAAATTACATAAATTTCCATTGTAATTAAAAACCCTATTTGGGTTTAAGTTTTATAAAAAAGACTAAATATGTCTAGCACAATTAAATTTAAGTAATTATATTGAAAATCGGAGTCGGAATTATACGAAATTTCCAACTCCAAGGCTCTGATTTCCTTATCACAAAAATACTTAAATTCTGACCCCATATTTTTGACTCTAACTCCGAGTTCACAGCACTGGTTCAAACTGTTTTCCATTTACTTCTAAACACTGTTGAACTATTAATGGATATCGATAGCTAACGCCATCTAATGCTTCATAGTGGCATCGTCAGTGACAAATAAAGTACATATACAGGTCACTGTTTCGTCCACGAACGAGCAGAATTCTGTTTGTGAAACCAGAAAACAAATATCAAAATTGAATTTGTATTCAGTATCCGGCTGTTGAACTATTCTGCTCCTAAAAGCAGTCGCCCCAAGTATCTACTTTGAAAATAAGGTAGCCATGAGATATTTTTGTTTGGTAACTTCAACCCAAAATTACTCAAAACAAACGCCAGTTACAAACATATTTTTTCAACAAAAGTTGCTTGTTTTTTAAAGACCTTTTGAATAATACCACTTTTGACCTATCATGCCATTTGAAAATCTTGAAGTTTTGACATTTTTAAGCGAAATCTCAGGGATGCCAACCTTTTTGGGAAAAAACAATATCACCATTCGATTCTTCAATATGGCTTTAGTAATAATTTTTTTTATCCCAACTCTCTAAGACTAGCCGTTTTCTCAAAAAAATGCCTGTTACCGGTAGTCTGGGACACCCTGCATATACAAATATTTTTAGGTTATGCAGCTCTTAAAACCGATTAACTTTGGTAAAAACACAATTGTTTACTAATGGGACACCCTGTATATTCTTAAAAGATTAATTTCCTATGTTTTTTCTTTTAAGAGGTTTAGCTTTTGCCTGGTTTAGTATCTTGACTATTAGCCAGCATCAATTTATATTTTTGTATTAATATTTATTTGAACTTATTCCAAGTTATATGCACATGTATATTTGGACGTCACAACACATTTACACAACACCCAGGGTCACGACGAGATATTATTTTTAAATAACATCTCCCCGTGCACGGTAATCGAACCCGGTCTGTGGCTCGCCCGTCCGGCGACGATACCACTGGGCCACCACCTGCCCAATTTCCTATGTGTATATAATAGAAAATTTAATTGAAACACTTAGGTAATCAATGAAACAAACAATGTGTTTTAATCAAGAGTTTCAATTATTTTAAGTTTAGAAATAAATAGATTTGGCCCGCTATCTACAGCCCTAATAATGAATTTTATAGATATTACAATTTAAGAATATGTAATTCTGCTTGTACGGAAGAGTTATTTTGTATACATATTAAAAATAATAAGGAACGCTGTGTATGTGTGCGTACCTACTTACTTAATAATATACTTTACCACATTGTTATCAGAGCGAGACAACATGTCGACATTAAATTTGATTAATGTGTTAATTTTAATTAAAGTCATATGACTTCTGCTCTAGTAAATTATTCCTCATTATGAACTTTGAGAGGAAGTTACACTAATTTTAATTACTGGCATGATTGGGTGATTTATTAAATGAGGTGGGTTATTTAATTGTTAAAATATAACCATACAATAATATATTTATGAATAGCATTATGTTTTGCTCGCGATCTACTGTATATTGACATTTGTGACATTTTGAATCTTGATAAATTGCTCGACTGTCTTTGGACTATCATAGGATTTTGTCATATTATACCTTTATTGACCGTGTTGTAACTATTGTGACCGTCACTTAATTAACTTTCTTTTGATTATGCTAGGATTTTGTCTGATTATGTCTCTCTCTGGACTATATTTCGACTATTATGATATTATGATTGTAAGTCACTTAAATCATTATATCAAATACAGTCAATATAGTGAATTAATAACAAAATCCTAATAAGTTAAAAGACAGCCAACCAAGTAATTTACAGTTGTAATACTAGAATAGTCGAAATGTATCTATACAGTCTATGGACTGTATAGATACATAATCAGACAAAATCTTACCATAGTCAAAAGACAGTCAACCAATTGACTTACAGTAATAATGTCACAATAGTCAAAATGTGAATTTATCGCCATGTTATTGTTTTTCATTGTGATAGTTACGATATACATTTTAACAGTTGTGACGTATTTTAATCTAACTAGTGTCTTCCACTCCCAGACTAAGCATGAAGTAAAATGTCGAGTTTAGAAAAGCCCCGCGTAACGACCCGAGACAAATTTTCACGGGGCTTTTCTAAACTCGAAATTTTACTTCATACGCCACGCGTATAAACCACTGATTTACAGTAAAGTTAAAAATTCATAACGCTTAGATGTGATGGTGATAAATATTTACCGAGATGTTGCGAAAAATGCAAGATTTTCCGTTTTTTGTATAGTTTTGGAATAATAATAATAATAAAGGAGAATATATTTAGTTTGAGCAACTTTTCCATATTGTTGATATTAAAATCATCATTTCTTTTACGGAGAATCACACACATCCCCATTTTTTTAGTTTGTATCGGGTAAAACACATTTTAAGAGAAAATATATTAAAATGTGTGTTGAACAGAAATGAATTTATTTTACCTAGTTTGCCCAAAATGTATTAAATGTATTTCTACATATTAAATGTACATTAATTATTGTAAACTTAATTTGACAATTAATTATTGATAGCAATGTATTTCTATATAACTAATATTTAAATAAATAAATAATGATCGTTATAATTTAAATAATTTGCTTTTAAACACACATTGTAATTATAATACAAATTAATTTAAAGTAAATAAATTAATTTGTATTTATAATTATGTGGAAAACAATTAAATCACTCTTATTATATTTGAGTTTAGAATAATAACATTTTTATACAAATATTCTAGAGGGATGATATAAAAAAGGAAAACACTGGGTTAAATTTCATTAATATAATATAATATAATATAATATAATATATTATATTAGTAAAATTTACCCAAGTGATTTCCTTTTTTCAATCATGGTTAAATATATTTCACCACGTTAAAGATGAGAAACTTGTTCAAGATATTCTAGAGGGAGTTTTTACATTAGTCTATTTTTCAGGGGATATTTTTGTATGGATTGATTTTTGATATCGTAATTTTTTTAGATGATTACTTTTAGGTGAATGTTGTTAAGGGTTTTTTTTTGGGAGATAATTTTTCTTTATTTAATTTTATAAATTCAATGGATTTAGTGGTATTTTTTAGATCGTTTTAATTTAAATCTGCATAGAATTACAATATTTTATTTTACTTATCAAATACAATGTTGAATTAATTGAAATCTTCAATAAAATATTTAGGTGCCAACGAATATAAAAATAATCGAACCTGTTACAAATAAAGCATATCAAGTAATACATCCAACTAATTAATTACAAACGCGTAATTTCATCCTTAAATATAATTAATCCACCGCTTAATATAATTATCCTAATCATTCGTTTAACATTACACAAAAATAAAACAACCGGAATAAAATACAGGAGGGTCGGCTATAAAGAAGATATATCGCTTTTAGCTTTTAATTACAAACTTTTAATTTCGCGTCCATTTTTCTGAAATGCCTTCCCCGTGCAAGTGTTTGGGCGTTTTTTTTTTTTGTTTCAGCCGTGACAAGTTTCTCGTGCTGTTTTATATTTTTCGAGCTCTCCCTCAGGCTAATTTTGTTATGAAAAAAAAATCAACGGATTTTTAATTAGATAATTAATTTTGAGTAGAAGTATGTAAAAAATGTATTTAAATAAATCTAAAAATTAAAAAAAATCATATCCGAATTATTGTATGATGAATAATCATACAATAATTTTGATGTAATTTTTGTTTAATTTTTAGATTTATTTAAATACATGTAAGTCAATGTAAGTCTTACATTAGACATTTTGTATAAAATTATTGCTATTAACAGTCGACTAAATATTATGTAAACATGTGTAATGTTTAGCTGGTTGCTAATAGAAACGGGTTTAGCAAAAAAAAATATTACACATCTCTAGTCACATATTTTGGAAATTAACTAACTAATCAAGTTACCTAAAGCTTTTCGTTCATTTTTTGACCACCTTATATTTTTAGTCATTTCCGGTTAAAGTTAGAATTTGTTTTATTTATTTAATTATGATAATTTTAGCCTTATGATAAATTTTCTGACATTTGTTTTGGTTGTTAAGAACACTCCATGATTGTTTTTTTTTTAATTTGCTGTAGATGTTGAGCTCTGTTAGAATATGCAAAAAAATTGAAATGTCTGAAAGTTTTTGAGTTACTAATCTTTAAAATGTTTTTATTTTACATTAATAAAAATATTGATGTGTCCATCATAGCACTGACCTCGTTATAGATATGATGATTTAAATATTAAGAATATGGAAAAGTGTCTCAGCCTAATTTGTTCTAGGTTTATTATTAGTATTATCACATTTACAAAATTTTCACAAAATAAATAATGTTCGCATTTTTTTCGCTATATCTTAGTAAATATCTATCACACCTCAGCAGTATATATTTTTAACTTTACTTTAAATTCGTGGTTTGTACGCATGGCGCATGAAGTAAAATTTCGAGTTTAGAAAAGTCCCGTGAAAATTTGTCTCGGGTCTCTGCGCGACCCTCGACACATTATCTACGCGGGGCTTTTCTAAACTCGAAATTTTACTTTATGCTTAGTCTGGGAGTGGAAGACACTCGTTAGTTTAAACTATGTCACAACTATCAAAATGTGTGAATATATTTCATGTAATTGTTGTCTCAAATTGAAAATAGTCGGCTGACGCCGATTTTTGTCAGGTTTAATGCATTGGACTAAATGTTATTTCAGGTTGACAGGATAGACTAATGTCGGCTGACGGCGACTCATGTCAAGTTGACACAATGGACTAAACCCTGACTATCGTCGTCTTAAGTCAAGTTGACACGATAGACTAATGTCAATCAATATAGTGACTTACAGTCATTAGGTCACAATAGTGAAAATACAGTCGATATAGTGATTTAATGACAAAATAATATCATAATCAAAAGACAGTAAACCAAGTGACTTACAGTTATAATCTCAATAGTAAAAATACAGTAAATTAATAATAAAAGTAAGTTGAAATACAGGGTGCGGCAAAACAGACAGTGCTGTTTGGAACGCCCAGTACATCCCGTGTGGTGGGGTTACCTACCTGGGAGGGATATCATTATGTCCTGGGGGTCGTGCCGTTTTTAGTCGTTACCATGGTTTGGCAAGGAGAACATCGGGACTTCGCAGTCCGCACGTTTCTTGAAAATGGCTGTCGTCGCCACCCAGCGGGCCTTCCGGCTGCATTTCAATCTTGCGCGTCGTGATCCCGTCACTCACCGTGATTTAATCGCGAGTTGAGTGCGTACATTAGAAGAAACTGGTTTCACACAAAGACGTAGGGGTTTAGGAAGACCCAGAACCGTAAGAACACCCGAAAATGTAGCAAGAGTAAGAGAAGCTATCAAACGGTCACCTACGCGCTCTGCCCGGAAGCATGCAACTGCATTGGCCATTTCTGATCGCTCTATAAGACAGATTTTGCATGAAGACTCATTCCACCCCTACAAGATGATGCTTGTTCAAAAGTGAATGCCTCCTGATTATGAAAACCGCATGAATCGCTCCCAAGAAATGTTGAACC
Organism: Philonthus cognatus; assembly: GCA_932526585.2. Lineage (NCBI taxonomy): Eukaryota > Metazoa > Arthropoda > Insecta > Coleoptera > Staphylinidae > Philonthus > Philonthus cognatus. The sequence goes on along the minus strand of OW052241.1, from coordinate 62,259,991 downwards.
GGATCCATGCGAGGTCAACTTTTTTCAGTAGTGACGATGCCCACTTCCATCTCTGTGGAAGGGTGAATAAACAAAAGTTTCGATACTGGGCTGTAAATAACACAAGGCAACTTTACTAGAGACCACTTCACTCCCCAAAAGTCACCGTGTAGTGTGCGATTTCCAAATTTGGGGTGATTGGGCCTTATTTTTTTGAAGAGGACGGACGAACCGTAACTGTCACTGCTCAACGTTATGCTTTCATGTTGCAATTTTTTTTCTGTTGGAAGAACTGATGGAGGAAACAGATTTGGGAGACACCTGGTTGCAGCAGGACGGGGCTACGGCCCATACAGCTCGAGTTTCAATGACGAAACTGCGACATGTGTTCCCTGGGCGCCTTGACTCTCCGAGAGGTGATGTAGAGTGGCCCGCACGCTCCCCTGATCTGAGCATTTGCGACTTCTTCCTGTGGGGCTACCTGAAGATAAAGGTTTTTAGGCATCGACCTCGCACCTTGGAAGAACTCAGGGATCGAATTCGGGAGAAAATCGCCGCTATACCCATCGAGATGTGCCAAAATGGGTCTGAACATTTCAGAAATCGCCTTCATCAATGTATCGCTGTTAGGGGTCATCATCTTTCTGATGTCATCTTCAGGACTTAATGCATAAAACGGCATGATGTACCGATTAAGATAAAATAAATCCCATTTCTTTAAATTGCGCCGTTTTTTTAATAGCCCTTCAAAACTGCACTGTCTGTTTTGCCGCACCCTGTACAATCAACCTAGTCACTTACAGTCATAATACCACAAGAGTCGAAGTTCAGTCGATAGAGACATAAAATGACAAAATCCTAGCATAGTCAACAAACAGTCAACCAAGCGACTTACAATTATAATGTCACAGTACTTTGTATTTAATATTACATTTTTCTGTTGATATTTTTTTTTATTGTGATATTACAACCGTAAGTCATCGTCTTTTAACTTATTAGGATTTAACTGCTTTTTATCTATATTAGGATTTTATCATAAAATGTATTTTATTATCAAGTGACACAGTCATAATGTCGCAATAGTTAAAATACAGTTGATAAACATATAATATAACAAAATCCCATGAGGGCCTAAAGTCAGCCAACCAATTAAGAGACTTATAATCAATATTGCAATAGTCTATATACAGAAATGTAATTACTTAATCGTTTTTTTAATAAAAAAACCTCTGGAGTGCCATGATTTAATCTTTTTGTTAATTTTAGTTGGCTGTTTTTAATTTATTGTATAAAATTAGAGTTGTTAACCTACAATATTTTTAATGGCACCAGAGTTCCCAATGATAATAGACTTTATTGAACTCACAGACTTACAAATTTCCATTGATCCAGCTTTAGAGATTCCCAATATTTATGCAATATTATTAATGTTGGTAACTATCAAAAGTTGTCATATATTCCTGTGTGTATCATATACAATTTAAGTAATTCCGAAAATAGGAAACAGCCCTCGGTAATTTATATCCCTAGGTGAAATAACACCCATTTTGAAGTAATAGCACGACTAACACTCATCAAATATTCATACACCGAACTAAACTAAACTAGTCCGGATCGGGGGCTGAAGTGATGCATCCTGCATCGCGGCAATATTTTATCAGCCACTATTAAAAGCACCCCCCGTACATTTGTGTTTTATGGATAAATTGCACTGTTATTTTAACGAAACTATGCGCCCGTGCTCGAAACATGATATCATAAAGTACACGATGCAAATTTCAAAAATTACCAAGATTAATACGTTCGAAAAGTTGGAATTGTAAAAACGAAATACAAAAAATAAACTTCAACAAGATTATCTATATTATGTCTAAAAACTGTGTTCTCGGATTTGAAAGCTTGAAAATAAAATTGTTACATATTTGGTGGTGGAGGCGGTTACTTTGTGAAATATTTTAACTATTTAATTAAATAACACTTTTACCTTTTTTGTATTCACTTTTTTATTTTTGCGGTGACTAGTTTCGACTCGTCAGTGAGCCATTCTCAAACCAAGTACTAAATATTAACATTGAGGTCCTTATACCGGGTGTTGACTTGGCGGACGCAACATAGGAAATCGCATGTTAATTTTAAAGTGTTTAAAAATTGGCTTCGCTATTTATTTTAGAGACAAAATATATTTCACTTTTTGTAGAGGTAAAAATTCTAAATTTATTAATGTTCACACTTAACACTTTACATTTCTCTAAGTTGCAATGATTAAGAAAAAGTAATATGATTTTATAAAAATAATGACATACCATGGAATTGATACAACAATTGTGGATATTCTCTGTTTTTTTTAAAAATCAATTTAAAGCTTTAAACAAGTGTTTTCCACTCCCAGACTAAGCATGAAATAAAATTTCGAGTTTAGAAATGCCCCGTGGAAATTGGTCGAGGGTCGCGCAGCGACCCGAGACAAATTTTCACGGGGCTTTTTTAAACTCGAAATTTTACTTCATGCGCCACGCGTATAAAACTCTCATTTCAAGTGAGATTCAAATATACATAAAGTTTATAACCTTTTAGTGTTTTATACGCGTGGCGCATGAAGTAAAATTTCGAGTTTAGAAAAGCCCCGTGAAAATTTGTCTCGGGTCGCTGCGCGACCCTTGACAAATTTTCACATGGCTTTTCTAAACTCGAAATTTTACTTCATGCTTAGTCTGGGAGAGGAAAACACTCATTTAAAGCTTGAAATTGAACTCTTTTAAAAATCAAAGAATGTCCTATAATTAACAGCTAAAATAATTTAGAAAAAGTAATGTGATTTTATAAAAATAATGACATTTTTCTTGTATAGTGTAGATCATTTCAAAAACATTCACTTTAACCAAGTGACTACCAAATCTTTTGCCATTTTGACATCCGCAGTTGTTGTTTTCAATTTTCAAATTGTATGTCATTATATTCATAAAATCGCATTATTTTTTCTTATTTATTTTAACTTAGAGAAACGTAAAGTGATACACGTTAACACGAATGAATTCAGAATTTTTCTCTCTACTAAAAAGGTAAATACATTTTGTTTCTAAAATAAATAGGGGAGCCAAAATTTGAACATTTCAAAATTTACATGGGATTTCCTATGTTGCGTCCGCCAAGTCAACAAACGGTATATACCTAAAAAAATTATGAATCATGTAGAAACGCGTCAAAGAGATGTACACCCCTCTCTTTGACGCGTTTCTACCTGACTCATAATTTTTTTAAGTTTAAATAAGGACCTCAATGTTAATTTTAGGTACTTGGTTTGAGATTGGCTCACTGACGAGTCGAAACTAGTCACCGTAAAAATAAAAAAGTGAAAAAGTGTTATTTAATTAAAATTGTTACATTTATTCACAGTTAATTTTGTATTAAAGCTATTGTCAGTTATTTGAGAATCATCAATACATTTCATAAGATTTTCGAAAAATGTCCAGTTTAAAATGAATGAATTCCTGAAAATTTACTAAAAGAAAAAAATTCCTTTACATAAAATATCTAGTTTTTAATATTACAATAGTAAATATCGAAGTTTAATTTTTATTTTCTTCTAGACTTTGTGTTACATAATGCACAAGCAATCTTGAATGTTGTATATTCGAGTGTTCATTTTTATGGTTTTACGGCCGAGGCTGGGATTTTGCTATAAACATAAATTATAATTGAAGAGGGAATGACGTTCTCCCTTGTGACGGGGTTTTAGTGCATTGTTTGCTCTGTTACTTTATGCTCTTGTAAAAGATATCCGTACTGTATATTTTCAATATAGTTTCACATTCGACAATCAAATATCTTTTTGAAATAATAAAAAAATAAATTTGGGTTGCAATTTTAGATTTTTCCAAATTCCTGAACAAGCCATATTTTTTAAATATATTTTAACTATATAAAATATATTTAAAAAAATATGGCTTGTTCAGCATATATTTTTGCTACATTTTATTATATACAATTTATTTAATTGTTTAGTAGATAGGTACACAATTTACATAAGTAATACTTCGTTGGTTTATTCGGTTGAAAATTATTTTAAACGAGATCGTCTTTTGGTTAGACAATAAAATCTAAACTAGGTATTAATATGGTTTTTATAGAATAACTCCGACCGCAATGGTTTTAATTTTTGAGTAATTTTATATTATTATTACTGAACTATTTGAATTTCACATAGAATTGTATCTACAGTTTTGTTCAATGATAGAGTCTTAGCGCATTACTAAAGCGTTAGAGCTTTTTTCGTTTTCATTGATGAGCTGTAAGTTATCAAGTCGTCATCAGTGTTACCAACTGCTGGAATTCCATCAAAAGTTTAATAATACTAGAAATTGCTATTCTTTACTAAATTTACAACTAATATGTCTTACTGAGAGTTGTGGTAGAATTATTATTATTATTGCTAGGAGATTAATTAAAATCTGTTGCTCAGTTAATTTTCTTACAATTTTGAAATAAATCAAAAACGTCCATTGTTTCCAAAAAAAAAAAATGTTTTTAGCATAACTTTTGCCAAGTTTCAGTTATTATCATTTTCCCAGCATTAAAATAAAGTATATTAATTTCGTAACAATCAGTGTGTTTTTAATCAAAATTAGATGTTCGGGTAATTTTTTATGATTTTCACAAAGTGCCATTTTTATGTAAATTAATTCATTTCAGTCGAATTGTATCGACAATAATTTTGTTGTCGGTTGTCCAATTTCGTTTTTTTTTTTCTAAAATCCATACTAAGTTGTTTTAAGTGAAAAAGAATGTCATTTTTATTCAAAGGCACCATTCAATTCATTTTGAGCTTCTGTAAGTAATTATTCACTTTCTAATAGTCACTATGATTTTAAGCAGAATCCGTCCTTCGGTGATTTTATTATGTTTTTTAAAAAAGCGCTTTTTATACGATTTAAATCATTTCTGTCAACTTATTGTATGGATTTCTGAATTTAAGCGTGTACTTTTTTTCAAAATACTAATCTTTGCGGTCCCATTTGCCATTTGCCGCCACTAAAATTTGGTAAACATATATCTGAAACAGTATTAAATAATATGCAGTGTGTAAAACATTTTTTGAGCACCAGAAAAAATCCAGGGTTGAAAGGGTTAACACTTAGTTGATTACTGTTACTTATATTAAGATGCATTATTTAATTGATCTATTTTGTACTAATAATTTAATAGTTGAGGCTGTTACTTGGTGAAATTCCATATCAACACTTTTAGTAAATAACACACTTGGCTAAGATTTCACTGTTTATTGATTGACACTGCAACAATTGTTTCGCCACACAGTGGCTTCATCAGGCAGATGTGATATTTTGTATTATTTTTTTTTATGTATGCCCTTTAAAAAATTTCAATCAATTTTGAACGTTTGTTATTTTGGTTTTGTGTTTTCCTAAATTAATATAACATCTGCTCCTTTCTCAATAATCACTGTAATTTTTAACAGAATCTGTCTCTCAATGATTATTATGATTTTCGGAAGAAGCAGTTTTATGTAATTCAAACAATTACTGCTCACTTTGCAATTTGGCTGAAACTAGTTTCTATCTTATATTTTCCGAGATTAAAATAAATTTTACTCATTTTCAATAATTACCTTAGTTTTTTTATCAAAATACTTTTTTTAGTATTTTTTTTATGATTTTTAACAGTTAGCACATTTTTGATGTATCTTAAATAATCTCAGTATTTTAAATTTTAACGCATATAAATAAAATTTGGTACTATATTACCAATCAATCTGATTTTTATATATATATTTGTTTCAAGTTTTTTAAAAGAAGTCGTATTTGTTTATGTAATTCATATAATTTTTTTTAACTTTGTAATTTTGTAATTTTCCTAAAGTTATTGAAGGTTGTTTTCCAACATTTCAACACAGTAAACACAGTTTCTTATTACTCACCGTGAGTTTTATCAAACTCTGTTCAGTGATATTTTTATAAATAATATAAATAATTTAAGTTAACCTTCGGCTTCTGTAATTTCATTCAAATTTGTTAGATTTTTTTGCGAATATTGAAACAACTTTTGATTAATATCTTATTAATTGCATTGAAGACAACACATCACTGAAGATCATTTTTCATCAAACTTTATTCGATGATTTTTTTATGATCTTAAAGTTGGCTCATTTTTTATGTAATTTAATTAATGTCAGTCAACTTTAAACTTATGAATTTTTGTTAAAAGTTGTTTAATTTGGAGTTGATTATATTCTTACACTAATGCCCGGTATTATAAACGATTAATAAATCATTAGATAACTATTTGTGGAGTAAATTTTTTTACCTAGTAAACTAATGGGCAAATAAAATTCCGTATTATAAAGCAATCCTACCAAATCTAGAAATAAATAATTTAATTAGTAGATTACAAACCGAAATTAAACATTTTTATTGTGGCCATAGCTGGAACCATCAATTTTGTAAATTGAATTGACAATATTTCAGATTCAGTTGTCAATCAAATTGGAAATTTAGTATAATTCCGTATAACTATAGAGAATAACTGTCTAATAGGACAGAATTACACAGAACAAGAAAAAGAGAGCTTATTAGAAATTATAAAAGTGTTAAACGAGTGTTTTCTACTCCTAGGCTAAGCATGAAGTAAAATTTCGAGTTTAGAAAAGCCTGAAAATTTGGTTTGGTCGCGTAGCGCGAAGCGCGGAGCGGCCAAACCAAATTTTCAGGCTTTTCTAAACTCGAAATTTTACTTCATGCGCCACGCATATTAAACACTGAAAACACTGAAATATTGTGAAAAAATGAACTTCACTTGAAATCAGTGTCTTGTACGCGTGGCGCATGAAGTAAAATTTCGAGTTTAGAAAAGCCTGAAAATTTGGTTTGGTTGCTCCGCGCTTCGCGCTACGCGACCAAACCAAATTTTCAGGCTTTTCTAAACTCGAAATTTTACTCCATGCTTAGTCTGGGAGTGGAAAACACTCGTTTAAACTTTAAATGGAACTAATTTAAAAAAAGCGTATGCATAAGTATAAAAATCCCTGGTTTGTTCTGACTTAAAAAACTCTAGGTCTTCGACTCCTTAGAATGTCTTGTGGTTCGAATTAATCACTGTCAGGTAAGATACTATGAGCGAACTTAAATCTGACATAGATGAATGATATGATACACATGGTAACCGTAATGAAATTATTAAATACAAGTAGTAGAATCTAAAGTAATTATAATAATAAAATAATAGACTTTTGACTTTAAACTGTCAAATTATTTAGAGAATAAAATTTACTTGCTAGAAAAACAAACAAATAATTTACGGAGGATATTTATTAGCCAAATAAACTTATTTTGTGTTTATAATACCGAAATCTTTAGAATAAATTAATTAATTTCTAAAGTTAATTTTATTTAGGGAATAAAACGTTTTATAATACCGGACATAAAACAAATTATATTTATCTCCTTATTATTATTATATTAGAAATAGGAATTAGATAAAAAATGTAACGGTTGTTTCGTCAAATAAAATTGTATAATATAATTAAATAAAATAAACTTTTAATAATCATCTATTATTTTATCATAAGTGTACTCTATTTTTTATTATTATAATCTGATTTAATGACATTTTGTTATAATTTTGTGTATAGATGTCATTTTCATACAGACTGGTAAAGTTAAGTACACTTTGAGCTATTTTACATTAAATTATAAAGCGTAGATCAAGAATAAACATTTAAAAATTCACTAACGGTTGAAATTATATTTTTGCAGCAATTGTGTTTATAATTTCGCCAAATTTTCCGCTGGTTTTCCAACATTAAACATTTATTTTAAAAATAACCAGCATATCGAAATTATAAATAATATTAAGTTATATAAGCCCGAGAATTTGACTTGGTTGCGTAATAAAGCGGTGCGAGCAATCCAAAATTTTCAGGCTTTTCTAGACTCGAAATTTTACTTCATGCGTATGATATAAATTGAAGTTTAGAATATTCAGCTTAAGTTTGATCTTTACTGTAAATCAAAGTTTTATACGCGGAGCGCATGAAGTAACATTTTCGGTTTAGAAAAGCCAGATAAATTTGATTGCGATCTAGAAAAATATTCAAGCTTTTTTGAACTAGAAATTTTATTTCTTGCTTAATCAAGGAATTAAAATACCCATATTCATATTTATATATTTTGATGTATTCGTTAGAACAGTGGTTCTTAACCGGTGATCCGCGGACCACAGGGGGTCAGCGAGAAGTAAAATATGGTTCTCAAAATATTGTAGAAACATTTATTAATTTGAAGTAAATGAAAGTTTTGATTAAAATTAGAGATGTGAATAATCGAGGTATTTTATTAATCGATTTTTACGTCGGTATACAAAGCGGTATACCAAAAGTAGTAGTGAAAATCTCTACTACTTTTAGTAGTATCGAATGTTATATTGATATGAAAATCGATTATTTCATCGATACAAAAAACGTTTTTGTTCAAAATCTTCCATTTACCCTAGTGACGGTATAATAGAATCATCGATTGTTTCAATTATGAAAACAATCGAATATTTTGAGATCACTGATTTGATTTATATATCAAAAATTACAGTTTACATTAATTAAATTAAATTAGCAGTTTATTGTAACCTGTTGGATGTAAATCTTAAACATATGCTTAGTATATCTTTTTTAACTTTACAATATTTCAGTGTCTTCTACACCTGACGCAAGAAAAAAAAACAAGTTTAGAAAAAATCGTGATAATAATGCATAATGAAAACATAATTTATATTTGAGCTACATCTCGTTCATTATCATTACTATCAGATTAATGCTGAATAAATAATGTACTACAAAATAAATTACTGTTTTAAGTAGTTGGCGCATGAAGTAAAATTTCGAGTTTAGAAAAGCCTAAAAATTTGGATTTTCCGGCGCGACTCGCTTCACTCGCCGCGCCGACAAATCCAAATTTTTAGGCTTTTCTAAAATCGAAATTTTACTTCATGCTTAGTTTGGGAGTGGAAGATACTTTTTAAAATGGTATTAAGAACTACGATAATAAAAAACATTAGTTCTGTTTTATTGATTTTATTCGCTTTGCTCGTCGCGCCGGCAAATTCAAATGTTCTAAACTCGAAATTTTACTTTATGCTTAATTAAGGAGTAAAAACATTTACTATAAACTTCAAATTGAACGCATTTATAAAAACAGCGAATATCCAAATTCCTAATGAATTATTTTAGATGCACTAGAAGAAGTATACATAATCTTGTGAAAAAATAAATTAATTTTATGTTAACGTTCTAATAAACGATATCAATTTATTTAGAAAATTACAGAAGATTAAATTGGCGAGAATATTGAAAGAAACAACAATCGTGCCGTATTTTTTCCAATCCTGAAAGATAAAAAAATAAACGCCTGATTTTGGTAAATGTAATCCAGATTGATTAGAAATAAATTAATGTTGTGTTCATGTTGAATGAATTTAAGTCTTTCAACTTTAATATGAATCACATAATTCTTAAAATGTACTTTTCTGAAACTATTGAATTGGGTACTTTTCAATATTTTAAGGTAAGTACATTCGTATTTAACAATAAAATATTAAAATATGTTAAAATATCAATTTTGTGCTACTGTTGAATGAAAGAAAATGAACTTTAACCGTTTGTAAATTTATTTGAAGTTATCGAACCTTAAATAAATTTACAAAAGCTTAAAGTTAATTAAATTTCTTTCTTTGATCTTAACAAAACTAAAGATATAAGTTCAAAGAAATTCAATCAATTTTAAGTTTTAACTCCCACCAAGATTTTATAAACAAATGAGATACTTGGTTTTTCAAGTGGAGGCTTATAATTAATAACAACAAATCCCAACTATTCCCAACTATTCCTCTCTCCATAAACATTAACGGATCTACTATATAATCCCCCGCATATCTAGGAATCCTGTTCGACCCAAAACTGTCCTTCAAAAAACACACGTCCGATATAAAAGCAAACATCGTAAATCGAGCGAAACATTTCCGTTGCCTGACATACAAGAACCAAGGAACTAGTACCAACACCTGTACCAAAATTTACAAAATGATTTGCCGTCCCATTCTAGACTACAGCTCCATCCTTTATAGAAATCCATGCAATGTTACTATTAAAAACCTCGAAGTAGCCGAGAGATCCTCCCTCCCTCCGTACCCTTACAAAACTTCGACACCCTCAAAATCCCCTCCACAATCCATCCAATGTACTTCTCTACGAAAAAAACACAAATTACCCCAATAAAACAAAGACTTCGATTTCTCGCAGAACTATTCGCATATAACGAGTCGAATTCTGACCACCTTAAAAAATTTGGGCATCCCTAGAAACCACGAAATCATCCAAAAATACAAAAACCCACCTAGAACCCTATATGAATACATCTCCTCCTTTTATCATACTTTCCCACCTTGAAATCGACTAAAAACCACACACACATAGCACAGGCAAAAAGACCTATGGTCGATAGCCCTTGCAAGAGAGGGAAGTAAAAAATTATTTGTAAATATATTTATAAATTATATTTTATTATAATGTATTTCTCTCTTTTTCAATAAAGATGATAAAGTAGTAAAATTAAAATGTAATCACTTCATTTGTTTCACCTATGTAATTATTTATTTAACAATTAGTTTCGGCTTCTACCCATTTCAAGGAATGCACAGTGCTTATTAAAAAGTGCATACATTTTTTTTGTGCTATTTTTGTAATCGTAATCCCATAAATTGGGCGAATTTTCAACAACAATTCAACTTGTCATTTCTTCTAATTTAGTGTCAAAATTAGAGGAAAAAACAAACAACAAACGAGATATTGCTATTTTCTTTACTGATCATTTATTAAACTTCATTGAATTTTTACTATTTTAACACATTTGATTATTTCTAATTAAATATTAAATTTTATCATTTCATATCATATCATATCATTTATTCTACGGATAAACCATTATACAATAATTATACAAAATTTAATACATATTAAATAGAATATAAAATAAATATTGTATGTTCAATTAAAGAAAAAAACCTCCAGAGTGCTATGGAAAATATTGGAGGTTGGCAATTATGAAATTATATGTTATAATTATTATGTCTGACGTTTTATATGTCAATTCTTATAGCGTGTAGCCAACTTAAATTTAAAAAGAGATGAAATCATGGCACTCTAGACATCTTTTTTTTTATTGAACATACTATACAGGGTGTTCATTTGAAAACTTCCCAACGCGGATTTATGGAAAACCACTGATTAAAATAAAAAACGCCGAGACACGTCCAAAGATTTACCAAGGGGGACAACTTTTTAACCAAAAACGACTTCACCCCCTTTTACCCTCTGCCCCCCGGGGTCATCCCCTTAAAAATTTTAAATGACAAGGGGTATCAAGTAATAGCTTGTTTGAAAGGATTTTAAAGTGCTTTATTTTGACGTTTGAATTTTTAAAATCGGTCAATTTGTTTACGGAAAAATTAGAAAAATCTTTATTTATCTTAATTTGTTCAGATAGAAAAAAAACACAAGAAAATGTCACTTTTTATTTTATTAATAAGTGTTCAAAAACCAACAAAACTTGGCAGCAACCAAATAAAAACCCTAATTTTTTTCGCCTTCTTTTCACCAATACGGAGATAACATTTATTCTTATATCTGTTTAGTTTGGGTTAGTTGCTATGGAAAAGAAACAATTCCATTTGCTGTCAGTTACCTTTGTGACAATCTTGGGATAGTGAAAATAAATTTATTGATTCATATTTTACTTTCAAAATGGTTTACACACTAGCCGAAAGAGTGGAAATTATTCTAATTTATAGTGCCCAAAATCAATGTGCTCGGCAAACTGCCGTCACATTTAACGCCAGACATCCGGACAAGATAACTTCGCATAGGTATGTTTTGGACCATGTTACTAAATTTACTCAAACTGGATCTGTTGCAAATAAAAAACGTAATCATCGTAGAGTTTTAAATGAAGCCGCTCAAATTGAAGTTTTGGGTCATTTTGGCATAAATCCTAATACTTCATTACGCAAAATTGGTGATGCGACTGGTATTTCATTAGGCTCTGTACACACAGTTACTAAATTACATAAATTTCATCCATTCAAAATGCAAATATTGCAAGAGTTAACCGAGGGTGATTTCGATAGGCGAGTTGAGTTTTGTGAACAAATGACTGCAGCGATTAATGATAATACCATTCATGTAAGGAATATCTGCTTCACTGATGAATGCACATTTTATCTAAATGGATTTGTTAATAAGCATAACTGCAGGTATTGGAGCAATGAAAATCCTCATGCTTTTGTAGAAGGGCATACTCAGTACCCCCAAAAAATTAATGTATGGGCAGGCATTTTAGGAAACAAAGTGATTGGGCCATTGTTTATTAATTGGAATTTAAATGGAGGCATTTATTTAGATATGTTGGAAAATACCATCAATCCGCTTATCACTGAAACCATTGAAAACCAAATCGGAGACGATGGAAACCCTATACTTGATGAGGCTGAAATATATTTACAGCAAGACGGCGCTCCTTCTCACTATGTTCTTCCGGTTCGGCAATGGCTAGACGACGAATTTTCAGATAAAGAGGGCCTATAGAATGGCCTGCTAGATCTCCTGACTTGTCGCCATTAGACTTTTTTCTATGGGGCCATTTAAAATCTATTGTGTTCACTCCCCAACCTGAAAGTTTAGATGAACTTCGTCAACGCATCACCGAAAGCTGCCATGATCTCCCAAAACATATTTTTGAAAATGTCCGGCAGGAATTTGAACATCGCCTATATCATTGTTTGGCCAATAACGGGCAACATTTTGAACACTTAATAAAATAAAAAGTGATATTTTTGTGTGTTTTTGTTTTCTATCTGAACAAATTAAGATAAATAAAGATTTTTCTAATTTTTCCGTAAATAAATCGACTGATTTAAAAAATTCAAACGTCAAAATAAAGCACTTTGAAAAACCTTTCAAACGAGCTATTACTTGATACCCCTTGTCATTTAAAAATTTTAAGGGGATGACCCCGGGGGGCAGAGGGTAAAAGGGGGTGAAGTATGTGGTTAAAAAGTTGTCCCCCTTGGGAAATCTTTGGACGAGTCTCGGCGTTTTTTCTTTTAATCAGTGGTTTTCCATAAATCCGCGTTGGGAAGTTTTCAAATGAACACCCTGTATAACTATAATAGCTTTTATAAGTCTAATAAAAGTTATCCAAAATCTTGCACAATACCATAACTAGTATATATAATATTTAAAATGCGATAAACAATACGAATTCATGGAAATTAGTGAAATAGTAAAAAATCACGAATTTTCAATAAAATCAATAAAACAGAATTAATGTTTTTTTTTTAACCAAGTTCTTAATACCATTCTAACGAGTGTCTTCCACTCCTAGACTAAGCATGAAGTAAAATTTCGAGTTTAGAAAAGCCTGAAAATTTGGTTTGGTCGCGTATCTCGAAGCGCTACGCGGCCAAACCAAATTTTCAGGCTTTTCTAAACTCGAAATTTTACTTCATGCGCCACGCGTATAAAACACTGGTCTTAGGTGAAGTTAAAAATATACTTAGCAACCTATCTATAATTGACTCACGGCTCACAGATTAAGAAACGCTAATGTAAGTCATTGATATACTGGAATCGATTAGATCAAGATATTTTTATACTCGACTAATTCAGTTATCTTTTCTCGATTATCATTAATTAAAATATATTTTAAGATTAACACAGTTTATTATGTGATCCCTGCTATATTAACAAAAACATTTTAGTGGTTCCTGATAAAAAAAGTTAAGAACCACTGCTTTAGAAGCTTTAAATTTAATGCTTTTATATAAACAATTAATTCTTGAAAATTTACCAAACGCTATAATCATCGGGATTTGTATACTTAAAACAAACATTCGCTGTATATTAAAAGTGCTCTATTCAATATTCTGATGATATTCTAGTGTCAAATAACCAATAGTGTATTTTGTATTCTTGTTTATTCTTTCTTAGAAGAACTTTAGCACCAATTCTGTATAAAACATTCTTTATGCATTAAACTTAGTATTTAGAAATAGGCATTTCTGAACTAAAAGAAAGTTATTTGTAATTTTCTTCAAAATTTTTCGACACGCAAATCTACATAACCACATTTTTAACGAGTGAATATTTTGTATTTCAAGTTAGAACTTCAATAAACGCTACTTAAGAAGATTAAACAATATTTTTCGTTCTTTTAAATCTAATTACGTAAGTGATATATATTTTTCTTGAGTTTTTTTTCTATTTTGTCATTGAAAGAGGGCAATGTAGTTGAACTAATATCGGCCACTTCAGATGCTAATCTCTGCATCTACATAATATAAGACGTCGCGGGCGGCGGCGCACACATAACAGAGAGAGGTAAAAGCGGCGCTGGAAAAGCGACGCCGAGCGTCCAGGACTCGCACACCAGTTAGTGTTAGTAGTGTCCACACCGGCGTCGGCGTCGACATCGGTAACTCCGAAAAAGAGAAAAAAATACACACGCAACTGTATTTTTTCAAAAATTTCGTTCCGACACGCGACAATATTTTTAAATTAAATAAATAGATAATACTCTTTTAAAACATGAATGAATATTACTGCGTGTGATAGTTTAAAAGTGTGTTTTTAAATAGGAAAATAAAATTGTGTGTATGTGGATTTAGTTTTGTATATTGTTTTGGATATGAACGGCAGGACGGATTTGGAATTATGGATGCGTTTTTTCCGAAAAACAAAAATTTCGTTTCTAACCACAGAAAGAAAATTCGGTTTAACAATATGACAAGTGCACCTAGTCTAAAGTGACAATATTTAAATTAAAATGCAATTTGTGCTAATTTAAAAAAAAACGACTCAAATAAATAAATTCTAGTTTAGACACTGAAACCACCTGTGATTCAAGTAGTTTATAGTGTGAATTTTGAAGTGTGTTTGTGTGGGAGATCTCTAGGAAAAGAAAAAAAGGGTTTGCTTATGTTATTTTCTTAATACTCCTTAACAGGTTGATGATGACGCTCCCGGGAAACCAAAACCGCATTTTGGCCGCCCTACTCATCTTAATCGCCAGTGGCCAAGTCTTCGCTAGTGGTAAGTCCAAACAAACTTTTACAATCAGCATGCTCGCATGTTATTCGTCTATAACAATAACAGAAAAAAGCAACGTTAAAACGCACTACCAACCGCCTATAAAACTTAATATTTATTACCCTGTGTGGTAGTATCATACTGCAATTCCGACAAATACTTCAATCTGGTTTAATGATCCGTAATCACACACTTAACGGAATTAAATTATTGATCTGGGAGAAAATGCGGCTAAGTAAATTTCATATCTGTATCACGAACTATTGTTTGTCTTGAGTTTATATTTTCATCGGAACATAGGGAGGGATTAATATTGATTGAAAATTTTAAATTATGCATCGTGATATTTTAAATTATGCATCGTGATATTTTCAATTATTATGTAATCGCTCTTTAAAAGAGTTTGTTTCTTAGAATTATAAGCCATTATTATTAGAAAGGGGTTAAAGACCAGCCAATGAACTACTTTTTTACAAGTCATTTTTGTTGCCAGTTGCATAAAATAATCAATATTGAAATAAATTATATAAAATTCGTATTTCTTGCTTCACAGATTTTATATACTTTATAAAGCACATCACGTAACTTAAAGAAAAATATTTTAGTAATAATATATATTAATTTACTTCGTAGAATATTTTCTCATTGGTGAAATTAACGTTACTCTGTTTATTCTAATTTGAGCTAAAGCTAGTGATTTAAATGCAGTTTTGAAGTCAACTTAAAATCAACAGTAATATAACTGTAACTAACAATTTTCGTGGTGATGAATTTTACTATTTTTTAAAATATAAGTAGAATCACATTTGAAATCAAAGCATGTTTATTAATTTAAGTCTAAATTAATTAAAATTTTAATCATACAGAACGATATACTTGTAAATATATAATGTTAAACGATAGAATATTGTAAAATTATACAACATTTATAAATATTTTAAAATGCGATTTATCTTGCGTTCAACAATTGTTTTGTCGCGTTGATAAAATGTGTCCGGTTTAATTCAGAAAAAACTACATAAATTAATGATGTGCACAAAAATATAGAACACTTCTATAATCACTTTAAAAACTTTGTAATATATTATATCTGAAGTTGAAACTAATTTAATATATTTTTAGCACTAAATTTTAAAATCTATACTCACGTGCAAAGAAAACGGCCTTCCCATTATTTATTTTTGAATTGTTTTATAATAGCATTACTCTTGCAATACTGCGAATGAAACTTTTGGTATTTTACAATAAAATAGACTATCAGGGTATAGAAAAAATCAACATATGTACTTATCGGTTTATTTAATGAACAGTAATCATCACAAATGAAACATTCGACAATATGCATAAACTATCAAGATGTCTACGTTCTTCCACTGTTTTTACTTTTTTGTTTTGATCTTCAGTGGATGTGGGAAAAAATTAACTGAAGGTGTGTGTGTTTATTATGGTTTTAAGTGCTGTAGATTGTGCAAAAGCTGTAGATTGTGCAAAAGCTGTAGCCCTTTTTGGAAGATTGACGAAGCCAATGGTATGCAGCCACAGTGCTTAATGTCAGTCGTTCTGCCGTCCAATGTTTATTTGATAGTCTATTTTATCCTAAAATAGCAAACGTTTTGTTCTTAGTATTCCAACTGTGATTTTATTATTAAATAAATGTGTGGGCCGATTTTTATGCACTTTAGTGTATTTCGAATTAAATCAAACAGAACGAATATTATGTAAAAAAATAATTTCAAATTAGTTGGTACAATTTTAACTTTAGGAATGGGTGTTTAGGCTCAGGCTGCTCGTCATGAAATGGATTCCCCCAAAAAATACGTGCTTTAGTCTTATGGGAATCTTTAAGAAACGGTCGAAGCTATACATAGTTTATTTATTAATGTGATATAACTCGATACATTTTTTATTAATAATACCACTAAAGGTTTCTTTACCGGAAGCAGTTAATTATTCTACGATAACTTTGTTGTTTATTAATTCAACAAGAGAAAAGTAATACCTTTAATCAAAAGATCGTAGGTCGAGCGATTTGAGTTTAATTTGTTAAAGATCACAAAGTTTGATTGAGATATTTGGATACAAAAGTGGTTTTCGACAATATTATTTTACGAAAACGCATTCCTTAAACATATATTTCTATGGCTAAAAGGAATAATGAGTTAACTCCTCTTTTTGAAATAAATTAGTTTCTACCATAATTCGTATTACTTTTTGTTCTACTTTCATTTGATATAGAGAAATTAGACCAAACTGTTCACTATTCTGAAGTACTGACACTGAACAAGTTACAAAAAAATTAGGGAAAAACGAGTTAACTCTTAACTCCATAACGATACGGAAAACCGGTTAACTCCATTAACTTTGTTAAACAATGCATTTATAATGATAATAACTATAAAATTATTTTATTATTTTTTACGGTTCATAATTATTGCTGAGATTTGGATTTATAAATGTATATTCATTAACCTCGACAAGATGTCGCATTGCTCCCCAATCCCAAACCAGTATTTCAGAATTTATATTGCATTTTTATCGAATAATTGAAAAGTGGAGTAAACTCGCTTTTTTAGCCTCAGATTAGCACTCGGTATCCTTAAATGGATCGAAACTAATTTTGAAGTTATTTTGAAATATCTAAGATTTTAATAGTAGAAAGCAGCCATACACTGAATAATATATACGATCCTGCCAAGTAACCTGTTCATATCAAATACTCTAACAAGTTAAAATGTTTGATATAAAAACGTAATATGTTTGAATTAAACATTCAAACAAGTTAGAATGTTTGACGGTAACACGTTACTTGGCAGCAGTGGTGTAGATAGCTTTTTGTGAGGATGGGGAGTTGATTTGAGCTAGTATTTTGTTTCATAAATTAATTTTTCTGAAGTTATACTAAAACAAGTACAAAAAATGTGATAATGTGTCCATTGTAGCACTTTCTCATTTCAATAATTGATTATTGACATACTAAAAGTATATCACTTGTAAATTGGTAAAATAGGTTAAATATTCCACTATTATTTGTTTGTATAACACAATAAAGAAATTTTATTAAACGTAACCGTGTATAATAATACATTTTATATTAATACATTTGCGAACTTGACATTTTATTCAGTGCAAACCCGGAGCCCGTTTGACATTTAAAATTAATACTAAAACAAATTGGCTGCCCGAGCACTTATGGACGTTACGGAAACTGTTATCGGTTATTTAAAATTAGATTTATAATTTCACTCGCACTGAACATCGACTTCTTGACATTTCAACGATTAAGTCCGACAGAAATAGATTTTAATAACTGCACAGTAAACAAAAAATTTATTTTTTTGAATGCTACCAAAATATTCTTATTTTTTTTTTACTACGGTGTGTATGCTATTTGTGTTGTACAAATTAACTTATACTTAATTTAATAATTCTATGTTATTTTAATTTGCGGTCAGCACCTGTGTTAACAGCAGATTTTTTTTGCTATACAGCACATGTCGAGAAATAAATTCGTAAAGTTCAGTATTCTGAAATAATACTAACAAATTGGGGTACCCATTTTTTCATTTAAAAGTCAATATAAACAATATTTGTGAAGGGCAAAAATCATAATCCAAATATGTTACGCAGAGGTAATCGCCCTTTATGCTTATTTTTAAATGATAAATATTGAAGAAATAACTTTTGAAACAGACATTAGAGGCCAAGCACCGTGTATGTATAAATATATTTTGTCTATAAATGTTTGTAACAATTCTCGTAATATCTAATAATAAAGTATACTAATAAGAATAAAAGAGTTAACGACGAAGAGTCCATTAGCATAACTAACAAATGTACGTATTGTATATTTACGTATGTATACAGAAATGTTCATAACTGTAAACAGTCGGGTGTGCTATTCTGTTTAGATTTTTTTATAGAAAATATCAAACAGTTACGGTGTTACTAATGTACGTATGTATATTTAATCTTCGAATGGATTTCATTTCTTTTTGTGTTATTTTTGAATGATCTTATGTTTTCATATTTTTTCTATTCAATCACGAAATAATAAATAATTGCGATTTAAACACTGTTGTAAGGCTTCACTAAATTTGGTAAACAGCGCTTAGGTGAATTAAAAAATTA
This sequence comes from Philonthus cognatus, assembly GCA_932526585.2. Lineage (NCBI taxonomy): Eukaryota > Metazoa > Arthropoda > Insecta > Coleoptera > Staphylinidae > Philonthus > Philonthus cognatus. The sequence goes on along the minus strand of OW052241.1, from coordinate 62,240,742 downwards.
TATTTTAACGTCTATGAATATACCGTGCGATCGTTTAAATTATGAATTAGAGTAGGCGGTATTTTTTGTGCGCTTACCCAGAATGCTAATTCAATGATGGAATAAATTTTAGGTTATAGTAAACTATGTGTAAGCAGTCAGTAGTGCGAATCTAATTTTAACTACTCTAAATCATGTTTTAAATGATCGCATGGTAGCAGTTGTGTTTATAATTCTATTTATTTAATTAAGCGCGTCAGTCACGAAAAGGCTATTGCCTTGTTAATAAGGATTACAAGACTTCAACTAAATTTGTTAAATAAGGCTTAGAGGAACTTAAAATAATATTTTATCGTGCGTTAATAAGTCAATTGATTATAGTTCTAAGATTTTTAATAATTGATGTTATTGTGCATGTTTAAGACTTGTTTCAATATAATATTTTTGTTCTGCTTAGCAGTCTAAAATATTTTCTATTCATATACATATCTATCTGTTAAATGTTGTGTTGTACGATATCATCAGTGTTTCTCATGAGCGCTCGCACATATGGGACATATGGGCACTTGCCCTCCTCCCGGAATTTCATCTTAGGGACCCCAATCAATTTTACAAATTATATTAAGGTAAAATAATGTAATGTTAAAACAAATTAATATATTTTAATATACAGGGCATTACTAATTTATAGTTTAGACAAGAGAAAGTGAAAAAAATCGTCAAAAGTTTTAATTTGAACGATTTTCAAAAAACAATTGCTTAAAATTTGACAGAGTAAGTATTAAGATATGTATACATTTCATTATACCATTTAGTTAATTATTATGTTTTGTAATTTTTCAGTAATCTCTATTAACTTCATAATTATCGTACGTTTCTTAATCTTGTACAGGGGTGCCTAGAAATGTCAACAATTTAGAGAAATCTTTAATAAAGTTAAGATTGTAGATAGATTTAATGTTTAAACTTAAGGAAAATTATTGTTACGCAATTGGTTGAAAATAACCAAAGTGGCTAAATAAAAACGGTAACATGATATTAATTATTTATATTTGGAACCATATCCTGTTTTTTTTTTTTTTAATTTAGGTATAGTTTCACATATTTCATATAAATCTTTGCAAAATTAATCAACATGACATCAAACCTAAGTAGTATATTTTGAACTTCACAATATTTCAGTTTTTATACGCCTGGCGCATGAAGTAAAATTTCGAGTTTAGAAAAGCCTGATTTGGATTGGCCGCTCCGCTTCGCTACGCGACCAATCATGCTTAATCTGGGATTGTAAACACTCGTTAGAAGCTTCAAATTGGAAGCTTTTACGAAAACCACGAATGTCATTCAATTCCCTAAATAAAATTTTCCATCAAATTAAATAATTAATAAATTGATGATATTTGTACAATTGCCGATAATTATTAAAATGCACTAAATAAATAAAATTGATTGAACATTTTATAAGTTAATAGAATCCTAGATCATTCACGAACACTTTTCACGTTTCAGTGAATATAACTCATACATTATTGGGGTGTATTTTTACATATTTTTTTACATATTTTAAAAGAGCAACAATTTAGTGATATGCACACAAAGTTTTATTAAAATATCTTAAATAATATCCAAGTAATGAACTCTTGAAATTTCTATATCACTCAAAATAATCAAAATTGCCTCCCGTTTCACGGATAAGTGAATATAACTCAAAAACTGTCGATAATGTATATTTTGATTTTTACATATTTTAAAAGAACAATAATTTAATGATATGTACATTAAGTTTTATACAGATATCATAAATAGTGTCTAGGTGTGCATAGTTTTATAAAGTTATGAGGTCTTGAAATTTTTATATCCTTAAAAATAATTAAAACTAACTCCTTTTTCACCGTCAAGTAACGATAACTCAAAAACTATCTATGGCGTATATTTTGATTTTCACATATTTTGAAAGACCAATATTTGAATGAAATACACACCAACTTTTATAAAGATATCTCAAATAATATCTAAGTTATGAATTCTTAAAACTTCTATATCACTTAAAATAATCAAAATTTACTCACGTTTCGCGATCAAGTGAAAATAACTCAAGAACTATTATTGGGGTATATTTTGATTTTCACTAAGTTTGAAAAAGCAATAATTGAGTGATATGCGGACCAAGTTTTATTAAAATGTCTTAAATAATATCCAAGTTATGAACTCTTGAAATTTCTATATCACTCAAAACAATCAAAATTGCCTCCCGTTTCACTTTCAACTGAATATAACTTAAATACATCGATGAGGTATATATTAATATTTACATATTTTAAAACAACACTAATTTAGTGATATGTACATTAAGTCTCATACAGATATCTTAAATAGTGTCCATGTTATGATCTCTCGACATTTCAATAGCACTCGAATTTATCAAAATTTACTCCCGTTTTGATGTTTACATATTTTGAAAAAACAATATTTGATTAATATTCACTCAGAATTTTATAAAACATATCACAAATAATTTCTAAGTTATGATCTCTTAAAATTTGTATATAACTCAAATTTATCAAAATTGTCTCTCGATTGACGATTAACTAAATAATATATTTTATTTATATAACTGAAATAAACACTTCGTGTCAAATAAGAAAAAAAGGATAATACAGAGGCATAGAAGTTATATTACATCTTGAAAATCACAATTTACTATTTACTATTACTATTTACCCAATTGAAAATGTATGTTATAAATTTTCTGTAGAATAAAGTAAATTCTGTTTGAATTAATATTGATAGTTTTATAACTTGTTGGTTATTGTTGAATATATATATATATATTTTTTTTAAACATGAAAAAGATTTCTCTTGGTCCCTCTAAATTCGAACAATTCCGGTTGTGATTGATTCATTTGCATGTTTGAATTTATGTTAACGAATTCCCTCCGCGGATTCCGGGCGCCGCGCTCGCTCCCCGGAAAATGATATTTTATTATTTTTCACAATAACTGCGATTATTGCGTTTGTCGGGATTTGCGTTCTGAATGCCAATGTTCGCCATTTAATCCATGTAACGAATGCGCCACGCCTAATTAAATAACACGTGTGTTCATTACTTTGGTAATTTAATTCATTAGCTAGCAGCCGAAACGCACATAGAAATATTATTTTAATGGATAGAAATACGAGTTAATAAACTAAATTGCAGATTTTTTTTTTCATGTCAATCAGTTAGATGATTTTCACAGTAGACAAATGTTTGTAGAAATTTGATTGTAGAGACCCTTCGTTTGTTGTTTGTTGGTCATTCATCAAATACGATAAAATAATAAAATAAATTTGATTGTTGAGGCTGTTAATTGTCAAAAATTTATTTTAATTTATAGGTGTTTTCTTTTTATCATACTTCCATATCCCAAATAAAATTCCTGAAATTTTGAAAGCTCAATACTGGGTTAGACGAAATACATATTGCTAAATTTATTAACATGAGATCAAACTTAGGCAGTATATTTTGAACTTAATTTTGAATCAGTGTTTTATACGCGTGATGCATGGAGTAAAATTTCGAGTTCAGAATAGTATGAAAATTTGACTTGGTCGCTTCGCTTTGCTACGCTATTTTACTTCATGATTAATCAAGGATTAAATTGAACAATCAATAATTTCCTGAAAATGTAATTATACTTGTAATAAAAATTTCGTGTATCTTTACGTTAGTGCAAAAATAAAAAAATCCTAATATACTCTCATTAAAAAAAAAAACATCTGGCAACACTGGCTTTGGAACTAATTATTGCAAGTGAACTGTGTTCAAAAACGAACATTATCTCAAAAAAGGGTCCCTCGGTGGTCGAGTAGGTAGAGACCCTGTCCACAGACTCAAAGGTTGCAGGTTCGAGTTCCGCCCGGTAAAATAATTTATGAATAATAAATTATTCCATCCGGGTCCCCGGCTGTAGTGTGAATGAGTTTGTGTTGTTTTAAAATTTGAACTGGGCAAAAAACATAGAAATATTAAATATATATAAATAGATTGATGGGTAATGGTCCAAGATACCAAGGCTAATAAAAAAAATCCCCAAAAAAAAATCAGTTATATCAGAAGACCATCGAAAATAATCGATCATTTTACGAATAACCAGACCTAATCTGCGAAAAACCACGAGAGCGTAGCTCTAGTATTTTAAAAATTATGTCGAGTTACGAGTGAAAAAAATCATTATTTTCGATTGCTCGAGAGGTATTTAATACGAATATAAAAAAAATGTGTATTTTAGCTCTTCACAAAATGCCAAAAACTCCTTCCACATGTATTTGTGCAATTTCACCGTGTTCCCAGGCATTAAAGATTCAATTGTTTCGCTTATTTCTAAACCTAAAAGCTTTTCCGAAGCAATTCATCGCGATTTTAATTGACGTTTATTAAGAAATACAAATCTTTCTTGTTATGACAGCTATTAAATCATGGGTCTAGATTTAAATTATTTTCTTTTATTTTTGCTTTGTTCGACCCACCGAAAAACCAAAGTGATTATATCGTATGTTCAATAAAAAAACCTCTACAGTACCATGATTTAATCTTTTTTTAATTTAAGTTGGCTACACGCCTTAGAAATTGTCATATATAACGTCAGACATAATAATTAGAATGTATAATTTCAGAGTTGCCAACCTAGAATATATTCCATGGCACTCTAGAGGTTTTATTTTATTGAACATACTATACCACGTCGTCAAGGGTATATCCGTTTATCTATACCAGTGAGAAGTTGCACTAAAATGACGTAATTTTACTCCAACCGGTTGGGTAAATTCTTGCCAAAATGACGTCATTTCAGTTCATCTTATCACCGATGACAAATTGCATCTGTACTGTGAATGCGGGCCCTGGTAACAAAGCAAAATTCCCAATTACTATTGACTAAATTTATGATGACTTATATAATCAGAAATAAATTCACTTTTATTTATGCAACTGACCTTAAATGTAAATTATTGTAATTTTTGATGCAGATTATATTTACTTACATATTAGTATTCTTGCGTGACGTTGATTTATTTCTGTGCAGAGGGTCGGGCGAAATTTTTCCTCCAGGAAAGTTTCATTGAAATTCCGTTTAATACATCAGTGGATGTTTACACAAGACGCTAGTTTTAGCCCGGTTGTCTGTCACATGTAGGGCATTTGTTAAACTTAATCGCCTTTTAAGGGCGGCACATTATTGCTACGAGGGATGAATTTCCTCTGAGGGAATAAAAAGTTTAATTAAATCTTGACTCTCTTAAATCTATGTGTGAGCATAAACAAAAGAAAACTTACTTTTTAATCCAGCGGTTCTTAACCATTTCAAAAACACTTACAAATTCACAAGATGTTTGCGGAAGATTGTCGTAAAATATAACCATAACTTTTACTTTTTCTTGAGCTGTTTAAATACATTTCACCAAGTGTTAGGTGAGAAATTGGTTCAAGAGTTATTAAGCTATTCAATATAATCATGGGATTTTTAAAGCTTCTGTAAAAAACTAAAAGTGCTTGTCAACTCTCAGTTTTAGAGATATTTTAAAGCAATGATTTTTAAATGTGTTGCTATATCTCAGTAAGTACATACAATTAAAGCCTTATTTTCTTCTAGCCTTCTACTTCGCTGTTCATAGTAATTTAACATCAGAACACTTTTTACTTTTAAAAAATACATTTCTATTTTATATGACTGCGTTTCGACATATTAAGCTTGTCATTATAATACGTGGAGTTTGATTGAATCAATAAGAACTTCAACTTTCTGATTTCCAATCAATTTGCTACGTTTGCACATGCCTTATATTGCTATACTTAAACATGTTTGTACTTGATAAAATTATATCATGAGATCCAAAATAATTTGTCTGTAAACCAACATACATTTTCATTTTTACAAATTATAGAGAAACAATAGTAATTATAAAATACTTACTGCGAGTGATAGTAAATCATAGCCAACTCAGCTTGATTTTACTAAAAATTTAATTTGTGTGGATAATCATAAAAATATTTTATAACATGTTGAATTGATATATTTCCGTAGAGGAAATATGATGCGAAAATGTATTTATGGCCTTACTCGAGTCAACCTAAACAAATATTTCAGTGGCACGTCCAATTTCACGAACTATTTAACATCCTTATAAAGCTAACATTCTAAGTACTATATTACCTTGTAAAATATAGGGCTCCATCCAGCGTATAATATTTCACGCGCCGGTAGAATTTCGTCCTCGTCTTCGCAAATGGCCCTTCAATATCAATATTTTTAACTTGGATACACACACACCGAACCCAATCCATACAAAATGAAAATATTATACGAAAAACAGATAATCAGGGCTATTCCGTACGTTGAATTTAACGTACCATCGGAGGAAACAAAATGTTAGGACACGTAGAATTTGTTTAGTGTATGTCAAACTTTAGACCTTTCTTTTTCTCTCAATTAAATATTTTTATTGTCACTCCATAATATAACCTTTTTTTTAAATCTGATTTAACCGGTATAAATTATGTTATATTTGACATTATCCAATGTTCGATTAGTCCCAACATTTTATATCTTCACACCACAGTCTAAGCAAGTTTGGTAAGTTTTAAGTTTTATTTATTTTCACCAAGTAAAATCAACAGGTTGTTTACAATCATTACAACTAACATTACAATGAATATTTCACAAAATGATCCTACCAGGCGGAAAATAAAAAGGTATGAATTCAGCGCAACCGAAGTCCGGCTGATCTTCCATTCAACCAATAAATTACCGTAACAAATGTGATGGATTCAATATAACAAAAAAAAGTAAATAAAAATCATTAGAAATAAAAATTGAAGAAACGAATGATATATTTTGGATTACACAGCAGTATTAACCGTGTTGCTGAACATAAGTTCTGAGTCTAGATTTGAAAAGTGGGACGTTCATAGTCTTAAAGTTAATTGGAATGTTATTATATATTTTTATAATAACATAGAAGTACGTTCGCATAAAAAGAGCTGAACGAAGTTTTGGGGGTGTTAGTGTTCCCTTAAACCTAATATTAAGACTATGATCGTCTGTGCGAAACTTTATTTTATTGTAGAGGTAGGGCGGCTTTTTATTAATTATAAAAAGCCGCCCTACCTCTACAATAAAATAAAGTTTCGCACAGACGTTCATAGTCTTAAGTAATTAAAATATATATTTAGATAGAGGCTAAATAATAACGTATACGTTAAACTTAACATTTCGCGCACGGAATAGCGCTGAATATAATAGAAGAAGTAATATTTGTTCAACAAAATTTGATAAATGTTGTTAACGAATTACAAATAAAAGCAAAATAGCTTAATCGGAATATAACGTGCATGTTCAATGAGTGTTAGGTATTGATGAGCTCACTCACCTTTGGCCAAGATAATCAGGATTATCAAATTATTCGCACTCAAATGATTTGGCATAATTAGCTAAATCTCAAGATTTCTCGATTAGGGCATGCTGCATGCGTCGCTTTAGCATCGCTACTCTTTTATTTATACATCTACATACGCTGTAAATTTTCCGATATATGTAGTTTTTAAAAGAGTTTAATTTGAATTTTTAAATGAGTGGTTTCCATTGCCAGATTAAGCATGAAGTAAAATTTCGAGTTTAGAAAAGCCTACAAATTTGGTTTGGTCGCGTATCGAAATGGAGCGACCAAACCAAATGTTCAGGCTTTTCTAAACTCCAAATTTTACTTCATGTGCCACGCGTATAAAACACTGGTTTTAATTGAAGATCAAAATACACGTCTTTAGCAAACTGCTTTAGTAGCATTTTATGAACTATACAATATTTCAGTGTTTTCTACGCGTGGTGCATGAAGTGAAATTTCGAGTTTAGAAAAGCCTGAAAATTTGGTTTGGTCGCTCCGCTTCGCTACGCGATCAAACAAAACTTTTAGGCTCTTCTAAACTAGAAATTTTACTTTATGCTTAATCTAGGAGTAGAAAAGACTTGTTTTAAACTTCAAACTGAACTCTTTTAAAACCAACATATATCGGATTTTCTAAACTTGAAATGTTTCATCATGCCTAATCTGGGAGTGGAAAGCACTCGTTTAAAGTTTAAAATTGAGCTCTTAAAAAAACACGAATATCTGAAGATTTACAGCACATACGCTGTAGCTGGAATATGTATAAAAACTTCCTGATTGTTTTAACCTATTGGTAGACTTACATATTTTACTTAATCCTAAATTGTGTTTACTTTTTTGAACAAAACAAAAATGTTTTTATTCAAACTTAATTCGTTTAGTTAGACACTTTTGAAATGTTTTATAAATTCTTGATAGATTTTATAAGGATTACGAATTAATGAACAGCATCAAAAGCCGAATATGAACACGAGATATTCGGCTTTTGGTGCTGTGATTATTTTTGCAGTAATTAGTCGCCGGGCGCGCGTGTGTAATTTGGCTATAAACTTACCACCAATAATTAACCGAATATGCAAATACTGTGTCATGTCGATTTCCCGTTTAGATTCCAACCGTGAAATGCTATTCTGTTCGAAATGTCGGTCCTGGTTTAACGCTCGCCGCAATTATACAACGCAAGATAATCATCTCTCAATCATTTCCAGTAAGACATATTAAATATATGAAGTAGAACTGAAAAGTCAGAAATGCGATATAAATAAAAATAAGTAAATACTTGTGACTTACAATTTTTTTTTTTCATAAAGAATGAGTTTATTCTAAATTTCGTGTACATACAAACGAAATACGCTGAGCAGATGCTCTGAAAACAGACATCTGGTTGACAGAGCTGTAAATCCAAGCACAATAATTACACAAGAAGAAATTTGACATACATATGTCATGGACTAAATACTTCACAAAATTAAGCGTAACGATGACTATAGTTCATTTGATTTTTGTATTAATTGTCGATGTCAAAATTTGGGTCAAAAAACACCAGGTGTAATAAATACATTTTATTGAATCACCCTCATAAGTTACTAGATTCTGACATTAATGTAAGGTTATTTGTTGCGGCAACGACTATTTGGAACTTCAACTTCACCGCTTAGCTCATACTTTTTTTTAAAATTCCAAAAACTGTAATAGTTAATTTCTGCGAAATTAATTTAACTCAGTATTTAAAATGATGATTTGAAAATGAATACATAAAACTTACATCAAAAATCCGAGAAGCTCTTTTACAAAGATCTTTCTTGTTTAAATTCTTGTTTTGAGTTCTCAAATGTATCTGACTACTGCTGTTTTTTCCGAAGGAATAAAATAACTCTAGGTTTTCCATGCTTTGCTATGGTTTATTTTTAGACATTTTGATGAGAATGTCACCATGACATTTAGGACTAACTACCAACATTCACTAAAATCCCTAGTCTAAAATATTGTATTTTACGAACTTAAGAACAATTTAAGTATTTATATAAAAATCATATGAACCATATACACCTTTATTTATATCACCCAATATCTCAACCCAATAAGAAATATTAACAATTAAAACTAGAAGTTAATTTTGTCTAACTTTGATTTTATTTTTGTGATTATATTTTCGACACCATTAATTTGTCATTATCAAACAAAAAGTAAGTTAAACTATTAAACGCAGTTTTAAGCCTAACCCGTCAATTGTTTTGACGAAAAAAGCACTAATAATCTTTCTTCACGCGTTTATTTGAATTACCAAATTTACATACATTTCGGACACAAAGTGACCTTTATCACTAGATTAACACTGAATACAAAACAGAAATTACAAACTATATATAGAACGACGGATTATAATACAGAAGCGGTGGGAGTGCAAAATAAAGAAAAAACGTCAATTAAGAGGTGAGCTAAAGGAATGAGGGTTGCGATATAAACCAGGTAAAGGGGATTAGGGGTAAAACACAGATTAAGGTGGTGCAATTAAATCTCACAGTGTGTTATGAAGTGGACTCAAATCAAAATTCAAGAATTTTTCATTTAAATGGCTTCTAGCATGTTTATCAACTGCCAATTGTTAGTTTAAGTTACTTTTAGTATGATAATAACACGTTTATATTGTCGAAAGAATAGTCACAAAAATAAAGTCAAAGCCATACAAACCTAAAATCAACTTTAAGATAAATTAGGATGTATGACGAAATAGAATAATTTACAATTAATAATAACTACTAAGAAAGCTAAAATTAAAGTTTAAATAAATATTTTTATTTTATTAGGATTATTTGTTAGTTCTTCATTGAAATTATTGAAAGCATTTGGATATTTAATTTATCAATCAATTCAAAGATTTACTCTCAATTGTTTTACACTGCAAATTAAAATGCAAAATTAATTTGCCGGCTAATCTAAAATTTTAAAGTCAACATTTTACTTTATGCTTAATCTAGGATTGGAAACACTCATTAGAAGCTCCAAATTGAATGCTATTATAAAATCAACGAATTCCCGAAAATTTCCAGAAAAAAAATTCGCTGTATTTAATAAGAATGAAAAGAAAAGAACATATATCTTGTGTTTAAAGATAAAAGTTATCAAGTACGTGATAAAATATTATTATGTGATAAGTTCTGTCTTCCATCTAAAGAAGTGTTGTGTATTTTTTATTAGAAAATACAAGAATGTATTAAGAATTGATATTGTTTAAACTAGATTGAACTTTAGAAAGTCAACATTGAAAAGCAAAAGTAAATTTAATTACAAATATGCTCTAAATATATCAACTATTTTCAATTATTGCGGAAAGAAGTTTTAAAGAACGGACATTTCTTGTGATAAATAGATTTTGTGTTTTAGCATTATGTGATTTTTTGAAACAATATCAACACAATTGTGGTGTTGTCTATTTTAAGATTAGTCGAATGGGATAGTGTCATCTGTGATATTAGTTTTAAGATTAGTCGAATGTGCTATGCATGCCATCTGTGATATTAGTTTTAAGATTTGTTGAATGTATGTATAGCGCTAATGTCCTTAGCAGACGATGCGCCAAATAAACACAATTGGTTTTAAATTAAATATTTATAACATTCAGGATTCGAATCCTTTTAGAGGATTCAAAAGAGGTATTCGAAAATAATTCGTTATCCGGATTCGTTACATTTTGTTAAATAAAAATCTTTTCTTTAAAAATTAAAGTTATCAAGTGAGCGATAAAATAATACCGTGCGATCATTTAAATTATGATTTAGAATAGGCGGCATTTTTTTTTGTGCGGTTACCCAGAATGCTAATTGAATGGTGGAATAAATTTGAGGTTATGGTAAACTATGTGTTAACAGTCAGTAGTGCCAATCTAATTGAAAACTCAAAGCCTACTGTAAATCATGTTTTAAATGATCGCACGGTATTATGTAATAAGTTTTATCTTCCATTTAAAGAAATGCTGTATATTTCTTATTAGTTTGCGTTTTTTTAATAACATTATTCTCGAGCAGTGAATTTTGAAACAGAAGTATATTTCTATGCTTTCGTATTAATTTTAATTTTCTTCAATGCAATTTTTTCTAACTTAATTAAACTAGTGCTCTTTGATGTGTTTGCTGTTTATACCTGAGTGTACTTTTTATTACTTTTACATTTTACGTAAAACTTTTCTATAATACTAAATATGTATGTTACTTTAACCCATTGAGCGCCATTGGTGCAACAATGCACATTTTAATTTTTTGCTTATTAAATTACTATGTAAGTTAATTTCATACATTGTATTATTTGACCTAACTTCAGAATGTGCGAGAAAAATGTAAATATTTTCGTATTTAAATGTTTTAATTATTACTTATTTCAAAAAAGTATTTTTAAGTGTATTTCCAACTTCGCAATATTTCAGTGTTTTATTCGCGTGGCGCATTAAGTAAAATTTCGAGTTTAGAAAAGTCTAACAATTTGGTTTGGCAATTTTTTTCTAATGTTGACGATTTTCAACAATTTTATTTCTTGGCTCCTGTTATGGAATTAATTATTAGAATCACTATTACGTGTTTCTGCAATTCGTAATATTTCAGTGATTAATACGCGTAGCGCATGCAGAAAAATTCCGAGTTTAGAAAAGCCTGAAAATTTTGATTTGGGCGCTTCGCTCCGCGCGATCCAAATTTTCAGGCTTTTCTAAACTGCAAATTTTACTTTATGCATAATCAAGGAATAGAAAAAAACTTTTAATGTATTGTTGAAGCCTTTAGTAAAACATTAAAGCCCTAAAAAATATTTTGTATAATCGTAGGTATAACAATTTAAAAAAAAGTTCAATTGAGGCACTTAGAAGCAAAGTTCCAATTTAAAAATGTTTAAGTAGTGGCAAGGGGAACCACTTTTTGTTAATTAGCAAAGAGATATAGAAATTTCATTCATATACAAAGTGTCCCATTTAAAGTACCACAATAAAAAAAAATATTTGAAATATTTATGAGTACCTTTTTATTTAATTAAATTCTATGCATTTTGAATAATTTCTTTTTATTTTTAACTTTTGCAATTATTTATTAAGGTTTCTTTTACATAATTTAAGCTTTTCTAATTTGTTAATCGAAGTTTAGTAACACACAAATAATACACAGGATTTTTTTTTCATTCTTTTGAAGTAAGAAATAGCACCAACTCTATTTATTTTACGTCATAAATTTGACAATAAAGCAAATTGCAAACTAAGTTCCTGATTAATTGTCTAACGAGGGTTTACCCTGCCAGATTAAGCATGAAGTAAAATTTCGAGTTTAGAAAAGCCTGAAAATTTGGATTTGCTGGGGCAAACTTGAACTTTAAAACTAGATTTCTCAATTTTTTTATTGGTCACCTACGCCCCTTTGCTTCTAGGAGATTAATTGTGTTTTTAAATGTTTTAAAATAAAATATTGATTTTCTGTATTTTCTTAAAAGTTAATTAACTTTTTCATGCTTTCCACAAATAGCAAAACTTTGATTTATCTATGTTTCATTAAAACATTTATCCATGTTTCATTTAAGTATTAGCTGCGCGGAGCGACCAAACCCAATTTTTAGGCTTCTCTAAACTCGAAATTTTACTTTATGCTTAATGTGGGAGTGGAATCATTTTTTCAAAACTTTAAATTAAACGTTGTTGTAAAATCGCCGAATGCCTGAAAATGCACAGCGTATACATTATGTACATTTGAAAAAAATCACAGTAATATATAATAAAAAAGTGCAGAATTTTATCTACAATCAACTTCAAGAGTTAACTCTATAATTGCTGGGCCGTCAATCGGTTAATGTGTATGATTTGTGAATGAAGCTACATTTTGTGGACTTTTCTGCTCATTTGAAAACATTAAAAACAATAAAATGAAGTGAATTCATCTGTAATTTAACGTAGCATTGGTGTTTCTTGATACTTGATGTGCAGGGCTTGTAAAAGTAGCTTAATTTTGTTGATGTTCTTACTAATTTTTATATTTTCTTCAACAGTTGTTACTGAAGTGATTATTATACTAAAAAGACTGTTATTACTTACTTCACTTTTTATTTGTATCGTTAGATGTACATTTCGAGACACAAAGTGCTTATTATCAATAACAAACTTTGTTATTGATAATGAGCACTTTGTGTCTCGAAATGTACATCTAACGATACAAATAAAAAGTGAAGTAAGGAATAAAAGAATTTTTTAGTGCAGTTCTTACTGTATCTGTATTTTTTTGTAATAGTAGTTATTCCTAGTATTTGAATATTTGATTAATTACTTTACCCGTAGTTTACAATTACATTGAATATTCCTATTACTTAATTTCTCAGTGTGTGAAATAAGCCTAATTTAATATATTTTATATTACTTTAAATATGTTCTGTAAGAATTTTCTCCAAAATTGAATTCCCGTTACTTGATCTGTATGGCATGTGAAGGATAATAAATTTGATAAGATTGTTATTAGGAAATCGGATTTTTCTAATTCGCCGGTAGAAGAATTCTTAAATACCCCCGATCGATTCGCAGGAAAGTCACGTAATCGCCGGCCCTAACGTGGACCAATTTTCCCCAATTCCTTAAGATTGCGACGAGATTTATTTCGACCCAAATTGTTGCAAAACCGCGTATCAAGATCGTGCTAGGTGCCAATTGCAGTTCGGCTATCATTAACATTCGAACACAAAATCGAAATCAGCATTTTTATTCATCACAGTAATTTCACCTTTACATATATCAATCAATAATTTAGCAGTAGTAATTTAGAATAAATAATTATTTTATATAACTCATAAACTAATAATTTTATACACGTAAATTAAAGTTGTTTTCCTCACTATATTTTCAAAGTTAAACCTGTTTTATTTACAAATATGCCTCAAAAATAACGCCTTCAACAGAAAATATACAATATTTTTATAAAAATAATAGCGATACCGGTACAGTATTTTTTAAAGGCATTTTAAATTTTTAAATTAATATAATTTATTTATGTTATATATTTTTCCTACGGCCGCTCCCGAAAACACACATTTCGTCGCTATATCTGTTATATATTTATATTATACAGGGAGTTTTCTTTTTAAGTAAACGTATTCCAAATTCAGTCTGTTTTCTATATATTCCTTTTTTTAAGTTTAATTTGGAGCTTTAAACGAATGTTTTCCACTCCCAGACTAAGCATGAAGTAAAATTTCGAGTTTAGAAAAGCCCCGTTAAAATTTGTCGAGGGTCGCGCAGCGACCCGAGACAAATTTTCTAGGCTTTTCTAAACTCGAAATTTTACTTCATGCGCCCCCCGTATAAAACACTAAAATATTGTTAAATTAAGGTATATTCAAGTTTCACTTGAAATCGATTTCGAGTTTAGAAAAGCCCAGAAAATTTGTCTCGGGTCGCTGCGCGACCCGAGACAATTTTTCACGGGGCTTTTCTAAACTCGAAATTTTAGTTCATGCTTACTCTGGGAGTGGAAAACACTCGTTTAAACCTTCAAATTGAACTCTTTTAAAAAGCAACGAATGTCGGAAAATTTACAGCTTATGCATATGTTTACCTATAAGAAAAATTCACTGTATATTATAACAGCAAGAAAAATGAATCGCATATTTAATATTTCATTAAGGAAGAAACTGATGAAAGTCGTAAAATAGATTTTTCTTCTTTTAATTCTATAAAATATTCAATATGGAAGATTTTTTTTAAAAGTGTTATAATTTTAAAGTAAACAACTGCAATTTACTTTACAATCCGAACCAGTTATTTTCCTTCTCCCCCATTGATAAATATTTAAAATAACACAAGGCAAAAGCATAATTACAGCACCGAAAATAACAAGAAAGCGTATAATTGCCCCCTATGGTGTATAAATGTAATATATAATTTTTAGTGAGCGAGGGGGATGTTATTTCAAGGTAAGTTAAATATTTACGCGAGACAGAAAGGGCTGAGTTCCTTTATTAAGTAATACAATTGCGGCAGATAGCGGCCCTTAATTATTACTGTTTAAATAATAATATGACGACAAGGGCCCGACTTTATAAACGTCAACAATTAAAACGCACGGAAAAATAATAATGCTTACTTTTCCCACTGAGTTCACCGCTGCTGCAAATATTTGTGTTTGCACGTTCTACCAGCATGCTAATGGAGATGTAATTGTTAGTATTA
The DNA here is from genome assembly GCA_932526585.2 of Philonthus cognatus. Taxonomy (NCBI): domain Eukaryota; kingdom Metazoa; phylum Arthropoda; class Insecta; order Coleoptera; family Staphylinidae; genus Philonthus; species Philonthus cognatus. The sequence goes on along the minus strand of OW052241.1, from coordinate 62,225,162 downwards.
TGTTAAACACTGCACAAGTAAACAAAAACATTGTATGAGAATATTTGCAGTTCTCTTGCATCATATTTGTTGAATGGAAGAATATGAACGAAAATACGAGATTGTATTAAACATTGATGTTGTTTAAACTAGATTGAGCTTTAGAAAGTCAACATTTAAAAGCTAAAGTAAATGAAATTAAAAATTTTTCATAAATATATCAATTACTTTTGTGGCAATGTTGTAGGCCAGATCAAAACATCTACAAGGTCTCTCCGAAAAAATAAATTTTAAAGAACGAACATTTCTTGTGAAAAATAGATTTTGTGTTTTAGCATAGTGGGCTTTGGAAACAAAATCATGACAATTGTTTTAAAAGTAAATATTTACAGTTCATAACAATATTTTTTTATTTATAATTTAAAAGTTGGCAGAGCTGAACAAGCTTTGAATCTTATTAGAGGTTTTAAATGAAGTATTCGAATACTTTAGTGGAAAAGAATTCGTGATCTGGATTTGTTACATTCTTTTAAGAGAATTCGTACTCTAATTCAAATGTAAGTGATTTGAATCCTCGTAATATGATTTGAATACTTACAAGTAAAGCATTTGAACCGTCCAATTAAGTTCGCATTATCAAAGATAAAACTTTTCTAAACTCATTTTAGTTTATGCTTAGTCAAGGAGTGGAAACGCTCGTTGGAAGCTTCAAATTGAATGCTTTTATAAAAATAACAAATAACTGAAAATTTATAAAAAAAAAAAAATACTTTTCATTAGAAGATTATTGAATAGCCTAATATTTGGGGAGAACGTTCAGTTGCGTTCAGGCGATAATGTGGAATGTTGATATTGGCATTATTGTGCGTGCAATGATTGTGTACTTGTTTCGCAAGTGTGAAATCTGCATGATTTTTATGAACATATACGCATAGCTCATATATGATCAAGCAAGGCAAGGCAAGGCAATAATTTGTGCAATAAATATCAATTGCCATGACTTGGGTGCACCTCAGAAGCAATGTCTATATCTCAATCTAGATTTGACAATTGCAAAATAAACAGTATTTATTTGCCGACTTGTGAGGTATGGTCTTAAATCTCTGAATATGAAACAATATTTATTTAGAAAGGTAACTAACTGGTTGCAATGGTTTGTCCAATCGAGGTTTCTATCAATATATAGACCTAAGAACTTTGTCACGTCAGTTGATTCTAATGTGTTTTGGTCAAGAGTGATATTCATATTTATATCTTGCTTTAGTTGTTTAGTGTGAAATCTTATATATACTGTTTTCGATGTATTCACGACTAAACGATTTTTTGTAAACCATGATAATAGTTGATTTAATGTAGTTTTGCATTGCTCTTCTAACGAAGCAGTTGTGGGGCTGCTTGAGATGAAGGATGTATCATCTGCATACATTAATAATTTATCTGTTGTATTATGGGTGATATATAATAGGCGGAAGATCAAAAACAAAATGTTCGATGAAAGAGAAGGTGCCTTTTACAGAAATATGCGCAACAAAGATAAAGAAACTGAGATCGCCGAACTCTCAACAGCAAGCGAGACAGAAACATTCTGGTCAAAGCTTTGGTCTAAAGACACTGATCACAACAAAAAAGCCATTTGGATATCGGAAGAAATAAATAAGTGCGCCCAAGTACAGTAAATCAATATTGCACCATTTTCGAGAGAGAAAGTAACGAAAATAATTGCTTCCACCCACAACTGGAAATCCCCTGAAATAGAAGGTCTGCATAACTATTGGTACAAATGTTTTACAACAGTGCACGGAGAAATCGCTTAGTATATAAACTTGTTTATTAGCAACCCGGACTCACTGCCAGAATTCTTCACTCATGGAATAACGTATCTACTCCCCAAAAATATTTACAGCAGCGGGTCTAGGATAGATCCTTGGGGGACACATATATTTAGAGTTATAGTATCTGAAAGATTGCTTGAGATTGTATTATTGAAAGTATGATGTATTTTTACTTGCTGCCTTCTATTTTGGATATATAATTTGATCCAGTTGTGGGCTGGTCCTCTGAGACCGCAATTGTAGAGCTTATCTAGTAGGATGTCGGTATTAATGCAGTCGAAGGCTCGAATTAAATCAATAAAAATGCCGACTGGTTGCTGTCCAAATTCTAAAAACTCAATCATTTCTTTATAAAAAGAGTGCAAAGCAGTTATTGTCGAGCACTTTTTGCGGAAACCGTGCTGTACGGGTAAAAGGATATTAAATTTATTTAAATAGTTTTCAAGTCTAAAATACATACAAAGTTCGAATAATTTGTAAACTGGGGAGACTAATGTAATCGGCCTGCAGTTTTCAGGGCTTTGAGTATTGCTTTTTTTATGAATAGGAACAATTATGGAAAGTTTTAATTTTTCTGGAAATAGACCACAGTTTAAGGACATATTGACTAGGTATATTAATGGTTTCATAATGTGTGGAACTAACAATTTACACAAGTAATCAGAAATCTCATCAAATCCATACGGTTTTTTGTTTTTCATTTTGTTGATTATGCTCAATAGCTCATTTTCATCATAAGGTTGAAGAAACATTGATTGTTGTTGTTTGACACTTCCACAAACTTGGTTGGCATGCGAAATATTTTGGAGAATGTTAAATTAATTTCTCACTTAACCCGTGGTGAAACATTTTTGAAATAATTCTTCACTTAGTTTGTTTCACTAGTTTATATATTCTCCGACTAGTTTCGACCATTGGTCATCTTCAAAAAGGAATTCAAGGAGGAATTCCTCCTTCAAGATAACCAATGGTCAAAACTAGTCGTAAAAAATATAAACTAGTTAAACAAACTAGTTTTAAAAATCCAGAATTATTTTGGAGAAGATTTATAGGCTGATTTTTAAAAAAATGAATTATATATATTGGCTAGGCAGCATGCATTTTTAATTGTCTCATTGTCTTTTATTAAAATATACTGCTAAAAAAAAGTATTTCGAATTTCGCAATATATCAGCGTTTTATTCGCGTGGCGCATGAAGTAAAATTTCGAATTTAGAAAAGCCTGAATTTGGATTTCTACCAAAATCAAAACGTTCAGGCTTTTCTAAACTCGAAATTTTATGTTATGCTTAACTTGGGAGCGGAAAACACTCGTTTATAGACTGAACTCTTAAAAAGAAACAACGAATGTCCGAAGATTCACAGCATTTACGCAGTAATTGATATATGTATACTTAAAAGAACTCCCTATATAAAATACATACTAAGTTAGAAAATATTATTTGAGTTATTTAAAATAGTATCGGATAAGTTGATTTGACAAAAAGGTGCACACCTAATAGTTTATTGTTTTTGTAAAGAGAGCCTTGGAAACAGTTGAGTTTTTTTTTGCTTACATTTCACCCCTAAAGACGGGCATTCAGCTGATAAATTCAGTTAATTTAACCAATCGTCCCAACTCGACACGAGTTTAAATTGCACTATAATGAGATCGCCATGTTGTTGTTTTTTTTTTGTGACAGTTACGATACATATTTTAACAGTTGTGATGTATTTTAAACTAACGAGTGTCTATCACTAACAGACTAAGCATGAAGTAAAATTTCTAGTTTAGAAAAGCCCCGCGTAGAAAATTTGTCTCGGGTCGCGCAGCGACCCGAGACTAATTTTCGCGGGGCTCTTCTAAACTCAAAATTTTACTTTATGCGCCACGTGTATATACCACTGATTTACAGTAAAGTTAAAAATATATAACGCTTTCGAAAACAAAAAAAGATATTTCAAAATTGTTTTCAGATTACTGTTAGGCCCTAAAATACGCAACTTTGCCTCAATTTAACCGATTTTCTATTTCTTCAAATAACTGAGATCCCCATACATTCTGTCGAAATACAGACACACTGTATAACGTTTAATGTCTTTAAAAAAAGTCAATAGTTTTTGCTTATCAACTAGTTAGTTCGGCGAATTCACCACAAAAATAAAAAAATCTTATTTATAGCAATATTAACGATATTTATTTAAGAATGATGATTTAAAAACCCGCCCCTCCCGGCGCATCCACCATAAACTAATGGACGTGCGTTTGTATTTTTGTGTTTTATAAAAAAACAGCAAATATGTAAACAATTATGAAATTTCGTATGAATTGTTTAACTTCCACTAATTGTTCATAAAAGTTTTGTAAATCTTTTTTCTAAGAAACAGGCTGCTGTAGATGAGTTAATAAGTAAGTAAGCAATACAATCATTTCATATTTTTTAAATAAATAATCTAATGGCGGGTTCGACCAAAGTTAATTAAATCGACCAATAGTTAATTCATCGATTCATCGATTTTTATCAAGTAATAGTTACATACATGTCAAAAAATCAATCAATTCACATGACATTTATGTTTATGACATGAAAAATGTCTATTTTAACCAACAACTAAATTTAATCTACGAATAAGATTTAATTAAAGATGGTGAAACTAGACATTAGTAATTATACATCAGTATTAAATACACTGAATTACATTAAATACTTTTTGAAATACCATTTCTTTTTTTTTTCTTAGTGAAATTATGTTAGAGGAAAATAATAAACCCATCTTTTCGTGACTTAAATAATCCCCCGGTAAGCATAAAATCTCGTTACTCTTATTCCCGCCAGTTATTGGATTGGATTTCAGCTGAAAATAGGAAACGCAGTAATGGCCGAACGTTAGAGCTAGTTATTCCGGATTAGCCTAATGTCCTCTCGCAATTTAATTTATATCGTATTAGCCGCCCCTTTTACAACACGGACGTAATGCGTTTTTCGTATCACACGTAAACTTATTATATTGTAGTTAGTCGAAACTTTCTTAAATACGGTATAAAAATGGAGTTTTGTGTTAGTTTGTTAGTTTTCGGCACAGAAATATAGGACGCGCGCGAAAACGCGCGCCCCCCAAATGATGTCTTAACACGCGACACGTAAAAGCCTCGCATTATGTGACGTTTCCAAGTTTTCTCTTTTATGCACATTAAGCTTAATACCTGTTACTGAAAACGGGGCTCCCTTTGTCTCCGTAGTGCTTTGCATAATCAATTCATTCCGTGTGTATGTCTTGCACTCGATGGGCGAGAGACTGCACTTAATTGGAGTTATCCAGTTCGACTCGTTTAGAGGATTAGCGGATTTTAAGGAATTAAGGTGACGCTCTAATATTTAATTCGGTTGCAATTACCAGCTTCCGGACTGGAATTACTTAATTAACACACGATACCGTTACTTCTCAAGTTGTTCGTCGATTTTGTCTTTTTGTTTTACAATTGTAAGACAATTTATTTTAGACAGTACTAATTATTTTCTCGTGTTCTTTTCATTAATTGAAATATCGACAGATAAATGTCAACTGCTAAAAGTGAGAAAAAAAATACGAGAAATGCGTTTAAAAAAATCTAAGTTTCATGTGTCACTGCCGCACAATAGATCTGAATCCCGAAAAGCTAGCTAAAAGTTTAAAAAAAAAATACCATCTGTGGATTTTGACGTTACTATTTCGATAGATTAGTATTAGCTATATTAAATTCTCTATGCAGTTACCGTTTATATCTTTTACCTAACCGTAGTGCCAATTTCAAAAGTAACCCTGGAGCGGTGCACATTTGCAGGATTTTTACGAGTTTTGTATTCGTGGATTGATAAGCATGTAGTTAACAGAATTTAGATCTGTGAAATGGATTCATCTCCTTAAAGTTAGTAGAATTATTGACTGCATTTTAAAAATTGTCAAAATAAATTATTATTTTAATAATTAACAATCGTTGCCAATGGAAATCTGCATAAATAATAATAAAAATATTGTTTTAAACAAGGAAAAATTACTTGTTCTGCCGTGTTCGGTCGAAAGCTTAACCCCACCTCTTTTGTAATGCTCTTGTGAAAATAAATAGCAAAAAACTAGCTGCCATTAGGTGTCATTTCGTTTGCAGTGCAGTTTTTTTCACTAAGGGTCCTCTCTGGTTAGTTGCTCAAATAATTAGGCTATTATTGTCAATTTATTGTAGGAAAAATAAACGGCAGGGAATCTTAGATCTTTTTCCATCACATTTATTGTTGGTTGAAGAGTAATTTCAAAAAATTACAGCCGATTCGGACGGTAAATACCGTTAGTTTACAGCGAAGACAAAATTTCTTCTCGGAAAACATTGCCTCCTGGCGGAAGTCCTACAGATCGCTAAAATTGTCAGAAACAGTTCAGCAAACAATTTTTTTTGCTAAGAATGAGTGTGATTCTAAAATAGAAAAAATTAAATTAACTTCAATAAAAATGAACAAAATAGCGGCACTAATACAAAAAGAATGCCAATTTTAACTAAACATTTCTGCTGGTTTTTTGCCACTTAAAAAAACTATCATACATACTGTATAGTTGAGGCTGTTAGTTGTTGAAACTCCACAATATTACTATAATGAAACAGTATATTTGTTTAGGTTTCAAAATCATATTTATTGTAGTACAACAATTGTTTCACCACACTGTGGCTTTATCAGGTAGATGAATCATTAATTTACCTGATGAAGCCACAGTGTCGTGAAACAATTGTTGTAGTACAATAAATATAATTTTGAAACCTAAATAAATTAAGTGTTTTACTATCATACATATTGTTCTAGTCTATCATATGGAGAAAACATTTCTAAATACGGAAAGCAATTGTTCGAATGTAATTCGGTAAAAACTATGTTAGTTAATACTTCCGCCAGATAAAAAAAAAACTGTTTTAAGGTAAACACAATATTGACTGATTAAAATACATGTTTCAAAACATGTATTTTAATGAAAAGAGCACGAAACATCAATATTATTTATACACGGATATGTATGAATGTTATAAAACACTCTTGAATGGAATCGGCACTTGTCAGAGCCCTCTTAAGGTATAGGAATAAACATTTGGGAGTAACAAGTTTTCAAAATTGTTATTTATATTTAAAATCCATGTCCATCATAGCACTTTCCCCCTTAAAGATATGATGATTTAAATATCAATAATATGAAAAAATTGCTTAAACTAAGTTTATTCTACTTTTATTATTCCAAAACTAAACACAAAAAATTAATTCTTTCTTGGAAATAGAATCACAACCCAAAATTTGTTTTTTCGGGTTTTTCTAAACATGAATTTTCACTTCATGCCTATAAAACACTGAAATATTGTGAAGTTGGAAATACACTTTTAAAATAAGTAATATTCGATTACCAGCTTTCTATATCATTCTACACCTCAAGTTATTTAAAAATTTCCTAATAAAAATGTAAATGTATCAGTTAATTTGCTGCTTTTATATTTATGTGGTTATACTGTTTAATCTTAGAACCTTAGATATATGCTTTTCTAATTTGTATCAGTATTTATGTGTGTGCGCGCTTGTAGTATGGACTTAATAGAATTGATTATTCCATTATCGTTACGAGCTTATGTAATGAGATACTATCCCCTCATGGGCCACCGCAGTTTATGTTGCGCAATTTCCGGAGTGCAAGTGGACTATAGGAAATATCCCCGGCGTGTAATAGTGAATGTGTTGAAGTTGACGTATATAAAGGAATTTCGTCATCCGAGATATTACATCAAAATGATACCCATCGCGTTCAACTTCACCCATTATTATAAATGCGCACACTTTACATGCTGTATTCGGTGTAGATAATGTCTGCATCCTCCAATTGCTACCCCTATACATTTTTCATGTAAGTGGGATAATATCTTAAGGGTCCTAATATCTACCCCCACCATAATTAGTCCGCGTTAATACTATATTTTGGGTAGAAAGATGACTTCATAATCAGGACAAAGGAAACAATTCTAAAGAAGGACCAAATAAACACTTAATAACTAGCAGCCTTAATTATAGACATTAGCGTACAGCTTTAACACGGTTCTAAGGATAAAAACATTAGAGTACATTGCTATTCTTAGTTTATACCTAACAATTTACCAGCAAAATAGGGTTTTTTTAGAATTTATCAAATGTTAATGTTATAATTGTACATACCAAATCAGTATATTTTGAACTTGACTAAAATTAGTGTTTCATGTGGATGGCGCATAAAGTAAAATTTCGAGTTTAGAACAGCCTGAATATTTGGTTTGATCGCTACGTTATCTATGAGCGAAAATAGAACTGATTTATTGATTTGATCCTGTAAAATAAAATACGTTGGTCGATCAAATATAAACGAGCCTTTATTTTTCACAAAACTTACATACAGGGAATTTTTCTTTTAAGTATACATATAGATGCTCTGTAAATGTTTCGATATTCGTTGTTTCTTAAAAGAGGTTAAGTTGAAACTTTAAACAAGTGCTTTTCCCTCTCAGATTCAGCATGAAGTAACATTTCGAGTTAATAAAAGCCCCGTGAAAATTTGTCTCTGGTCGTGCGGCGAATAGAAACAACTTTTCTGTGATTTTCTAAACTCGAAATTTTACTTCATGCGCCACGCGGATAAAACACTGATTTCAACCGAAGTTCAAATATACATACATTCTACAATATTTAAGTGTTTTCTACGCGTGGCACATAAAGTAACATTTTCACGGGGCTTTTCTAAACTCGAAATTTTACTTCATGCTTATCCTGGGAATGGAAAACACTCATTTAAAGCTTCGAATTGAACTCTTATAATAAACTATAAATATCGTATCAAGTATATATGCTGTAATTGGGATATGTATACTTAAAAGAAAAGCTTCCTGTAGTAGAAAACATCTACATTTCTATAAAGTATTTTAATATATATATTTTAATAAAAGTATGTTTTTGAAAAACATTTTAAAGTTTATTAAGTTTGTTATCGTAGAATGAAGCTAGGCAGGTATGCAACCAATTGCGCACAAAAGTTTCCACTTCGCCATTGCTGTCAAATCGTTTGCCTCCAAGTGCTTCTTTTTGGGGTCCAAACAAGTGGGAATCGCATGGAGCTAGGTCTGAACTGTAAGATTCATGTTCAAATGTTTGCGAGGTAATTTCCATCATTTTCTCCCACCTTAAAGCTCGTCTATAGGGCCTAGCATTGTCATGGAGGAGCAATACTTCGTAGATGGGACAATCTCATCTTGTATGTCGATTCTGAAGCCTAATTTGATCCAGGAAGCAGTAGTAGCAAATTGCTGTGTTTTTTTTTAAATCAGTGTTAAAAAACGCAATAGGAGGACCCTTCTTCAGTCCTAGAAAACCGTGGTCAACTCAGATAATCGAATTATGGTTTTTACAGGCTTCCCTTGGTTTTTTTTCTCGGTCGATTTCATTTCATCAAACCTTCTTGCCATAAAGAGGTATCTTTCGCATACTGGAACCACAGTCTGCGACTGGTTTTACGTTTTACTAGTGAGACACTTTAGAACTACGCATTGCGCAAAAGAGGCAGCCCCTCTCTAACTCTAAGGCATGCTAAACTAAAGATATCAACAGCCCAATCATAAATAAATACCGTTACCAATGCCTAGAAGATAAACTATCGTTTATATTTGATCAATCCACGTATTATAATAAGTCACCAAACGATTATTTATACAGGGTGCCCGTTTTTCGAGCGGCACTATAGGGATCTCGCTTATTTAAAGAGATAGAGAATTGGTTAAATGGGGGCAAAGTTGCGTATTTGAGTGCTTACTAATAGTCTGCTTTCACATTTCAAATATCTGCAATTGTTTCGATGTAATTTGTAGAAAACTGAAATTTTCAATATTTCAAATTTGCTTATATGTCCGTTATTTTTTATCTTCATCAAATTTATAAAAACATTTTTAGAGCACAATTTTATGACTCGACTTATGGAATAAGTTATAAAATTGCAAAGCGATTTGTTTTTTTTTGTTCCAGACACAACTTTGTTTTTTCTTATGGGCGCATATGAAGATATTCATATCACTGAGAAACATTTTTTACGCTGATTTCAATGATGTACTGCGTATTGACTTGTAACATATGTATTGTTTTCATGGTATGTTGCCATGGAAACAACCGCGCAATGTTTACAGAAACTATTTATTTGCTCAAAAAAAGATAACCTATCATTAATAGTCTTTCTTTTAAATAACATTTTAACCATTTCATAGCAACTTAATATTGTTTGGTTGCCATGGCAACTTAAACAACAACAATAAAATGTATAATGCTCTCTTTCGGAATCACATCGCATTTTCATGTGTTCCAACTTTACTTTAGTTAAATTTTGGGCAATTTTAAGTCTAAGTTACACTGTTTTTGATAACGTTTGTGAAAATATATTTCTTATAATAAATTATTACATTTACTAACAAGTTAAACTTGAATGAAAACACTAATACTTTCTTCACAATAAGTTTTTATTTTGCTAAATGAGCATTTTGAATACTAAGTACCCATTATCAATAGCTTACAATATTTCGGGAAATTACATGGGTAAGGGGATTAACGGGAAGAACCCTAGATAAGGTTAACAAATGTGTTAGTCGGAGCTGATTGAGGGTATTAAATCTAACAAAGGGTTACTTAATGGGCTTAAATCGAAATTAAGAAGTTTGTTTTGCTGCTTTTTCATTTCTATTGCCTCCAACTTATTCAATTTATTTTTTGATGAACATTTTAGAAGGCTTGTATTTTTTATTGAAAATTCGTGACCTTTAGTTATTGTATGGTGTGCTACCGCTGATTTCTCGGGATTCTTTTTTTATGTGATAAACTACATTTCTTTGTGTTTGTCCTATATAAAGTTTATCACATTGACTGCAATAAAACAATTGATGTATCTTTATTCAATGTCCGTCGGGGTATTAGCCCGGGAAGTAGTTGTTTCAATGAGTGTTTGATATAGTCTTTGTAAGACTAACTTGTTGTAGATTGCGAAATGAATCGCACTTTTAATATCTTTAAAGTATTCTTTTTTGTTATTAGACTAGATTTAACGGATTAAATGTAATTAATACCATTATTTTTATAACAACGATATATCCTCTTAAATACACACATACTTTAGTAACAAAATCCGTTTCACCGCCGCATTCATCTTATCTCCAATTGCAATAATCCCCCACTTTTTCCCATTTCTCCCATCGCGAGAAAGGAAGAGCGAAAAAATAAAAACCGGAAACTCATTATATTTGCGTTACACTCGTATTAATTTAAATAATAGGATTCCGGCTTTTCCTTTGGCTCGGATTTAATTTGCCGCCCTCCCCGCGCTCGGAACGACGAAAAAACAAAAAAAAACGAAAGAAAAAAGAAGCACCGACGAAGTAATAGTTCGGGGAGAGTGCCTTGTTGTAAAACAAAAGTTGCTGCCTCTTCGCTTAATTTGCGTTTGATTCCGTCTCGGATTTCTGATTTCCATTAATCTTGATTTGTTTTGTAATTGGAAACTACTGGAGTATCCAAACATAAACTTATAACAATTTCCCCTGGAGTGAGGGGAAAGGGTAATTGCGTTGGAAACTTGCAAAAATAAAACAAAATATGTCATGAATATGTATGAGTTATATAATTGAAAATATGTTATTTAGATAAGTTCTATTAGAGCTGCGCAAATTTCAAATTTCCGGAGACGCAATAACAAATTAATGTCTGGTGAAGTTGGGAAAAAATTACAAAACTTGATGTAAATGCATGTTGTTGTTCTAACACTAAAATGAAATTGTTAAACAGCAATGGTGAAATGGTTTCTTAGCAATGTCAGCTATATTGGAATTCGGAAGAGACGTCCTATGGCTGATTGATGTGGAATGTGAGGTTCAAATTTTTTAGAGAGTATGTCGACAGTTATATCTGCAACGATTTTTCCTAGTTGTGTCAAATTTTGACGTTACATGAGAGTCTTATACTGTTTCGGTCACGAGTATATTAGTGTTCTTTCTTTTAGAAAGCTATAAATCATAATTTCTTATGATTTTTTTCTATTGAGTATACATATCCCAATTACGTGTTGTAAATGTTTAAATATTCGTTGGTTTCTTAATAGAGGTCAATTTTAAGTATAAACCAGTGTTTTCCACTCCCAGGTTAAGCATGAAGTAAAATTTTTAGTTTAGAAAAGCCTGAAAATTTAGTTTGGTTGCGTAGCGCAATGCTCGAAGCGACCAAACCCAATTTTCAGGCTTTTATAAACTCGAAATTTTGCTTCATGCGCCACGCGTACAAGACACTGATTTCAAGCGAAGTTTACTCGCTCGCAATATTTCAGTGCTTTCAGTGTTTTATACGCGTGGCGCATGAAGTAAAATTTCGAGTTTAGAAAAGCCTGAAAATTTGGTTTGGCCGCTCCGCTTCGCGGAGCGACCAAACCAAATTTTCAGGCTTTTCTAAACTCGAAATTTTACTTCATGCTTAGTCTGGGAGTGGAAAGCACTCGTTTTAAGCTTCAAATTAAACTCTTTAAAATAAGCATATGCAAATGTATTCCTAATAGAAAATTCCCTGTATGTATACTTAAAAAAAGAGATACCTGTATTAGCAGATTAATTCGATGGCTATTTGCTAAATCTACTTAATGCATTATTTATTTCTGTAAATACCGGAACTATTTAGTAGATGTGGAAATTGAAATTATACCACTTAAACTCACATTTAAAACGATAGTGCACATTAATTACAATAATTTGTGGCTGAGTTTTTGCAGATTTAGTTTAACGAAGACATTGTCAAAATGTAACCTTTACCCTTAACATTTTAAAGCTGGATACCGGAACATACGTTTTCGCATGTTCCATCTAAAAACCATAGCAGACATATTATGAAGTTACCTGTATCTTTTTGCACACGTAATCTGATGACATCAAACTATTTTCGTATTACATGTATTGGTGCAGAAAGCGCTACAAATCAAGGAAACCATGGGACACCTCTCGTGAATCGTACCTTAATTGAAAAATTAATTCAGTTGATTTCTTTTAAGTTAAACAAAACGAAAACATTCCAAAGATCTAATTTAAGTTGAAAATTGATACCACAGAAACTTCAAGGCGTTTTAGTGGTTTATACGCCTGGCGCTAAAGTAAAATTTCGAGCTCAGGAAAGCCAGAAAGTATGGATTTGCCGGCGCGCTTCGCTTTGCTCGCTCCGGCAAATCTAAGTTTTCAGGCTTGTCTAAACTCTAAATTTTACGTCATGTTTAACCAAGGAGTGGAACTTTTGTTAGAAATTTAATCTAGGATTGTGACATAAAAAGCATTCTGCATAAGCTTCAGACTTTCATTGATTATGACACAAAAAGTATTTTTCAATCGCTTCAGATTGTGATTGTGACATAGAAAGCATTCTGCGTAAACCTTAGACTATTATTGATTGTGACACAAAAACATCCTGGGTGAACTTGACATTGTGATTGTGACACAAAATACATTCTGCAAGGACACTGAACGTGCTATTTCAAAATTATTGATTATTTGCTTAAAATAACATACGCAGTGTATATTTATTTGTCTACATATTTGTTTTATAATTAAAAATGGGTTACTGAATTTACATCGCATCGAATTTTACATGGTTTATTTAAAACTAAACACACCTAATGTTAATTTTTAAACAAATTACGCTCAATGTATAATATAATACAGTAAATAGATGAAATATGATTATACAGGTGTTACCTGTTGTTCCAGCAGAATACCTAAATCCCGAAACTAGAGAAGGCACTCTCTCATTCCTGACTGCGTATTAATATTATCGTACACTTGTAGCAAAACCGCTCAAGCCATCCTCCCCGTATGAAACCGACTGTAAAATAAATAGATATATTGTCGCTGGAGCGAAACTGTGGGAAATCTCGGCAAACATAATCTCTCCACTCTCTCTTCCTCCTCCTCCACCTCGTTTGAGAGGCACATTATGAAATTCAGAATACGGTAGTCAAATTTATTCCGGATTTTCGCATTCTCCGTTGCCGTGCGAGTGTGTTTGTACGAATATCACTTCGTATATTAAAGAAAGAAGAGTTATGGGGGGAAGAACGTTACACCTGAATATATTGGATCAACATTTACATAAAGCTGATTTAACAGAAAACCTCACTTATAAAGTTCTGTATCTTGTTTGTAAATCAATAGATACATACGTTTTATGGATTATATGTTGATATCTTTAAATGTCTATGATTTTAATATCTATTGCATTCTGTGCAGTGTGGGCCCATCCGACACGCCTGATTCAATTTATAAATGAAACAGTATATTATTATATAATTAGGCATTTTTTTTATTGATTTATGGTTCGTCAATTAGGGGCGTCGATAAAATATAGTTTCAACAGGATGGTGTGACATGCTATGCAGCAAGAGAAACCATCGATTTTTTTTTTTAATATTTTAGCGAAAGTGCGATTTTTAGAAATGCTGACGATATTTTTTCTTCCAGAACGACAAAAAAAACGAAACAATCGATTCGATTGATTGTTTTTCTAATATTGTCAGAAATGTTTCTTGTTATAAGCTTTGCAATATGTCTTATTTTTAAGAATATAAATAAAATTGTTATTGCCTACTTAAAATATTTCTAACAAATTAAAAAAATGCAATTTTTTATTACCATATTTTGTCTTACACTGACTAATATATTCAATTCAATTTGTTTCAATAAATGTAAAACAAACGAAAAAAAAAAAATGGTAGAAAATGGTGTTAAATATCGCATTTTTAATATATGTTATTTTATTAGTAACTATAGTCAACACATTAGTAATGCCTAGGAGTAAAAGTAGTAAAATGTGTTGATTATAGTTACTAATAAAATAAGACTATTTTAATACTACTATTTTTTGTTTGTTTTGTTTTAGATTCATTGAAAGAAATTCAATTGAATAAGTTAGTCTGTGTAAGATAAAATATGGTAATAAAAAATGGCATTTTTCAAATTTGTTAAAAACATTTTACTGCTAGGCAGACATTTTACCGTGACGTCACAAAAAAACAAAATAAAGCGACGAAAGCGCATGTCAGTGCTAATTTTTTTTATAAATCTGTCAGTGAGAAGTCAAATGTTTATAAAGTTTTGAAGAAAATTCCATATAATTAAAAAAATTCCAGGTATATATTACTGGGAATTATTCTTTTAAGTATACATACGCTCTAGGTTTTCCGATATTCGTTGTTTTATAAAAGAGTTCAATTTAAAGCTTTATTGGAATGTTATCCAATCCTAGATTAAACATAAAGTAAGTACGTAGCGACCAAAACAAATTTTCAGGCTTTCCTAAACTCGAAATTCTACTTCTTGCGCCACGCGTACAAAACATAGGTTTTACTATTTGAAATAAAACAACGCAGTTGGGAGGGTTTCACTTTTATTGTTGAACACTGCAACATGTTTCACCACTCAGTGGCTTCATCAGGCAGATGAAATAATGAAGATGAAGCCACTGTGTGGTGAAACATGTTGCAGTGTTCAACAATAAAAGTGAAACCCTCCCAACTGCGTTGTTTTATTTCAAATAGTATTATGGAGTTTCATCATGTATCCGCCTCATCAATTAAATACATAGGTTTTAAGTAAAGTCCGCAACATACGTCTTTAGCATACTGCTTTAGTGGCATATTGTAAACTTCCCAATATTTCAGTGATTTATACGCGTGGCGCATGAAGTAAAATTTCGAGTTTAGAATAGCCTGAATATTTGGTGTGGTCGCTTTGCTTCGCTACGCGACCAAATGAAATTTTAAGGCTTTTCTAAACTCGAAATTTTACTTCATACTTAACCTGGGAGTGAAAAACACTCGTTTAAAGCTTCAAATTGAACCTATTCATAAAAACAACGAATATCTAAAGATTTGGAGCACATATGATGATTTTAATAATACATTTTACGAAATAACACACTCTTGCCCTCGAGAAACTCGATTCTTTTCTTCTTCAGAGACCTTTGAAATATTGAAAATAACTGTTTGAGCGTATTCGTTATATGGTGGCATTTTTAATTATTTTGACAAGTGTGGGTACTTACATGACACTTATCAAAATAACCATGCAAGCTTTCATTCAAATATCGACATGCCAAACAATTGCATATTTTTGTTTTAACGAACTTTCATTAAGTAAACATAGAAAAAATGTCATGACGTCAGGTAGTAATGTGTTGACTATATCAATTTTCTTGATTAATTTAGAAAAAATGTACATTCATAGTTTAGTGAAAATGTAGTTTGAACAATTTTAGATAATTTAAAATATTGACAATACTGATAATGAAACACTTGGTTCGCTGCTTTTAACTTGTAATTGTTGGAACTTTATTATATCTTTTAATGTTATTTTTTTAATAATTTTTAGAGTGTTTATGTATTTCCAAAGTTTTCGTTTTGTTATTTTCTTGTATTTTCTAGTTCATTTTAATTAAGCAAACTAAGTTTTGTTTAATGTTGAATGCGTTCTTTTTTCCATAAATTTAACAATGAGGTAAAAAGAAATGATAACTTACAAACTATGACTATTTCTTACTAGACATATTGCATTACACTTTGTTTAAAATTATGGGATTGCCCGATAAATGTTATATATTTTATACAGTTGCATTTATATCCCGATTATTACAGTGTTTTGTAAATTTTCAGAAATTCGTCGTTTTTATATAACAGTTGATTTAAACATTTTAACAAGTGTTTGCACTTCTAGGTTAAGCATAAAGTAAAATTTTAAGTTTAGAAAAGCTTTATACGCAAGAAGCTCTTTTTAGTAGCGTTCTTTAATTTAATAAATATTAAAATTAAGTGCTCAAAAAAGGGGGTGCCCTTATAACCTTTTACTTATTAAGATGCACGATTAATGTCAACATTGTTTAATTTTTTAAAGTAATTCGCTAGGTTCACACTCATTTAGCAAAGTTACAATTGATAAAGTATACAGGGTGCTTATTATGTATGAAACCGGCTTAATATCCCTTAAACTACTTATCGGATCAATATAAAATTTGGAATGCAAATTTAATTAAGTACAATCTGTTGATGAAAATGTTTTCAAATGTTTATCTGTCATTCTTTTAAGGATACAGCGACAACTTGATTTTTTTTAAATATCACTTTTAATCAGCATTGTCATCATTCGATAGATTATTTTTTTCTGAATTCTGGAGTATAATTACTTGTATCAAAACATTCTCTAATAAACGTTAAAAGTTATTACAAACGTCAACAGGGTAGTGTCAATAATGGGGAAATTAAACGAAAAAGAAAGATTAGAGCTCATTATAATAAACCACGGTGATAGAAGACGAAGTCATGCAGATGTATTTGTTCTTTTAACGTCCAATCTGTAAATCTGTAGTTACAAAAACTTTGAAACCATTTAGTGAAACCGGAAATGTTAAGGATTGTCCGAAAATAGGACATTCTAAAACTGTAACTAATAATGAACAAGCTTAAAATCTGATGGTAGAACTGGTTGAAAATAAAAAAAAATGTGCGCCAATCAAAAAACATCTTGATTACTTTTTAAAGAAGCAACCTATGGCATATGATATAGTTTTGGAACCTTATTTTATTCTCTGTACAACAATGTAACTAACGACGCAAGTAATACTAAAAACAACCGAAAAAATACAGTTTTTTGCTGTTTGTGATTTTTCCTGTTATTTAAATAAATTGTAATTTAAAAATAATTGTTTACGTCGTGCTTTATTGAAATCTGGCTTGAACTCATTATTAATATCACTATGACTACTGTCTTCAAGGTTCCAACAATTGCTTAAAGAATAATAATAACAATAATAATAGAGGAACGTGACCCACAGATGTTTTTGTATTGGCGCACAGATGTTTTTTTTAAATTTTCAACCTCATCTAACATAAGCGCTCTATTCTTATTTGCTTAATTTCATCATTTTTGACACTACTCTGTTAACATTTATGATAACTTTTTAAAAAAAATAAAGCAAACGCTGTATTTTTAAAAGTATGGCAGATAAACATTTGAAAAAAATGTAAAAGATTTTACTAATTTAAATTTACATTCCAAATTTCATGATAAGTAGCTTTGGGGATATTAAGCCGGTTCCATATACAGAGAGTTTTATGTAACACCGAACATTTTCATAACGGGATTTTTTCTTTAAAGTATACATAAGCATACGTTGTACATATGCCGACGCTCGGTTTACTATAAGAATTTAATTTTAAGTTTCAAACAATTGTTTTCCACTCCCAGACTAAGCATGAAGTAAAATTTCGAGTTTAGAAAAGCCTGAAAATTTGGTTTGGTCGCGTAGCGCGAAGCGCGGAGCGGCCAAACCAAATTTTCAGGCTTTTTTTTTGTATATTCTTATAAAAGTTAGGACAAATATACAAATTGTCAGATTTTTGATAAAATGTTGAGTGATTAAAAAAAGGAATAAAGTCGACTGAACTATACATGTATAAGTATTCTCGTGATGTGTGTCATAGAGTAGGTATATGAATAAATAAAATTACCCAAATTACCCAATAATTAAGTTTATTATCGAGAATTATTCGATAATTCAATTAACTGTATGAGCACACCGTGTTTTCCCTATTATTTGAGAGTGTATGTATCATGTTTAAAATAGAGTTGGAAAATGTCCGAAATGGATTAAATAGGACGTGTCGGACCTTGTGCGAATCGAAAATGTATAAATTGCACCCGAGGGGGAATTAGCGTGTAAATGACCCGACCTAAATGTCGGACGATCCACCCCTGAAATGGTACAAAAATGACGGCCACCCTTTCACGTCCGGTCCTCAAATGCAAACTTTCTTCATTAAAACTCCGAGTTTTCGTTAAAAAAAATGAGAGAGGACTCGGGTTGCGTTTTAATATTAAAATAACCGTACACATTTTCTAAACGCTTTAATATTATCAAAGTTGAGATTTAATGTATTAATTATTTGAATAATTATGTACAGGACAAATAATATAAAGTAGGATGCTGCTAATAAAAATTAAAAATTCAACTTCAACAAAATAAACAGTGATACAGTTAAAGAGCCTTATTAATAGAATTGTCGTTAATATCATTATAGTTTAATGCTAGTTAGTTATAGTCAACGAATAAACACTTTCATTTAATCAAGCTTTGACTAAATAATATACCGGGTGTTAACTTGGCGGACGCAACATAGAAAATCCCATGTAAATTTTGAAATGTTCAACTTTTGGCTCCCCTATATATTTTAGAAACAAAACGTATTTACCTTTTTTTGTAGAGGGAATAATTCTTAATTCATTCGTGTTAACGTTTATCACTTTACGTTTCTCATGGATTACATGCTATGGATTTGAAACAACAACTGCGGATGTCAAAATGGAAAAAGATATCGTAGTCACTTGATTAAAGTAAATGTTTTCGAAATGATTTACACTATACAAGAAAAGTGTCATTATTTTTATAAAATCACATTACTTTTTCTTAATTATTTTAGCTGTTAATTTTCTGACATTCGTTGATTTTTAAAAGAGTTCAATTTGAAGCTATAAACAAGTGTTTTCCACTCCCAGACTAAGCATGAAGTAAAATTTCGAGTTTAGAAAAGCCCTGTGAAAATTTGTCGAGAGTCGCGCAGCTACCCGAGACAAATTTTCTGGGCTTTTCTAAACTCGAAATTTTACTTCATGCGCCACGCGTATAAAACACTGATTTCTAGTGAGGTTCAAATATACAGAATAAGTCACTAAGCGGAAATCGGTCTATAGTGAGCCTATCGTTGAAAATAGCAAAACAAGTTTCAAATAAAAGTTGTTCAGAATCAAGTTTTTCATAACCCAATATTATTGTTAAATATGGCGGCCTTGCGGTTATACCGGAAGTAAACACCAACTTTCTTATTTTAAATAGAACATCCTATATATATTTACATTTTTGGATTGCTCATTAAAAATAAACATGAGTTTATTTACACAACATTGGGTCTCAGTTGAACCGTTTTCGAGTTATTTCATTTTTTTTTGGTAAATTTGACGATTTCAGAGCTTGACGCCATTAACAATATCTTCAAAACGAAATAAGTCAGAGATGTGCGGCTTATGGTTTTGATTCGGGAAGAATTGTAGTATTTGTTTAAGTTTTTGCCATTAGTCAGATTTTCTAAATTGAACCGAGTCCGTCGATGGTCTTCTTTAGTACTTCAAACATGCATAACTTCATTTTTTTAAATGGAACCATCTATCTTGTGACACTTTATCTGATGCGAAATTAAATCAATCAATAAAAAGGAAAGTTAATTTCGGATAGTGTCACAAGATATATGATTCCATTTAAAAAAATGAAGTTATGCATGTTTGAAGTACTGAAGAATACCGTCGATGGACTCGGTTCAATTTAGAAAATCTGACTAATAGCAAAAACTTAAACAAATACCACAAGTTGGTGTTTACTTCCGGTATAACCGCAATATAAATAAATATATAAATATATAAATATAAATATTTAAAAAAAACTTGATTCTGAACAACTTTTATTTGAAACTTTTTTTGCTATTTTCAACGATACGCCCACTATAGACCGATTTCCGCTTAGTGACTCACCCTGTATATTTGAACCTCACTCGAAATCAGTGTTTTATACGCGTGGCGCATGAAGTAACATTTCGAGTTTAGAAAAGCCCAGAATATTTGTCGAGGGTGGCTGCGCGACCCTCGACAAATTTTCACGGGGCTTTTCTAAACTCGAAATTTTACTTCATGCTTAGTCTGGGAGTGGAAAACACTTGTTTAAAGCTTTAAATTGAACTTAAAACAAAAACAGGGAATATCCGCAATTGTATCAATTCCATGGTATGTCATTATTTTTATAAGATCACATTATTTTTTCTTAATTATTTTCACTTAGAGAAACGTAAAGTGTTAAGTGTGAACATTAATAAATTTGGAATTTTTCCCTCTACAAAAAAGTGAAATACATTTTGTCTCTAAAATAAATAGGGAAGCCAATATTTGAACACTTTAAAATTAACATGCGATTTCCTATGTTGCGTCCGCCAAGTCAACACCCGGTATGCTTGATAGAGTGCTTTTTTTTTCGACAGCGTTGTTTAAAAATATATGGTTTTAGAATCAATTCCAAATTACAAACAAAAAAATAATATATTGATTCATACTGTCAAATAAATTAGTATTACTTAAATACTATGCAAATGACATTAGATGCATATCGTTTTTTTTTTTTTTGACCAGATAACCAAATTAGTATCGACCCCTGCAAAAAAGCAAACATATTTGTATCAAAATGTATGTGACATCTTTCACTTGTATGATTACGGCTTGAATTTTTAAACACCTCTGCGGTCTGTCACGAAAGAGGGTCAAAACCATCCCTTTCGTAAATATACCTACATAATATAAAACCCGACCGTCATTAATTTGGACATTAACGCTAACGAGACGTGATAGGGAAAGGGGGCCCGTTGTAAAACTGCTCGATCGGTTTTTGTGAATAATTTGTTTACACCAAAAGCGGCCATGATGGACCTACCCTGGGGGAGAGGGCGCAATCAAACGGAATCTGAAATTATTCGTACTCACCAAAGTTGAACATTCATATTTGATCGAGGTTCGGACACCGTTTAATTAACTCGGCTCTGAGGCACTCGACGGTTTTGATCTTGATTTAAGTGCGGTTAATCACGTTGGTTAGTGAAAGACAAGCGGACATCGGTTTTTAAGAGGAGGTAATCATAAACACAGGGTGTTTCAAAAGTATTCTATTTTATTCGATAATACTCCGTACTATTTCTGGGCCTGTTTAGTCTTAATAATACGGGTTTTTCGTGCGAGTGTTATGTATCACTTCTAATGTACATCCAAAGTGAATCAAGTAGAGTGAAATCACCCAGAACAATCATCCTTGTTTACATATTTTCATCCAGTTCTATAGTCTCACTTTCACGAAATACGACAAAGATTCGACTGGCAAATGTGAATAAACTAAATAGTGGATGGGACTGAAATGAACGGTTTGTCAACATTTTTCTCTGTGCCTTCACTCTGGATGAATCATCGGTTCGATGAACAACTCTTTCATCAAAAGTCGGTAACGGTTTGTTTAAATTTTTCGCTGTGCCTTCACTCTGGATGATTCTTTGGTTCGATGAACGACTCTTTCATCAAAAGTTGGTAGGGTGTCAAGATGTTTCATAGTTCCTCTTTAGTGTATACTTTGGATGACACAAAAATAAAAGACTGTTTCCACTTATCACTTTGGATGATTCCTTTAGGTTGAACATCTAAAGTGATAATTGTAAATGAGCATTTTGCCTGCTTTGATGATGCAATGGCAATGTTTATCATACATCAAAAACATTTCAATTAAATTGATGTTTAGTTGAATTGTTTTTGATGTATGATAAATATTGCAATTGCTCTAATTGCGCGCCTTCGTGTACCAAACAAACGATGAATCGCCAATGGTAGAATGGCCCCAAACTAATATATCATGTAGAATATGGCAGTTAAACAAATAAAAGTGTGCTATACGTATTACTTTTATGGAATTTGAATGGAATAAGTTTATATAAATAAATGTAATAAATAAGGACTTTTACCTACGCCCTATCTAGTAACTGCATTATACCACACTGTCATCTTGATTCGTATGATTCACATTACATACACATGCACGTAATAGCTTTGACAAGTATATTACATGCTGACAGCTGAACAGCTGATTGATTACCGCACAACTAAATGACATTTTTTTGATCATTGATCAAGTAGTAATTTAGTTTTCATCAATATCATGTTACTATAAAAAATTATTAAATAATTAAGTTGTTTTTTTATGCTCATTATTTATTTTGTTAGAGCGTAGGTAAAGTATCGTACGTTTCTCGAGTGGTATGGCAATTACATACTCGCGGAATACTGCAATCACCGCTGCGCGGCTCGTGCGCAATATATCCGCTCATATGTAATATGCTGCATACCACTCTCGTAACCTAATGTATTATTATTTAGTTTTGCAGTTACTTTATTGCCTTGTAGATTTTAAATTTATCCCAAGGCAGTTTTGTTATCAATAGTATATTGTACATCGAGCATATAATGATAGCTATTAATCACGAAAACGAGGTTTGGGAAACGAGCCGAAGGCGAGTGGAGCAAGTCGTTTGAGTGATGTATAGCCAACATATGCAATTTATACACTATACTTTGTTTACGACAACAACAACATATATCACAACATTTCTTATATATATTTATCAAGTACGCGTCAGTCTTAATGGTCGGTTTTGTTTTATAATAATTTGACAGATAAATGATGACAGATTGCGGTATTATGATATGAATGTGCAATAGGGTTAATTCCACTAAACAATCGTTTAACAATAAATAATACTCACACAGTCTAGCCTTTCGCCTAAATTACATAGATACACGCTCTTGGCACTAAAAGCGAACTCTTCCGTTTGGATGAAGTTTTCACGGTGTTAACGTTTGTTCCGCTTTTAAAAACACTCGTAATGGATAGAAGCACAATTGTTTAACCGATTCAAGAATAATTTCTGTTCACAAAAGCGTTTTACGTGGGTTAAACTAGTAAGAACGGTGGAGATGTTGACGCGTTACTTCGCACTTTAACAAAATGGCGTCGACGAATTTTCAAGATTTTTATCAGTTTGAATTTTTTTCATAACTTTTCATCTTCTTTTTAAAATCTTAATTGTTTTCGTAAATTTCCCGCATTTTTGTTCCATTTATAAATTAATTTTCCACAATTTTAACAATCTCGACGATGTTTTCAAAATTTTTATAAATTTTTAAAACTGTTCCTGAATTTCCTAGATTTTCTTTTATTTTACAAATCTTGACAGATCTCGTAAAATTGAATTTTCAAAAATTATATGCGATTTTTTTCAGAGCGGCCAAACCAAATGTTAAGGCTTTTCTAAACTCGATATTTTACTTCATGCGCCACGCGTATAAAACACTCAAATATCGTGAAGTTTAAAATACACCGGCTAAGCAGTATATTTTAAACTTTACTTGAAATAAGTGTTTTATACGCGAGGCGCATGAAGTAAAATTTCGAGTTTAGAAAAACCTGAAAATTTGGTTTGGTCTACCATATTCTACATAAAGTAATATACTTTGGGGCCATTCTACTATTGGCGATCCATCGTTTGTTTGGTATACAAAGGCGCGCTAGAGCAAAGGCAATGTTTATCATACATCAAAAACAATTCAACTTAACATCAATTTAGTTGAATTGTTTTTGATTTTACAAATCTTGAAAGATCTCGTAAAATTGAATTTTCAAAAATTATATGCGATTTTGTTCAAGATTTTCAATAGTTTAAAAAATATTGATTATTTTCAGGAATTTCCAAGATTATCGTTAATTTTCAATATTTTGCCGTCTTTTATGATTTTTTTTAAGATTTTCGCAAATTTTAAAAATTAAGACGTAAATTTCCAATATAATGGATATTTTGGAAATTCACGAACAAACTTGATAATTATCAAATTATTGATATTTTTTGTAAATTTAATAGATTTTCGTTATTTTCTAAATTCTTGACGGTTTTCGCGTTTGTTATTATTATTTTTTTTTTTCGTGAACATCCATATCGAATATCCATGAAAACCATTCAATTTTAAGCTTCTAACGATTGTTTCCACTCCCAGATTAAGTATGAAGTGAAATTTCAAGTTTAGAAAAGCCTGAAAATTTGGTTTAGTCGCGTAGCCCAAGCGGAGCGGCCAAACCAAATTTTCAGGCTTTTCTAAACTCGAAATTTTACTTCATGCGCCACGCGTATAAAACACTCAAATACCACACCGCCTAAGCAGTATATTTTAAACTTTACTTGAAATCAGTGTTTTATACGCGTCGCGCATGAAGTCAAATTTCGAGTTTAGAGAAGCCTGACAATTTTCAGCCTTTTCTAAACTCGAAATTTTACTTCATGCTTAGTCTGGGAGTGGAAACAATCGTTAGATGCTTCAAATTGAACGTTTTTTAAAAACATTGATTGTCTGAAAATTTACGAATCAGAATAACTGCATATGTATACTTAAAAGAAAAATTCCCTGTATATCGGTAAATTTATATACTGAATTAATTTCTCACCTAACCCGTGGTGAAACATATTTAATTAATAATAGAATTTTGATTAAAACACTTAGTTTGTTTCACTGATTTAGTGAAACAAACTAAGTGTTTTAATCAAAATTCTATTATTAAGTAAATGTATACTTTAAAGAATTATTCCCTATTTATGACAACAGAATCCATCGCGTGAACACCGATTAAAATCAACAATCACCAATAAAAACCATGAGATTTAGACAAATGTCCCGAAATTAGGTCAAAGATAGACACGGCACGGAACTGGCATCCTCCATTCTCGGTCGGCTAGACGTATTGATCAAATCCGAATCGGGATCGCATGATTGCACACGGTATTGCCCAATATTTGTGAATTAATAATTTAGACTTATTAAACCGTGATGGCGTCCAGCATTGCATTAAACCGAAAACGCCGACATGCACTGATTTCCCTGTCCAGATTGTGGAAGCGAATTTGAATCGTCGAATCAGAAAAGCGTTTTTCAGGAATTATAATTTCGAGAGCGGGCAGGACACGGACGAGCACTCCGGCTACGCTGTTTTATTCATTAGTTTATGCGTTGATTGACGTTTACCTCAGTAATATTAAATATTTGTAAGCTGACCCCTTTTCCGCTCTCTCCCTCACTCTCTCGAGTTGTGACCGTAACAGAATAGTCCAACATCCGACCTATATATCGGGGTCTGAGTGCACCATTAATAATGCATCGGCCGTTAATTTATAGTATTTTCCATTTACTGAAAATTACCTGGCCATTTTTCAGCGCGTCAATGATGGATTAGCTTTTAGCTGCCGTTTATTTAGCGACGGGCTCTAAAAAACCTTTTATCGCATCTAAAATTTAGGGACAAGAATTAGTACGGTGTCGAAAATGCATTAAACCGTTTAATCTTTAATTTACATTTACGATTTTTATTGAACGTTCATTATTAATTTCTTCAATTACATCTTAAAATATCTTATACTTGATTCAATATTAAAATGCTAAATTAAACAAAATACGTGGTTTGTCCGGTAAGTAATGAGATTCATTTTTTTTGCGCTAAGCCGAAGGTTCTGGGAGTGGAATCTTCGTGAGTATTCGGTGGTGGGGAGTTTTAGCCAAATGATTTAATTCAGTTTTCTAACTTCTGAGCTTCTACAGAGTGTGAATCAACGACAGGGTGGACTGCCGTTTGGGGGTCGCGTTGCGTTACGGTTCAAAATTGATATGAGATAAAATTTTGTGTTAAGCTTTAAATAAGCACCAGAAAGCATATTTGGAAAATGTTTAAGCAAAAGTACAGTTGTTAGGTAACACAAACCATTCTGGAAAATAATAAAACCCAAATAGAATGAACCTCGTCCAGAGCGGTCATTAAAGCTTTGGAGTTTAGAAAATGCAGCTAATATGAACGCAATTTTGAACTGTGATTTATATTTCAGATTGCTAGTAGATAAATTAGGCATTTCAAAATCCATTGAATATGAAAGTATCCCAACAGAATTGCAGATTGGTATTAGTAAGGAGTTTTGGCAAAACAAAAATTTTATCTCTGCCCATATTTGTCTGTACCCCAGATCTGCTTCTATTTGACTTTTGTTTGTTTCCTAGGTTATCAAGTTAAAAAGCGTTTGGATTTGGACGCGTAGCGTCCAAATCCAAACTCAGGCTTTTCTAAACTCGAAATTTTACTTCATGCCCCACGCCTACAACACTCGACACACTGACACGTACAACACGCGACACACTGACCACATTGTGAAGTTGGAAATATACTGCTTATGTTTAATAAATTTTAACCAAATCTCGCGCTATCAAAATTCGAGCAATTTACAATTAGTCTTAAGGTATACGTATAAGAAAAAATCTATTTATATACTGTTTTTTATTTGATTTTTATTATCTACAACCTGTCGGTCGCCAAATAACTTGGTATGCAAAAGTAGCTCGCGTATTACAGAAGGTTGAACATTGAATGTTATGTTAGAATTTAGTTTGTGATGAAATTAACAATCCCTCTGCTACTTTTACTTTAACAGCAATTAAAATATAAGTTGCAAGTGTGTAAATACTAGAAAAAAATTGTGCCCGGAGAAAACAAAAATGTAGGGCGCTAAATTTTTTAAATATTATTTAAGACAACTGGCAAAAATAACAATATTTATATTTAATTATTACATTTATTCAAATATAATCAACAATATGAATTATTGCTAACAAAATAAACAAAAATTAAAAGTTCTTAGCAAAATTTGCGCACATTGCAAGCTGATAATAACGAACAATTTAAAATAGTAAATTTGTTTACTGTTGTATATCGTTTGAAAAAGGAAATTATATTTTTTAAACAAAGTGCTCCAAAGTTCAACTTGCACATTGTCATGGCTTTCTCATAACGTAATTCCAGTTTCAATGAATAGAGGGCGTTAAAAAATTCATAATTCTGTCAATTTTAGTCCGGTTTCAACAAATAAAAACGTTTTAGATTCCTATTAACGTCCTTTATCGACGCAATATAGGGTGGACCGCTTAATATTAGAGTGGACAAAAATAAATATAAGGACTAAACAGACCTTAGCAAATTTTAAAGGGCTAGGGCTCGGTTACGTGATGTTCGATATGGCTAAAAATTTATATTTATTAGTTTTTTATGTAGAAGAACAAATTTCCGAGTGTCCCGTTGATTTTCATATACTTTTCAAATAAAAACCACACTAATGCAAATGTATGTATATCTAAAAAAATTCCCTGTATTTTATAAGATGGAATGTATTTAATTTTGATTCTGTATTTTATTAAAGCCTCATAAATGATTAAATTCACTTGAGTCCCATCGCCTCTTTAAGTTAATTAATTCTTTAACGAAGCGTTTCTTTTAATAAAGCGCTGCACCGGAAGCGAAATCTCCTCCACCTCCGGTGCCCATCAATAATTCACTGGCCCGCCTGAATATTACACGGCATAATACTTAATTTAGTTGCAGCTTAATTTCATTTTTATATCATGTCTCTTCTCTCTTCTCGACCCCCCGGGGAAATCTTAACTTACAAACAGCGAATGTCCCCGACATCAATTCCTGCGACTTTAGCGTTCTTGTCATCCGGGATGGGTTTCGGTAATTGTGTTTTGCCGGGTTAAAAACCGAACCCCCCTGGCCCGCCCCTTGAAAATCGATCGGGGGTTTAATAGGGGTTAGAATTGTTGTAATTAATTAACGATTGGAGTTGATGAGGGTTTGTTTATATATATAGAAAAAACCAGCGTACTGAATTGGAGTGGCTATGGAAAAGCGAGGTGGCTAGGGGGGTGGTGGTAATCGAATTTAAATTAGTTTATTAATTGATTTTAAAACTTGAATTGATAACTAATTTTATGTGGAAATCATTAATTATAATTGCCTGTTCCGGTATACACCCTCCAGAATTAAAAGGGGGATCGTAAATTATGATTTTAATATGCGCTCAATTTGGCTTTCAAGGGATAATTTTTGCTTTATGGTGGGAGGTTCATTATTATTTTTTATACAGGGAATTTCTTTCAAATATACACGTACATATCCAGTGATTACAGTGTTTCGTAAATTTTCAGGAATTCGTTGTTTTTATAAATGAGGTAAACTTCTAAAGAGTGTTTGCACTCCTTGCTCTATTAAGCATAGAGTACATTTTCAGGCTTTTCTAAACTCGAAATTTTGCCTTATGCATCACGCGTGTAAAACAATGACTTAAAGTCAAGTTCAAAATATTCTGCTTAAGTTTGATCTTACCTTCATAATAGAAATGTTAATTTCGTGTAACCATGGTATGTCTTTATTCAGCGATTATAGTTGACTTTTAGCTTGAAAATGACAAGTTGAAGTTATCTAAACTATATTCAATTAAAGAAGTCATATAAAATCAAGTTATAAAAAATTTTAAAAAAACTATTATAAGGGTTGTTAAAATCATGAAAATTGTATAAGTTGATTGATGTAAATGACGATGAAACTTAGTTTTATAAATTATTGAATTATACGTCGAAACAAGTCGACAGAATAAAAAATAGTAGTGAAACAAACTAAGTGAATTTTATTTAATTATCAATATTGTAAGCATGTAATTAATGAGAACCAAATTGAAGATATTATATTTTCATTAATATGTTTCTTGGTATAAAAAAAATATGAATTTAAAGACAAAGCAAACTCAAATAGTTTTTGAAGCGATCTTGAAATTATATTTTTTATGTTTTGAAAGTGAAGAATTTCATGAACAACATTTTTTCATCTTGGTCATAAAGAAACCATAAGTTTTAAAATTATTGCAATTATGAGTAACAATTATGTACTTATTTTATACTTACTAGTATGTCGTTTTGTAATGACAATAATGTGTTTAACTGCACAAATGTTTCCGGTATTTTATTTTAGATTTTTTCATTAAAGGAAAGTGATTTGTACTACTTATCTCAATTTTTGAATTTTCAATTTTGAGAGCGCAATATTTGGATTAGCCAAACAAAGATTTGTAAAATGTAATAATGTAAGATCAACAATAAGCAGTATATTTTTAACTTTATAATATTTTTATGTTTTATACGCGTGGCGCATAAAACAAAACTTCGCGTTTAGAAAAGCCTGATCATTTGGATTTGCCGGATCGCTATGCTTCGTTTCGCACCGGTAAATCCAAATTATCAGGCTTTTCTAAATTCTAAATGATACGTTATAAATGAGTGAAAAATACTTGAAATTCAAAACATTTATTAAACTTTTACTGCTTATATCGGACATGATTTTTAAATTACAAAAAGCGCGAAAGAACTAGAATTAAAATTTATTTATTTTAAAATATTTCGGTATTAGTTACGTGACCATGAATTTAATATTAAATGAAAAAAGTAATCCTTTTTCTCCACTGGTTTATTTTAATCACTAAATGTACATTTCGTTCACCAAGTGAAAATGTTCAATATTTGTACTAAAGTTTAGTACAACTATTGTACTAAAGTTTAGTACAACTATTGTACTAAAGTTAAGTACAACTATTGTAAATGTTCACTTGGCGAACGGAATGTATACTTCTGTGCAACAAAATTAAGTACAAGTCGTATAACTATTTTTCACAATATTTTTGTAGTATAATTCGGGTCTGTTTTAATTGCCTAGCAGCAGTTTCAATAAATAATAAAACACCATAACACTTCTTTTCTGCTCCCAACGTTTTTTAACTCTAAAAACAGTGTCTTTACTGATGTTCACCAATCGAGCAATTTGTATATTAGAAAAACCATCTTCTATTTTAGTTAGAATTCGAATTTTTGAATTGTTGTTTAAATGTCGCGGCATTTCGACATTAAAGAAATTGACATATTTACGTAACCAGGAAACTGATCATGTCCGCTTTAAATTACAACATATTTTGTGTACTTAATTTTATTGCACAGAAATATACATCTAGTGATTAAAATAAACCAGTGGATAAATAGGATTACTTGTTTCATTTAATACTATTTATTTTAGACAAGATAAACTTAAATAATTTTTTTTCATTTTCATGATTATATTTATTTATTTATTTATTTGATTATAGTATATTATTTATTAAAAAACTTATATGGATTGAATAAGTTTAAACATTTTTGGTGACGTCGTAGGGACAACACTGAAGAGGACCTTGAAGTCCGAAACGCGTCTGTGGATATCTAGTGCCGGAATACTGAACACTAATTCATTTAGTTATAACTGTATTTTTTTATGAAGTATTCATTACATTTTGTGAGAAAATATGCAAAAATCCTAAAACACCCCATCAATACTATTTTTATTAATCCCCTTTAATAAATTTTATAAAAACAAAACTTATAGAATCAAAAATAAAACATATCGTGAAGTGAAAGCACCAAAAATTTACTTAAACTGTCATAAATGAAACATAAAAAAAGTGTTTAAAAAAGTCCCATTTAAAGTGCATTGGCCATTTAAGCACTAGTACTGAAAACTAGAGCTTCAAGCATATTAATCGATACATTAGTTGTAAAATGTTTAAGCAGCAACATTTGGAAAAGCACTCAAATTGGACAAGCACTCAAACTCTATTTTTGTAGGAATTATTACTTTTTTATGTTTCCGCAAATAGAAATGTTTTGGTATATCTGTATTTCTACTAGGTTGTTTGAAAAAAAAGCCGTTATTTTTTAAATTTAAAATGACTATATTACGCAAAATACATAATACTCCGTATATTGTTTAGAAGAGCCATCTCACTAATTTGCAAACTAAAAAATTTGATTCCTTTCAAACAAAGTTATATATTTTTTTTAAAACGACATTTTTAATGACATTGTTCCGAACAATCTAATATTACTTTGACTTACTTTTTCAATCACCAAGCAATAAATCACAACTTTGTGCGTCCACCAAGATCAATATTTATTTCATGCCAGTAAAGTTTATATTGGCGTTTGCACTAGTCGTTTGGAATAATGTCAAATTGATCTGTCAAAATAGGCAGAAAACAATCATTAGCAACACAAATAGTCGTGATTTGTCGTTTATTATGACATTTTTGTCAATTTTCAATGTCTTGAGATAGTCACGATTTTCGTCAATTAAAATAATTTTCTTTCTATTAATTTGATCGATTTTTGTCAATTCGCACAAGCAACCATCGTAACTTGTTATACATTTTGAAGTAAAAGAAGACAATGACTGAAGAGTAGACGAACATGATACAAAAATAGGAAAGGAGAGGTCCACAATATTTATTAAACGTTACTAATTGCAAGAAAAGTACGAAGAAGAACGAGGAGAAATAGAGGAAGTATAAGTTTGAACGTTACTAAATAGTAATTTAAAATCGCGAGAAGAAGAAGAATAAGCAGATGAAGAAAAAGTCTACTTTAAATTAGTACAATGTATAATAAACGCTACTAAATAGATATCTTGAACAAGTCTCATCTTTCACGTGGTGAAACATATTTAACTATGATTAAAAAAAAAATACTTGGTTAAATTTCACAAATTGTACTACTTGAGAATGACTCAAAGTCAAACTAGTGATTTATTATTAGGGTGAAAAACCAAAATATTAGTGAAATTTAACCAAGTGTTTTCTTTTTCAAATCATAACTAAATAGATATTTAAAATACTTAAAAGAAGTAGCAAAAGCAGAAAAAGAAAAAGACAAAAAATGAAAAAGAGATGAAGAAAATACAAAAAAATTAAGAAGAGGTCCACAATATTCAATGTGAACGTTACTAAATACTACTTTAAAATTGCAAGAAGAAGAAAAATAACTCTGAATGAGCACAATATTTCATAAAGTTACTAAATACATAATTATATTAAATTCCCAGAAGAATAAACAACAGTAGAAGAAAAAGAAACGAAACAAACAGTCGTGATTTGTCATTAATTATGACTTTTTTTTCGTCAATTTTCAATGTTTTGAGATAGACACGATTTTCGTCAATTAAAATAGTTTTCTTTCTACCAATTTTATCGATTTTTGTCAATTCGCATAAGCAATGCTGGTAACTTGTTATACATTCTAAAATTAATATAATAAATATACAGGGAGGTTTTCTTTTAAGTATACATATCCCATTTATATGTTGTAAATCTTCAGATATTCGTTGTTTTTTTTTTTAAGAGTACAATTTAATGCTTCAAACGAGTGTTTTCCACTCCCAGGTGAAGCATGAAGTAAAATTTCGGGTTTAGAAAAGCCTGGAAATTTGGTTTGGTCGTGTAGCGCGTAGCGCTACGCGACCAAACCAAATTTTCAGGCTTTTCTAAACTCGAAATTTTACTTCATGCGCCACGCGTAGAAGCTACTGATTCTAAGTGTGGTTCATTTGTTTACAAAATGTCAGTGTTTTCAGTGTTGAATACAGGTGATCCATGAAGTAACATTTCGAGTTTAGAAAAGCCTGATAATTTGGTTGGGTTGCTACGCGACTCAACCAAATTTTTAAGCTTTCCTAAAATCGAAATTTTACTTCATGCTTTACCTGGGAGTAGAAAACACTCGTTTAAAGCTTTGAATTGAATTCTTTTAAAAAAGCGTTTGCACATGTATACTTTAAGAAAGTCCCTATATAATTTCATTGATATTAAACGTCTTGTTTTTTTTTTTGAAAGCAAGTAACGATCGTAACCTGTTATACATTTTTATGTAAATATAATAAATATAAAAGGAGGTTTTATTTTAAGTATACATATCCCATTTATATGCTGTAATTTAAAGTAAAGTAAAGTAAAGTAAATTTATTTACGGTAAACACCATTTGTACATAAAATTACAACGTAATATAATTAATTAAAAAAAAATATATAAAAATCAAATATAACAGCTAATCGACGTAATTGTGTGTGTATATATAGTAATTATAGAAATAACATAAATTGAATAACATAAATCATAGAAATAACATAAATTGCACAAACTAGAAATGACGTTTTAGCCTAAACTTTAAATTAGATAGAGTTGTGTTGAAAAGGTCAAACCATGGATGGGCACAATATTCATTCGCAAGAGCCATTAAGCGAGTCATCGAATTGTGAGATCCGGAAACTGTCCTGTGAGACTCGAGATAAAATAATTGTTTTGATCTTGTTGTCCTGCGTGGGACCAACAAATTTATTTGCTCCAAGAGGAAAGGTGATTCCAAAGATCCATTAATTATCGTTAGTAGTGTACATAAGTCAGATGTTATCCGGCGATCATGAAGTGTTGAAAGGTTTAGTTCGTTCAAGATGATCTCGTAGTCACCGGGGACATGTTGATATCCTTTCTTGTATTCCATGAAACGAAGGAATTTCTTTTGAACTGATTCTACCAAATTGATATGCAAAGAAGTTGATGGTGTCCAGATACAGGTTCCGAATTCCAAATGACATCGTAAGAGCGAACAGTATAAGGTGTACATACATTCAATGCTTAAGTTTCTTCCAAACTGCCTCACAAATCCCCACATTCGTAGAGCTTTGTTAGAAATATTTTGAATGTGTGTGGCAAAGGAGAGTTTAGAATCGAAGGTAATACCTAAATCCTTGATTGAATTAATCTTTGTGAGATTGGATGATCCGATGGTGTAGGTAAAGTTGACTTGGGTTTGGCGTCTTGTAGTGGACATTGAATAACATTTAGCGGTATTTAAACGTAACTTATTTGAAAAACACCACTCGTTGATACGACCCAAATCTTCCTGTATCAAGGCGGAATCGTCGATAGTATTTACTATTTTAAATAGTTTGAGGTCATCAGCATACAATAAACATTGACAATGTTTAATGGTCGTTGTTAAGTCATTAATAAACATGTTGAATAATATAGGACCACAATGTGAGCCTTGGGGAACACCTGATGTTACCGGAAAGGGGTTTGAAATAAAATTATTTATACGAACATGTTGAATTCGATCGGACAAAAACGATGACAGCCATTTTACAGTATCCAAGTTTACACCATACGCTCTTAATTTTTCTAATAACAGATTGCAGTCTATTCGATCAAATGCCTTGGAGAAATCTGTATATATCGTGTCAACTTGACATCGTGATTCCAAGGCATTAGAGAGGTACTGTTTGTCCTCTAATAGATTGGATGTAATTGATCTATTAGGCATAAATCCGTGCTGGTTGTCAGATATAAATTGCCGGGAAAACCATTGCAATTGGCGTGCTACTATTCTATCAAGCAATTTTGGAATTACTGACTGAATAGCTACACCCCTATTTGAAGCTTCAAACGAATGTTTCCCACTCCCAGGTTAAGCATGAAGTAAAATTTCGAGTTTAGAAAAGCCTGAGAATTTGGTTTGGTCGTGTAGCGCGTAGCGCTACGCGACCAAACCAAATTTTCAGGCTTTTCTAAACTCGAAATTTTACTTCATGCGCCACGCGTACAAGCCACTGATTTCAAGTTCATTTGTTTACAATATTTCAGTATTTTCAGTGTTGAATACAGGTGACGCATGAAGTAAAATTTCGAGTTTAGATGAGCTTGAAAATTTGGTTGGGTCGCTCCGCTTCGCTACGCGACCCAACCAAACTCGAAATTTCACTTCATGCTTAACCTGGAAGTGGAAAACACTCGTTTATAGCTTTAAATTGAATTCTTTTAAAAAGAGTTTGCACATGTATATTTCCTGTATAATTGTATTGACATAAGACATATTTTGTTTTTTTCTGAAAACTTGATCGTCTTTTATTTGAAAGCGTCCATGAAATATTTCTAAAAAAACTACAAGCAATCAAACATCAATCTATTTGTATTGATCAATAAAATTTGCTGCTGTAGGTTTATTACAAAATTAATTATTAAAGTGTAAATTATTGCTAATCACAGAGAGATTATTCGGCCATTCCGGAAATGACACTTTGCATAAAGTAAATTGGAAATGCACATCAGTCCGATCAATGGGCACTCCACGAGAGATTATTTCGAATAATCCTCTCAGTTCATTAATCTTCATCAATTCATCTCCTGTTTATTTTTAAACCAAATAATTTGCCCTTGTCCAGCTGCATACGTGAAGGGCAAAAGAATTAATCCGAGCACAAATCGATGCTAATTTTATATCGCGCCACTTCCACAAATTGTTTTAGTTTTATATTAAACACTAAATTTCCGATGTGGTTTTATAGATATTTCCACAAATTGTTTGTTTTTAGTTTAAAAATAGATACTATTTTTTTTTTAAACTGTATTTATGCAGTGATTAGTACTTTTTAAAAACACAACAGTTGTATTTACAAATTGTTTACACAATTGCATATTTATGACAGAGACATATTTAGGATATCTTACAAATTTAAAACATTCTTATGTTCTAGAAATTTGACGAATCAGAGGTTTAATCAATGATTAGTGGATGTATAGGTTTTTAATTTAAATTCACTTGGTTTATTTGCTAATATATTTATTTTTTGACTGGTTTCGACCTGATGCTATTTTCTTAAATATGGCATCAAGCCGAAACTAGCCGAAAAATGAATTTATTAGTAAAAAAAAACAAGTGAATTTAAATTAAAAACCTATATATTAGTAGAAATGTTTTACCAAGTGATCAATAAGGAACAAGTTAACGATATATTAGTGGATGATTAAAGCTAATTGGTCGGCGTGCAAATGCATGCATATAAACTTAACACACGTTAAAATGATTTCGGGGTAATGCAATATAAATTGCTTATTAGTTTCGCAGCACCCATGTTAATTTTAATGGGTACCATATCCAGTTACATCCGTTACAGTTTTGATAGAATAAAGTTGTAACGGATGTAACTGGATATGGTACCCATAAAAATTAACATGGGTGCTGCGAAACTAATAATCTGTTTTTATTGCATTTCCTCGAAATCTTTTTAACGTGTGTTAAGTTAAAATGCATGCACAAATATATATATTAAATTGATTTAATTTGAATATAACTTCCAACTTTATCTTCGAATCAAAAAAAAACTTTGTCAAATACTTCCCTAATTTGGTTTTATTTACATCGATATAATTATTTGATGTGTTTTTAATTAATCCGATGATTGCCTTCTGGTGGGTGGGTAACCAGACCTACTTAAAAAAGGGTTAATGCTGTGTGTATGTTGTGCAGGGACCTGATTTATTACGCATCAGTAAATCATAACGAAAAACAATTTGCCAGTAATGTTGGGATAATGTGTCTCCACACGCACCTAATGCATTAACAATTTGGAGATAAGTGCGAACGCCATTTTGATTTACCGTTTTTGATTTTAGCCTGTGCGTGCCGTGTTTTATTTCCACATTAAATTCATGTGATTCAATCATCTATTTCATTACATTTTTAAATCATCAGGTATTATTATTATTTAATTTACTCAAATCTAAAAACGAAAAAAACGGAATGTTAAAAAAACGTAATCAGTTCAAAAATATGAATTTGTGTTCAGTACTCATTCATTCACTGGATTACTATATGCGCGTTTCAGGCTTCAGCAGCATCATCATTATAGTCCCGAATCAGTGCTTGAAGAGTACTGAACGTCTTTGACCATTTATTATGGCCTGTGCAATTTACATATGTTCGAAAGCGTAAACGCCATCTAATGCTCATTAGCTTAAGTAAAATCGTCTATAGCTGGCAAACTAAACGTTTGTGTGCAGCAATTGTTCGTCCACAACAGAGCTTTATTTTATAGAATACAAATATCAAAAATATGAATTTGTGTTCAGCACTCATTTATTCATCGGATAACTATATACGCGTTTCAGGCTTCAACGCCATCATCAGTATAGTCCCAAACCAGTGCTTGACGATGCTACTTAAGCTAATGGGCATTAGATGGCGTTTACGCTTTCGAACATTATATAGTAATTTCATGTATTTTACGCTTTCGAACATTATATAGTAATTTCATTTATTTTTTTTATAATATTTGTTATATGTTATTCACTTAACCAGTATACGCTTAAAATTGTTAAATTGTCGCCAACAAAAACAAATAGCTTGGTACATTCAACTGAATAATATGTTAATGAAAACAATAAAGACCGAAAAATATTAATTAATTCGTCCTCCGTTTAAACAAAAACCGGAACATAAATACACCATGTGTACTTTCGAAATAACCCAACTCTCTCTAATTAGTAAATGAAAATTACACATTTAATTGCCGGAATGAAA
Source organism: Philonthus cognatus (assembly GCA_932526585.2). Lineage (NCBI taxonomy): Eukaryota > Metazoa > Arthropoda > Insecta > Coleoptera > Staphylinidae > Philonthus > Philonthus cognatus. The sequence continues at coordinate 62,187,544 of OW052241.1, read as the reverse complement.
TTCTGTACTTTTGTACGTATATTTGTATGCGTGTATAATAACAAAGAGAAGGAGAGTGTGTGTGTTTGATGATTCAATTGAGAGTGTATGAAAAAGAAAGAGTGAGAGATAAAAAGGGAAAAAAAACCTATGAATTAAATTAAGAGAGAGAAACTATGCAAGAAAAACATACACAGATAGAGCGTGTATATAAAAAATAAAGAGAGAGATAGGATAGAGAGAGAGAGCATATAAAAGAGAGGGATATAAAGAAAGTGGTGATAATTATTCTGGGGCAGATTTTATAGACGGATGCATTATTCCGCAGCTTTATGCTAAAAATGTTATTTCGGTGGAATGTTCAAAAGGGATACACTCTTGCCTGGTAACGTATACACTCCCCTTTGGCCCTCCGCCTCCTTCTCCTACTCGCGGAAATTTAAATTTCCTCGAGGGCATTTCACGAATCAAGAATTGGATAATGTAATTTCCTTCAGACTCGGGCTTTGTTTGTTGGGTATAAATAGCCTTTTTTACCGACGGTCTTCTATAAACCGAAAACAATAGGTACGTCTAGAAATTAAGCCCGAGTCTGTTTTTATTTATTCGCTAGATTCAATTGAAGGAGATTTACTTAATGCTGCGAACGTTTTATTTCGCAGAATAATCTTTTATCATAAGCTTAATTAAATTGATGTATACAAGACTATATTTCTTATTTCTATAAAAAAAATAAAACTCCCTAAGAAACGTGCTAATGTATTGTTGTATACTGCGATAAATGAACAATCAAATTCAAATCGACAAGATTTATATAGTCTTATGTACCCCTCATATAAATTGAAAGATACATACTTCAGACGTATTCTAGTTTATTTTCTTTTAGTATTAGTATTAATAAATTGTTAGATAACTATTTGTGGGGTAAATTTATTTACGTAGTAAACTAAGAGGCAAATAAAATTGCGTATTATAAAGCAAACCTACCAAATAATTAGCAATTCTAAATAATAAATAATTTAATTAGTAGATTACCGATCGAAATTATACATTTTTTTTTGGCGATAGCTGGAACCACCAATTTTTAAAAATTGAATTGTCAATCCTTTAAATTGAATTGTAAATCAAATTGGAAATTTAGTATAATTCCTTATAATTAAGGAGAGTAACCGCGAAATAGGACAGAATTAAACAGAACAAGAAATAAAAGCTTATTACAAATTATAAAAGACTTAAACGAGTGTTTTCCACTCCCAGGCTAAGCATGAAGTAAAATTTCGAGTTTAGAAAAGCCTTAAACCAAACCAAATTTTCAGGCTTTTCTAAACTCGAAATTTTACTTCATGCGAAACGCGTATAAGACACTAATTTCAAGTGAAGTTCACGTGTTCACAATATTTCAGTGTTTTCAGCGTTTATTACGCGTGGCGCATGAAGTAAAATTTCGAGTTTAGAAAAACCTGAAAATTTGGTTTGGTCGCTCCGCGCTTCGCGTTATGCCACCAAACCAAATTTTCAGGCTTTTCTAAACTCGAAATTTTACTTCATGCTTAATCTGGGAGTGAAAAGCACCCGTTTAAAGCTTCAAATGAAACAAATTTTAAAAAAACGTATGCATATGTATGAAAATCCCTGATTATGTCAACGGGTTGCTTCTGACTTGAAAAACTCTAGGTCTTCAACGCCTAAGAATCTCTTGTCGTTCAAATTAATCACTGTCACGGAAGATACTATAAACGAACTTAAATCTGACATGGATTGTATGGTAGACATGATAACATTAATGATATCAATAAATATAAGTAGTAGAATCTAAAGTAATTATAATAATATAATACACGTTTGACGTGTAACTGTCAAATTAATTAGAGAATAAAATTTACTTGGTAGAAAAACAAACAAATTATTTACTGAGGGGATTTATTAGCCAAATAATGCTATTTTGTGTTTATAATACCGAAATTTTTGCAATAAATTAGTTTATTTTTAAAGTCAATTTTATTTAGGGAATAAAACGTTTTATAATACCAGGCATTAGTAATATATTTTTGTAGAAATTTACGAAGAGAAATACTCCGTAAAACATAGTATACAATTTTCTAGCTTGACACTGCATGAGAAACTTTTCATTGTAACCTTGGGGCCTACCTACGATTAAAACATAAAAAAAAACAGGTCTAATCTGCCGCATATTTAAAAGGGTGTATGATTAAGGTACCTAAATTTAAATTATTTATACATACAGGCATCTTTCTTTTAACAGAGGAAAAGCCAGAAAATGTTCAAGTATAATGTCCCAAGGGCAATGATAATTACGTAATAATTTTGTTTAACCCGAAAGTCTGTTGCATGGTAATTACCCTACACAAGAAGCAACAGACTTGAGGGAATTTAACAAAATTACGTAATTATCATTGCTCAAGGTACACCCGGTCAGATAAGTTCTTGACACGCTTAAAGTAAAGTATATGCATATCATTTTTTACCAAATATAATGTAGACAGACTTTTTTTAAAATATGACAGATAAAATCGTTGATTGCATGGAAGTATAATTTTATATACTATGCGTTTTTTTTATCTCCGAACATACACATTCCGAGCATATAAAATTTCCTATATTCAGTTTTAAAAAACACACTTCAATCGCATTGCACCTTGACAGTTGGCAACCAAACATACAATTTAAGGTGTGTTTTTTAAAACTGAATACAGGAAAATTTACACGCTCGACATTTGTATGGTCAGAGATAAAAAATCATGCATTAAAATCATTATAATTATAAATTAGAGTAGGCGGCATTTTTTGTGCGGTTGCCCAGAATGCTAATTGAATGATGGAATAAATTTGAAGTTATGGTAAACTTTATTTTAACAGCTAGTGGTGCCAATGAAATTTTACATTCAAAGCCTACTCTAATTTATATTTTAAATGATCACACGGTATAATCCATTTATTGAACGCACAATTAGTTCATAATTTCGAACTCCGCAAAAATCCTCAAAAATGTATACACAGTAATAGAGCTTGACGTTACTGTGGGTAATGGTTAGTACTGTGGATAATGGATATTACTTAATCGAACACATTCTTCTCCATCGATATCAATATCTATACCGCTCGTTTGCTTTATCGTGCTCACCATTGGGGTACCGTAAACTGTTAGAGATACGAAGACGGTTAAATTAGACAAAAGATTTCACTTTTTTTACAAAGTAAAACTACGTTGACAAATTTCAACAAGCGTCGTTTGATTTTAAAATATGGCAAAAAAAGTCAAAACCTAATAAATTTTTTATTTGTCATAATTTTGTTAACACGTTGATCACCGCGGGGCATTTACTTGTGCCACAGTTAGATTTGCGTTTAGGCCTCGTGGCAGGTACCATGTGCCGCATCCAGGAACACCTTTTAAAGCATCGTACTGCCCGTGCCGCGAAACTGGTAAAACTATATAGACACATAAACTAGGTGGCCTGAGCGTTTCAAAACGTTTATGTCCATTCAAATGTTTGCTTTATTATTCTGTATAGTTTGAACAAAAACTTAAGTAGCGTCCTAAGGTAATATTCGTATTGTTATAAAGGTGGCGGTCAACGTGTTAATAACAAAAATAAGAATCGGAAATTTGAAATGTAGCAAAAAGAACAGTCGAGAAATACAACAAAATGGACAATATTTATTCAGGGTGTCCCGTTTTTAAGATACGACACTAACGTTAAATTTTCTAATGGCTGCCTTATTTTATTTTATTGAAAAGAGCAGGAAATTTAAACTCATGCATGATATGTAAATAAAAGACAACATTTATGTTTAAAAATAATTAGAACACCCTGTAATAAAACTATAAATATTATTGTGTATTCAAAGGTTTACTTTAGATTACGTACAAAATTTCAATTATATATCTATTTTATTCTATGATTTTTTAAACTTGAAGCTTAAGTTATACGCCACGCGTATAAAACACTGATTTAAAATAAAGTTGAAAATATATACTATTAACATCTGACAGATTAATATTTATCGAAATTTGTTAAATATAAAATAAACACTTTTAAATCAACATCGTTTTTGTAAACTTCCTTAATTTTCGTTACATTTAAAGATGTGTACACTTCTCATAAACTTTCCAATTTCAAGCATTTTTTGTGAATCATTTGTGTTTTTCTGGAATACTTTTGCCATAATAAGAACAGTTTTCTTGTCTTTTTATATATATATTTTTTAGATGAAAAGTTTTATGAAACCTTTCTATCCTTCGGACAATTTTTATTTTACGTCCAACTATTAGGTAATGCACCCCCCGATTTTTTTACGTCCCTTTGTCTCGAAGGTTATATATTCCGTAAAGGTGTCCATTCCATCGCTGGCAGGTAATTTTTTCGCCCCGAGGCCAGAAAGGGAGGGATATAACTAAATCCAGATTTATAGCGGATATTTTGAATAGATCGATATGTTAAGGTATTGAGAGTTATGGAGTCGTGTGCGGTGGGTCAGGTTGGGCCGGGTTTGGGTAGCATTTGCATCGGAACGTGTGATGGCCCCCAGGTGCGTGTTAAGTCGGTATCGATTGGCCTGCGGTCACGCTAACGCCCCCCTCCACCCCGCCGGCTCGGATACACTGTACTCCTTTCTTGGCCGGCGATATTTTAACTTAGTCCGAATTCCTTGTTACCTGTAATTCGAGCAGACTTCGTTTATAAATGCCCCATTTCAATACTAACAAGAATTTATCTTGCAAACAAGGGAAGTGTTCTATTTTAGGGAGAAACAATTGTAACACATCTCCTGCTACCACTACTTTTAGTATGTCACATTACATTATATTCTTTTCTTTATTTGACTTATGTAAACATTACTTGTATGTACTTGCATCAATAAACTATTATTATTATTATTAATGGTAACTTTTTTACGGCGACAAGTTTTATTAGTGCATAAACAAAATTGACAAGAATTACTTTAAATGTAAAGGCAAATTGTTGATTTCAGATGAAGTTAATTATAATTCAGATAAAACATATCTTTCACCTGAGATATTACCCCAGTTTTATAACAAAAACATATCTAAAACAACTAACGTTTATAAATAACACGCCTTCCATGTACAATTACAATAGTACGTAGACACCCGCACTGAGGGTCAACCACCAAACCTCCCACTGGACAATAGTGTTATTTAATATTAATTAGTTATAATGTATTGCCATGAAATATCTATGCTTAATGTTATTTTGGCGGATTAATTTTTAGTGTTGTTGTAAATTTATACGTGGATTTTTTCTTATAAGTATACATACCCCGATGTATACACTCTAAATTTTCAGACATTCGTTGTTTTTAAATTTGGTTTGGTCGCTCCGCTTCGCTACGCGACCAAACAAAAATTTCAGGCATTTCTAAACTCGAAATTTTACTTCATGCTTAATCTGGGAGTGGAAAACACTCGTTTAAGACTTCAAATTAAAGTATTTTAAAAAACAAACTATTATCGGAAAAGTTACAGCTCATGCATACATGTATGCATATTTTAAAGAAAAAATCCAAGTATGTTTACCAAATTTTAGTGGTGGCAAATGTTACCGTCAGGACCGAAAGGTAAATTCGGTAAATTCAAAATTGTAAGGTAGACAATTATTTTTAGACGCTTCACGAATATGAATACGTGAATAATTGTCTTTGCTTCAATTGCCTTCAATCTTAGTACAACAATATGGTTAACATTGTTATAAGTCATCATGGAGATTCGGTTATATGGGCAAAGTTTTGCAGTTTTATGATATTTTGCAAAACTTCGAAGTTTTATGATATTTTGCAAAACTTCGAAGTTATGTAGAAAAACTAGAACTTGTGATTTTTCAAAGTTTGTTAATTATTTAAATTATTTGTTAACGGAATCTTAATAAGTACATAAAACTGCACAACATTGTCCACATAAAAAATCTCTATCATTAATAATAAGAAAGTTAACCTCACTGTCCTACTCAAAGTAGGACACCTTGTATAAACAGCGTCTAATTCTAATAGCCGGTGGGTTTTGCCAAAACTATCTTTTCACACTAAAAATTTATAATTTTACTCTTTGCTTACTTTTAAACTGATTATAAAAACAACATCTTTGCATGACTCTTTTCTCATCAAAATGACACAATTGACCACAAATTGCGTTGGCAATCGCCAAGTTTACTGATCGAAAGTAAGACCGTTTATTTTTTAACTTATTTGTCATTTATAATTAAATATATGTCATTTCATTGAGTAATCGCAGCTACTCAGACACTCTAAATAAAATATGTGAATAATGATTATTAATATTATTAAATAAATATTTTAATTTAACACTTTTTAACTAAGTTAAGCAGGTGGCATTGTTAGAAAAAGAAAAACTGTTGTTTTGCTAGATTTTTCAAGTTCATTTGACACAGTTAAGCATAACATTTTGCTGGATAAATGAAAGCAATATGGAATGCGTAGAATTGCCAACGTATGGTTTAAATCACATTTAACAAACAGACAACAAATTGTAGAAGAGTCAAGGCAATATCGGGAAATCCAGTAGTTTGATGTTTAATTGGAGTGTTGCGCTGGGAAATGTGCTTGGGCCGATTCTGTTTGTAATTTACCTGAATCACATTTACTTTGGATTTTGGGAATAATAATTATATAACCTGCTATGTAAATGACACAAACTTACTTCAAACAGTGTGTGTAAGTTACTAACAGAATTGTCTCCAGCATTACAAACTATTCAGTTATGGTGCCTAACTAACAAAATGGTATTAAATGCAGAAAAACACATTATACATACGTGGTGTATCTAGAAAATAAGTTCCGTTTGTATTTATTGTAACCGCAGCGCTGCGATCGCAATTTCGCGCATGTGCGGTATTTACTATAATCTTTTAGAAAGAAGTTCATGTTATTATAAATTAGCTAATTGTTGTGTACGCTTGGGGTGCTTAATTTAAATGGCAAATAAAATTTAAAATCCTACCAATTGTAAGATAAGGTCTGCAATTCTGTTCCTCAATGCATAGAGCATTAAACCAGTCCACATTCATCAACAGATCTGTGAGAGGTACGGAGAAAAGTGCTAAGTGATTCAATGGCAAGGAAATTCTGAACCAACTCCTAACAAGTGAATCTCACTTTTTATCACATTTTCAATAAAATACGTATTAATGTGCATGATGACGAACGAAGTGAACGTCCATCCATTTTTGATTAGTGATGGACTGATTCCTGCAGTTGAAGAAATGATTCACAAAATCTAAATTATACAATGTTTGCTCTCTCTATGAATCTTGTTGGCAAGAGGTTCAACAATCATGATAAGATCAAAGAATATGTTGTTACTTGGTTGACACCACAAGCGGCACATTCTTATAAGCGGAATTACAAAAGCTTGTGCTTACTATGACAAGTGCCTACAGAATGGCAGTTCAACTTATTTGGTGCAACTATCTCTAATAATAATAATCAACTATTCAAATACCTGGAAAACGGTTACAGTTTTTCATACAAATTAAAAATGTTACTCATTACAACAATGTTTAAAAAAAAGATACGTATTTTATGCAATTCTTCTTCCACTTTAATTTAACTTCTAAAACTTTTTTGTATTTCAAGTAATTTTACTTGATTTACCTAAAATTGAGTAAAGGAATGGATCGATTTTATAAAAAAAAAAAAAATGCCAAAAGCCACCAAATAAATAAATATAGGTGCAAATGTATTCACAAAAAAAATCATACGGTCAAGTAACTAAAAGGTCGATACCTACTCGACTGAAACCTTATTTACTTAATCACGCGCCTATTTACATGTTTCTCCTCGAAACACACGCGAACTCCGGCCAATTTTACACGCATTCCGGTCAAACACTTTTCTTTTCCTCGGATATTTTTTTTGACGTGGCATTTTATAAAACACTTTTTTTATATAAATTCCCGAGTTTTTTTTTATAAATTTTATGTTTTTTCAATTACTCTTCTCAATGTTTTCTTTAATTAAAAAATATATACCAGATTTTCGATCCACTTTATTATCCCAGATATGTTTTAGCGCTTTAATGCTGATCACATATTATACAGGAAATGTTTCTTTTAACATATTGATAATTGATTAAAAGTCACTTGGTTTGTTTCATAAATGTTTTTATTAGAGAATAGAAACAGTAATTAAATAAACCAAGTGACTTTTATTCATTATCAATATTGTAAACACGCTTTATTAAGTGATTAATGAGAACCAAATTGGAGATATTTTCTTTTAACTATCATATCCCGGATGTATACGCTGTAAGCTTTCAGGCGAACGAAGCAGGTCGCGCCGGCTAATCCAAATTTTATAAAAATTGAAATTTTACTACCTGAGTTCATAGTTTACTGCAAATATTTTCGACCAACCCAGTTCTTAACCATTTTAGATAAATGTAATCATTTAACCTTTCCTTATGCAGATTTAATTTCAAATGCGTGCCCCGTGTACGATGCTCGAAAACACAATGCGTACCCGTACGTATTTCGTACCACAGGCTCATACCGGCGTATATCGTGCGTCATCCACCATTTCTTTAAACAGCACCAACAAATTTGATGAATACTTTTTGTAGAGATTTTTCTGAGCTTTTGAACGATGTAATCATTCCATAGGCTTGCATTACATTTTCTTTGAGGAAAATGCAAAAAACAAAACAAACAAAAGTTGGCCATAGTTTTTTTTTTATTATGCACTGTATAGACTGCGCATTGAAGAGGTACACAAACTTTGTACGCTCTCCGCTTACAATTTACAGGTTTTTGAAAATATATGCTCTTCGCACATGGAGCACATACAAACAAAACGTATAGATACGCTCCTCGTAGCGAAAGGGTTAAATATATTAAGTGTCTATTAAAGTGTGTTTTAATACTCTTGAAGCTTATATTCCTCGCTAGGAACAAAAAAAAATAGTGGGTCTCTGATCGAGAGATATGACAGATTTGACCAATTAAAATAACATAAATAGTATTATAAATCGCGTTTGCTAAACGTTTATCAATCGACCTAACATGCACATTCACGACACTAATCACGGACTCCAATTTACAATTCACCATTGAAGGGGAAAATCTAATTTCACGTAAAACCCGTTCGGCTTTTAATAATCACGTAATTTCCTTTGTCTGGAGTAACAACAGTGGAAAGCCCGATCGAAGCTCAAGACGCGCCCGCCGAGCTTGATGTCCAAACATATTTACAAGTCAAACAAAACATTTTAATCTTCCGACATAATAAGCTATCCGTCGAAACTTGGATCTGCCCCGCCACTCGACAACTCGCCAAGTTTGCCTAATACAAATGGAAGCTATCATAACAAGCGAGCATAATACAAACAGCATTCGCTCCTTCTCTGCAAACTTATCGATCTTGGATTTAATCTATTTTCTACGATATGACATTTGAATTTCCTTGTCACATCAAATTATATGAATTCACGTAATAGCTCAGGATTGTTACAATTTACTATATCGATTACGGGTAAACCTAATTTCCACAAGTTTATGATTAGAGTCTTATCGGCAAACAAAATGTTTCTCATGTGAATTCTAAGTATGAACTCAGGTGGAAGTAATGGTCATACTTCGTCGAAACACTAAGGGATTAGTAACAGAGATGTCGACCAGTGGTCGACCAGCGGTCGACGTCCCTGTTACTAATCCCTGAGGGAATTCTAAGTATGTTCATCGCATTCTTTAGAGCGACTAAACCAAATTTTCAGGCTTTTCTAAACTCGAAATTTTACTTCATGCTTAATCAAAGAGTGGAAACACTCGTTAGAAAGTTCAAGTTAAGGGTTTTAAAAAAATCAATGTATGCCTGAAATTTTACAACGCATGCATCGGATATGTAAACTTAACAGAAAAATTCTCTGTACGTGCATGTAATTTAAATAGGTACCTAAATTACATACCCTAATTTTTTAATGACATTTTCTTCATGCAGTATCGAAACAGAACATTTGTTTTTTTCTTACTTTCTTGATTTTTTTTTTCTTTGTTCATGTCAATATTTTTTTTTAATAAAAGCACAGTTCATATAAATCCAGTTAGCCAGTCTCTATATAAAATTTTCTAACCGCGTTTGGATGCTGCATCTAAAAGCGAGACCGGTGATTGGTTTATATATAGTCTGTCTTACTCTTAGCTCACATCCTGACCATAGTTTCTCCTTTTCTACTCGATTTTCAGTTCTTCTCATAAGCATTGGCTCCCCTTGCTAAAAGGATGTAAACTAGAATACGTTAAAAATACCTATCTTTCAATTTATACTAGGGACATACAGCCCTTATGGACGAGCCATCACTGGTAATTCATCACATTCATTAAATCAACAATGTATTGTAAATATATAAAAAAAACGGTTTACACAAAAACGTGTCAATTTACTCTCGTCACGAGTGCCATCCTCGGAAACTTCAGGAATCAATAGGAACTCGTCGTATTTCAGATTAGCCTATTATTACGAGTACAAGAAATGATTGATGATCACTCACTTATTATATCGTCTTGGGCTGGAAGGAGGAAGAGCGGAGGCGGTTATTATTGATTTTGTCCTTCCTGTATATCATACTTGAAAGCTGAAAATGAAATGAGTGCATTTTGAAAATGCAATTATTGATAAGGATCAGTGTTTGTAATGAAATTAAGTTGAGATTAATAAACAGATTTTTACTCGTATACTCATGTAGAGAATTGCAATCGAAAAAAAAATTGAGAAAAAAACGACATCGTATATTGTTTATATCATGTGAAACTTCAAACTAAAAATACTTAGAATACTAAAACCAAATTCAATTTTGATATTTGTTTTCTGATTTTACAAATAGAGTTCTGCTGGTTCGTGGACAAAGCAGTGGCCTGTATGTATTGTGTAATCGTGCCATTGACGAAGCCAGGATCGAGTTTTAATTAGATCGCGTAGCTATCGAAATTCACTAATAAAGATAGTTTATTATTGTTATATCAGCTAGCATTGTAATTCTAAATGTGACTGATAACTCTAGTCATAACAATAAAACACGTTTTTTTACGACAATCTTATAATATGTGCATTATTCAGTTGTGTGGGCAACATAAATGGGGTGCATTTAACACTAAAGTACATTTAACACGGGATTTGCGTGATAAATGTGGTTTTTTAACACGAATATAAATATAAATGAAATTGCCAATTCTTGGTTGCAGAATACTTTAAACATTAAAAGTGCGATTTTTTTCGCAATCTACACCAAGTTAGTCTTACAAAGACTATATCAAACACTCATTGAAACAACTACTTCCCGGGCTAATACCCCGACGGACATTGAATTATACAACAAGTGTTTGCTGTTACATACAGTAACCTACTGCAAATGTAACAATTTGGGTCAAATTATTCAGGCCATCTATAGACGCGTCTCGAAACGCGTCTATAGATGGCCTGAATAATTTGACCCAAATTTTTACATTTGCAGTAGGTTACTGTATGTAACAGCAAACACTTGTTGTATAATTCAATGTCCGTCGGGGTATTAGCCCGGGAAGTAGTTGTTTCAATGAGTGTTTGATATAGTCTTTGTAAGACTAACTTGTTGTAGATTGCGAAAAGAATCGCACTTTTAATGTTTGAAGTATTCTGCAACCAAGAATTGGCAATTTCAGTTATACTTATTCTCAAATAGGTTAAACAATTGTGCTGCTATCCATCGCGAGTGTGTTTTAAAGCGGAACAAACGTTATCACCGTGAAAACTCCAACTAAACGGAAGAGTTCGTTTTTTGTGCAAAGAGCGTGTTTCTATGTAACTTGGGCGAAAGGGTAGACTGTGTGAGTATTATTTATTGTTGAACCATTGTTCATACTTGTGTTAAAGTGGAATTTATCCTATTGCACATTCAAATTATAGTACCGCAATCGGTCATCATTTATCTGTAAGATTATTATAAAACAAAACCGACCATTAAGACTGACGCGTATTTGATAAATATATATATATATATATATATATATATATATATATATATTAAATGTTGTGTTATATATTGTTGTTGTCGTGAACAAATTATAGTATATAACTCGCATTTAATGGCTATTATCACTTGAACGACTTGCTCTACTCGCCTTCGGCTCGTTCCGCAAACCTCGTTTTCCTGATTAATAGCTATCATTATATGCTCGTTGTACAATATGCTATTAACTTTGTATAACACTTTTTTATTTTACGTGAGAGCAGTTTCAGCAACTTAAGCTTGCCATTATCAAACTTATACTACGTGCTTGATAATGGCAAGCTATAGTTGCGGAAACTGCAGACACTTAAAATAAAAAAAGTGTTTTATTGTGAAACAAAGTTAAAAGTGTTTTATTGTGAAATGAACATCTACTCACAATACAAAAAAAAAATGTTATTATAACATAATGTTCAATTCTAAAAAAAGACTGAACAATCTCACTTAGCAAACTTAATACAGTAAATAAACAAAAATGTTTAATAAACTAAATCAATTCAAAAAACTCGAAAAATGAAAGAAATTACAAGTACTAGAGATTCAAGAGACTTGAGACTTTGAAGAGGCTAAAGAGATACATGAATTACAAAAATCACAAGCAATTTAATACTTTTACAATGAAATTCAACACAAGCGAATCGAGAGACTAGAAATTACACAGTGTTATTCACTCTCCTGGTCCTCTTTTGTACTCGTATATAACAGAGCAGAAACTCTTGAACATGTGTGTCCTTCAGCCTCTTGATCCTCTTGCGTAATTTACAGAATTTTCTTTAGTCTCTAGATTCTCTTATATTTTAACGTCATATAAGTTTAAACAGTTAGCTCAAATTATCCATTATTATTAAAACATTTACATATGTATAATATATAATGTAAATTTATCTGGAAATAACAATATTAACATTCTTCATCTGAAGAAGTGAAACAGTTGTATTGAAAATAAATAGAAAAAGTTGAAAATCAGAAATATTTTATTTATTAAATCATGAACAAGATTCTTATCGTTTACGTGGTGAAACATATATAATTATGATTTAAAAAAGAAAACACTTGGTTAAATTTCACTAATATTAGTGAAATTTAACAAAGTGTTTTCTTTTTTAAATCATTATTTATTAATTTATTAAATTAAAACATTTTATGTATCGTATGTTCAATAAAAAAAACCTCTACAGTGCCATGGACAATATTGTAAGTTGGCAACTCTGAAATTTCACATTATAATTATTATTCCGGACGTTTTATATGTCCATTCCTAAAACGCGCAGCCGACTTAAATTAAAAAAAAAAAACGATTAAATCATGGCACTCTAGAGGTTTTTTTTTATTGAACATACGATATTTATTATGCAATAAATTATATATGTCTTTTAATAGGAGTTTTATCTAGTTTTCGAGTAGAAACTAATTCAATAAATGCACGTTGTTATATGCAAATACAAACACATAATTATTTTTTTCGTAATTACTGTTGTAGGTATGCATGTGAATTTTTAATTCAACCAACACGTTTAAAAATGTAAGAGTTCAGGAGCTTTCAGCGACTATTGATTTTTTAATGTACTCGTACCGCGGGTTAGTGAGTAGTATTGATTCCGAAATGTGTCGGTGTCTACTCCAAATAATTATCATAATGGATCTGGCCAGTAAAATGAAAGAGAAACATTACACGTATTTTAATATTACTATTAATAAACGACTGTTAATAGCGGTGATATTTGTCAATAGCAACTATTATTAAGTATTTTTTTTCGTGGCAATTTTTACATTATTAATAAATAAATCCATTGTTGTTTTAAGAATCGGAAATATTTTTTACATCGAAATTTCAATGAATTGAAAATATGGTTCATAATTATAACACAGTTATATTCCTTTCTTTAGTTTTATAAACTATAAAAATATAATAATAATAATAGTGAAGAAAGCAATATAACTGTGTTTCAATTAAATGACTTGATTCTTTAGGTAACCCAAATAACTACATTATGGAATCATGTTTAATTTATCATTTTGATAGATATACGAATTAGAATCAATTTGACTTCGATTTTTGCATGAATAGTTTTAAATATCCATATCACTGTGATTAGATCGTTAACCCTTTCAGCTCTGTAATTTTTCCAAAAAAATGTTTTATACACTGTATATTATTTATTACTGTCTCAGATATACAGAAAGTTTTTTTTTTAAGTACACATATCGCAATATACTGTATACGCTGTAAACCTTCAGATATTCGTTGTTCTTATAAATATTTTAAATTGAACTTTCAAACTAGTGTTTTCCACTCCCAGATTAGGCATGAAGTAAAATTTCGAGTTTAGAAAAGCCTGAAAATTTAGTTCGGTCGCGTAGCGTGTAGCGCTATGCGACCAAACCAAATTTTCAGGCTTTTCTAAACTCGAAATTTTACTTCATACGCCACGCGTACTAAACACTGATGTGATTTCATGTACAAAATACACGGTGTTAGCATACTGCTTTAGTAGTTTAATTTCGAACTTTACCTAAAATCAGTGTTTTATACGCGAGGCGTATGAAGTAAAATTTCGAGTTTAGAAAAGCCTGAAAATTTGATTTGGTCGCGTAGCGCTACGCGATCAAACTAAATTTTCAGGCTTTTCTTAACTCGAAATTTTACTTCATGCTTAATCTGGGAGTGGAAAACACTCGTTTAAGACTTCAAATTAAACTATTTTAAAAACAAACGATTATCGGAAAAGTTACAGCTCTTACATATACAGGAAATTTTTCTATAAAGTATACGTTTTCTTAATTCAGCTTCTTTTCGTTGAATATTTAGAAATTCGTTGTTTTTTAAAAAGAGTTAAATTTAAAGCTTCTAACGAGTGTTTTCCACTCCCAGACTAAGCATGAAGTAAAATTTCGAGTTTAGAAAAGCCCCGTGAAAATTTGTCTCGGGTCGCGCAGCGACCCGAGACAAATTTTCTGGGCTCTTCTAAACTCGAAATTTTACTTCATGTGCCACGCGTATAAAACACTGATTCCAAGTGAGGTTCAAATATACATAAATTTCACAATATTTTAGTGTCTTATACGCGTGGCGCATGAAGTAAAATTTCGAGTTTAGAAAAGCCAAGAAAATTTGTCTCGGGGCGCTGCACGACCCTCGGCAAATTTCTGGGAGTGGAAAACACTCGCTAAAAGCTTCAAATTAAATTCTTTCAAAAACCTAACGAATATCTAAAGATTTAAAGAAAATAAGCTGAATTTGGAATACGTATACTTTTTAGAAAAACTCCCTTTATGTATGTTTATTTAAATGAAAAGTTCCCAGTATGTTTACCAAATTTTAGTGGTGGCAAATGCCACCGTCAGAGCCGAAAGGGTTAATGTAATGGTTAAAGTCATTAAGTGCTTTAATTTTTATATCTGCCTATTTGAACTTTTTTACCTTATAATTACTAAATATTTGCATTGAATTGGAACTTATGTTTTTTTAGAATCTTTAGAGATGGACGGACTAGTCAGAAACAAATGACAATTGAAAGTTCTAAAATGACATATTTATATGCTTTCATAATTTACTGATAAATGTTTTAAACTATATGAATGGCATGTAAAGTATTTACTCGATATATTTATTAATTATAATTATAAAAATATATTCGCTTTTTTTTATTAAGAGCTACTTATTTCAAGCACATCAAACAATAACAACAAGAGCAGCATATTGTTATAAACAACAATTATGACACATTATTCATCGGAGGCACGGCTTATTATATCGAATGAGCGCCTATTATGAGGAAACGTTATTAATCATTATCGCGTTTTGCCTGGGTAATTTCGTGTATATCTCAAAGTGTGTTTATAGCGACGATACCCACTCGTATAATAGTGTTCGAGTATACAATCGAGCATTAGGCATTTCGACAAAGTTATTTATGTACACTCGTTCACAATGGATTAGGCTCGATTGTAGTCAATTCCCACACTATGTAATCCCGAACGTTGGATTTGGATCGGCTATTTTAACCACTAATCGATTTATTTACTAAATATAAATATAATACACACTGTTGGCAATGGACATTTTAAGATTTCTCATCGTTTTAGAATGTTCTATTTAAACAATAATGCATATTTCAACTATGATCTGTATATATCATAGAAGTATTTAGAATTAACGAAAAATCAGTCATAACAGACGAACTTAATATCAGACTCCACCGAATAGTTAGAATGTTTTCTAGAAATAAAATTTCTTCAAAAATGACAATAAAACATATTTTTTATGATTATTTAATTCGCTTAGATATCCTAAATAAATGTTAATGTTGGCGCCCTCGTGGGTCAGTTAGTAGATCTCCTGCTCTTGGGCCAGAGGGTCGTCGTTCCGAATCCCACCGGGGGGTGTCACTTTCTTATGGGGAAATTGGCACCCTCTGGAGCCATGGATGTTGTATGAATGCTTTGTGATGACCATATGAATTAGATAACGTGTGTATGTGGATAAGGTAATTTTAAAATCGAAAATAATTAAAAATACAAATAGCAGCTGACTGTATGGCCAAGAGCCGATGCCAACAAAAAATGTTAATGTTTTACTATTTGACAAAAAAATCTACAACTTGAGCAGTTGACAAGGGGAAAACCAAAGGAGTCCAGAGAGTTCAGAAAATCGTGTTTGAGGCCATTGTGTGTGTGTAAGTAACTCGTTAAAGTATAGGATGTTTGTGCATTTACATCATTTTTTCTACAATTGCAATTAAGAAATTATGTTTAAATAATTAAACCCCCTGCTCAGAACATTTTAAATGTTATTTTTTCTGATTACGGTTTTGCTCTCGAACCTTTAAGAAATCTAAGAACATTGAAAATCGACTGTTTTCCAAATATTATTATTCATTAAATCATGATAAAATGGAAATTCTACTAACCATAGACAAACGTTATCAGCTTTGTTTTAATTTTGTGCTGTGAAGTTTTTATAAATCTAAGGAGATATTAAATTATTCTTAAAATATAGCCACCTATAATTAGCATTTAATCTATTTTTTTTAAATATTTTACAAAATTTTAGTCAAATTTGATTGTGATCTCATTTTGCTAATTTTTTTGTATTTGGTTTTGTAAAGTATTGATTCGTTATTTTTTAGCAATTTTGTTTGATTATATTATTGATTATAATATACGCTGTAAATCAAATTTTGTCGACTTTTAGAATATTTATTTAATTTAATTTATTTAACATATTTATCTATTTACAAGCAATATAGTTATAAAACTATTAATTTAATGGCTAATAATTACGCATTTTACATTCAAAAATACATATTTTTTAAATTATACAAAAATACAAATCTAGCAACAAAAAATACACGTAATTCAGACTAATATATCAAATTATTTTATATAGAAACAGTAACAACATTTTTCAATTGTTCCAAGTGGTATTTTTTATGTTAAAAAAGGGATTTTTTTATATTCTCTAGCTCTTTTCATAGCATAACAATATTTTATCAAAATTGGAATAGTTTAATTTTATTTTATGGTTATTCATCGTTTATTTTACAAACAAAATAAAATCAATCGAGTCTAATTTTATTATTTACCTTACGGTACGGTAAGGTCTCACATTCTTCATACCTGCTAATGACATAATCCCCTTTTTTACCTATAAATACCGACCATCATTTTCACTCATTCCATTTTTGTGTACCTGTTCATTCCACACACAACACTTTTTCCAAGTAAGTTTGTTTTAATTTTATTCCTAATTTTTTTAAACGTCATAAGCAAAGCTATACTGAAGAGAGATAAATCTCGAAACGCGTCTATAGATGGCCTAAGACATTAGTTTTAATCTATGTCCTTTCTCTTCTAATTTGTTGCAATCTCTCCTTTCATTTTAAATTGTATTGTTAGTTGGTTTGAAGAGAATTTAACCTAAACGTTACATATACTTTAATAGAGCGTTGTCACAAATCAAATTAAATAAGATTTTAAATATTTCATTGTATAATTCAATATCCGGAGGTGTATTTGCACGGGAAGTAGTTGTTTCAATGGATATTTATCGTCTTAAATTGTCTTATTAATTAAGACACTGTTTGCATTTTCACGAATAGTTTTTTCGTAATTTTATATATTATGTTTAAAGTGTGCAAACTATAAGAAGCGTAAGCTTATTTTCTCGAATTCAAATAGTTTTGAATTTGAATTTATCTTGTTACAATTTTTATTTTAATCGTAATTAAAAGTTAGACCTCTTAACAAAAATATTTTCATTAAAAAAGAGAGACGCGAAGTGTAGGTCTTTGCGTCTTTCATTTTCGATGAAAATATATTTTTTTCGAGTTTGGTTCAAATGAAAACCAGTTAAAATAAGTTAACTTTACTTTGAAGAATATTAAAAGTTAATAAACTTTGTGTAAATACAATGAATTTCATATTGTTTTATGCTGAATTATTTGTCTATCTGTATCTGTACACATTTTTAAACATATTTTGTGCTAATTTTCTATTTATTCCAACTTTTCAACATTTTCAACATTTCTTTTAGCAACGCTTTTTATTGGTTTCCTCACTGAATTCATTTTTACTTTCCCCCACATGCAAAACAAAGGGAAAGTATTGTTTTCGCGAATATTTAAATCAAACATTTTAGTGGATTTAGTAGACCTTCTGTCTTTCTGTCCTCCTGTCTCTACAATAAAGTCTAAAGATGTCACAAGTAATCTATAAAAATAAATGATAGTTAATTTGACTATCCCGACATTTTTATCATCATGTCGTTAACTTAACTTAAACTTAAAATCACTTAGTCCGCTGTAAATTGATTGTATTATAACTCTAAGTCATTTAGTGAAATGTTTTTTTAAGCATGATAGAATTTACTAATTGCATTTCTTTCTCGACTGGATTCTGTCATTAAATTACTCGATCGACTGTATACTGGCACTATCATAGGATTTTGTCATATATCTTTATTGACCGTGTTTTGACTATTGTGACAGAAAGTCACTTGATTGACTGTCTTTTGACTATGCTAGGATTTTGTCTGATTGTCTCTCTATGGACTGTATTTCCACTATTGTATTATTATAATTGTAAGTAACTTAAATCACTATGTCAAATACAGTCACAATAGTGATTTATTGACAAAATCCTAATAATTTAACAAACAGACAACTAAGTGACTTACAATCATAATTCCAGAATAGTCGAAATACAGTCCATAGAGACAAAATCAGACAAAATCTTACGATAGTCAAAAGACAGTCAACAAAGTGGCTTACAGTCATAATGACACAATAATCAAAATGCCAATTTATTACTATAAATCACTAGGTTGACTGATATAACTATATCGTTTTAGCTTGACATAAGTCGGCGCTAGCCGACATTTAGTCCATTGTGTCAACTTGACATGTCATCGTTAGCCGACATTTGAACTATAATGACAGTTGACATACAGCCGACATTTGGACTACAATAACAGTTGACATAAGTCTGCGGTGGCCGACACTTGAACTATAATAACAGTTGACATAAGTCGACGGTAGCCGACGGTAGCCGACATTTGAACTATAATGACAGTTGACATAAGTCGTGCCAACTTGACAAGAGTTTGAATTGAACTATAATGAGATCGCAATATTATTGTTTTTCTTTGTGATAGTTACGATACACATTTTAACAGTTGTGAAGTAATTGAAAGTAACGAGTGTCTCTCAATCCCAGACTAAGCATGAAGTATAATTTCGAGTTTAGTAAAGCCCCGCGTAGAAAATTTGTCGAGATTCGCGCAGCCACCCGAGACAAATTTTCTTGGGGCTTTTCTAAACTCGAAATTTCACTTTATGCGCCACGCGTATAAACCACTGATTTACAGTAAAGTTAAAAATATATAACGCTTGGATGTGATGGTGACCATTATTTACCTAGATGTAGCGAAAAAATTGAAGAATTTTGTGAATAGTTTTGGAATAATAATAATAAAAGTAGAATAAATTTAGTTTGAGCAACTTTTCCATATTGTTGATATTTAAATCATCATTTCTTTATTGGGAAAAGTGCTACGATGGGCACACACTACTTTATTTTATTTTTCCAAAATATTTCAAATACTTGCCATAATTATTCAATTTTGAAAAACATGCTAAATTAAGTACTTAGTTTTATTTCCTTCTTCTCAGAAGTGTTCAACAATATTTAGAAAAGTGTTTACACACCTTCTTTAAGCATGAAGTAAATATTTCGAGTTTAAATAAGGCTGAAAATTTAGATTGTTCATAAATCTTCCAAAATTTAACCACTTGGAGCAATTTGCTTATGAATTTTTTTAAAAAACACTAACAAATCACAAAGAAAATTGCTCGAATTTTGTAAGCGCGAGATTTGAATAGACGAAATAATATTTCTAAAATTTATTAACGTCAAATCAAACTTAAGCAGTATATTTTGAACGTCACTTTGAATTAATGTTTTATGCACGTGGCGCATGAAGTAAAATTTCGAGTTTATATAAGCCTGAAAATTTGGATTGATCGCGACTAAGCCATATTTTCAGGCATTTCTAAACCCGAAATGTTTCTTCATGCATAATTAGGAGTGGAAAACGAGTGTTTCCAAATGCTTAAATTAAACCTTCATTAAACATCAATGAATGCCTAATAATGTACAGGGTATACATTTGAATCGCTTATTTCTAAAAACCCCTAAATCTGTTAAAAAAATGATTTAGAGGTTTTTGGAAATAACTCATATGTAAATGCATGCGATATGCATATTTACAAGAAAAATAGCATGTATGTAAATATTTAAATGAATGAGAAGACCAGACTGAACTTGATTTGAAAGTATACTATTTTATTTTAAATTTATTCCAATCCGAACATTACCAACGTAAACAGATGCCTATGATATTCTATTAATAAAATGTTAACATCTTTAACTCACTTTTAATGTGAACGTTTTTTTTTTCACATTATAATCACTTGAAATCATTTCGTCGCTTTTCCCCCGATTCGTTTTCGGTGTTTTAATTTAATGGGGGTAATTAGGGATGTTGTCACGTTAAATTAAACCGAATAAAGCATCATGGCCGAATTATTTCCAACCACTTTAGCAATTTTCTGATCATCCCGCCCGGCACGGATATCGTTATTAGCACAGATGGCCAAGCACAAATAAGTCCCTCCTGTGCTCGGTTTAATAACTTTCCGAAATTAAAGTATTGCACACACTTGTGTGATTATGTTTTCTTTGTCCACTTTTATTACATCATTTTTTTTTTTGATTAGTTATACTTTACTATTTTATTTACTAAGTATATTTTACGAAAAACAATATTTTTAGCTTATACCATCTATGCTACACACTTAATGCAACTTTTAGTAAATAGGTACTTTTTTGCTAAGAAAAGTCTTGTTTCATTTTATTAGTTTATAACGAGTGTTTATAAACTATCGGCATCCCAGTAGGTTCTGACTTTAGAAACATACGTCGTGATGTGATACTAGCCAATGACATAAATTTAAATTTATTTGAAATTTCCGAGATTCGCCAACTTGTATAACTTAATCCAAAATATGTTATTTATTTTTCAAAGCAACCGAGACACCGACAGTTTATAGACACTCGTTAGATACTGATAGCGTAGAAACACATCTAAAGATTCTGAATAAATTGATAATATATATAAGATAAGTATGTTATTTACAAACATTATTCGATACGATAAAGATTCGTTTTGTTCGTGATTTAACCTATTTTAAACTTTGAGAATAACAATATTTAGTCTTTAAAATAATCAAATTAGTAAATGGTCAATTTTTGCATAATACGCGTGGCGCATGAAGTAAAATTTCGAGTTTAGAAAAGCCTGAAAATTTGGTTTGGTCGCTCCGCTTCGTTACAAACAAAGATAATAATAATTTTCTACAAAAAAGAATGCTACTTATTTTCTTTGCTGCGATCATAATCTGTGATTTATATCTGACAACATTATTATTCCCCATGGATTAAGCGTGCGATTCCCAATAGGTGACAGAAAGTTGGTCTTTCCGATGTTTACCTTCGGTCTATTTGATCAATGATTCACACCGCTGTCGTATCACGCCGCGCAAATGCTATTTATTATTTACGAGTGGATTTCTTTCCACCTGAAAAGGTCAATAGAAAAATATGCTCCCGAGACCCCTGGCACTATCCCGCCCAAGGCAAACAACGTAAATCAAACGTAATGTTTGAAGTTTTGTGTGTCTATCTAGACAATAAGGTCTCAATTTGTTCAAGTGCCTATTATTACTAAGTAAAATATACACTTAAAATAAGTGAATATAAAAGGAATATGATATTAGCTTTAGGGATATATTTGAATTATTTAATAAACAATTACTTAGAATTTTGATTGCTGCATATTGTACACGGAATTTGTCTTTTAGGTATACATATCACGATGCATTCACTGTAAAGTTTAAGCATTCATTGTTTTCTAAAAGCGTTCAATTGAAACTTCTAAATTGTTATTTTACCATCCGCTTCGCTACGTGACTAATTCAAATTTTCTAAAACTCGAAATTATACCTCATGCTTAGTCAAAGAGGAATCCTCTTTGATTAAGCATAAGATATAATTTCGAGTTTTCGAAAATTTGGATTGGTCGCGTAGCGAAGCGGATGGCAAAATATCAATGTAACTGAGTCAATAAAGAAAATAACATATTCAAGAAATGACCAACAAATAAATTTAGCATTTTTAAATAAAAATGACTCTTTAGTTATCTTAAATGATAAATATTAATATAATATTATCAGGGGTGTATAACCGGTCGATCGCTGGACCATTTTTGGTCGATCACCTACCGGTTTTAACCTGCGGTGAGATTATGTGAAAAATAATGTATTTTTAGGCAAAAGTAGCTCGCGTATTACAAAAGGTTTAATTAACACCCCTGTAATATTCTATTATTCTAAAATGTTTTTTGTTTTTCTAAAGTGCAGGCCAACGAGTCGGAAATTTACAAGCGCATATAGCAACTCTATATGCGCTTGTAAATTGGGTTGCATATCTAGTACACTCGGTCGTATTCTTATAGAAAACATCCTGTATATATAAATTAATTTCAATTAACTTTCATCGACAATTATTTTCAAATTCAATACATTTCATGCCATTCAATTTCTGTGTACATTTTACATTCGAGTGCCGTTCCTGTGGATTGTTTCGCGACAGTATTTACTTCGCACGATCCTCGGAGGGTTCGGCGTTTCCATTTCAGGAAGCGATATAAAATCAATTAAAATTTAGTGTGAAGTCGATGGAAATCAATAGGGGCCTTCTTAAAATCTCCGGCAAGCAATAAAACCTTTCAACCGGCAAGATCTATACACAGTCGTTTTATATTCGCTCAGGAAAAGGGCTCTCCGGGTTCTCTCACACCTGAGGCCCATTCAAGGAGATAGAACACATTCAACGATTTAAGTTTAATATTGAATTTAGAACAAACTCATTTTATTCCATATTTAAATATTAAGTATATTTAAGTATCGAATAAAATAAGTTTGTTCTAACTTTGTTCCACTTTATACTGTACTTTAACTAAGTATACAAATAAACAATTTATTATTATTATTATTATTATTATTATTATTATTATACAGTGACTAAGAGAAGCATTTACATTTTAGATGGAATGCTACTCAATCGTGGGGGACTGTAGCGGGGTGGGGTGTGATCATTTTTCTACCGAGGGGTTGCCATTTTGTTTACAGTCGTGTTTTAGTCGCAATGGAACAGTGGTCGGTCCACCAGGGGATGTTGACATACGACTCATATGTATGTGGATATGTTCAACACGTTTTTTCTCCTACAACTGCGGAGTCTAAACTTACACATGGTTTCAGCAAGACGGGGCTCACACAGCAAGGATTTCGATTAACCTACTGCGGAACATGTTTCCAGGTCGCCTGATTTCCAGGTTTGGAGATGTGCCCTGGCCTCCTCGATCTCCTGACCTCAACATGTGTGACTTTTTTGTGCGAACATTTAAAGGAGAAAGAATATCATCATAAACCCCGTATTTTGGATGACTTGAAGGCGACGATTCGTGAAGAGGTGGAATTGATTACAGTGGAGGCACAGGATAGAATTGAAAGTTGCCTTAAGGAAAACGGACGTCACTTTTCTGACATAATTTTTTGTACATAAAGTAAATGGCATATCTCCACAAAACATGTTAGATTGGTCAAATATATATTTTTTGTAATTAATTTATATAATATTTGTAAATAAAACACTTTTTACTTTGTTTAACTACTATATTTTGAACTTAATTTCTGACTATAGTTTAGACTATCTAGTAGTCATTATCAAACTAAATATTCTTTTAGTTTGATAATGACTACTAGATAGTCGAAACTATAGTCACAATTTACGTACAAAATATAGTGTTTAAATAAAGTAAGAAGTATTTTAATTACAAGTGTATTTAAGATGTACCACAGAGTGAACGCCTGCAACACAAAACAGTTAATATAGTTTTGCTTTTTGAAAAATGTAAATGCTCCTCGTGGTCAGCCTGTACAATATTATTTCGAAAAACATGACTCACTATCACTAAAATTGATTAGTTAGAACCTAGTTTAAGTTGAATTGATCTATAGTTTCTTATATGAAAAATTTTTGCTATGTGATGTGATTTTTTTACCTATTCAATATGAATGTCCGAAAAGACTTATTACCTTTTTTTTGTGTGCCAGTGTTTGAACTGGGTGATATCGGGCCCCTGTGTAACTTCGTAGTAACGAGTTTTCAACTCGACAAGAGAGAGAAAGAGAGGGAGAGAGAAAGAGAGTGTCCCCTTTATTAAAAATGCATATCAGATTTTATAGGAAGTGAAACATATTCCTCTGTAAACTTCGGCTGTAAATTACCAAAGTTCATTTTATTAATATTTCCGATATGATCCCTTTATATTTAATTAATGTCTACGGTTATTAAAAACTTTTCATCGTTCTTAATCGTCCCTTTTTCAAACGCTGGTAATTTTCTCTTAAAAGGGTAGACCATTATTTTTCAACAGGGTTTTACTAACTTTCATAAAATTTCAGTTAGAAAATTATGAATTAAATATTCTAGTAGCCTTTTAAAATGTTATTTATATAACATAAATTATATTTAGAAAATAATATCATAATTTTAATACCACATAATAAGTACAATAAATTATCTTGATATATTGAATAATACTCCTACAACAAATTGTATTTAATTTACGCGGTTGTTGTGTTTCTTGTTTGTTGGAGTATGTAGGAATTTGTTCTATTAACCCTTTCAGCCCTGGACATTTTTTGGTGCCCAAAAAAATGTTTTATTAACTGCATATTATTTATTATTATCTCAGATATACATAGAGTTGTCTTTTAAGTATACATATCTTAATATACTGTATACGTTGTAAATGTTCAGATATTCGTTGTTTTTACAAATATTTCAAATTGAATTTTCGAACGAGTGTTCTCCACTCCCAGATTAAGCATGAAGTAAAATTTCGAGTTTAGAAAAGCCTGAAAATTTGGTTTGGTTGCGTAGCGCGTAGCGCTACGCGACCAAATCAAATTTTCAGGCTTTTCTAAACTCGAAATTTTACTTCATGCGCCATGCGTACTAAACATTGATGTGATGTGATGTTTAGAATACATGTGTTTAGCATACTGCTTTAGTATATTTAGTAGTAAACATTTGTAGAATGTATTGACGTGAGAATCAAACATAAGGGGTAGGTGAATTTTGAAATGCACTTTAAATCAGTTGAATATGTTGCTGAATCAGTATTAAAAAAAAACTGCTAAAGCAGGATTAAAAATATACTACTGAACAAGAATATTTTGAATGTCACAATATTTCAGTGTTTTATGCGCGTGGCGCATGAAGTAAAATTTCGAGTTTAGAAAAGCCTGAAAATTTGGTTTGGTGGCATAGCGCTACGCGCTACGCAACCAAACCAAATTTTCAGGCTTTTCTAAACTCGAAATTTTACTCCATGCTTAATCTGGGAGTGGAAAACATTCGTTTAAAGCTTTAAATTAAACTATTTTAAAAAACAAACGATTATCAGAAAAGTTACAGCTCATGCATACATGTATGTATATTTAAAAGAAAAATTACCAGTATGTGTACCAAATGTTAGTGGTGGCAAATGCCACCGTCGGAGTCAAAAGGGTCAAGAATACATATCTTGATGCATACGCTAGACATTATCAAGCAATCATTTTAAAAGCGTTCAATTTGAAGCATTTAATGACTGTTTTCACTCTTTGATTAAGCATGAAGTAAAATTTCGAGCTTAAAAAAGCCCGACAGTTCACGTTTTACCGCCTTCCTAAACTCGAAATTTTACTTAATGCTAAATCAAGGAGTGAAAACAGTCATAAGAAGCTTGAAATGTAACACGTCAGGGCCGAAAAGGTTAAGTATACATATCCTGATCCATACGCTGGACATTACCAGGCAATCAATATAAAAGCGTTAAATTTGAAGCTTATAATGATTGTTTTCACTTCTGGATTGAGCAGAAAGTAAAATTTTGAGTTCAGAAAAGTCGGCCAATTTAAATTTTTACGCTTTTCTAAACTCGAAATTTTATTTCATGCTAAATCAAGGAGTGAAAAAAGTCATTAGTAGCATCAAATGTAACACTTTTTAAACGAATATACTGCTGAAGGAATATACTAATACAGTATATTTTTAAATTCACAATAGTTCCGAAATTTCATATTGAACATTAGTTTCAAATATCAGTGATGGAATTGACTGATTTATTTTTTCACACAAAATACAGCTTATTTTAGCCTTGTTAAATACATCGAAATAATATTCGACGAATAAAATTTAAAATTAAAATTAAACTACTAGTATATGCAACAAATCAATCAATAAAATTGTTTTTTACGTTCGTAACATTGAAATACTAGATAGCTTTTAAATTCATAAATAAATTCAATCGTCAAATAAATGGGTACATCGACGATAGCGCCTATGACAAATATGCTCCAACAAATATGCCCATGACTAAAGCGATATAAAAAAAATGTGCTCACAAATAAATTTCTTACTACTAGAGTTAACTTTATGCAAAGAGATTAATAGTTTAGTCTATTGCAATCTGTTTATCTAACCTATCCTAACCTAGCTTAGAAATATGTGAAAATGCCAACCAGTGTGAAGACGATGCCACTATGAAGCATTAGATGGCGTTAGCTATCGAAATCCATTAATAGTTTTCACATATTGGCTTGAAATAGTCGGAAATGTTCAGTATTCCTCAGCACTGGGTCGGGACCACACTGAAGAGGACCTTGAAGTCCGAAACGCGTCTGTGGGTATCTGGTGCCGGAATGCTGAACACAAATTCAAATTTAGTGTAAAGAGACTTAAGCAATTTATATATTTGCTTTTGTCTTGGCGCCTTTCTTATGGGCGCTTTTGTTGCGCCATCAACTAACAGCCTTATTAATAGGGGTTAATATCCAAATTTCACTTGGTTCTAAGGATGATATTAACATATATGTAAATTTATTTATAAAAATTAATAGAAAGGGAAATCACTTGGTTTGTTTCACTAATTT
The DNA here is from genome assembly GCA_932526585.2 of Philonthus cognatus. Taxonomy (NCBI): domain Eukaryota; kingdom Metazoa; phylum Arthropoda; class Insecta; order Coleoptera; family Staphylinidae; genus Philonthus; species Philonthus cognatus. Next base: position 62,159,926 of record OW052241.1, on the reverse strand, counting down.
TATTTATTTATTTATATAGTCATTTTCAAGGAATGTGATTATTATTCTATTATTTTTTACGAATTAATTTGCATACATTTTAATCACGTTTCATCATTGATCAATAAGAACCAAACTAAATATATTAACATTTTCTTATTAATGAAACATTTTAGTAAATTGCTATTTTTAGTTTACAACTAATAATTTAAAATCGTGGTATCCCTAGTTTAAGGCACGAGATCCGTTTTATGCATAACCTCAATAGGTAAGTTGCTATAATTTATATATGTATTTAACTAATCAGTATATTTCAAACTTCAGTTGAAATCAATGTTTCATACGCGTGGCGCCTGAAGTAAAATTTCGAGTTTAGAAAAACTTGAAAATTTGGATTTTGACGCTACGCTTCGCTCCACGCCTAAATCCAAAGTTGCAGGCTTTCCTAAACCCAAAATTTGCCTCCATATGAAATCAGGGAGTGAACACTCGATCAATCAAAATTTCAATCAAATAAAGTAGGAGAATATGTACGGTTTTACAAAGATCACCAAAAACATTGTAACTTTTATTTTATTTATTTATTCAACGGATAACACCTTTTACAATCAATTACATAATATATCTATAACTATAATATTATAATACATGTTCTCAAATGAATAAACAATAACATAAACATAGTTTTAACAAAATATGAAATCTGTAATTTAATATATAAAACTACTATTACCGTAAATAGGAGGATACAATACATGATCATTTATATAAATAGGTTTTAGTCCACGAGTGTTGATAAATCAATACGTCTGAGTTGACATTTGAACAGAGATAATGGTATGTTCAATTCATTTATATGATTGTATTTAAAATGGAGGATACTGAACAGTTTAAGTATTCTGCACAAAGGATTGTTAATTCCATAGTTAGTACAATAAGATTTTAGACGGAATAATTGTTTTGAACCAGTTGACACCCACAATGGTGCATTGAAATCAATATCTTCAAGCAGACTGGAGCAATCAAGATACCCGTCAATAAGCTTGAATCAAAAACATAGGTCTAAAAATATTCTTCGATTCTTTAATGGCTTCAAATTTAAGACTCTTAAAGACTCTCTATAACAATAATGCTCCCTGGGAATTACACGTCTTCTTGAAACCACTTGACAAAATTTACTTTGCATTACTTCTAAATTTGATTTCACGCCTGACTTGCATACTCAAGATGTGGTCTGACCAATCCAACATATAATATTTTTAATGTTTCAATATTAAAATTATAACCAAATCTGAATACAACGCCAAGTACTTGCATTGCTTTATTTTATTAATATATTTAATAAATGTTAATCGAGAATCACAACCCCTGATGCACAACCCCTAAATCCTTAACCACATTTACATTACTTAATTTATAACCATCTATGAAATAGTTATTTAAAATGATTTTTCTACGACTGAAGGATATACATAGACATTAAGACAAATTTAAAAATAATCGGTTAGTAGTGCACCAATAATGTAAGTTGTTTAAGTCAGTTTGCAAATTCAGTTTATCGTTTTGTGATTTTCAAATGGTCCGTAAATAAGAGAAAATTACTATGAGTTAGATATGCCTCAAGGTCATTTATAAACAAAAGAAAAAACATAGGTCCACAATGTGAGCGTTGAGGCACGGCTGAAGCAACGTAAATAGAGCGCGAACGGTAGTTTGATATACGGGCAAATTGTTTTCGATCAACCAAGTAACCCCTTAACCATTCTAATACTGTCTCACTGAATCCCAAGGCCCCTAACTTATCTAACAGAAGTTCATGATTAACTCTATCAAAGGCCTTGGAAAAATCGGTGTTGACAGAATCTACCTGGAATCCTTTTTTCCATTAACGGTCGTATATAGTTTTGATAAGTCAAGAGATTACTTACAGTTGATTGACCTTCCATGAATCCGTGCTGCTTCTTGCAAATAATATTTTTACAGTGCTACATAATTTGTCTAGATATAATGTAGTCCGTCTTTTAGGTTATTGCGACTGTCTTGAAATGCCTCCATAGTTATTGACTAGTTCTCGATTGCCTGCTTTGTGTAGTGGTATAATATAAGATTCCTTCCAGACGGACGGGAATTCACCAGAATCTAATGATTTATCGAATAATATGACTAGTGCTTCGACAAAAGAAGAACAACATTTTTTGATAAAATAATTCGGAATGCCACCAGGGATAGCATTGAATATGTCAACTCTCTCAATAATTGTACCTTTGAGTCACTCCTGTGGAATTAACAACACTATTATTATACACACTAGCAAAATAGTCCGCAAATAAATTCCCGCATTCCTGGCCGTCTTTACTCACTTTATCATTAAAGTATATTACACTTGGAATACCTTTAGTCTGCTGTTGTTCATTCACAAACGACCAAAAACGCTTACAGTTACCAATGATTTTCATTTTAATACCATTATTATATACCTTATACAGATCTCTACTCATCTCAGAACACTGTGGTCTCAAAACTTAACCTCTTAATTACTCCAAATTAAATTAGAGTGAAGTTGGAACACATAAAAATGTGATGTTGCCACGTTCATTTTATCAATAGTTCAGAACTAACTAACAGCATGTAGATTTTGGTTTATTAATTCGAAATATTAGTATCGTGTTTATGCGGGTCTAGTAGAAATGAACTAGCATTAAACTATAATTATATTAACAGCAATTCTATTAATAAGCCTGTAAATGCTTACCGATATTAGCGAAATCTAACATTTAACAATTAGAGCTGTAAATAATCATGCCAACATTGTATATTAATCTTTTTGTTTTTATGAATTTAAGTTGAACACATAAAAATGTGATGTTGGCGCGTTGATGTTACACTGGTCTGCAAAAAAAATTTTTTTTTCGAGCCCTGACACCATTCCTGCTGATTCTTATGTAAAATGACCTCCTGAATCTGAATATGACCTCCGTTTTCTCCCATCATCCACCGTTTTCGAGGGAGGCCCCCCCACCTATTTTTATCACTTTTCGATAATTTGGAGGCATGAAAAGGATTATTTTAGCCTTTACATTTCTTCTGAGGGGCTAGAGAGGTGAAAAGTTACAAAACATGAACATTTGTAGCAAGGAGGTAGATTTGGGGGGGGGGAGATTTGCCCCCTTAAATTGTAAAAGAATCATTAAAAATGATCAATTTTTTCCGTTTTTTTCGCAGTTTTTACTCTTATTTTCTACATATTCCAGCTTCCATTCCCCCTCATCCTGCCCCAAACACCCCCAAATAATACAAATATATTGCAACAATATATAGCAACAATAATAAAAATATATAGCAACAATAATAAAAATATATAGCAACAATAATAAAAATATATAGCAACAATAATAAAAATATATAGCAACAATAATAAAAATATATAGCAACAATAATAAAAATATATAGCAACAATAATAAAAATATATAGCAACAGTTCGGAAGATTCACTGTACCACGCTGGCGCTCTCAATACTCCCCCCGTTTTCCCCATCCATTGGAGGGGTGAAAAGGATTATTTTAGCTGTAAAGAATAATAAATAAAAAGTAAAATAATAAATGTAAAATAATAAATGTAAAGAATAATAAATAACTAAGATAAGTCATTCATTTGGTGCTTGCTTTCCTTTTGTACCCTGAGGTAGAAGTTTCTCGAATCAAAAACCAGCAGTACTCTGCTAACATGCTCGCATTCCACTTCCCCGAAAATCTTCTCTCGAACTTAGAGATGTCTTGATGAAACCGTTTCCCGTGTTCATCCGAAACTGCTCCTAAATTTTCAGGGAAGAAGTCCAGGTGTGAGTGAAGGAAATGCACTCTAAGAGACATGTTACACCCCATGGCCTTGTACGCTGACAGCAATTCCTCGACATGAGCGACATAATCATCACTTTTGTTGTTACCCAAAAAGTTCTCACACACGTTTTGGAATGCAATCCAAGTTCGTTTTTCTTTTCGATTCAGGTGTTCAATAAACATCGAATCTTGGAAAAGTTGTCTAATCTGGGGCCCACGAAAACTCCTTTCTTGATTTTAGCCTCACTAAGACGAGGGAATTTAGTTTTCAAAAATTGAAATGCATCACCAGTCTTGTCCATTGCTTTCACAAACTGTTTGATCAATCCGAGTTTGATGTGCAAAGGTGGCAAGTAAATATTTTCCTTCGGGACCAGAGGATCGTGAGCGACGTTTTTCTGACCGGGAGTAAAACTTTCTCGCAGAGGCCAGTTCCGTACGATGTAATGTTTGTCTCGGGCTCGGCTGTCCCATTCGCATAGGAAGCTGCAGTATTTTGTGAAGCCCGATTGCAGGCCCATGAGTAGAGCAACAACTTTTAAGTCAGCGCAAAGTTTACAATTATAATCATTGTATTTGATTTTATCAAGGATCCGGCTGATGTTTTCGTACGTCTCCTTCATATCCACAGAGTATGCAACCGGGAGTGATGGTAACTCATTCCCATTGGCCAATAGGACAACTTTTAAGCTTGTCTTTGATGAGTCTATAAACAGTCTCCATTTGTCTGGGTCACATGGCATCTTCAGTTCTATCATCAATGCATTTGAATTAGGGCAGAACACTAAGCCTGTAAGAAGAGATTTGTACACCATTTTCAAAGAGATTCCACTGCTGAAGTCGAGATCCAAGAAGTTGAGATTTACTCTTAGGTAACTCCAAATCCCTGACGAGATCATTCAATTTCGACTGAGTAACGAGGTGAGGTTTTCGATGCGCTGAATCAGCAGAACACTCTTCATCATCGGTGAACGTATCATAAGATCGTCCAGGCTGTGGCTCAAAGTCTTTCAAATCCGTTTCTGGCTCTAGAGTAAAGGTTTTTGGGGGCACTGGGATTGGCAAAGATTCGTTGTGAGGAACTGGTCTTAGAGCTGAAGGAATATTAGGATACTGAATTGTATGCTTACTTTTGCTAGATAACCCGACGGTGGAAGTCATACAAGCTACTGTAACAAGTAGTGCAGCAAACTGTTGGAGCCCAATTCTTGTCCTAATCGCCAACTTAGCAATCAAAGTAAAATTTATAAGCATTTTTAAGATGCGGAGAAAGGGGTTTTCGTTGCGCTTTTAAAGTCAATTCCCCGCAAACAGCAGAAGCTATCGGGATGATTTTTACACTCGCGTGGCATAATTAAACAGTAAATAAATGCTCGATATTAATCACAACTCACACTCACGTACTGTAATTCACTTGGAAAAAGCCGGAATTAAAAAATGTATACCGTTATACACAATTTAAACAACTTGGAAACACAGAATCCCCGCCTAGAGCACCGACAAGTTGACTCTACGATCGCTAGAGAGGTACTGAGGGAAGATAAGGATTACAGTGCAGGTCTATAGTGACAAGAGCAATGCAAGTTTAAACCTGACAAAGCATGAAAATTCCTGGGCAAACCTGTGCGCGCGAGGTATTGAGAGCGCCAGCGTGGTACAGTGAATCTTCCGAACTGTTGCTATATATTTTTATTATTGTTGCTATATACTTTTATTATTGTTGCTATATATTGTTGCTATATATTTTTATTGTTTGGGGGAGGATGAGGGGGGATGGAAGCTGGAATATGTAGAAAATAAGTGAAAAAACTGCGAAGAAACGGAAAAATCGATCATTTTTAAGGATTTTTTTACAATTTAAGGGGGCAAATCCCCCCCCCCAAAATCTACCTCCTTGCTACAAATGTTCATGTTTTGGAACTTTTTACCTCTCTAGCCCCTCAGAAGAAACGTAAAGGCTAAAATAATCCTTTTCATCCCTCGAAATTATCGAAAAGTGATAAAAATAGGTGGGGGGCCTCCCCCGAAAACGGTGGGTGATGGGGGAAAACGGGGGTGATATTCGGATTCAGGAGGTCATTATGAATTGTATAGAGAATATTTAAATTTGAAACTCATTATAAAAACTATTTAATTTTGATGTAGACGATAATATGATTCATTAAATGTGTTTTATTTATAAATACAACATACGTTTTGTAATACGAATAATTAAAAATGTTAATTAAAAATATTCTGTTTTAAAACAAGTATTCAACATTTATTTTCAATTGAGCTTTAATTATTTTGATTAATGAAAAAACATACAGGGTGTAGAAATTACCTACGCACCGTAGAGATTTCAGTGTAATAGAATGAATGTTTGATTATTTACTTCCTAAATTATTTTAGACAAAATGTCTATTTAACTTTTTTGTGGATTATTAAATCTGCATCCTTATATTTCATTATTTTTTATTTTGCATAATAAGGTATGAAGAGAAATTAAAATTTAAAAGTGATACATATACCCACTTGTACCGCAGGTACTTAATCATGGCTAAAAAGTTAATCACGATTAAGTCAGAAATTGGCTTGCACCGTCCCCTAATAACCTCAAATAGTTAATCACCCGATTTCGACCGATTAACATTCCGAGCATTCGTAGTGAATAACTTTTAGGTAAACATATGCATAAGCTGTAAATTTTCCGACATTCGTTATTTTTAAAAGACTTCAATTAGAAGCCTTAAACGAGTGTTTTCCACTCCCAGACTAAGCATGAAGTAAAATTTCGAGTTTAGAAAAGCCCAGTGAAAATTTGTCGAGGGTCGCGCAGCGACCCGAGACAAATTTTCTGGGCTTTTCTAAACTCGAAATTTTACTTCATGCGCCACGCGTATTAAACACATATTTCAAGTGAAGTTCGAATATACATAAAGTTCACAATATTTTAGAGTTTTATACGCGTGGCGCATGAAGTAAAATTATTGAGTTTAGAAAAGCCGAGACAATTTGTCTCGGGTCGCTGCGCGACCCGCGACAATTTTTCACTAGGCTTTTCTTAACTCGAAATTTTACTTCATGCTTAGCCTGGGAGTAGAAAACACTCGTTTAAAGCTTCAAATTGAACTTAATAAAAAACAAGGAGTATCTAAAGATTTACAGAAAATAAGCTGAATTTAGAATACGTATACTTAAAAGAAAAACTCCCTGTATGGATAAATACAAATCAAATATTTCCAGAAGAAAGTTATTATTACTGCAAAAATGTTCAGCAATAATATTAAAGGAAAAAGTATTTGGTATATAGTGAAACTTATTTCGTGAATCGGGAAATCTTTTCACATATATTTGACAAGGTGAAAGATATTTAGGATATATTGAATCTCATTTGATCAATAGTGAAATGCAACAGAAAAAGAAAAACCCTCTAAGTTACATATTTTGCTGAGAAATTATTAAATATGTTTCACTAAATAATCATCTCGCGAATTTTATAATCTTTCCAATTAGCGAGATGAAATGACTCGAAAGGGCATTATAATTCGTCATAAAGGCATTACAAGATTCACCTTATCTTACAATTTCCCTGTGTAGCTTGTCATCTCGTTGTGCATACTTCCCCTTTGTGTGTATTTTTCCGTCAGCGATTCGGCGTTGAATTAGTGACACATAAAAGGACTCGTTTTTTGCTTTCAGAAATTACTTTGTTCTTCGACATATTTTTTTCTTTGGTGTTCTTCGTCCCTCTCGCGTTTAGAAAGCAGCCGATTGTCCTCGCTAAGGAAGTTCACTGTTTGTGATGCTTGTCATTAACAAACGTTTGATTTTTAGATATTGATCATAAAGGGTTAGCATTTAAACTTATTCACAAAAAAAAACTTGTATTGGAAAAAAATGTGTAATAAATACTGTGCGATCATTTAAAACTTAATTTTGAGTTGGCTTTGAATTTTAAATTAGATTATCACTACTGACTCTTAACACATAGTTTACCATAACCTCAAATTTATTCCACCATTAATTTAACATTCTGGGCAACCCCACAAAAAATGCCGCCTACTTAAAATCATAATTTTAATGATTGCACTGTAGCTAAGTTGACTATCACAGTACACTAATAGTAGAAAGCCTGGCTATTTATTACAACAAACATTTGAGACGATTGAATTAGAATTTAACATTTAGGATAATCCATGATCTTTCTGCTAATAATCTATAGATTTAAATGAAAATGTAAGATATTTGCATTTTATTTTTTGTTTAATTTATTGGTACAAAAGCAAACAGACAATTCGCCCAATGTACCCTTAATTTTGTTTAAATTGTAATTAATTGAAACAAAAATAAGTACAATAGGTGTATAGATAATTACATACTTTGTTACAAAACAATAAGAAAATAAAAATAATAAAATATTTACAAAATAAAGGGTGTCCCAAAATTAATGCAAGATTTGAATTTGCCGCCATTTGTGCAGTAAATTGTTGGCAACCCTGACAAATAAAAACAATTTGACAGCTAAGAGTTTATGATTGGGTTAGGTTACAGAGACTTAATTAAACACAGTGGCGACAACTGTGGTATTCTTTTTAATTATTTGTTAGTAATTCTGCCCCAACATGGCGGACAAAAAGCGGCGTAGTTATGAGGACTAAAGTGTTTCATAGCAATTCCGTCGAAAGTTCGTATGGTATTTCATACCTCACAAATTCGCCACGGTAAATAGAATCAACCTAAACTCGTTAATTTGAAGTATAAACCATCATAAGTGCCTATTTCAAAACTAAGGCCACGCTCACGGATGACACTTCAAGTAAAAGATGACAACACTCGCCGTCACTATTGAACAGATGTTTATATTATAACATATTTTCTTGATTCATTTTGACTCATCATGGCGGATGATAGAGTTGTCGCCACTGTGTTTAATTAAGTCACTGTAGGTTAGGTTAGTGATGTTTGCACAATAGATGGCAACACTCGATAGCATTTAAATTAATCAGACAACGAATCAGCCTTCCAAGTTTTACTATTTTACAATTTTCATGATCTAGGAAACGAAATTCACCCAGGAGAGTGATATATGCAACAATTTCCATCAATCCCATTCAATCCTAACAAATTTCCGGATACTTGAGAACACACCTCTGGGAAAAGCGAGGTGTATGTGTATGTGTGTTCATCGGATTCGCCGTTGCCAACAGCTGGGCTCTCTGCGAATGGCCATTACATTTAATTTTCTCGGCAGTATTTTCCCCTTCTTTTGGAAAACCGGCGTAATATCCACAATTAAGATCATAATGTGTCGAACGGCCGTTCGGTCCGGTGATTGGCGCAGTCGAGCTTTTATGAATATCCTAAATAATGGTGCATTGTCACAGCGCGCTGATGAAAAATGCAGATGCGTAAACCGTAAAGCCGGAAATTAAAAATTACGTCCGTTAGGTGCACATGTCTGCCTTTTTTTGATGTTTAAACTTTTGCACGCATCAAGTGTAGTTTTACTATCGGTTTTAATGACACATACATGTAAATATGATTTTTTGTGTGTGTGTTTTCAGTTTTATTCACATCGAAATTTATTTTGCTCTCATATCTATTATCAGATAACAAAACATGTCTTGTACAGGATTGTTATGTTTAAAACACTTTGTTTTAAAACAGTATTTTAAACATGTTTAAAAACAATGTATATATTAAACAGTTTTGTTTTAAACATATTTTAAATGTTAAATTCGTTTAAAACATGTGTTAAATGTTACATTTGTTTAAAACGATGTTTTTATTGTCTTAAAATATCTAAACTATATTTTATACTAGTTTCGTTTCTAAATTTTTGAGTTATTTTTAATTAAATGTCAAAAACGCAAAACTTTATAAAAATATACTCAATGACATTAGAAGCGTAACACCAAGAAGGAATGATTTTTTTGAATTCATATTTTAGCAACAGAGTGACTATATTTAAAGCATACATTGATAACAATTTCAACCTTGTGTCTTTTATATTTATTGTGAAAAAAAAAAATATTTCACTTTTTCTTTTTTGATAAAACTATTTATATGAGCTGTTTAGTACAGATGTTTTTAGTTTTCGCGTTTCCGTTGAGTGTGTTAAGCTTAAATAAAATGCCTCGAGTCCGAAGACGTCCACAATATCACCATTTGAGCGATTTTGACCGGGGTCGAGTTGTTGCTTATCGAGATGTCGGTATGTCCTATCGCGAAATTGCCCGCCGTATTGATTCCACTGCAGCAACTGTAATACGTGTGTATCAGGTATGGACAGAAGAAGGTAGAGGAGCAAGAAGAAGACCAATTGGTCAACCAAGGCGTACCACAGAACGTCAAGATCGGCGCTTAAGACAAATAGCCCTGCGAGACCGATTCGCTACTACGCGTCAAATCGGTGATCAATGGATTGGAGAAGAAGGTAGGCCCGTTAGTATGCGAACCTTATATCGCCGCATTCAATCCTTTGGGCTTCTTTCGTACCGTCCAAGATTAGTGCTTCCTTTAACAGCGAGACACTGTCGCCAAAGGTTGGACTGGTGCAGAGAACGGCAGCATTGGGAGGCAGAATGGCACGATGTCGTATTCAGCGATGAATCACGATTTTGTCTAGGCACGCATGATGGCCGTAGAAGGGTGCGACGCTACCGTGGAGAACGACCTGATCTTAGGTTTGCTATTGAGAGGCATGTACACAGGACTGCTGGAGTAATGGTTTGGGGGGCTATTGCTTATGGTAGTCGATCACCTCTTGTATTCATTCGAGGCAGTATGACAGCTGCGCGTTATGTTGAAGACGTCATATGACCGACTTTGTTGCCTTATTTAGATGGCCGCCCAGACGTACTTTTTCAACAAGATAACGCACGTCCCCATATTGCTCGTCGAACTATGAACTTTCTTAATGAAGCTGGTGTTAATGTTTTGGCGAGGCCGCCCCGTTCGCCGGATTTAAATCCCATTGAACATGTGTGGGATATCATGGGAAGAAGAATATTCTCTTTGCACCATCCTCCACAGACTCTAGCACAGTTGATCGATGAAATTCAAGTTGCTTGGAACGAGATGCCTCAAGAAGACATCGACCATCTCATTTTGTCGATGCCCAGACGTCTACAGGAGTGTATACAGCAAAGGGGTCGCCAAACACATTATTAATTTTTTTTAGATTGTTTTTTAATAAAATTTCTTGAAAATGTAATCATTTTATTCTTGATGTAAGACTACCATACTGGCAAAAAATCAATTTTAAATAATAACTCCTTCTGAGTGTTACGCTTCTAATGTCATTGAGTATATTTAGGGAAATCAGAATTTAAAGATTCAACATATATGTTACGAATATTACGAAGACAATGTTATTTCAGAATATGCGAAAAACAAAAAATACGCCATCAGCAGTTTGCTAGTAATTATCAATTGAAAGTCGAAAAAGTAGAATGTTTTGGAAATATTTAGGCAAGTTAAAGTCGAGTCGAGTCGTGTGCGATAAAAGATCAAGTTTTATACAATCAACATAAAATTTACTTAGATTCAATTGCAGTTGCATATGCTTTACAGAAAATAAAATTATGACAGCGCATTTTTCCAAAATATTAAACCAAAGTTGAAATGATGCAATTTTTCTTTAAAGTTTAGTTTGAAGCTTCTAACGAGTGTTTTCCACTCCCTGAGTAAGCATGAAGTAAAATTTTCAGGCTTTTCTAAACTCGACATTTTACTTCATGCGCCAGGCGTATAAAACCCTGACATATTGTGATTTTTAAAATATACTTCTAAATCAGTATGCTGCTGAAAAATTGTATTAAAAACTTCAGATTATTTCAGTGTTTTACACGCGTGGCGCACGAAGAAAAATTTCGAGTTTAGAAAAGCTTTTCTAAACTCGAAATTTTACTTCATGCTTAACCTGGGAGTGGAAAACACTGTTTAAAGCTTCAATTTGAACTTTTACAAAAATAACCTCAATTCAACGATTTTAGGATAATGTTTGAGAGAATTGTAAAAATTTAACGAATTATCAAATCATCCTCAACTTCATAGAATCTACACAGAAATAAACAAACTTTGGTTGGCTGTAATGGAATATCAAGCTTAAGTTGAAATTATGCGATAAAATTGACAATTTTTGAAGAATGTTGTCTTTAAAAAGATTGTATACCATCAGCGTGAAATTCACACAATTTACTTAGAATTTATTTATTATCTTATAGAAAGAAAATATAATTATCTTGACGTATTTTCCGAATATATTCAGACACAGTTAAAATTATGCAATGAAATTAACAATTCTGGGGTAATGTTTTCTTTGAAAAAATTGTAAAAAATAAAATGTTATACCATCAACGTGAAATTCACAGAATTTATTTAGAATTGATTACACTTAAATATTACAAAATCAAAATTAAATTATCTCGCTACGTTTTCTTAAAACATTTAGTCACAGTTGAAATTATGCAATAAAATTGACAATTTTAGGAGAATGTCTTCTTTGAAAAAATTGTAAAAAATTAAAATTTTACACCATCAACGTGAAATTTACAGAATTTACTTAGAATTACTGCACTTACATCTTATAGAAAGAAAATTATACTATCTCACCACATTTTCTAAAAATATGTAGTCAAATCAAAGATTTGGGGATTATGTTCGACTCAAAACTCACTTTCACATCCCACATAAAGTGTATAACTAACAAGGCGCTGAGGATGTGGGGCTTCGTATGGCGATGTGGCAAAGACCTTGATATTGATTGCATGAAAACACTCTATTGCTCATTAGTTCACTGTCATCTGAAATTTGGTTCTTGCATTTGGACTCCATCAACATCAGTTAATATTAATTTAATGGAATCGGTGCAAAAGAAATTTCTGCGTTGCATAGAGTACAAACAAGGAATCAAGCACGCAAAAGGCAGTTATAACATCATAATGAAGGAACTGAAAATAATAACCTTAGAAGACCGACGAACAGTTGCTGACCTATGCATTTTATTCAGTATCATCAACGGATTGTTGGATTCTCCATCTCTATTGGAAACGTTGACATTTTCGGTTCCCAGCAGAAGAACTCGCTTCAACCAGCCGTTTTATTTGGAAACACATAAAACTGACTACGCTTTCTAAAATTCAGCTACTCGACTAATGTCATTGGCGAATGCAAATTGCATTCTTCCCAGCATAGACTTATATAGTGGATCTTTGAATACTTTTAAATATCGATTGAATACCAAATTTCAAATGTAATACTAATCGTACTGCTTGGACGTCAATTTTTAAAATTTTCATTTTGTATATAACTTAACTTAACTCTACTTTAACATATCGCATACTTTTGTTATTATTATGTAAAAAGGTGTTAAACCGTTTAATAAATAAATAAATAAAATTATGCAATAAAATTAACAATTTTGAGAGAATTTTTTCTTTGAAAAAACTGTAAAAAATTAGAAATCTATACCATCAACATTACATTGACAGAATTTACTTAGAATTGATTGCACTTACATCTTATGGAAAACAAATTAAATTATCACGTTTTCTAAAAATATTTAGCAAAAGTTAAAATTGTGCAATAAAATCAACCATTTTAGGTGAATGTTTTTTATTTGAACAATTGTAAAAAATTAACAGATTTCAAATTAACATAAAATTCCAAAAATCTACACAAATTATTCGTTTCTGTGTAGATTTTTAGAATTTTATGTTAATTTGATTCGATTGTTTATAATTGAAATTTGAATATCTTTACTGGATATTCTAAAAATATCAATTAAGTTTCAAGTGAAAGTCCTTGTTTTCATGATTAATAAATTCTCAAGAAATAGTCGCTCAAATAATTAGGCGCAACTCTTTTAAACTTGATATTTTCTCAAAAAAAAGGCGAACGACAACCGAAGAATGTGGCTATGAAGTGACGTATCGCTCAATTGGTTTCAAGCTTAAATATAGGCTTAAATTTTAAGTCGAAGCCCGTGTTTTAATAATTAGTAAATAAAAAAGGCTTGCTCAAATTATTATTATTAGGCTTAGATTGACACTTTAAGATTATCCGAGAATTGAATGTTACAAACTTAAGCGGAAGTTTAGACTTTAAGTTGATGTTTTCGAATTAAAATTAGCTTGTTGAATCAAAGGGTCGTAACTTTAACCTCTTGTAATTTATTTCCCAAGTAATAAATTTTATTTATTCCTACGTGATAGCAAAGCGCACTCTTTGCTCTCGCGATTCCTGGAAAGTTTATTAAAATACGAAGTTTCGGTAATTTTTCACAATATTTTTAGAACGCAACAAAAATGTTTACTTTTATTCCAATCTTTATTCACTTATTAATCAACTTTAACCTGCTGTAGTTTATTTCTCAAGTAATGAATTTGATTTATTTTTACGTGACAGTAAAACCCATTCTTTTCTCTAGCAATTCCTGAAAATTTTATGAAAATCCGGCGTTTTAGTAATTTTTCATTTAAAAAAAAAAACACGTTATTAATGAGATTTTAAGCGTGTTTTAAACATTTTATGTTTTATGTTTTAAACATGTTTTTAATTGTTATTGTTTTAAACGTTGTTTCAATGAAAAAAACACGTTTTGTAAAAAAAACTGTTTGTTTGAATTACAATGAGAAAAACGTTTTTTTTTTACAACCCTGGTCTTATATTTATAAAAAATGCTTTATTAACATCTAACTACGAATATATCACTGATCATAATTTACTAAGTACGTACAATAAACGGGTGCGTAGTCAGAAAATTCACCTACAATGAGCACAAGACACAAAATTATACGCTTATACTATAATTGGTCAAGTGCACTTCCCATGATTAAATTTGCCATTGCATAAACTTGAAATGGTCTGTTGTTGTCTTCTTCTTATTTTCAATGTTTTTATCTTATTTGCACATTGCACTGGACCCGACCACACTGATGAGCACTAGTGAGTCTGAAACGGGTCTATGCTGTTGGATTACTGAATACAAAATCAATTTTATATATTTCACATGTAAATCCAGCAATACCTACTTCATGTTATTCACACTGATATATGTATATCATTCATATGAATGGTACAGTTGGAAATATTCCGAAAGCACAAAATGTAATTAAACGATGAATGCACGCTCGCGTAACTCCAGAATTTGTTGTGTGTTCAAGAGCAGTGCTTGTCGGCGTTAAGTATCCGTTGCGGGGCGAAACATTCAGAGTCTCGTCGCGCTCGTTGACACCGCGCTAAGCCAGCCTCGCCCCCCCCCGCGGAAAGCCTCACCCAAACAAAACGACCCGCAAAATATTTTCTACTAAATTAACCACAAAACATCATGTCCTGCCCCAGGGCCGTACATTTCGCGGCACTTGCCCAAACGGAAACGAATAAAACCCGGGTTCCTTTGTTTATTTGCTCAGCCGTGCACCAACCCCTGTATGCATTTACGAGAGGGTGTATCGTGCGCATTCACACATATGAAACACACATACATTCAGGGGTTTATATTTATTCAAATTGAAACACAAACACCGGTCGCCCTTTTTTGTTCCAGAGCCGGGGGAAACTTATTGGAACGATGGTTTGAATTGAGTGAGGTAATGTTTCAGATGGAATCGCAATGATGTATGGATGTGCTTGTTGTCGGTCAGTGAGCGTGTGTTCTCTCTGTTTGCCGGTTTAGAATGGATAGAGGAGTTAAACCGATATATCTGGGAAGCCATTGATGGCTTTTGCGGAGCTTATGTGTATAATTGGCTTTGTGTTAATTCCTAGTTTACCTATAAATTATTTATAAATTAATTATGCTAAAATAACCTGCTATAAATAGACTTACTTGATATACTCTGTTAAAATAGATTTCAAGTATATTAAGTACTATTTCCTTGTTATTTAAATGACTATTAAATATTAAATGATAATATTTAAAAATATAAGAGCTACAACAAAATGTGTATAAGTACCAGGCACGGTTAATTGATACCCATATTTGCTTTACAAAAGAAATATTCAACAATTAATTTACAAATAATCACCGTCACAGTTAAGACAACTATTCCATTGTTTTACTAACCGACGTACCTATACTTTGCCGAGTGAATTTTTGTTGCTGCTGATTGAAAATGTCTTCCATCGTTATCTCTTTTTTTTAACGCCCTTCCATTGGTCCAAATATATAGAAGTCGCAAAGCTATAGATCCAGACTATAGGACGGATGCTCTAAAACCTTAATTTTCTTTCATTGAAGATTTTCTTTTTCGACATTAGTAATATGAGGCCTAGATTTATCGTGTAGAAAAATGACCCCACGCTTAAAATGTCTCGGACGTTTCCGTTTTATTGTTTGATGCACCATGTTGAAAGTTTCATTGTATAGTTTTGCATTAACATTTAGTCCAGTTTCCTTAAATTCTATCATCAATTGTTTTTCGATGTCGAAAAAAATAACCCCTCCCAGCATATAAAAATTGGACCGCACGCTGATCTAACTTGGACGGATTTTCAAGAAACAAAGAAAATTCATCGAATAATTCAAAAATCAGAATTAAATTAAATGCTGGAAAATTAAAAACACCACTAACATTATCCAACGTCATTTAAATTATTCTGTTTGTTTTAAAGGCATAGTTAATCAAATATGGGTTTCAATTAAACACGCCTATTATATAAGTAAATAGTAAACAAACAGATCATAGAGAAATTGATGAGTAAAAAGAAATTATAAGGGAAATGAAGGATATGAAAGAAATATCAAAATTGACAACACAGTTAAAAGAAGATATTAAAAAGATTAAACAAGAAATAAACATTTATAAGGCAAATGGGAAGAAGAACAACCGGACATCATTAATAGAATAAATACTTTAGAAATAAAAATGGAGAGGCAAGAGAAACAGAAAATTAGGAAAAATATAGTCATTACAGGATTAGTAGTAAATGAAGAACAAACACAAGAAGAGGTAAAACGATTCCTACGCAAAGACCTGCTCTACTTTTAACTGATAGCACTCAAATAATTAAAAAGAAAGATAATCCGCAATTAATTAAAATAGGCATAAAAACATGGGAAGAGAAACAATCAATAATGAAAGCTAAAAACAAACTGAAAAATATGGAAGTATATATAGACGACGAGCTAACTTTGGAACAGAGATCTATACAAGGAGAATCGAGAAGTATATCAAGAGATGAGAGAGAAAAGGGCAAACGCGTGAAGGTACGATATCAACAGATGAAAATAGATGGAACAAAGTACAAATAGAATTAAGAAGAAAGGGCAGTGAAAAAAGTAGAGTACATGCCATATAAAACCTTTCCTTTAAAAAACCACTGAATATTCAACCGACAAAAACAAGTAATACGATTACGATCCGCAAAAATGAAGATCATAAGAGAAAAAGGGAAGAAATGATCTGCACTAAAACAACGAAGAAGGACAGCATCTTAGAAAATTCAGCTAAACAAATAGGGAAAACATATCATAATGGAAAACAATTGAAAACAAAACAAACACACACACAAAACAATAAATAATAAAATGGATTTTTGTATAAAAAAAAAAAACAAAAAGTAACAAAAGGAAAATAGTTAAAATTACGGAGGGGAGCTTAAGGGTGGGGTTTTAGAACGTGGCCAGGATAGAGTCGAAATGTAGTAGCTAGAGGTAGCAGAAAGACTTTGAGAAGTGGGTGACAGGAAAAGATGTAGTGTGATTAGTGGAAACATGGATGATGAAGGAGGAGAGGAAAAAGGTGAGAAATTCACTTACAAGGGGATTTAGGTGGTCGGTGCAATGGGCAACGAAAGAGGCAACGAAAGGGAGGGCGAGGGGTGGTATGACAGTGGAAACGAAGTTGTCTCTGAAAACTGGAGAGGTGGAGTTTATAGAAGAGGTAGACGGTATGGCGTGGGTTAAATGCCAATGGGGGGTGTGAATTGGAAGAAGGAGTGGTGTTCATTAATAAAAACTGAACTGAAGTGCGGAAAGCGTTAGATGAGAAAGGCAACGAAGGAGAGAGATGTGTTGTGGGGGATATTTTAATGCCAGAATGGTGGAGAGGTAGAGGGAGAGGTAGGAGTAAGTGGGCAGGGTAAATTAATAGTAAGGATGTCTTAGGATAAATTTATAAATGATAAACAGGGATGCTAGGAGGATGGGGGATTGGTTAATAGAAGAGGGATGGGAGATGTTAAACGGATACACTGAAGGTGATTGGGAAGAGAAGAAAAATATGTGGGACAACAAGGATCGTCAGTCATTGATTATATCGTAATATAGGGGTTTAATAGGGGAGAAGTTAAAACAATGGAGGTGGAGGAAGTCCTGGGGTCTGACCATTTGCCAATGATGGTAGAAATACGGATGGGCAAGGGTAAGGAAAACGAACAAGAACAGGAAGTGTGGAAGATAGAGAATAGTGCAAGGGCTATTAAGAATAAGGGAAAGCACTTAAAGAAGATTGACTAGAATAAAGTGAAAATGATAGTAGAGATGGAAGGGATCATAGCGGGATGCGGAAGAAATGTAAAAAGGGGGAATAGAAGGAGATGCCGATGGTGGGATGAGGAGTGTCGTGACGCAAAGAGGAAAATGAGGAAGACAGTGAGGGAGTGGAGCTTGGGAAGAAGAGAGAAAAAAAAAGAAGATGTAAGCCATGGAAAGAACTTCCGATGAAATGAGATTATGTAGAAATGAAAGGAAGATATGAAGTATTTTAAAAAGAGGTGAAATGAAAGAGCACATAGGAGTATCAAGGTATGGATGCTAGGTTATGCGAATTATATGTTGCTTTTGGCAAGAGACTGGCGAGAGATGAAGAAGGTAATGCAGAGAATAGAGAGATATATGGACAAGAGAGGTCTGCGAGTAAATGCAAGGAAAACAAAGTGGATACAATTTAGGAATAAAGGGAAGGAAGAGGGGTAAATTGAAATTAAAGGACTTCGTATTTAAAGGTACGGATGGATACGGGGAGTTCGATACGGGGAGTTCGCAAAATGGGTTCAAGGGAAAGCAAGGAAAGCATGGGGCATGGTGAGGAATAAGTGGGGAAAATGGTTTGCGGGCAACTTCCAATTGGCGTGCAAGTTATGGGATGCGTGTGTGAAGCCTATTTGGAAACTTGGGGGATAAGGGACTATGAGTGTATTGAGAAAGAGCAGTTTTTGTTCCTAAAGCAGATTTTGCTAGTGGAAAGATCAACCCCTAAGTATATTTTACTTCAGGAAACAAATAGAATGAGTGTGCATGGTGAGGCAATGGAGAGAATGGTAAAATATGAGATGAAACTGTGTGAATTAAAAAGTGAAAGACTGGTGACAGAGGTGTAGAGAACATGCAATTTTCCTCGCTTTGTCAGAGAAAACTCTGCCTTTTTTGTGTTTTTGTACTGATTTTGTAAATTCATTGGTACACAGTAGCACTGTACTGTGGGAAAATGTGTACATTTTAGTTACTTTCGTATTGAATCAGTGTAGTAGGTTCTAGTAGGCTCTGGTATGGATAGTACCGCGTTAAACGATTGCACTATATTTAAGAACAGCATTAACACATTTATAAAGGTTATGTATTTACGTTGAAATCACCTGTTATAAAAGAAAGTAGATATGTTTTAGTTAAAATCTATAACAATTTACTAAGGCTATCTAAAAATATTGTAAAGTTACCTGTAAATAATCTAAATGTAAATTTCAGTTTTATAACATTTACATTGTCTATGTTGTTTAGAGGTATTTTAAAACAACAATACCACAATGGAGCTACAATAAATAGCCACTCCGCCGTGCTCATTTTTGGGTCATTATATAGAAATTAATTTCATGTATTTATTTAAATCATAAAGCTGTAACTGGTCACATATATATTCCTTTAGGCAGTCTCTATATAAAATTTGGTACCCGCGTTTGGATGCTGCATCTAGAAGCCAGACCGATGATCCTGACCATAGTGCCTGTTTTTCTACTCGATTTCCAGTTCTCCAGAAGCATTTTCTCCCCTTGTCATTAGTTTGCAATGTTCAGTGAAATAAATTACATCATGATCATTGATATTGTCAATGACATTTTTTAATTCACTATAGCTGGTGCTTAAACACTGAAAATTACAATGTAAAAACTTCAGAATAGAAGATTTATTTTGAGAGTCCATTATTATTTTTGATTGTTATTTGAGGCTTTCAGTTGCTTGTCTTTGGCTGCCTTGATGGATCCATTCGCGTCTGTGTGTTTATATCTGCCCCACCAATAAAAATTCTCTCGGGCCGCCACTGCAGTACATACAGTTGCAAAAAAAAACTAATACAGCAGTCAGCTTTAGCCACTTCTAAAATATCGTATTTTTTTTCTTGTAAAAGAGACTTATCATGTACAGGTTAGCAAAACACTTTTTCTTGGCCAACAAAGCGGTGCTTTGTTGACATCCAATGTCTCTAATACTAATACCGTCTCTAAACGGTTCGTTATTATCGCTTTTTGCGTTTCAGTCAGTTGGGGCATATCGACGTTAATTAAATTTCGTTGGATATTTCCGCAGATTTGTCAATTTGATTGACATTTAAAGAATCAAAGTGAGTCTAATTCATATAGCAAAATATTTTGCTATATTAATTTGTTTTTCTCGCAACTGTAGACATCCTGGTGCAAACGTTGTACATTTTTAGACATGTGTTGTTTTTTTAAGCTTTACATTTTAAGCTTCTAACGAATGTTTCCATTCGTTGGTTAAGCATCTAAAAATGGATGGATGGAGAATTTGGGATGTGAAATAACTTTAGACATTTTTTGGACGAACGTCTGGCATGAAGTTTCAAAGTTCATGTTATATTGTCATTGAAAACCACTCGTGATATGTAAGTAAATTTTGAAAATTTGACATGTGATTAATGCATTCGTTTTCTGCTCACAATTTTTAGTCGTTCCATTTGCTGACATTTAAAATCGGATCACTGACATATTTTTATATGTTGAAAAAATTTCTTACTTAACCCGTGGTGAAACATATTTAATTAATAGTAGAACTTTGATTAAAACACATGGTTGTTTCACTGATTTAAATCAGTGAAATAAACCAAATATTTTAATCATACCTCGACATGTTTTTAACTTTTTATTTAGTCATTTTATATTCGTGATCTGCATCATCCGTTAATGCTGATTTCCAAACAAATTGTGAACACACTTAAAGTACATAAAGCCTTATGTAATCTTTATAAGGCCATATATAAAGCATCCTCTAATACGAGTACAGCCCCTAATGGAACACATGGTATTCTTCCACATAAAGAATTCACCCTTATATGTGCACCCTCATCATATCCACATTTACACCTCCACAAAATAATTGACTTAGCAGGTGCGTTCGTTAAAATTTTAATTGAACACAGGGGATAAAAAAGTGAGATATTTATTTAACAAAATACCATTCTTGTGTATGCACATATTCTCTTCTCATTGCAAGAGTCACAAATATATCCCCCCATTTCCTCCTCACTCTATTAATAATAAACTCTATTATATCACACTTTATCAAAAATCCATACGATATTTTTTTACTTGTGTTTATTTGTAACTTTTGTAAAGTGCGGGCTGCATTCTCTTTACTTCACAAAAGTTACAAATAAACCCTCCCTTTCCTTCTAAACTCCATACATGCATGCAGACTGTTTTTGAAACGTAATGAATATTCATTGTGTGCCCGGCTGACTCTCCTCTCTAAGTTTTTGGTGTATTATTACCGGCAACGCCGCCACCATATATCATAAGTAGAATTTGAAAGGTGCACGGAATACGTGGACCGCATCCAAACTGGATAAATTATATTTAATTAGGGGGTGGGCCGTAATCAGTATATCAGTATGTGAATTGAGTGCAGCGGAGATCAATACACATTTCGCTGTATTCGTACTATACTCGTGCTCCATTCATTTAATCAACCGAATGTAGCTTTTCGCATAATAGAGGGACGTTTATGGAACAAACGGGTATTTGATCATTCGAACCGGTTTTGATTGCTTTACCTACATTTTGCAACTATTGAGATGTTCTTGGAGTAAATGGTTAAATACAGAGATATACGAAATGAGTCAGAAGGGGTTTAGTATGTTCATGAATGTGTAGTCTTCATATTAAGATGGATTATTTATCATTAGTTTAGGAAATATATTATTTTCGCAGGGAGTAGCATTACTGGTCTTTATTATTTAACATTAAAAATCACGAAGGATGTTACTTCTGATAATTATTTTCCGGTCGGCAAGTTGCTGTGTAAACGCCTTGGCCTGTACGCTAGCAAGTGCACTGACATTTAGAATACTTTCTAACTTTAAAGGGAATTTTTCTTTTTGGTATACATATCCTAATCATATGCTGTAAATTATCCTACCGGGTGTTGTCTTGGCGGACGCAACATAGGAAATCACATGTACATTTTGAAATGTTCAAATTTTGGCTCCCCTATTTATTTTAGAAACAAAGTGTATTTACCTCTTTTGTATAGGGAAAAAATCTGAATTCATTCGTGTTAACGTTTATCGCTTTACGTTTCTCTAAGTTAAAATAATTAAGAAAAAGTAATGTAATTTTATAAAAATAATGACATACCATGGAATTGAAACAACAATTGCGGATGTCAAAATGGCAAAAGACATAGCATTAAAAGTAAATGTTTTCAAAACGAAATAATTTACACTATACAAGAAAAATCCTCCTAATAAAGTGGTATTATGCAGACAACAGTTATCACGATGTTTGCGTTATGTTTTTTTGTCGTTAATTAAGTAGCAGTAACATCTTGTGCTATTTTGACATTCGCAATTGTTGTATCAATTCTATGGTATGTCATTATTTTTATAAAATCACATTACTTTTTCTTGGTTATTTTAGCTGTAAATTTACTGACATTCGTTGATTTTTAGAAGAGTTCAATTTGAAGCTTTAAACCAGTGTTTTCCACTCCCAGACTAAGCAGGAAGTAAAATTTCGAGTTTAGAAAAGCCCCGTGAAAATTTGTCGAGGGTCGCGTAGCGACCCGAGACGAATTTTTTGGGCTTTTCTCAACTCGAAATTTTACTTCATACGCCACGCGTGTAAAACACTGATTTCAAGTAATTTTTAAATATACATAAAGTTCACAATATTTTAGTGTTTTATACGCGTGGCGAAGTAAAATTTCGAGTTTAGAAAACCCCAGAAAATTTGTCTCTGGTCGCTGCGCGACCCTGACAAATTTTCACGGGGCTTTTCTATACTCGAAGTTTACTTCGTGCTTAGTCTGGGAGTGGAAAACACTTGTTTAAAGCTTTAAATTAAACTTTAAAAAAAACAGACAATATCCGCAATTGTTGTATCAATTCCATGGTATGTCATTATTTTTATAAAATCACATTACTTTTTCTTAATTATTTTAGCTGTCAATTTGCTGACATTCGTATTTTTTAAAAGAGTTCAATCCAAAGCTTTAAACGAGTATTTTCCATCTCAGACTAAGCATGAAGTAAAATTTCGAGTTTAGAAAAGCCCCGTGAAAATTTGTCGAGGGTCGCGTAGTGACCCTCGACAAATTTTCTGGGCTTTTCTAAACTCGAAATTATACTTCATGCGCCACGCGTATAAGACACAGATTTTAAGTGATGTTCGAATATACATACATTTAAAAATATTATAGTGTTTTATACACGTGGCGCATAAAGTAAAATTTCAAGTTTAGAAAAGCCCAGAAAAAACCCGTGAAAATTTGTCGAGGGTCGCGCAGCGATCCGAGACAAATTTTCTGGGCGTTTCTAAACTTAAAATTTTACTTCATGCGCCACGCGTATAGAACACTATAATATTGTCAAATTTATGTATATTATTATTTATACATATTATAAAATTTGTCTCGTGTCGCTGCGCGACCCTCGACATTTTTCACGGGGCTTTTCTTAACTCGAAATTTTACTTCATGTTTAGTCTGGGAGTGGAAATCATTTGTTTAAAGCTTTAAATTGAACTTAACAAAAAACAGGGAATATCCGCAATTGTTGTATGAATTCCATAGTATACCATTATTTTTATAAAATCACATTACTTTTTCTCAATTATTTTAGCTGTAAATTTTCTGATATTCATTGATTTTTAAAAGAGTTCAATTTGAAGCTTTAAACGAGTGTTTTCCACTCCCAGACTAATGTCGAGGGTCGCGCAGCGACACGAGACAAATTACATAATATGTATATATAATAATATACATACATTTGACAATATTATAGTGTTCTATACGCGTGGCGCATGAAGTAAAATTTTGAGTTTAGAAAAGTCCAGAATATTTGACTCGGGTCGCTGCGCGACCCTCAACAAATTTTCACGGGGCTTTTCTAAACTCGAAATTTTACTTCATGCTTAGTCTGGGATTGGAAAACACTTGTTTAAAGCTTTAAATTGAAATAAAAAAAAAAACAGGGAATATCCGCAATTGTTGCATCAATTCCATGGTATGTCATTCTTTTTATAAAATCACATTACTTTTTCTTAATGAGTGAAGCAAAGTGTGCTATAGTGAACTCTTAATCTATTCTGATTTTTGCGCGAATCCGCCAGTGTAAATTATATACAACTTGTTCAGTGGGATTGCTGATATATCTGGTAACGAACTACTTTAAATAAAATTGGAGTAATTTGCATTTATTCACCTTGAGGCAGATTAATCTCAATTTAACCTATATTTTACGCACACTATTATAGAATTTCTGCCGCGTGTGTTTGGGGTCAATGCATACACAGATACACACATAGACCTCTTTTGTTATCATTAATCCTCTGTATTATTTTATTTGGTTTTTATCTTTCCGTCGCCTGGTTTGTTTGTCGCATCTTGTGAGTCACAACTACAGGCGCAGTTGTGTGAAAAATTGTATCCCTGTAACTTCCTTTCTTAATTTTATTAATTTCCTTTCTTTATTTAAAAATGAATGATACGTGTTCATGTTGCAACATTCCTACTGATGAGCATACGTTAATCACTGCTCAGTATGTAAAAATAAATTTAAATGTACGTGCGTTGATATATCTAAATCGGAAGCCCAAAAAATAAATGCCATTAAAGGATTATGCTGGAATTGCACACAGTGTAAGGATTTAGGCAATGACATCAATGCGTTAATAGCTGCTATAATTGCTCTACAGAATGATATTAAACAGTTAAAATCCTGTTCTTTAGCTACCCAGCAGCCTTTATTAATTGACACTGAGAAAATTTTCCAAGAAATTACTGATAGAGAGCGTCGTAAAACGAACATTGTCATCTACGGTTTACCCGAATCCAATGCTAATGATAAGACTCAACTTACACAACTCGATTCTACTTCAGTAAATGAATTATTGCCACTTCTAAATGTAACAGCTCCTAATAGCCGCCCAATACGGCTAGGTAGATTTGATAAGACTCGTGATCAACATTGCCGTCCATAAAATTGCTCTTGCATAGTGAATCGGATGTGTTTACTGCTCTTAAAAATAGTGGTAAATTAAATAAAATAAAAAATTCACCAGAGTCCGCATTTCGCGTGATCAAACTCCTATGCAAGCAGAATAATATCGTCGTACTAGAATGGAATTAAATAAGAGAAAAGATGATGGAGAGTGCGATTTAAATATAAAATTTATTCACGGAGTGCCTACTATAGTGAGTAACCAGGAAAACTAGTTAAACCCAACAGTAAACAATACAACATTTATCTTTACTACCAGAACACTAGAGGCTTACGGACTAAAACACATTCACTATTTGCAGCTACGCGTGGTATTAGTTATGACATCATTGCACTTACTGAAACGTGGTTATACGACTCTATATTGAACAGTGAATTATTTGCTGACGGGTATAATGTAATAAGGTGTGACAGGAGATGTTCAATAGTAGGTCGTAGTACGGGCGGAGGTGTATTATTAGCGTTTAGTATTAACTTTCGGGTTGATGTTATTGATTGTACTCATATAACGAATATGGTTTCACTGATTGATATACTTGTCTGTGAAGTTAAAATTCGCTTTCGATCTATAATATTCGTTGTTGTCTACGTACCGATAGATATGTCATTAGACTTCCTTAGGTTGTTTCTAGAAGCGCTTGAAGTAATGTTATTAGATCATGAAGTTATCATTCTTAGTGATTTCAATATATCGCAATATAATTATCCAATCAATGAATGTCATCCGTCATCTAAACTGTGTGCTTCAGATAATTTCAGTAACTATTTGAATCTGCAACAATATAACAATATTCTAAACTCAAATGACAAATTATTTGACTTAATTTTTTCTAATATTGAGACTAAATTTGAAATAGAACATGACATTTTGCCGTTAGTATTTGAGGACCTACATCATCCAGCATTATCAATTGAAGTAAATCTATCAGCACGGGAGAAGGATTCTCCGTTTCCTACTAATACTGACAAACGTAATAACTTTAGAAATGCCAATTATCTATTGTTATATGACTTAATTTTTAATACTGATTGGTCTTTCTTAGATGATTATGATAATGTTGACAGTGCTGTTGATGGATTCTATTACAAATTTTATTTATTATTAAACGAGGCTGTTGCCCTGCAAACATCATGTGAAGCATCATTTCCACATTGTTAGACGCCAGATATAAAGCGATGTATTCAACTTAAACAACTGTATAGACACAAATGGAAATCAAGCTAATCGTCCTTTATCATTCTGAATTTATTCGAATGCGTAGACTTCTCAAAATAAAAATTGATAAAGCCTATAACAATTATCTGCTTGGAATCCAAAATAAAATATTAGATGATTCAAGGGGTTTCTGGGATTTTATACGTAGTAAAACTGGATCACCACGAATTCCTGGGCATCTTCATGACGGAGAAGTTGAATACAATGAACCCATGTGAATGCATTTGCAGAGAAATTTGCTAGTGTATTTTCCAACACCAATGACACTCAAACTGCGAAGACTTGTGTACCATCCAATTATGGCACGGTATCTATATTAGCTGTTGATGAATCAGATATCTTGGCTAGCTTGAGTAAATTGAAAAGTAAGACCACTAACAGGGATGATCAAATACCCAGTTTTTTCATTAGAGATTGCAGATTTGTATTAGCTAAACCCTTACTGATCATCATAAATCTCGCGATTGTAATTCGCACATTTACACATAATTGGAAGTATGCAAGGATTTGTCCAGTATTTAAAAAAAGTGATAAAAATGAGTTAGGTAATTATAGACCTATCTCTATATTATCAAATTTTTCGAAAGTTTTTGAATACATCCTATATAATAACATATATTCACAGGTTAAGCCAATACTTTCCCCACAACAACATGGGTTCATGTCAGGACGATCTACGGTAACGAATTTAGCTATAATTACTCAGCACATAAGCGAGGTTCTTGACAATCGTGGTCAATCCGATGTTATATACACAGACTTTAGTCGAGCCTTCGACACTGTGGATCACAACAAA
Organism: Philonthus cognatus; assembly: GCA_932526585.2. Classification (NCBI taxonomy): domain Eukaryota; kingdom Metazoa; phylum Arthropoda; class Insecta; order Coleoptera; family Staphylinidae; genus Philonthus; species Philonthus cognatus. The sequence goes on along the minus strand of OW052241.1, from coordinate 62,132,658 downwards.
CTTCTTAAAAGATTCGAAATATTTGGATTTACTAATTCATATATAGAACTTATCAAATCATATCTATACCATAGAGAAAATTACGTCTTCTACAATGGATATAAATCTAATATATTCATTTCAACATCTGGGGTGCCTCAAGGGTCGAATCTGGGACCTTTACATTTCATCTTATTCATAAACGACTTAATTACTTCACTAACTTGTCCAGTGTTGGCTTATGCTGATGACTTAAAGATATTTGCAAGAATTGGCAGTCTTAATGATGCAAATACACTGCAAACTAATTGAAACAAAATATACAGCTGGTGCTGTTCCAATAATCTAAATTTGAATAACCAAAAATGCTACATTGTGACTTACTGTCGTCGGTCAACACATATTACCTACAACTATGTCATTAACGGACACGCTGTAACTCGCAAAACAGAGGTTTCTGATTTAGGTGTACTGTTTGATAGGCACATTACATTTGCGAATCATATGAATAACATATGTACCTCAGGTTCTAAGATGTTAGGTTTTGTATTGCGTTCTTGTAGATACTTTAGGAATGTTGATGTTAATAAATTACTGTATTTCACTTTAGTACGAAGTAAGCTAGAATATGCTTCATCAATATGGTATCCAATATATACCAGTAATACAATATTGATTGAGCGTGTTCAAAGACGAGGTTTAAAGTTTTTGTCATTTAAGTCGGACGGTACATATCCTATTAGAGGATTGGATTACAACTAACTCCTTCAGCGACATGATTTCGAGTCATTGTCTAGCCGCATGGATATGAATAGCGCTTTGTTTATGTACAAATTGCTAAACAACATTATTGACTGCGCTGACTTATTATCACAAGTAAATATATATGTACCCAGACTATCATCCCGTGACTCTAACACATTTTATTTACCTGTTCCGAAGACTAACACTCTATTAAAATCACCAATTTTCCATTCGAGTAGAAATGCTAATCGGCTATTTGATGACATCTTTGTCTCAACCAAATCCAATCATTTAATATAACTATTTACTCTTCACTATGGTTTTATATTTGTTATGCTATTTTTTCTATTTTTTCTTTTTTTTTTCTTATTCCTTTAAGTTTATCTATAATTTTAAATTTAATTTGAAGTTTTTATTATACGTTTATATATATTATATTATCATTAAATTGTCCTGAATTGGTTTATCTGTTGCGTAATAAAGTATATTATTATTACTATTAATTATTCTAACTTAGACTAACGTAAAGTGTTAAGTGTGAACATTCATAAATTTAGAATTATTCTTATTATACAAAAAAATTGAAATACATTTTGCCTATTTTAGAGAATAGGGAAGCCAATATTTGAACACTTTAAAATTAACATGCGATTTCCTATGTTGCGTCCGCCAAGTCAACACCCGTTATATGTGTTGTTTTTTTTTAAGTTCAATTGGAAGCGTTAAACGAGTGTTTTCCACTCCCAGATTAAGCATGAAGTAAAATTTCGAGTTTAGAAAAGCCTTCAAATTTGTTTTGGTCGCGTAGCGCTACGCGCTAAGCGACCAAACCAAATTTTCAGGCTTTTCTAAACTCGAAATTTTACTTCATGCGCCACGTATATAAGACACTGATTTCAAGTGAAGTTCACATGTTATCAATATTTCACTGTTGTCAGTTTTTAATACGCGTATCGCATGAAGTAACATTTCAAGTTTAGAAAAGCCTGAGTTTGGATTTGGACCAAATCCAAATTTTACAGCACGTGCATCGGAATATGTGCACCTAAAAAAAAAATCCCCTGTATGTCAATAATTTAAATAGGTACCAAATTACACCCTTAAGTTTCTTCATGCAGCTCCGTAGCCCTTATGGACGAGCTACTGTTAGGTTGTAGAATATTTCAAAATATATTTAATTTTTCAATCTAAATGTTTTAATGAATATTTGAATTCGTTTAAGACAAATTGTTAGTTGTTGATTGCGAAAAGTATCACATTTCTCGAATGAACGCATTATTATTTGAATATAAGCAGAATAATTTACTTCGAAAAAAAGGTAAAGCATTATAATGAATGACTACTACAAAATGATATTCTGTGAAGAAGTGTAACAACGTATATTTCGTTTTTATGAATGCCTACTACAAAACAAATCATAGGGTAGTAAGTAATACGGTTATATTATTCTGAAATAATGACATGATGGAATGATTTACGTCCGAAGTGTATACTTAAAAGCCTGGGGGATTCCACGCATCCGTATTTCGTGATGAAAGCCAACTAAAGATAAATCATAGCGCATTTACACCGTACACGTATGTGCTAGGGGCTGGGTGTGGTGTATGTATGTAGCGGGTAGCGGTGGAAAATTAAGTAATTTTTCAGGGCGGGCGCCTGTAAAGTTTCGGAGTTATTGCCGTGTTATCTGGGCAGAACGGGAAGTAAGTTAGGTTGGGTTTAGGTGAACTGCGGAGCCGGAGGTTTTTTGGGGGGCGGGGGAGGGTTTTCGGTGGAAATCACGGCTGGCACTAGATGTCGCACTAAATGCCGGAATAGGAAACCCAGACCGGAAATTGGACGGATCCAGGACCGGCTCCGCATACCAATCGGGCGGAAGCGGCGCATCGTTCCCAGTGCACGAGGGCAACTTTAAATGTAATACACAATCCTCGCACCAATCGAAAAATAAAGCGCACACACACGCCTAAGTTTTAATTATTTCACTTGTATTCACATTATTTATCGTTACTTTTAAACAATTTTATCTATAACCTCACCGAAAAAGCTTCATTTATTTATTGATTCACATGCGAGAAGCTCCACTTTTAAGCACTAGTGCTTAAATCATCAGTGCTATAGAGCCGGACAAGGCCGTAGCCAAGGAGGGGGGGGGGGGGGTTGTATGTAAAAGCGGCCCTGAAAGAGCAAAAAAAAAAAACAATCAAAATTTTACTTCATGTGCCACGCGTATAAAACACTGAAATATTGTAAAATTATAAATACACTTAAAATACATTTTTAAAATGAGTAATAATCAAAATATTTACATTTTTCTTTACACAACCACAAGATAGGTCAAATCAAACAAAGTATGAAATTAACTTATTTAGTAATTTAATAAGCAAAATATTAATATTATTGCATCAATAGCGTTTAATGGGTTTATTTTGAAAGTATTTAAACATTAATTATTAGGGATCTCTGAAATAATTAGGAAATATTATATTTAAAATATCTAAGCTGATTTTATCTGTAAGTTTGAACCAAAGTTGAAAAAAATAGGGCGATTTATCTCAATTTAGGGCTGACAGAATTTGTTTGAACTAAAATTTAATGAAATTGACAAACTTTTTAATATATTGATAAATAGAATATCCAATTTCCATAAATTCAATAATTACTTACAAATTTAATGATTTTTCTTAGTTTTAATAATGACAATTTAGTAATTTTTTGCTGTTTACATAAGAAAGAACCTGTTTTATAAAAAAAAGTGTTTTTTTTTTATTAAAATGAAAAAAAACATAGTTTTGATTCAAAAGAAGCATTTTTATAGCAACCCTGTCGCTAACAGAAAAATAGCCACTTTTATATAAATAAAATAAAATAATTTAAAACTTTCAAATATATATTGTAAACTCGCTACAATTGTTTCGTCACACTGTGGCTTCTTCAGGCGAAGAAATGAGCCACAGTGTGGCGAAACAATTGTAGCGAGTTTACAATATATATTTGAAAGTTTTAAATTATTTTATTTTATTTATATAAAAGTGAAGATGAACTTTCAACATTTATCAGCCTTATCAATCAATTATAAGAAAAATAGCCTTTTATTTCATTGACCTATTTTTCAAGCCTCCAGGGCGGGGGGGGGGTGATTCCCTAACCCCCCCCTCTCTATCTATGCCACTGCTGGGTATATTACTGTAAATTACTAATGGTAATTACCGTGTTCAATTACCTCTTACATCACTACTTGTCTATATAACCATCACTAGATCATTAAAAACACTTGTAAATAAATCACTTTTTGTTTTTGACTTTGTTTAATCACTATATTTTTCACTTAATTTGTGACTATAGTTTCGACTATCTAGTAGCCATTATCAAACTAACTCTTAGTTTGATAAAAACTACTAGATAGTCAAAACTGTAGTCACAAATTAAGTGCAAAATATAGTGGTTGAACAAAGTAAAACAAGTGTTTTATTTACAAGTGTATTTAAGATGTACCACAAAGTGAACGCCTACAACACCAAACAGGTCAGTAAAAAATTAAAAAAAAAAACTTATTTTAAAAGTAATACTTGATCAATTAAAATCGTTAATTCAAATGTAGTGAAGAAATAGGGATTAACTACATTTGAATCACCTTTGCCTGTAACTCGAAACACAATGTCTATGGTTCAGAATGGCGCAAAAAATAATAATTTGTATCTAGTTAGTCTGCATCATTATACTCAATAAAAATAAGTGTTCACAAATTGAACCTTATACTCTATGAATTTATATTCTGAATCATTTATACTCAACAGTATTATTAGTCTTTATAAATAAAGCTTAATCAAGGGCATATTTTGGTGTGAAAAATAAATTGTCATAATTTTTGTTTACTATCACATAAAAATGAACCGTGCGAGCAGATTGGATTAAAACTGAAACAGTAAGCGAATCCAGCGCAGAGTAATTAAAATTTTCAAATTAAATTTCATTTTGATTGAAAATTCATATCGATTTTAAAGGGTTGGAACGTGCAATGTTTACCAAATACATTTTGTAAGGTTTATCCATCCATCCTTGGAATTTATTTACACCATGATTCACAAAAAGGACTTACCTACATTTGCTTAATATACTACAAGTTAATTTTTAGTTCTCGATGGAAAAAGTTACAAATCAGTGAAATACGTGTGGTAAAAAAATTGCATTTTAATAGGTATTACGAAAATTTGCCACGTTTTCAAGATATTATAAAACACATCATTTTATAAGAATTCATCAATTTTTAACCATAAATTACCCGGGCGATGATATATTCATTTATTTATTGTAAAGTTTACTACTTTCTCTTAATTTGTTGTTTTATAAATCGCAATATTTTTCAGAATATTTTGGCCATTTTTCTCACATATAATAAACATGTTCTAATATTGGAGACCCAACATTCTGAAAATATCCCTATAAATATCTTGTTTTTTGTTTAAACGTTTAACATTTTATAATTAAGTAGACAATAACTGCTATATATATTTTATCAAATGAAAATATTTTTGTCAGTTGTATGTTTCTTTTGCTTTAATATGTTTATTATTTTACGGTATACGTTGAATACATATTAAAATCAAAAACAAATGTTAGTGCTTATAAAAAGTACGAGTATACAGAGAGTTTTATGTAATACCGAACATTTTCATAACGACAAATTTTCTTTTAAGTATATATATGCATACGTTGTACATTTTCCGACGCTCGGTTTATCAAAAGGATTCAATTTGAAGCTATAAACGAGTGTTTTCCACTCCCAGGCTAAGCATGAAGTAAAATTATTAATTTTACTTCATGTGCCACCGGTACAAAACAATGAATTAATGTAAAGATTTGCGGTGTGTTTTATACTTCGTAATATGTCAGTGTTTTGTATCGGTGGCGCATGAAGTAAAATTTCGAGTTTAGAAAAGCCTGAAAATTTGGTTTGGCCGCTCCGCGCTTCGCGCTACGCGACCAAACCAAATTTTCAGGCTTTTCTAAACTCGAAATTTTACTTCATGCTTAGCCTGGGAATGGAACACACTTATTTTAAGTTTTAAATTGAACTCTTTTAAAAACACAACGGTTATCTAAAGATTTACGGCATATACGCTGTAATTGGGACATGTATACTTGAAAGATAATATCTCTGTATGTACAAGTTGAGGCATTAGTTGCAATTGATTGGCTACAATTTGTAATTGTCATATAGGCAACCCAATTTACACTTAACTTAAAAATAATAGGTGTCAAATTTTATTGAATGAAAATTTTCGGTGTTACATAAAACTCTCTGTATACCGATCTACAATAAATTGACGCAGCATAGCGTTAATTATGTGTTGGAGAGTAATAAATATGCAAACAAGAGCAGAAAGCAAGATATATTATAAACAACAATCTGATTTCCTTGAGTACTTGATAATACTTTCAGCTATCAATTGCGAATGACATATACAGTGTGATCAACAATGATTGTAGACAGGTTTAATTTCCCGCCAAAAAATGTTGGTACAACTGATTATATGAAAAGAAAATCCCCTAGATTGCTTTTCCATTGGTGTAGCAAACATTTTTACCCAAAATAAATTAAATATTTAATCATAACTATATATAAAATTTTTACAATTTTAATTAAATATACAAAATAAATTTAAGTAAGTTAAGGTTTTGTGTATTTTTAATAAACGTAGAGTTAGCATCCCTAATTTTATAATAAATGTTGAAAATGATGGCCTTCATTTTCTAGGCAAATGTTAACTCTACGTTTTTTATTTTGAAATACTCGTTGAAGCTCCTCCGGATTTATGTTCCTTATCTCTTCTTCAATTGCTGCTTTAAGCTCGTTTAGGGTATGCATTCGATTTTTAAAAACCTTATTTTTTAAATGCCCGAATAAATAAAAATCGCACGGCGTGAGGTCTGGCGAACGTGGTGGCCATAATCCGTCGCTTACCAAGCGATCATCGTAAAATTCCCTCAAGTAATTTAATGTCGCCAACGCAGTATGAGGAGTGGCTCCATCTTGCTGAAAATAACCCATTATCTGTTCGTCATCATGCAATTGATTCAAAAATTCATCTAGAATGAGTGTTCGGTAGCGCTCCGCATTGATTATTTCGTTGAAAAATATTGGGCCAATTATCCGACGTCTCGAAATTGCTACCCAAACACCAATTTTTTGTGGATGTAAATCCGTTTCAATAAAAGTATGAGGATTTTCTGTAGCCCACGTACGATAGTTTTGGCTGTTCACATATCCTAACAAGTGAAACCACGCCTCGTCAGTAAAAACGGTCTTCTCCAACATACCATTATCATTTAAATTCTGATTAAACCAATTGCAATAATAAATTCTTTATTGGAAATCAAGTGGTTGAAGTTGTTGAACTACCGATACCTTATACGGGTGCAAATGCAGATTTTTTTTTGCGGCTTTTATGCAACTCCCATTCCATACTCCTGTAAAAGCATTAAACATTAAAATTTGTAAGCACCTTAAAATTAAGAACATACCCGTTTGAGCTGAAAGTTTTCTTAAAGATTTTGTTGGGCTTTATTCAAGTCGTTGTTGAATGTCGCCAACAACCTCTTCTGTTAAGATAGGCAGTCTTCCGGCTGACTTGCCCTTACAGATACAATTCTTTCCCTCAAAACGGTCAACAATGCGGGTTTTATGCGAGGAAAATGTTTTGTAAGGAATGTAGACATCGGGGAAGGCTTGAATAAATTGATTTAGACACGATTGTAATGAGTAAGTCCATGTGCCATCTTCATTCATAGTTCCACTTCGATAATGAGCCTTCAGGATAAAAGCATCATGCTGTGGTGCAAACATCACGGTAAACACAAGCGAATTCTCTTAAAATCTGTAAATTTAGGATTAAACTTAAATTTTCTAATTTTCTAACCTTAAAAACAGCAAATCACTTACCACAAAACAAAGATTTATACAAAGTAGTCCTGATAAGAACTGTTGTCTATGAAACAGAATGAAAAATAACCTAATTCGAAAAATGAATCAACACACTGGAAAAATACGACGCACGACGCTGCTAATGTCAAATCGAGTTACTCTTTATTAATTTTTCCTTGGCATGAACTTGGAGCGATCAAATTCCCCAGATTTTTCGGCGGGAAATTTAACTTGTCTACAATCATTGTTGATCACCCTTTATCTTAACATTTCGATTAATTATTTAAGAAAGGGATTTACTGAATTAAATTTACAACTAATTGTTGCAAGATTTCGACAGCACATCCGAAACTAGCATGAGTAAAATTAACATATTTAATAACTGGGTTTTATTAATAAATAAAAAATACAAATAAAAACATAAGGTAATTTATAAAAAAATGTTTAAATAGAGATCCTTGCACCGCTAAACAGTGCCCTAATCTGTCATAGAAATTCCTTCTCAAACAAACACATTGACAATTCTTTGGCGAAGCTGTTCTAAATTTTCAACTTTTACATGATTATTCACATTCTGTTTTACGTATGGCGAAAGGATCAAGTCAATTACAGGCAAATCGGGAGACCTGGCTGCCCACCTGATATTACCTTCTACCAATTACACGATTCGGAAAAGTGGTATTTAAAAATTCACGCACATTAACCATGTCGTACGCAGGACAACTATCCTACTGATACCATATTTGGTTAAAGTCTACTCCTAGAAGTGGTCTCATTGCTGAAATTATTTGATCCCGGAGAAGATCCGGATACTTCACTCCATTCAAATTTTCCTCAATCAGGAAGGGTCAAACAATATGATCTCCGATGATTCCTGCCCATACCTTCAATTTTTGTGGGCATTGAGTTCGCAAGTCCATTCTGTGTCATTTTCATTCATTTTTTTTTAATTGTACGTTCATCATCGTTTTACAGAACAGCATTCTTTCAATGTCATCTTGTGGAAATATTTGATGACCTGTTGAAATTTTGTAAGATTTGTATCTATTTCTTTTGAGAACTTGTCGAATCCTTTCCCTGCTAGTACCAACTTTTGTAGCAATTCTAGCGCTGGATTTTGAGAAATCTTGCAATAACGCAAATCATTGTGTCCTGTCTTTCCTGGTCTTCTGTGGCAGCCTTTACTTATCTTCTGTGGCATTTATTGTTAGCAATACATCCAGTCTGTCCAAAAGCACGAACAATTCTTGAAATTGTTGAACAATGTGGAATTCGCCGGTTCTCAAAATTAGCCACAAATAAATGAACAGTATCTCTTATCTAATTGCCACCGTATACCCATTCAATAACTTGTATTCTCTCTTTCAGAGTATAAGACATCGCGGCAGTTGACAATTGCGAATTTGAAGTAAAATTGGAAAAATCTATTTTCGAATACGTAGGCATGATAACAATAATTATCACGATTCGTCTGCTATATATTTTGTCTTTCTCTTACTTCAGAAAATCCTATTGTACTGAAATAACCTATGGATTTTGCTATGCTGCGTGAAAAAAATGTGAAATCTATCAGCGGCGGCTCGCAGCGCCAAGGCACACACCTTGGGTCTCTGGTCTACCCTGAAGATAGGCTGCGAGCCGCCGCTGATATATATTTAAATTAAGTTTGAGTTTCTGTAATTTTATTTGCAATGGCATGCTATTAATTTCCTATCTACTTGATGAATATTACTTTTATACCGGGTACGTGTGCGACAAAAGTATAGCTTTATTAATTTTAATAGCCACACCGATATTTTTGCTGTTGTGGCTTAAAATTATGTAGAAATACACCCTTCAGATATCATCTTGACCTAGAATCGCGAACCGAGAGATCAATTCCTCAACTCCTCCAAGATGTAACGCGATATCACAAATTGTTTCGAGTTTAAATTTAATTATCGTAGCGGGAAAGAAGAAATCCCAGCTGCTCGTCTCTCCTCCCCCTTTCAGCCGAACCCCCACGAATATTATATTTCCGATCGCGCGCAAAAAAATATTGATTGGAAAGAAAAAAAAAAACGCAAAAAAGAGAGCGCAGAATAAAAAGATTATTCTTTCGGATATAAGGTGAACTTTGCGAGTTGACATGTGACAAGAAATTCCTTTCAGAATAATTTACTTTGCGACACCTTTGGGCCGGCGACTTCCTTAATATATTTCCATGGGGACCGAGATAACGCGAAAAAAAGGAAGAAGAAGAAGAACGGGTGCTGAATAAATATATATTTAATTCCCCGTTTTTTTTTTGTTATTAGCATTATAGCGCTTGTAGCAATAACATCGGTATAATTCTCTAATCTTTTGGTTTTAAATGTAAATGTTAATGGTTTTTATCTAAACAAAAACGGTTTTAATTCGTATGGTGGAGTAGAATTTAAAATTTAAATTGCGGGTGCAACTGTTTAATGCTCCGCTGAAAATGACATTTTTGCTTTGGCGGGGCGTCGACCCGCATTCGTTTTGCAGAGGGCGCAGGTAAGTTCCGGATTAAAATTCCGATAATTTTACGCGGGGTTAATCCCCTCGTTTTTTTCGCCAACAAATAAAAGTAAAAACAAAGCTTGCGTATAATTAATGGGGTTTTCAGTTATGCCGTTGTTTTATTTCTTTATTCAATTACGCCTTGTGTTCGTTAAGCACGTTTGTGTGGCTGATTATTTTTCATACGTACGATTCAATCTCGTGAGGGTTAAATCAAAGTCAAACAGTGAATGAATACAGGATAATCCTTATTTTAAATTGCATAACAAATGATGTTTTCTTTAAAATGACAAGTTATTTACAGTCAGCGATGACCAACACTCTTAACTTTATATCAACCTGAATTTCTTGTCATTTCAAAAAATACAATTTCTTGTCATTTAAAAAAGTACAATCATAATAATAATCTCAAATTCGGATTATTAAAATATTTGTGCAATTTGTCGTTTGTAACTAATAAATTGAGATAAAGTCACTGAAACTGAGCTTTGTTCAGCCTTGATTGAGTAAATTATATTGTCGTGTATAACCAAGCTAAATTCAAATTTGCTCATTTCTTGAGTTGACTCGAATTAACTAAGTTTTATGCAAAGGTTAGTTAAATTGTTAACTTTAATTAAATATCCCTTTTGCACTAATTCAGTGACAGATTTTCGACACTTTTGCACTGTGTATTTGCTACAAACAGAACAAAATGTATTTGGATCGTTAAACAGGATTGTATTGATGTTAAAATTATGAGTATTATATAAATTATTTCTTTAAGTTTCAAACTACTTGATAATGAAAATAAATTTGTAACACCACTGCTCACAAGAAAACGTGAACAATGTGGGCAGCCAGACCACTATATTAGTTTTAAAACTTCTATGTCATTAAGAGCCGCTTTTACGATCTATAGTTACCCCTCTGTAACTTAACCCACGGATCAAACCTTTGGTGTCTATTTTACAATTGCGAGGCAAAGCATTGTTGTGTGTAAAGCTGAGTTACCTCACTGTCAGTCTACCCCAGACTTCGAGCTTGGATTAAACCTGTGGTGGGCCGTTTCTATGGATATGGATTAATAGATTTGCTGTGACAAATTAATTTTCATATTTGAAAGTAAATCACAGGTAATCCTTACTCACTCGTACTCACTTTACGTTGTTTTGACACCAACGACAACCTTTTTTTGACAGACGCACGTGCCCAAATAAACAGTAATGTCAACTGAGTGAAAAATCTGTAGCTAACAACTGAAACAATTGTAAAATGGCAAGGCCGTTTACCAATGGTTTAAACTAGACAGTACAGTACCTGGGGATCTACATTACCAAAGGTGTAACTACTGATTGTAAAAGCGGCCCTAACAGTGTTACTAGGTTTGATGCAATAGAAATATACTTAAATTTCAACGGCACCATTTTTTTTGTATTTTGCAGACCAGTGTTATTTTTCATTAGTTGTTGAATAGTTTTGATAATTCAATTGACTCTATGTGTACAGTAATTGTCGCTTTCAGACAAAGCTTGTTTGCTTAATGTTGGGCGAAGGACGCGCTGATTTAACAGAAATTATATGAGAACGGCACACCAGGGTGGATGAAGGGGTCGTAAGGGTTAAGGGGTTGCAGAAAGACCCGCACGCCAACTTGCCATTATCACTTATCTTGGCACTGTATATGCCAGCCAGTGTGTGTGAGGGGGTTTAAGCTCACTGAGATAGTGCGAACGGAAAGAATAAAATTTTATAAACCTACAGGAGGAGTGTATGCGAATGAACATCCCCCCATTTAATTATCCTGTGTGTGCGGGGAGGATTTAGTGAATATCCAATCTCAATAAATATAATTAGATGGATATAAGAAATCAATGACATCAAAAAGTTAATGTTCCATTGGAACTGGTCCAATAGCTATAAAAGACTCAAATTACTCGGGGATTTTCCAAATAAATGGCTGCGAATGCCCGTTTTTGCAGCCAATTACACTATTAGCTCCCGGGCTGTCACCTCGGCGCCACAGGGCGTCCACTCAATGGCCGTTAACAGCCAAAGCCTCCCTTCTGACTATGTGCGTCATCAACACCAGATAAGCCACTGATTAATGACAGTTATGTTGCTCTCTTTGTGGATTACATTTTTTCCACCCGGCGAATCTTAACTTTCCACCCTTCGTGCTCGCTGTTTTTTTTTAGTGCTCATCTGTGAAGGACAAGTTTGAGATTAATTTGTATTATAATACGTTTGGAAACTTTAATAATTTAAGTGGCTCTCCATTATACGGGCATTCGGTTTGATTGTTTCGGTTTGTGGACGGTCATAAAACAAATTGTCGTAAAAGCTAGGAGTGTCATCGTAAAGTTCCGGCGTCATGATGTCCACTATATACTATCTTTTTAATGTACGTGGATTTTTTTGCTTTTAAAGCGATTCCCATTTTTATAGTGCTATAGCTTTGTATTTCTTATGCCAAACTTTAATTACAAGTATAGACATGTCTAGATAAAATACATTGATATTTTTCTTTAAGGTATACACCCGATGTATGCGCAATGTACAGTGTAACAATTTGATAATTGACAAATAAACTTATTTTACTTGTAAATTGGTTAAAGATCATTTCACATTAAATCAGCGTTTTGTGCGCATGGCACGTGAAGTAAAATTTTGAGTTTAGAAAAGCCTAATTTGGCTCGGTCGCTTCGCTTCGCTACGCGCCCGAGCCAAATTTTCAGGCTTTTCTAAACTCGAAATTTTACTTCATGCTTAGTCTGGAAGTGGAAGACACTCGTTTGTTTCATCATTAAATTAATTTAAAATTGATGTAATAAGTTTATTGTTTTATTGACGGAGAATGTTCTGTATTGATAAAACAGAATGTTATTTAATGATAAAATACTATCAAAATACCATAATGTTGAAATTACCTTCAAAATGTTACAATAGTCATTTAATGATGAAATACTAATACTACTAATACTATGAAACACTCGTTAAAAGCTTTAAATTTAACGCATTTATAAAACAACGAATGACTAATAATTTACAGAATATACTTCAAGATATGTATACTTACAAGAAAAATATCCTTTGTTAAACAAAATTAACTTTTTTTAGATGATGTATTAAAAAGTTAGTATTAGTTCCATGTCGAGTTAAATATACATTGTTAAGTTCAGGTTGGCATTAAACAAACCCATGTTAGCACTAAGCAAAATCAAAATTATGCCTAATCAAATACAAGTTGCATTAGAACATCTAACGAGTGTTATATTTTTACAAAAACAATAAATGCCTCAAAAATCCCGTAAAAAAACTACTTTTCAAAATTGTAGATTTGAAGTAAAAATTATACCTAAAATTAATTATATGTCAATTTATGTAAAAAAAAACACGAAAAGTAAGTAATGACAAAAACTAGAGTCATATCAATTTATGTAAAAAAGTAATTTTGTTTCGAAAATGTCCATATGTTAAGAATGAATTTACGTGAATAATGTTAATTTAGATCAAAAATACGAACACATTTTATTCTAGAATTGACATTTTCACGTACAGTTAGATCTATTTCAGAAAAAAGTAGTGATGTGTCCATCATAGCGCTTTCCTCATGATTTAAATAATTGATAAATGACATACTAAACTTATTTTACTTGTGAATTGGTTAAAGACCATTTCACAATAAATCATCGTTTTGTGCGCGTGGCGCATGAAGTAAAATTTCGAGCCCGCGCTACGCGCCCGAGCCAAATTTTCAGGCTTTTCTAAACTCGAAATTTGACTTCATGCTTAGTCTGGAAGTGGAAGACACTCGTTTGTTTCATCATTAAAACAATTGAAAATTATCGTAATAAGTTTATTGTCGTTTAATTGACGGAGAATATTCAGTATAAAATAAATCTACTTTTCAAAATTGTAGATTTGAAGTAAAAATGATCCCTGTAATTATTTTTGTATCAATTTATGAAAAAAAAAAACGATAAGTAATGACAAGAACTACGGTCACGTCAATTTGTGTAAAAAAGTTATTTTGTTTCCAAAATATCTATATGTTAAGAATGCATTTACGTGAATAATTTTAATTCAGATCAAAAATACGATCACATTTTATTCTAGAATTGACATTTTCACGCACAGTTCTATTTAATAAAAAAAAGTTAATGTGTCCGTCATAGCACTTTTCCCATCACCTAACAATTGATAATTTACATACTAAACAAATTTTACTTCTGAATTGGTTAAAGACCATTTCACATTAAATTAGCCATTTCTGAGCGTGGCGCATGAAGTAAAATTTCGAGTTTAGAAAAGCCTAATTAATTTGGCTCGGTCGCTCCGCTTCGCTACGCGCCCGAGCCATATTTTCAGGCTTTTCTAAACTCGAAATTTTACTTCATGCTTAGACTTGTTTGTCCATCATTAAAACAATTGAAAATTGATTGAAGTTTATTGTCGTTTTATTGACGGAGAATGTTCTGTATTTTTAAAACAATACAGAACTGAAATTGAAACCGAACTGAAACTGAACTGAAATGTCATGGTTGCCCAAAATTGTCATTTCGTGTTAAACATTTTAAAATTCTAAATTCAAATTTCAAAATGACACTTTGAAAAATGTTTGCACTTTGATAAAAAAAAAAACACACTCAATACTGTACTCAATACTATAGTATAAGTAGACATTATATTATCTACTTTGATAGTATTGAATATATATCGACAGTATCGAGTATATTGACTATTTTGACAGTACCGACTCTATCGATTATGTTGATTATTTTGAAATTACTGATTATATTGACGGATTGACCATTTTGTCACTAGTAACTATATTGACTGCATCGATTATGTTAACTATTTTGATCGTACTTACTGAATCGATTACATTGACTATGTTGGCTATATTAATTATCATTTACTAAAATTGACAACATCGACTGCTCTTTGACTATATTGACTATTATGACTAAATTATCTGTCACTCGACAACTTTGATTATTTTCGTTGTATAATAAAAAAAGACGTGTTCTTTTTTAATCAAATTTTACAGATTATAATAATTATAACGATCGTTATTTTAATAGTTTTCATTAGATCTTCCTTTTGTGTGGATATTAAGAAAATATTGCTCTTTCAAAATATGCCAAATTATCAAAATACTTTATCGATAGTGTTTAACTTAATTACAAAAAAAAAGGATATTTTAAAGTGATTTTATCCTAGTTTTAATGCAATTCCAGTTTTAGATATTCATAACTTTTGAAATTTTCTGGACAACGTTATGATTTTTTTTGTGGAAATCAACTAAACATTGCCCTTTTAGAATACAACAAAATATCAAAACTTCTCTTAGATAGTTTTTGAGTTATTTACAAAAAAGCGTCGCTACCAAAAAAAAAATATATATACACATTAAATGTTCATTTTTGATTATCTACATTTCTTCACAAGATTTTTTATATGATCAATAATAAAGAAAAATCCAAAAAAATGCTGAGAGTAAACAACCACGTGCGGTTTCCGCATTTTCACCAAAAGTTGATCGGATACTACTATTGCAATAAGAAGCTTAAGTTTATACTGTCATCTGAACAGCTCAATCCGTTTAGACTTTATCGTGGCGGCAGAATTACAGAAAGACAGACAGATATTTTCAATAATGGTCATAATCAACTCGGCGGACCTCAAAATAGATATATCTACTAACATTTTTGATTTGAATATTTTCGTGAAAACAATACTTTCCCTTTGATTTGCGTATGGGGGAAAGTAAAAAAGCGTACAACTACTAAATCCGATTTTAACAGTACTTCGCTAATGTCATTCTGGTTCTGACAAATAGGTTTTGATATCTGAATCCTTTTACCATTTACAATGTAATACTGTAAGTGTACGCTTTTATATTGAATAGAACTGTACACGTAGGTTAGATTAGATTAGCTAGGATAGGTACTTGGGTACTTGTAACTTAGGTTATGTTATGTCTTATATAATTGTAATCTAATCTATACTTAGGTTACGTAGAAGCTACTACTTACATTACTTTCGGTTAGATTACAGTTATCATTTATGTAATTGTAATCTAGCCTATACTTAGGTTACGTTATTATCTATATAACATTCGGTTATGCGTGTAGTACTTAGTTTATGTAGCATTATACAAACTATATTATATTAAGTTAGAGAGTGTTGCGTAGATTATTTTAAGTTACTTAGATTAGGGTAATTAGGTAATGTTAGGATAAATAAGTTACAAAAGTTATGTTAACTTATGGCTACCGATGTTAACTATTGTAGAAGGTTATAACTAGCCAACGCGACTTTTGTCAAAGTTATTTAATTTAACGAAACTTTGGTACAATATACAATATCATAGTGTTGTGAGTTGGAGAAAATTCTCGAGCACGTTCACTATGACCGAAATGGCGAAATATAGAGAACGTTCTGTTGGAGAATGACCTCGATAATGTACATGCTTCCGCTCGCTTTTTTTCTGGCGGGCTGAATGCGCCTTCATCATTTATCCTTGTCACACTCTTCAAATGTAATGTAATAACTCCAAAACAAACAGCGTGTATCTCACTAAGTCATATAAATTAAAAAAATAATTTTTATTCAATATTAATTATACTCCTTTAAAAACCCTTAGTTAGCTAATAAAAAGGAAGAATGCAACAGTGTGTGCGAGGAGGATGACGGCGCATCTAGCCCGCGAGAAAACAGCGAGCAGAGACATGAACATTATTTCGGTCATTCCCCAACAGAACGTTCTCTATGTTTCGCCAGTTCGGTCACAGAGAATATGCTCGAGAATTTTCGCCAACTCACAACACCACAATATGATAATATATCAAATCTAACCAAACGTGTTCGACAGTAAATGAGGTAGAATAGATATCAGTTACTTAAAATAATTGCTTGAGAAATTTAAGCAGGAAAGCATTGTAAGTTCGCATAGTTAAAATGTAATATTAGTAAACACATAAAAAAATTCATCAACATCACAATTTTAAATTGATTAAAATATCTCAAAACATCTGAATCGCTTCGATCTACCCCTTGGCGCGAAGAGTATCCTTTGTTTACTCCTGTTTAGAGTTGCTTTTGATAAAATCTTATTAAAACAAGCGTTAGTAGCTAATTAGGTAAACCTATGCCAGTTAACAATCAACAACAACAACAACAAAAATTTATAAAGTCATTGGCACATCGGAATTATTAACATTGAAGAAATAACGGATCTTGAAAACCTCATGGTATTCAAAATTGTTCAAAATATTGCCTTCTATAAGTTTTGACATAAATACAATACTACAAGTTAAATAAAATTACAAAATTATGTGGATATGGCGAAAATCTTCAACATCAAAGGAAGTTTATGACAATCATCGAAATTGCACAATCCTGTTCAATGTTACTTTGGATAAACTAAAAAAGCACAATATTTAAAAAGCATGTATGAAATATTGTAAGGTAAATATTATTAGGTTTGTGGGAATTGAAATGTTTGCACTTCATTGCACAATTTTGGATTTTCATGATATTTATCATTTTGCTTCACTTCTGACATTCCATCTAAGGCTTTTAGTATTTTGGTCATATTTTTTTGTTTTCGTATCCCTCATATGTGATAATCCTGGCTACGCCCAGGACTATTAACAGCACTATTAATTGTATGTTCAAACAAATTTTACTAGAGGAATAAATATATTCCAAGTGTAGAGCAACTATATTTTATCACTTAGTTGATTATAACCTTTAGCTTTATTGTATCATAGGTGATAATCCTGGCCAAGGCCGTAGCTAGAAAAAAATTTCGGGGGAATATAAAAATTTACTTTCCTGTTACTGGTAAAAATATTGTTTAAGCGTATTTATTGACTTTTACATACAAAAATTAACCATTTACAAAATTTAGGGGGGGGGGGGGAGAGTTGAACCCCCATATCCCCCCCTGGCTAGGGCCTTGATTCTGGCTACGCCCATGTATGTATTGCACTATTAATAGTATGTTGAAACAAATTTTACTGGGGGAATGAATATATTCTAAGTATGGAGCAACTATATTTTATCACTTAGTTGATTATAACATACCTTTAGCTTTATTTTATGTCCTCCATTACTTTATGACACACCTAAAATAATTCGAAATCCCCCGTCTTTACGTGCGCGCGTTTAAACACGACACAATCCATTCTAATCGTAAAAATGCTCTCAACGCAAATTGAATCGAATCCAAACGTGTTTCATTAAAAAAACACGAACGTATAAACAAGCAAAAGCAACAATAGAAAGAAAAAATCAGAAAACTGCCAATCGTCGTCGCTGAAAGATTGCCATGTGAAGGATTACTTGGAGAGCATCGACAGGGATATGCATTGCAAGTTGGCGGTGCATGAAATGAACAGGGTTACATCCCCCTTACACAACGTGACGTATGCGTCTTTGCACAGCTCAATAGCTCTTGCTGTTACAATGAGGTGTTCGCGAAATACAGCGTGCAGTTATTCATGACAATCGACACCCCACTTCAATTCGGCTGATTGTATTAAACTATCCGCGCGTGAAAGGCTAATGTGTCGGCGCTTTCCACACCACAAACAAACACAAAAGTCATTTGCCGGGGGGAGAGAGAGAGGGAGAGAGAGAGAGAGAGAGAGAGAGAGAGAGAGAGAGAGAGAGAGAACGTTAACTTCATTGTTGTTATTTGCGGACACAAAAGTTTTATAGATAAGAATAATTGTCTCACATGTGGACGTGAAATTGTTGGAAGGGAAATACGGTGCAACAATAAAAGGGGGAATGGTTGTATGTATAAAATGGTTTGTGTGGATTTTGGCTAAAAAGGAAAACATACAAGAAAATTTAACAGTTTGTGGAAATGCAAACAATTTGGCATTCTTTTTAGTTTCGACGAACATCGACATATAAGATACTAAATAAATTTTGATCCTATTATAAATGAGCCGTTTATTTTGGAAGTGGCCTAACTCTATCTCTCAATTGTTGTTGTTAACTGTGTTAGGCCCAGTTACACCAGAAACGTTGAACTCGAGTTCAAACTGAACTCAAGTTCAAAATGGCAGTTCCTATTGCTCTAATGTCACTTTAAACTCTAGTTCAGAGTAGAACCAGATCAACCTTAAGGAGTTCAATTCGAAGCTATAAACGAGTGTATTCCACTCCCAGACTAAGCATGAAGTAAAATTTCGAGTTTAGAAATTCTGAATAATAAGAATCCTGCCCAGCTTTGCTACGTAGTTCGTTATCATAACATTTCTATTTTTTAAATTTATTTGAATGTATAAATTTAAGAAGAGTTTATCCAAAAAAACAATATAATTGCGTAAGCGTAAGCTTATTTTCTCGAATTCAAATAGTTTTGAATTTGAATTATTCTTCAATACAATTGCTCTTTAAATACATACGCGCATAGAATGCTTCATTATAGGTTCGATATATTGTGTCATAAAAACACAGTTCTCAACTTTATTAAATTGATTGTATGTGATGGATAAAGGTATGCACCCACTTATATTAATGTAATGAAATAATCGATCAGAGATAATATAATTCAATCGCGGTTTGCTCATCCCAGCGAAAAGCAGTGCATGAATTTAGCAGCCGGCGACAATGGACGTTAAATCTGAATAAAGCCCGGCGCAATTACCTAAGCAATTAAAAGCAATTGGTGCGCCCGCTTCGTGGACGAAAAAGCTCGAAGCTTGGATATTTGACCTCAGCCGCCGTGATTTTACGCCGCCCTATTTTGGTATATACGGTATCCGAACAATCACAACTACAATCTCCAGTTTTATGGTTGTGTCGTGCGGTCGGAACAGAAACGGTATTAAAACTGTACGACCGAAAGGGTATGTGTACATATCAGTCTCGGTACAGTATAAATATAATATAAATTTCATTTGGGAAATTATTGTTTAATTTCAAAAGAAAGGAAACGTGGAGAGTTCTACTTGACGATTTGAATCATACAACGAATATAATAGGTCAATTTAAATATACTAAATGGAAACATTATTTCAGTATATTTAAATTAACCTATTATATTCGTTATATGATTCAAACATCTCAAAATTCTTTAAGGGGCGAAAACAAACCGTTTTGAAGAAATTTGTAAAAACTCAAAATAATTTGTGCTAAAAAATATTAAAACATATTTAAATAATTTGTATAGTTTGGATTACTATAAACTTTGTTAGAATCATAAAATTCAACCTGATTTTTTATGATTTTAATCTTTAGAGATTTTATTCAACTTACAAATGTATCGTTAGTTTAAAAGTAAAAGTCATTAAGTACATGCCCACTGTCCTGACACTGACAATTGTAAATTAATGCTTTTTAAAATTTATAGTTTGATTAGGGATGTTCTGAATAGCGGTATTCGTATTTAATTTAGCGAATATTCGCTTACTTTTCTATAACTGCCAAATTGACTGCGAATAAGCATTCCTATTGTGAATTTGATTATATTCAGCCGGGAACTTTGAATTAGAAATTTTCGATTAGAAAATATCAATCTCTTAGTACTTTTTTGTTGGTTTTGTGTTATTGACAAGACGACTAAAGTTTTTCAGAACTTATACTAAATCAGTGTTTAATACGTCTGGCGCATGACGTAAATATTTCGAGATTATAAAAGCCTGACAACACTCCTTATAATAACATTGGGAACTTAAATAAATCCGATTTGTTCTGTTTTTTTATAAATTTAATTAGAATATTCATGATTTTTTTAAATTCAAAGAAATTCGTGAATTCTTCGAATTTTTATGATTTTTTTTTTCAGTAACTTATTGTTTGTTCCAAACTAAATTTTGTAATAGTAGGAACTATTTTTGAAATTTATTATTTTATGCTAATTATTTTTATTGTAGATTTTATAAACAATATTAATTTTGTTATTTGTTGAAAATCTTCTTCGTTATAATTATTAAAACTAACTAACCTACTTTTTGCAGGATTTTAACCAATGTGTATGAATTTTATCAAACTTCTCAGTTTTCTTAAACCTTTTGTACTTTCAATGAATTTCGATAGTTACGCCATCTAATATAAATAAAATAAAATGGGCGGGCCGTTTTTCTTGCGCTTAACTGTAGTTATAAATGTTCAGCATTCCTCAGCACACTGACGAGGACCTTGAAGTCCGAAACGAGTCTGTAGATATCCGGTGCCGGAATACTGAACACAAACTCATAACTATTCTAATACTAGTAATGAGTTTTTCTTTTCTCAAAGAACGCATTAGTTATATTACAATAGTTATGGGATGATTTTAGTGATAATTTTTGAATGAAATATAACCGAATTTGTCGAAATCTTTTAGAGATTGATTGCTATCTGCTGGAATGATATCCTGAACCAACATCAATCAAATACAATAATCTAATAATATATAAAATTACGAAAAAACTATTCGTGAAAATGCAAACAATGTCTTAATTAATTAGACAACTCAAGACGATAAATATCCATTGAAACAACTACTTCCCGTGCAAATACACCTCCGGATATTGAATTATACAATGAAATATTTAAAATCTTATTTAATTTGATTTGTTACAACGCTCTATTAAAGTATATGTAACGTTTAGGTCAAATTCTCTGTAAAGTGTGCAAACTATAAGAAGCGTAAGCTTATTTTCTCGAATTCAAATAGGTAGTTTTGAATTTTAATTTATCTTACAATAATCTAGTATTGGTATTACACCCTTCGACATTTTAATGAAAATATGTACATTACTTTCATTTACTTTTATTACTATTTTTTTTTCTTTATTTTAATAATTAGTCATATTAAAGTAAATTTTCAAAATTATCTAAAATACCTATCGTTTTAGCTATATTTATACCCTCCACTTTGCCATTAGGGCTGTAAAAAAAGTAAACCTCGTCTCAAAAAAAAAACCGTTCGCTTGTTTTATACATGTAGCATGTTCGTGGAGAGTAGGGGGGGGTCTTTTAATGAAGCTGCCTCTTTTGTATTCACCATTTGATCATCATTTATTTCCTGCAATAAATGCTGGGGGAGAGAACACGTTAAAAAAAACATAAACACGTTTCTTTGGGGGGGAGAGTGCACGTCTGAATTCCGGCGAGCGTGGCACCGCATTGAGATTTTTCGCAGAGCGAACCCTTCACCGTTTTAATTAATCACATTTATTCGCGGGTATTTCCATATAGTTTCATTCGGATTCTATAAATAGTTTGTAATTAAAAATATTTGCTACGCAAATACTGTCACATGTAGATATATTTGAAAGAACAAACTAACTATACAGGTTGATTCAATATATCTGGATTTCTCCAAGGCATTTGATAGAATCACTTCTCTTGGATATGACAACTTAACTATTCGTTGGTTAACCTTGTTCCTGACAAATAGGACACAGATAGTGAAAATTAATAACTTTGTATCAAATCCGATAGCCGTAACATCTGGGGTGCCACAAGGAAGTAACTGTGGTCCTATTTTGTTTTCACTGTTTATTAATGACATCGATGATTATATAGTAAATAGCATGCACTTGTTGTATGCTGATGATATAAAGATATTTAGAAACATTCGCTCAATTGAAGATTGTATTCTATTACAGGATGATCTGATGAGATTATATAAGTGGTGTGAAGTGAATAAACTATATCTAAATACCGAGAAGTGTAATGTATTAACATTCACTCGTAAACATAACATCGTCGATTTTACTTACATAGTTGGGGATCATGTCATTTCAAAAACATCTGAACTGAAAGACCTGGGGGTGATGTTTGACACAAGAATGAATTTTAATTCGCACATTGCATCTATTTGTTCTAAATCGTTAAGAACCTGGGGCTTTGTTTGGAGATTTTGCAAACAATTAGATGCTACTTGTTTAAGTCGTTTGTATTCTGCCCTTATACTACCGAACTTGGAATATGCGTCAATGATTTGGACACCTCACACGCAATGTAATATTGACCAATTAGAAGCGGTCCAAAAGAAATTTCTGCGTACACTCCAATTCAAGCTAGGTCTTGTTCATGAGCAGGGAAAATATGATGATGTAATGGAGAAATTCAAATTGAAGCAGCTTGCTGAGCGGCGTCATATCATCGATCTATGTACTCTTCATAAATTGCTGAATGGACTGATTGATTGCCCTGAACTCCTTTCACAATTGGATTTTCAAATATTATCGAGCACGCGTCGACATAGAACAATACCTCTTTTCCGATTGAAGACTTTCGGATCAAACTACACCTATAACAACCCTATAAGTAGGATGATGAGATCGGCAAATACATTTAATTCACAGCCATGGTTTAATTTGTTTGAGTTGTCACATATCTTTAAACATAACTTGTATAAATTTATATAATTGTTAATTCAATATTTTAGTGTATAATGTATAATTTTAGTGTATAATCTAGTTATTCTAATTAAGTTTGCAATATTTTATTGTATGTTAAGTATTTGTTATGTATGTATTTTATGTAATAGGGGTTTCCCGTTTAAATAAATAACAAAAAAAATAAACTGAGCTCAATATTAGCTTGACTTAATATTTACGTAACTAATATTGAATTTAAATTAAAGGCACTTGGTTTGTAATAGAGGTGGTCCAACCAAATTGGACGTTTTTTTAAACAAACGATTTTGTAAAATGGACGTTTTTGTAAAACGGGCGGTCTTGTAAATCGTAGCTCAAATGTGACAATTTAATTGTGTCATAATAATAATCAACATAATACAGTTGCAATGAAAAACTGGTGCTTTAAATATCGCATGTTTGCAGTAATTGGGCCCTTGTGTTTTGAATATGAGAGAGAGAGAGCAGGCAGTAACGATCAACTCCGATCGGTACATCGCTATGCTTCAAGAATTTTTAATCGATCATCTTAAAGAAAATGAAATAGACACTGCCAGCATATGATTTCAACAAGACGGAGCTATAACTCACATGGCAAGGATTTCTATTTCCTTTGTGAGATCTATTTTCCCCCGACGTGTGATATTCGGAAATGGTGATGTTCTCTGGCCTCCGCGCTCACCAGACCACATCTCCTGTGATTTTTTTTGGGGCTACCTTAAATCTAAAGTGTATGCCGACAAACCCAGAACAACCCAAAATTTAAGGAATCCATCAGAAATGAAATCACTGCGATACCAGAAATCTGGTGTACAGAGTCATGAAAAACTTCACGGACTGCCGGGAAATGTGTATGGCAACCAAGGGTCGTCATTTAAATGATATTATTTTTCACACTTAATGTTTTAAATTTTGTTCTTTTTAGCAATAAAACTTACTGAGTCTCTCTCTCTCACGTTGTGACTATGTTCAACCCTGTACGATTTAAATAATAAAATTGACAGGGTTTTAAAATTTGTCCGTTTTGGTTTGACTTGTAGTTTCGACTTATCGTCATTCTCATGAAATGAAATAAAGAAGTTAGTGAAACAAACCAAGTTCCTTTAATTTAGGTTTAATATTAGTTACAATGTTTTATCAAGTGATCAATGAGAACCAAATTAAAGTGGTGACAATTGAAGTGAAGATCAAGTAAATAATTTTACTCTAATAATGATTTATACTTTTTGAGAAGGTTTTGTATTATTTAATTAAAAAAAAAACAATACAGAAATTCTGTTGTAAGTTGTGAATATAATCTAAATAAATAATGATTCGATGGCCTCGATTTTTATTACTAGATAAAACCTTGTTGAAAATTGAAGTAAAGATCAAGTAATGAATTTTACTCTAATAATGATTTATACTTTTTGGCTTGGTTTTGTATTATTGTAAAGATTAATAAAAAACAATACAGACATTTTGTTGTAAGCTTTGAATATAATCTGAATGAATAATGATGCGATGGCCCTGATTCCGTAAGCAATATGTTAAATATAACGTGTATGTTATTCTTCGATTTCACCTTCTAACTATACACAAAAAATAATAAATCCGCATAGAACATTGTGCTTACAGAATTAGCCAGTATATGTAGTCCTATTTGGAACTATAATAAAAATGTTATATTTTCCTACCTTCATACAATCTCAATATTTCAAAACGAGCATTTCCTGCGCGGCTCTGGTTTGTACCAGGATTAATCAGTTTAAAGTAAACCGTGATTCATGGAATGTCAGCCCCCGACACCGTCAGTTATCCCGTGAAGCCATTGACGTGCGAGTGATTAACTGTGCAGTCAATATTAATTTGTAAGTGCACTGTCAGGCTTGCTAAACTATTTATCTTGCTTATTATGATTGGCTTAATACGAAATCATCTCCACTTGTTTACAACAATGGGATAATACGACGGACCGATTAGGATTTGGGGAGTGCAGATGGGGGTGAATAGGACGCGGCTGACTGGTCTTCTAATTATCCTCCTGTTATGTAAACAGATTGTGGACTGTATTAATTTTGACTTCATCTGTGATGTGTGTTAGATTTAATTACAATACTCAAATTGAGATAAGAAAGTATAATTAAATGAAAAAATCGCTGTATTTTGAAAAGGGAAAATGATGTAATCATCTAGCTTATATAAAATTCATATTTAAAATTCAGTAAATTCAACAGGTTATAGGTAATAAAAACAAATTAAAAAAAAACAGTATAAGAAGAGATTTTTTTCTTATAAATATACCTTAAAATTTATTGTAAATTGATAGCGCGAGATTTGGTTAACATTTATTAAACATAAACAGTATATTTCCAACTTTACAATATGGTCAGAGTTTTATACGCGTGGCGCATGAAGTCAAATTTCGAGTTTAGAATAGCCTGAAAATTTGGTTTGGTCGCGTAGCGCTACGCGACCAAACCAAATTTTCAGGCTTTTCTAAACTCGAAATTTTACTTCATGCTTAACCTGGGAGTGGAAAACACTTGTTTTAAGTTTCAACTTGAACTCTTAAAAAAAACAACGAATACTTGAATATTCACAGCACATAATTGGAATATGTATACTTTAAAGAAAAACTCCTTGTATGTTTTTTTATTTATTTCAATATTGATATTTCTTCGAAAAATCGTACGTCAAACAAATCGTGCGTCGAAAAAAAACCGTGCGCAAAAGAAACGTAGTAAAAATAAAATCGAAAACTACAATTCACATTATTGTGATCCCCAGGGCATTTACCTCTATTATCTCCATATATTACTTACTTACTTTCTTTATTAGTAATATAAGCAATAAGCAACAGAAGTACATTTATTAGAAGCTACATTTTTAGATACAATTTTATTAGATTGCATATTTTCTTCTCATTTTTAAATTCACTGAATCCTTTTTAGTTGAAACAGGATATTCGTGAAAATCTCTCCATAAAAGAGAAAAGTACCGGAATAGCACAGCAAAACAAAATTACCTCAAAGGTAAAACGCCCGGCATCGCGCAGAAAATAAACTTAACCGCTGTATAATTTCAAGAAGTGTTCCGTGCATAAATATAATGCACGTTGAATTTTAAAAGCTAAGTTCGCGGATATACGAAAAATATGCAAGTTTCGTAAGTACCCTTGCATTTCGCTTTTTCTAGGTTGGCAGCGCCGTAATTACTTATTTATTAAAATTCGTCGCCGCGCGTAATGATATGGATATTAGATTGAATTATTATGAAAATTATGTTTGCTCGCGGATTTTAGGAAGGAGATGCGAGTGGAAATTCCACCCGGCTTAGTTGCACAGTGTCAATAAAAAGCAATCGAAGGGCTTTATTCCATAATTCAGTTTGCTTTATTCAAATTTTCGCTCCGCGAACGCTAGGGGTGGGTGTTATCTATCGATTAATTTTGAATAATAATACGAAAAGTGATACTATCCCCAATTGATCCAACATAAATTACCATGATTTGAAATTCGCGCTAGAAGTAATAAATTACAATTTACAGCGCGAAATACAAACTCTCAAGAATTATACGTAGCAAAATAGAGTATTCGAAAGCTGCAGATGGAGCATGCTACATTTTCAATGTCTTAAATAATCAAAATTGATGTTCAGTAATATGACTGTGAGTGTTTAAATACTCAAAATGTAATTCTTATAAATTATTTTGTATCATTCTGCCGACAATGATAGCTCATTCATTAGAGACAACTGTTTACAGTTTTTTTAGATCTTCTTTATAGTTTATAGTTTATTCATACGACACAGTAAAGCTCACAAGTACACAAGTTACAAATTTCGGATGCATTTATATGTCACTATAATTTCAACAACTAACAGCCTTAAGTTTACAGTATTTATATGTGTATTAAAGGAAAATGTATAGTGAGAAATATGCAATTTTTAAAGTGTTCGTCTTGACATTGATGTCTTCTTCGAGTTGGATTTGAGTTTTTAGGAGGTATCGCATTGATGCTTGAGCTTATGCTTGCATCTGTTGTAGTTTTGTGATGTTCCCTATGAGTTCGTAGACTTCGTTCACCAGATTCGTTTCGACTAGATCCCTACAGAGTTCCATCAACAAGCCATACCGATCAGTATTCCAAATATCTGTATATTATTTTTTTTCATCCTTAACTAATGCTTGATTTAATTTATTCTCAAAGATCCGGTCGAGATAAGTTAGTCCCCCCTATTACAGAATCCTCTTAAAGTACAAGTCAGCAATCAATACGGAATTCATGGAGGAACGGCTTCTGGATTCAGTCCGGGGTCTCGTTATTATACGCTGGAAGAATCGAAGCAAATGAGTTTAAATATTTGAATGGGTTCAATTAATCACACCTAATTACTTCCACTTCCAACTCCAATCCCATATTCTACAGAATCTACAGTATGTTGAAATCAATTCACACTTTTGTGTCTCCTATTAATTGCTCGTGGATAAAAAAAAAAACGCCCGATTTCAATTACAAGAGAGTTATTGTTAAGGAGGATTCGTAACGTAGTGCCAGGATATCTCCAAAGCGATTAATGATAATTAATTTTTGTTTAAAGGAATCGAATATTGATGATGTTTAAGAACGATTATTGCAGTGATATACCTGGTTGCATAATTTCGCAATTTAATTTATACTCTGTTTTTTTTTAATATTACCAAACTTATTAACTGTGAACAGTTGCAGTCCTGCTTTAACAGTAGGGTATTTTAAACATAACATTTTGAGATGTTGGTAAATGATTAGCAATGTAACAAATAAATCATAATTTGTCAAATACATTGCCACGATGCAGATTTTTAGAAAAGAGAACGCTACAACTTAAAACTTTACAACACATACAGGGATTTCTTCTTTTAAGTATACTTTCACATATTCTATATAAACATTTGTAAAATTATTGAACATGTGATCAAAACTAAGTCGAAGTATATTTTGAACTTAACTTTAAGTCAGTGTTTTATACGCGTGGCGCATGAAGTAAAATTTCCAGTTTAGAAAAGCCTGATTTAGCTTTTCTAAACTCGAAATTTTACTTCATGCTTAGTCTGGGAATAGAAAACACTCGTTAGAGTTTTTAAATTAAAAGTTTTTAATAAGATCATGAATGTCTGAAAATATACATTGAAAATTCGTAACATGTATACCAAAAAAGAAAATTCCTTGTATTTATAACTTTTTTAAAATTGGAACATATAAATGGGCAGATGATAAAGAAGACTGATATTCCTGAGCAACGAATATTTCCTGATCCTTCTATTCTACCTGATTCTCAGAGAAACTTTATTAAATTGGTAGTAGATACAAATAATTTCAGGCGGTGAGAAATTCATTTGTAATCGGAATCATTGTGAATTTAATTGAATTGTCATATTAATATCAGATTTCCCTTCACATAACCTACAAATTAAAAGTTGATTTACAACATAACATATGATTAATCTTGTCATAACCTAAAACACACAACCTGCAGCACACCACTAAATTTTTGAAATGTCAAATTTGATTGGTCATACTAAAAAAAAAAAAACAGATTATAGACATTCGTAAATATACATTTTTGTAAATATTATTCTAAATACTATGCATTTCTTTGTTAATATTAGTTAAAAATTAATGTATTTATCTTAATTTGTAACTCATATTCGATATAATTGCGTGATTGTATTTAGAAGAATAATCAATAAAAAATGTATACTTCCGACTTTCTAAACCGTGAAAAAAATCAAATTTAAATATTAAACTGAAAAGTTATGCAACCAGTTGGGCAAAATTCACTGCAAAAGCCGTTTTTAAACATAATCTGTAATCGATACCTTTAAAAAGAAATTAATTATTATTTACCTCATTCGAGATATCTTGGGATGACGTTACATGTTTGAGATTGAGTAATAAAAGGACAATACTGAATAAAACAAACATTTGTTATTATTAAAATAATATTCAACTTTTATTAAAAAAAAGCTCGATTTCAATTACCATACAGTTATTAGTAAAATAAACAACACTGAATAAGAGCAAACAATCAAAGACACATTTAAGCATGTTTATGTTAAATACCGGGTGTTTGATAAAAAAAAAACGCCCAACGTCATAACTCTTTTTCAATGATCGATTTAATTGAACTAATAACCAAAGTAAATGGCCGTTTCAATACTAAAAAATGGAATCAGTATTTATTTTTTTCAATAATTTAAATGGCTGCTTATATTTTTATAATTTTATTACATTAGACATTATTTTTCTGAATCCAATAATGCCTAATATCTTGTTTTTGTTCAATATTTTTGTCAAAAAAATTGAATAAATCTTCGAAAATGCTAATTAGTGGGCCCAGTAAAAAAGTGACAAATGTCATTTATTGTGAGGTTATGTCAAACATGAATAATAACGACCCAACAAATAAACCTATGTTACAAGTAAATGTAGAATAGAGCTAGTATTAATATAACTCATTAATCGCCATTGATACAATAATAGAACATTATTATATTATTTTTTAATTACTAACTAAATAAGTTAATTTGATACATTATATTATTCCTACCTGGGCGTAGGCAGGATTTTCACTAGGGGGGATTTCGACATAAAAATTAGCAAATAAGTAAATCGTCAAAAATAATTTTATTTTATCTTAAGCTCGGTGAGCAATCACCTCTTTTGTAAATGGTGTAACCCTATACGGGTTAAATAAAATAAAATATCAGAAAATTGATGTAAAAAATCAAAACATGTATAAAAATTGTCCTTTTTTAAATTCATCTATTAATTCTTTTTAATGTTTATAGTTTTAGGTAATTTTGTTATTTTCAACATTTCTAAAAATATATTGGTTGTACCAATTAAATTCACTTCTTAATAATGTCATTAAGCCGAAACTAGTAGAAAATAAACAAAAAATATATAAGTAAAACAAAACCAAGAGAATTTAATTTAAAAAACTAAAATTTATTGTAATATTAGAAAAAACAAAACTGATAAACTTAGAGTGAAATTACGTTTGCTCATATTTGTATTATTTGGATTTATTAGTGCTTATTACGTTTGTTTTTATTTACAAAATCTCAAGAAAAAAATCAACAAATCATAATTTGATATCACTTGTACGAACTTACAGCTGCTCAAATTTGACACAAATTCCTAACCTAACCTAACCCAACCCAACCCAACCTAACCCAATCCAACTCAACTCAACCCAACCCAACCCAAGTATTTCTAAATTTGGTTTTTCTTAAAAATAAAAATCACAGAAAAGTAAGAAAGCGTGCGAATTAAATTAAATTAATAAACATTTACAAGAAATGTATAAACATTGCAGGCGTTGTAAAAAATAATAATAGATTGATTGTGTTGACTTAAAGTTGCTGCTTAAAGTTAACTAAAACATGTTATTTCTCAAAATCCCGAAAACTAAAAATGAAGTTTAAACAAACTGTTGAAATTAATTAAAAAAATAGCTAATTTAATAATTATAAATTATTCTAAAAATTGAAAAAAATAATTTTAAACAAATTCGGCAATATTTGCAAATATTAAAATTGAACAAATATTTAAAGTGGCAAAATTAGCATTACATGAATAACGTTTTATGAATGTTAACAATTTCAAAAAAAATCAATTGTAATTTGATTCACTTTTCAGCATTTTTTGGAAAAATAAACAAACATCAAAATAAAAAAAGGAAAGAAATATTTAATCTCAAAAAATAAACGAAATACAATTTTTTGAGATTCATAAACGATTTTTTTTTGTTTAATCGATTATGACATAGTTAGACAATTTATGTTACATGTGTATTTCGACATTTGACGCGTTTTGTTAATCGCACGACATATTTCGACATTTATTGACATCTGATTTTGACGTTTTGTTAATCACACGACATATTTCGACGTTTATTGACATCTGATTTTGTTCATTCCGATATTTGCCGTTTGTGTCAAATGTGACGAGTGATGTCACATTTGACATATTTTGATTGAATATGACATATTCGTCGATTATGACATATCTCGACGGCTCGCATAAAATCAGAGATGTTTCGACATTTTGTTTTTCAATCCGACGTATTGAAACATTTTTCACAACATTTGACATACTTTAAAATTCCGTTGTTCATACAAAAACTTTTGTAAACTGATAAAAATCTACAAATATTGAAAATCTCATGAACATTTTATAAATCGAGAAATATCGAAAGTTTTCACATGTTTAAACTCTTGACGGTCCACTCCCAGACTAAGCAAACCAATTTTTCAGGCTTTTTTAAACTCGAAATTTTACTTCACGTTTAATCTGGGAGTGGAAAACACTTGTTTAAAGATTCAAATTATTCCTTTTTGAAAAACAACGAATGTTTACAAAAATCAGTTTTAAGACAATGTAAACGAATTAATAGTAACATTATTAGTTTTGGATTAATAAAACATTGAAAGTTTCATTTTGTTTTGTAGTAGCCCTGTATAATTTCAAAAGGTGTAATTAAATATGTGAAACAAATATACATGATAAAGTCGCAGTCCAAACTTGAAGAAAATGTTGAAGTGCCTCATATTTTCTCTGTTGCAAGTCATTTGACCTAAACTAGATGAATAATATGAAATATGAAATATGAAAAAACTTATAAAGAGACAAGTATTTAGTAAATTAATGTTGAGAAGAGATAGATGTTTTTTAATTTTCGATTTGTTTGCTTTTGATTATTATAATCAAGAAAATATCTATCTACTCTCGAAAACTTTATTTTTGAGGGTTATGTAAAGCATTACTTGAAAATAGTGATTAGTTTTTGAAATATCCCTTTAAAATAAAAATATGCACGCTGCAGGGGCCTTAAAAGAAAAACAAATCGCTGTGATCCCTGAGATAACCTGTCTCTGCATTCATCCTTTATTCTTAAATGAGTTTTCACAATGTCCTATATTTTAATAAAGTTTATATCAATATGAACTAGCATGTTTGTTGGACAAACCAATTAAATCAATATAAATTATATAAAGACGTTGTAGCCTCAAGCAGTGATCGTCATTACGAAACCCACCTATAGAACTTGGCAACTCCGTTAATTTAAACCCACCCGAACTGGCCGACCGCATCGCTTATTTGCAGACCGAATCCTTTATCCGAATATAATATTCTCGAATGTAATCGCCCGACATGGCGCACAATATAATTAGCATTCCGTATATATTCTGCGGGCAGTGATGGCAACACAGTTGTTGGTGTATTGCATGTTGAGGTCTGCGTGGTTGATTTACGCCAGGTCGTGTATTGTGCCGAGGAGTGAATGGTGCAATTACAAGAAAGACAGGCTCCACAGCAGGTTGCTGTTGTTCTGGCCTCTTGTTCCGGACTTTCCGGACTCACCGGCGTCCCGCTGGCGTGTTTCCGATACCTACCTTGTTAGTAAGTAGATTGATTCGATAAGAATGGAGGAGGGGGAATGTTGAATGGATGGGATTTCGGCTTGCAAAGTGGTACCCATCGTTGTTTTCTTATCCGATGAGTGTAAATTTAATGTACTAACAAAAACTAACGGTATTTAATAACAAACTAATAAGCTTAAGATTAATTAATTGCAAAAAGACTTATTTCCTCACTTCTTTCATTTCAGGAGATTCCATGGATGATGGCAAAGGTGAGAGATAAATCCGAACATTTCAACACTTGGAACTTTCAGTTGTCTTTAATTACATATGGAATGAGTAGGTGATATAGGTAAAAATATTTGACGTGGTAAATTTAATATATTCTGAAATAACTCAAGACAATCAGTAAGGAGAATCACGGTGCGAAAAATCCCGTACTTCACACTAAAAGTGAGAGTAGGGCTAATCTTTTTAATTTGGTTGGCGTTCACTTTATGGTACATCCTCATAACAATTTAGCTAATATTTAATCTATAATAGACTCAAAACGTCAGGATATTGTTTTATTTATCATTATTATTATTATTATTATTATTATTATGGTAATATATTAGGCAACTAAAACGCAGATCAAGGGTCTACCAATAGAGACTTGCGAACTGTTTTTGTAATAAAATTATCAACCATGTAAGATACAATATAAATTTTGGCATTTATTTGAAGCTTAGGAAATGCTAACTATGTTTGAAATAGCACATAGCTCAAATTAATAACAGGGACGTCGACGTCCCTGCTACTAATCCCTGAGTGTTCGACGAAGTACTACCGTTACTTCCACTTGAGTTCATAGCTTAAATGACCACATCTTGCTTATTTGCAGGTCCATTTTAAATGACAATTACTAATAAAGCTAGCTGCATATCACAAATTTTGCGTTTAGTGCTTGTTTTTAAGGTGTTTGTGATTTGTTAGCGTATACCAAAGATTTCACATAACCCAAAGAAAAAAGTCCAATGATGTTCAAGACGGCACGAATCGCTTGCGTACTAGGTCGATTATGACGCACATAAACATTGCATATGTATCCCGAAATGGCATACTCTATTGACAATCGAAAATGTGCATTTCCCCTTACCAGACAAATTTTCTGGGCTTTTCTGAACTCCAAATTTTACTTCATGCGCCACACGTATAAAACACTGATTTTAAGTGATGTTCAAAATATTCCTAGAAGTACTTAACTTTCCTTTACTACTTTTATTTTAATTTTTAAATGAAGTGATAAAACAAAGTTTATTACTATTTCATATAAAGTGAATGCTAACCAAATCAAAGATTTCCAAATATTACTGTTTAGCAGTATATTTATAATCCTGCTTTATTAGTTTATTTTTAATTCTGATTTAAAAGTATATTTTGAACTTCACTAGAAATTAGTGTTTCATACGCGTGTCGCATGAAGTAAAATTTCGAGTTTAGAAAAGCCCAGAAAATTTGTCTCGGGTCGCTGGGCGACCCTCGACAAATTTTCACGGGGCTTTTCTAAACTCGAAATTTTACTTCATTCTTAGTCTGGGAGTGGACAACACTCGTTTAAATCTTTACATTTATCTCTTAAAAAAAAGCAACGAATGTCTGAAGATTTACAGCATATAATTAGGATATGTATACTTAAAAGAAAAACTCCCTCTATATAAGTTAATAAAAGTGGTAGAAAACATAGTAATAGTTTCATTCAATTTTGATATGGAATACTACGTAGTAATGGTCAAACCCATCGTGATGTTTTGTTGTATATGTAAAGTATATTAGGGTTTTTCAAACTCTTGATTGAGACTATTAGACACAGACTATCTCGAGAGGGACAGAGGCCAAGCCTCATTTGACTGAGACTAAAATATTTAGACTACTTAGAGACTGGTTCTAAAATCTGTTGGCTAAAAAACGGAGAGACTAAGACTAGAAGTTTGGAGACTTTTATTGAGATCAGGACACAAAGATGGAAACCAAGAAGAGACCAAGAGAAGAAAACGCAAGGTCTCAAGTTCTCAGCTAAAGGACTGTGAATAATATCTATTGGCTAAGAGACAAAAACTAAAAGACTTATTTAAGAGACTATGAGATTGCGGCTCTCTTATTAAGACTAAGAGACAAAGACGGAGAACAAGAAGCTCATATTGAAAGACTAAGCACGTGGCAGACGTAGATTAGGAGACCTAGAACGAAGAGGGCTGAGATAGAAAGACTATGACTCAAATACGTACTGGATATCGAGATTTTCAGAGCAAAATTAAGAGACTTAGCGATACAGACTGTTTTGGCTAATACTAAGAGAAGGAGACCCTAAGGTTAAGACTAGGATACTTAGAATAAAATCTATTGGCTAAGAAACGAAAACCAAAAGACTGATTTAATATGAACTATTTTGGAAGACCAAGACTAAAAGATTGCGACTCTCTTATTAAAACGAAGAGACAAAGACCGAGAACAAGAAGCTCATATTGAAAGACTAATCAAGTGGCAGACGTAGATTAAGAGACCTAGAAGGAAGCGGGCTGAGATAGAAACACTATGACTCAAATACCTACTGGACACCGAGATTTTCAGAGCAAGATTAAGAGACTTAGCGATACAAACTATTTTGGCTGAGACTATGAGAAGGAGATCCTAAGGTTGAGACTAGGATACTTAAAATAAAATCGATTGGTAAGAAACGAAAACTAAAACACTGACTTAACGAAACCGAGTTTAAAAGACTAGTGTCCGGTTTCACCAACTACAGTTAAATGTTATTCGTTGATTAAATTTATCTTAAATTGTCGTCGATTGAAACACACATTTTCCATGTCATAAGCATCAATGTCATGTGAATAGATTGATTTTTTAACATATATGTAACTATTACTAGATTTGAATCTACGAATAACTATTGGCTGATTTAATTAGCGTTGGTGAAACCCAGCATAGGACTAGGATATTGAGCCTATATTATTGAGACTAGGAGACTGGAAACCAGTTAGCTCATATTGAAAGACTTAGCAAGTCTATCTCAAGAGACTTACTAAAAGACAGACTGGATACTGAGATTTAGATACTAAGAGAGAAAGAGTCTCTCAACTGTGACTAAGAAAAGAAAACTCTAAGCTTGAGACTAAGAGACTAAGAATAAAATATGTTCGCTAAGAAATGGAGATAAAAAATCTTAGTTAACCTATTGATAAACAATGACGTATAAAAGACATATTATTTTAATATGTAATAGTTGATTTTGATGTGTCGCAGACATCACAAATATCGCTCTATATTTGTATAGTCCAGGAAATAAGTTTAGGAAATGAAATTCCATGATCACCCTATTTTTTTAAATGCTTTTAATTTGAACCTTCTACCGAGTGTTCGCAATCCTTGATTAAGCATCAAGTAAAATTTCGAGTTTAGAAAAGCCTGAACATTTGGATTGGTCGCGTAGCGAGGCGGAGCGACCAATACAAATTTTATTTTATGCATCAGGCATTGTGAAGTTCAAAATATTCTGCTTGCGTTTGATCTCATGTTAATTAATTTTTCAAATATTTATTTTGATTATTTCGAACGTCTGGAGCAATCTATTTAGGAAAATCGAGTATATATCTTAAATATAATTTTAAATCTTACTAAAGATTAAAGCTCTCATTGAGATTAAGAGGCAAATTATTTCTCTTGGCCGAGTTTAAGTTATTGAAACTATGATAGGAAGACTAAGGGCCAGTTGCACCAAACAACTTGAACTGGTTTTACTCTGAACTTCAGTTCAAAGTAAACAATAGGAACAGTCATCTTGAACTCAAGTTCAGCTTGAACTCGGGTTCAAAGTTATTAGTGCAGCTGGGCCTAAGAGAGCGTAACTAAAATATATTTATTTTTAGTTCTGATTAAAAAGTATATTTTGAACTTCACTAGAAATCGGTGTTTTATACGCGTGGCGCATAAAGTAAAATTTCGAGTTTAGAAAAGCCCAGAAAATTTGTCTCGGGTCACTGCGCGACCCGAGACAAATTTTCACGTTGCTTTTCTAAGCTCGAAATTTTACTTCGTGCTTAGTCTGGGAGTGGACAACACTCGTTTAAATCTTCACATTGATCTCTTTAAAAAAAAGCAACGAATATCTGAAAAATTACAGCATATAATTGGATATGTATACTTAAAAGAAAAACTCCCTGTACAAGGAACAAGAACAAGAGGCCAGAACAACACTTGTTCTGTTCCATGAATTTAAAATGATGGAACAAAACAAGTGTTTTTCCTTACCAAATTTGTATATTAGCTTCCATCAAGAGTGTAGCGCAAAAAACATTAACTATATTACAAATAAGACACTTACACTTTGTTAGTATAACTGAGGTTTTTACTGTGACTATAGTTTGGACAACTTGAACTTGTCATTATCTAACCTCAGTTATAAAAACCAAGTTTAAGTGTCTTATTTGTGTAAATAATAATGTATAACGAAGTAAAAGCTTCCACAATTAACAGTTTAGAATATATAGGCTAATAAACAAAGACCAAAGTCTGACATAAAAAGACTGAGACTATCTAAGTCAAAATTATTTTTTATAATATATAAGGTTTGAAATTAAAAAAAATAGACTGTAGAAAAGTAAACAGTCAATGGAGAACGAGAAAAACGATCCTTTTCATCGTAACATTAGAATTTCTCCATAATGGCATAGCCGGATGTAGCTACA
This sequence comes from Philonthus cognatus, assembly GCA_932526585.2. Classification (NCBI taxonomy): domain Eukaryota; kingdom Metazoa; phylum Arthropoda; class Insecta; order Coleoptera; family Staphylinidae; genus Philonthus; species Philonthus cognatus. The sequence goes on along the minus strand of OW052241.1, from coordinate 62,095,014 downwards.
ATAAAAATCGACTTAGTCCCGTATGCGGAACACGAAATATTGCTTTTATACACGTCTCACCCGTTCCTTACATGAAACCCCCTTTTTGCGCGCTCCTTTCCATGTGTGTCAATTCATATTTTCGATGCCATTCCGCATTATCCTTCTAAATCTATAAAGAACTTTGCTCGAACAACAAACGTCCGAAAGTTTTGCCGGGCGGGCGTGAATAATTTACGAATTCCACTATTTATGCACTTACAGTTTTAACAAATTGAGAGAGAATCGATTTAGTCGAATTCACCTATAACTTTTATCTAACCTGACAGATAATGAATAGTAGATTGTTTGACAAGTTTTGAAAGCGGTGGTGCAGAGTATAACCGTTGCACTGAAAATTGTACAAAAATACTAATAAATAAAGTTAATTAATTTGCAAAGTTTATGACATACATTATGTGTATCTAAAGACTTCAATTAATAGGAATAACAGTTTTTTTACACAAAAATGTAATATTAAGAAAAATCGTTATATTTCTTGTAATGAATATGCTTTCATAAAAAAGTTAAATTTTATAATAAACTCACAATGTCAAATCAAAATAGACACTTATAAAATATAATTCTATATAATATCTTCCTAAGTTGACATAAATCTTGCGAAAAAAAACCTATACATCTAATCTGAAGTATTCAGAAGTGATTATGAAATATAATTTTGTTTAAGGTAGTCGTCAATTTTGATACATTTATTGTATTTTACAGTTTTTCGCAGTTTTACGGTTACACTGTGCGGCATTTATTGTTCTTCGTCACTACTCATTTGATTTTAATAATTTTGACACTGACGTCCTCAAACGTCTTTACTTTCAAAACTAGTTTTGAAAATTCAATTTTCAAAACTGTCATTACTTGTCAAAATACAAATATACAATAGTCACCTTTCAATGTACAAGGTGCGGCAGGGAAACTTGCTGATTTGAATTGGGCGCCAATGAGCAAGACGTGGTCAGAAAGGGGTAGAGAGGGTCTCATTCGATAGAGGGGATTTTGACGCTTTGTTACCCCTCAAGCCAGTTGTCGTCATGCGTTGGAGCGTGCGTTTGCCGTGGAGGCCTACTTTTCCGTTCGGTGGTTGCCACCCAACGTGCCTTCCGAACTCGGTTCAATATTCATCAAACGAGTCCCGTGAACTTCATGAGAAGCCACTTCATTGTAAACGTGTTACTGTGTGGTGTGCATTGTCGAGAGTTGGGGTAATTGGGCCTTACTTTTTCGAGGAAGAAGAACACACTGTTACTGTGAATATAGTTCGTTACAGAGAAATTATTGAGGCATTTTTTCTCCCAAAACTTGAAGAAATGGAACTTGGGGACGTACGGTTCCAGCATAACGGAGCCACGGCACACACAGCGAGAAGTTCAATGGAATCTTTGAGGCAACACTTCCACGAGCACCTAATCTCCTTGAAGGGTGACGTACTGTGGCCGGCGCGCTCCCCCGATTTTGCTCCCTGTGACTTCTTTTCATGGGGATATCTCAAATAAATTGTTTACAATAACAAACCACGGACCCTGCAACATTCGCCAAGCCATCGCCAACATTCCCGTCGATATGCTCAAAAGAGTGGAGCGAAATTTCAAAAAGCGGGTGGATCAGTGTATCGCTAATGAGGGTTGCCATTTGTCCGATGTCATTTTTATAACCACTTTAAACAAAAATTCAAGATTTGCACAATACGATAAAAAAGAATTAAATCGATATGTGAAATACTTTTTCTTTTATTGACCTTTCAAATCAGCAACTTTCCCTGTCGCACCCTGTACAGGTATAGCGACGAAATATCTGTTTTCGGGAGCGGTCGTAGGAAAACTTATGTAATGTCTAGGCAATGTTCATTTACCGACTTTTTTAATGACAGTTATTTTAAGGGGCAAAAGTCATGAAATTCATGAAGAATTAACAACATACAATGACGTACCTTTGATCAGGGTTTCCACCCCTTGGTTAAACATGAGGTAAAGTTTTGAGTTTAGAAAATCTTAAAAATTGGGAACATTGGCTTGTAAACTAACCCTTAATTTTTTATAAAAATACAATAATTTGCTATTTTTATACTTTGTGCTTTAAGAAAATTCATAAAATAAAGTAGCACGCTCATGTTAATTTTTAAACTTATCTAATTTCAATGCACGCATGGTAGAATATGCGTGTGTTCATCTATCTGAAATGTAGTACAAACGTAAACAAACTGAGGCGCACGCGGAATTGATTTATTTATATTTCCCGAATCCCATATTTCATGTGTATTATGTGATGTATAGGACTCTATTCGCAGGCGGTTCGAGTTTCGCAAAATACATTCATCACAATACGTACCTAGTTCTCTGCATATGAGTGTGTATACATCGGAAATATTCCGATTTAAATTCAATTATATCTGGATAAAAATGTACTTTCAGAAATAAATTCTCTTATATTATTCAACAAACACTCATATTGTTATTATTGAAATATAGTTACATTTTTATGAAACAGATTTCCTCTTAGTTAATATCATGTATTATTTTATATATTTCTTATGTGTATATTAACAACACGATTAAATGTAATGCTGCATGTTATTTTAGTTAATAAGATAAGAAATGTATACTTAATGGAATCCGCAGATCATCATTTAATAAGTTCTAATGTTTTTACAATTGTAGAACTAGCACAATGAAATGATTTTGCAGGATATCAGTTCTACGGTCCATTATTTCATATTCGTTCACTTCAAATCTACAGTTCATCGGTTTATTACTTCTATAGTTCATAAATTCTGTAGTTAATCAGTTCTACTGTTATTACTTAAAATGATACTCAGTTTTCATGGTTATTGTCATCAGTTCAAGAAATTCATAGATCTGTAGTACGACAATGTTTAAGTTTATCAGGTCTATGATTCATTACTTTAGAACCTGGGTCTCCAAACTATCTTCTTCCCGGGCCACAAATACAATTCTACATAATAAAGTCGGCCAAGATCCGATTAATTTTATAAAATTATGAAAAATTTAAGGAACAATTGTTACAATATTTTAAAATATGACATTTACAAAAAAAAATACAAACAATCGCGGGCCGGATTCATGCAAGTCGCGGGCCGGATTTGGCCCGCGGGCTGTAGTTTGGAGACCACTGCTTTAGAAGATCATCAGTTCTATAGGTTTTTAATTCCACACATCCCATCAGTTAATAAATTCTACTGCTACTACAACTGTATAACTAATCTAGTTATTAAATACTGCATTTGAAAATTGAAAGTAAACTAAGTTAATTTTCCTCTTTTTAAGAATCTATTAAAGTATTTAATAAGTTTATAAAAGTGTTTCCAATACAATCCAAAGGAAACTGCAAAATATCTTTCTGATTGGTCGTTTAACGAGGGTTTCCACTCCCAGATTAAGCATGAAGTAAAATTTCGAGTTTAGAAAAGCCTGAAAATTTGGTTTGGTCGCTACGCGACCAAACCAAATTTTCAGGCTTTTCTAAACTCGAAATTTTACTTCATGCGCCACGCGTATAAAACACTGATTTAAAATGAAGTACAATAACATATTTCATTTATAACAATTATATCTTACACGATAACATAACGATTTATTGTATTCGTGGTTTTCTATGATTAAAATTTGAAAAGTTAACAAAAACTGACGAAAGTAATCAACATTTAATAACCTGGAATCATCAATATGAATGTACAAATACGTCTAAAAATGCCAACTTTGAGAATCACAATTTGCACAATATTTGATTTTGATAGAAGCAATTGAGGCTGCTTAAGTGTTTAACGAAATTTGATAAAATGTTTGTCTCGTGCTTCACCGTACTTAAAACCTCGCCATTCTATTTATTTTGAGTTACATTTTATATGCTAATGAAAACACAATATTCAGATAACAATACCTATTTTTTAAATTTATACAAATTGGACATACAATTTATAATCGACTTTACTTGTATATTATTCTTCTTTTTATTATTTTTGTTTTTGATCAAATCCTATAAAGATCAAGACGAAAAAATGTGATTGAAAAATTTCAGTTTTTCTCATCTAAAGTAAATTACTTTTATAATAAGATAACTGTTTTAGTAGAAGTACATCAATTACATTATAGACATGCTTCGATTAACTTTAGGAGCATGTCTGAAGTTTTCTTGTGCGAATGGATTTTATTTGAACACGAAAAGACGATCGTCGTGTGTAGGGCTTTGTTCCCGGCAAAGGCCCCGAGGGCGGAACACGCCACCACGCCAGACCAGGCCAAGTAAAGTCAAGTCAAGCGCATGCTATTGATTATAACACAAAAGTTGACCAATTAAGGGCATTTTATTTCGTAATTAAGCTCGGCAGGGCACCGCGACCCCCCCAACACACAATATGCCCATTCCGCACACGCAACACTGTTTACCCGGATAAGACTTGGATCCTTAGGTACGTAAGAATACAGGGCGTGAGCGGAATCTTCCACAATGGCGGAAATTGCATTACGGTAATTAGGCACCTCAAGTACCTTCCGCCCTTCGCCTGTTCCGAATGCAAGACTTCCCGTTTGTTGATTGTAATGTGTCCAATCCCCTGAGACCGCATTGTTTCGCTATCGCGTAACCCTACACTATTTACCCCCCTAGATGTAGACGAATGGTTTCCTGTTTATCTCCGAGGCATGCGGAATATTGTGTTGCGTATTGTCCTTATTAAATTTTCAGGCCTGTCCTATCCCGTTTCCACCGTACTTCCGGGGGAAATATGAAAATATTAAATCAGGGCTGTGTTCGTGCAGCGTGCACACGCCGTCTCCAATTCAATCTGCACAGACAAACAAACAGACAAACATGTGTGCCGTTCACTTTGGACAAATTGGTACTTTTTTTTTTTCTTCGTGAGGGGAAGTGTTACTTAATGCAGATGTGAGTGCTCTATATGGTTACGATAACGACGTTTTCTGCAGTGAAAGCCGCGCCCAGCTAAGCCATTCCTCCGGGGATCATCCTTTCGGATAGCTGTTACATTGTTTCAGTTTATTCCCGGCTTACAATCGGCTCATGATATTTTACGTATCATCGGAGACGTTCCATTACAAGGATAGTGCCTTTTGTAATCAAATCCGCGTTGAAAATTTTATGTCCAAACTCGATGCATACAATGTCACGAATAAATTGATTTTATACAGAAATTATACATTGGAGAATCAAATATACAATAAAATGGCATTTTGTTAACAACGAGATATTTTAGGATTTATAAAAGCATACAGCTTAATAGAATCAATAGCTTAAGTAACATACAAATAAAAAAATCACGTCAACTATCACAACAAAAAAATAACAGAATGCTTACCATTAAGCACTAATGGTACAATAGTTCCCTATGGAAATACAGCTAATAATCTTGGCATAACCCTCAACGCCAAACTGCAGTGAAAAGAACATGTGAAGAAGAAAAGAGCTGCACTTGATTTCAAACACAAACAACACTATTGGCCACTGGGGATCCAAGTTATCAGTTTACAATAAATTATTAATTTTCAACCAGGTTTTAAAGCCCATGTGGCTATATGGCATTCAACTTTGGGGATGTGCCAGTGACAATAATATAAAATCAATCCAAACCTTTCAAAATAAAGTCTTACGGAATTTGGTAAATGCTTCGTCGTATGTTCACAACTCTAACCTTCATAGAGATCTTGGGGTAGCGACTGTTAAAGAAGAGAATTAAAAGTATGCTGAGAAGCATGAAACGCACCTCCTTACCCATGTAAACGCAGAAGCTCAACTGCTGGACAATCAACACATCGTCCGAAGATTGAAGAGAAACAAACCATCAGACCTTGTTTAGAGAGCTGTGACTAAAAGCAGAGCATGGTTAGTGTACCTACTACATTAAAAAATTTAACATTTTAAGATCCTGAAGTTGGAATTAAAATATCTTAGCTGGTTTTTATGAAAGAATTAACGAAGCATTAACGACTGATATTGGTATGTTTATTAATTTTGTTAGATAGAAATGCCTTTTTCTATTTTTTTAATTTCCGTATCTCGGTTTTTTTAATCCTCATTTTGTTGTTCGTGCAACGGTCGAAAATTTTGCTTAATGATGCCTGTTTTTCGAAATAGTAATAGACGAATTGCAGATTAAACAACAACATTTTTCACCAATTATACTGAAAAAATGGCCCAGCGATCGATGGTCAACCCCCGATCCAAACTATTAAAATGATAATGAGAGATTGAGACAACGTGAGAGACTAAGAGCCAGTTTCACCAAACACGTTAAACTACTTCATCTCTATACTTAAGATCAAAGTGACATTAGAAATCTACTGTTCTGTCATCTTGAACTCGAGTTCAGAGATGAACCCAGTTCAACATTTTTGGTGCATCTGGGCCTAAATGCTGTGATTGACAAACTAAACGACAAAGACTGGCCATATAATTAACATTACAAATTTCAAATTAAATATGCATCACTCTTTAAATATAGCTGGCATTGCCCTTTAAAATTTGCAGAACAGAACGTAAATTGGTGAATACAAACGAACATCAAATCAAAACTAATATCCATTACGGTATTAAAGTTGCAGCCTATTGCGGCCGTATTGGTTTCATGTAATAAACAGTACATCAATATTCA